>CM030888.1:31084422-31750220 GCA_018136845.1 Heterotis niloticus | reverse complement strand
CATAAGAAGTAATGTTAGTCTGATCCCTTTGAAATGGGAATTAACCGCAATAAGCAAGACATGAGGGAATGCCATTCTAGGTTATGGATACAGCATGAATGAGAAAAACTCCAGTGCCTTCCCTACTTTATACTTTGCATGCCAGTTGAATGTCAAGAGGAATTTTGTTCCACAAGTATAAATAAATACAACTAAAACATTGAGAAAAACTGTAAATAGTAACTTAAAACAAATAATATGATGTATATTCTTATAATCTATCGCTATCGTGATTTATCTTTCATTTCTTGTATTGTTTTTTTTTCCCTTTTCAAATGAACACCAGCAATAACAAACAGAAGCCCCTGGTCAGGCCCACAATGTGACACCAACCCCTTAAAATTAGTCTATGCCGTATGTCTACAGCAGCGCAAAGCTGGTTCTCACTTTTTACGCTCATAAACACATGGACTTCCTGCTAATTTTATCCCAATTATAAAATCTATAATATCCATAAATCACAATTATTTTAAACACCAAAGGGCTGCCGTTTTTAGAAGCATGCTGAGATGAAAATCCGATTGAACCGGGATTCCTGAAGATCGATGGGTTGTTCAAGCGGGCCTGGCCACACTGAAACAACAGGGAGATCATTTTGAACGTGAAAATGTGCATATTTTAACTGATCTTAGGTCTTTACGGCTACATGGAGGGGGATCAAGTAAATTTTTCGCAGGGCGGTGCCTGGGAGGGGGTCCACCCTAATCGAATCCCAAATATTCAGACTACGATGGAGGCTAAGGTGGACAGACGAATAACCTGTGGGTTGACCTCGATTTGTTCTGATTTGTTTTTCCCTCCAAATTCTTCCCAAAAGGAGCGCTGCCATTTATTTCCATACATGCATAGCATTAAACCTCCGCTGGGTTAAGGGTGGTGGATTGTATTCAATTTAAGCCTTACAGATTGTATTCCTTGCAACAAAAAAATGCAGGACAACACAGTAAAGTCCGCAACTGTTGCGCACGGTAAACTGGGTTCTGCTTGAATCTATCCATGCAATATTTAAAGAAATTATGCCTTAAAGGCTGACGTTTTCAAAGATTTTTTTTTTGTTCTTTCTCTGTTTACTGCCTCCTCAAATGCATCTTCAGAATAAATAACAAAGGCATATTTGTTGATATGTTTAAAATAGCATAGGAAAAATTTTGGAATAATGAGCATGCCAAAAAAGCTCTTTCCAAGTGTCTTCCTTCAAATGTGCTCCCAGAAAGGTGCCTTGGGCTCTGGATGGATGGAGGTTATTCATTAACATGAAAATGGACCGTGTTTTTGTGAAAAATTAGCAGCCCGTGCCCCAGATTTTATGTGCGCTGGCCACCCTGAGCCCTGGGGTGTAATTGCTTGAACTGGGTGCGTTCCCACTTGTCTCCTTTTTGGAGGAAGGACAGAGCGGCAGAAAGGAACGGAGGGAATGGGGATCATGGTGCGAGCTCTGTTATGCAGGGTTGCTTCAAAAGCTAAAACAAACCTCTGCATCTGGTGTTCCAAGATAAGGGACATAAATGAGATGTGCTGAGATGTTCCATGGACTTTGGAAAGGCCCTTCCATCAGCAGTGCCA
The DNA here is from genome assembly GCA_018136845.1 of Heterotis niloticus. NCBI lineage: Eukaryota > Metazoa > Chordata > Actinopteri > Osteoglossiformes > Osteoglossidae > Heterotis > Heterotis niloticus. The sequence goes on along the minus strand of CM030888.1, from coordinate 31,748,618 downwards.
GGAATTTATTTTTACAAATCTAAAATAAATCCAAACACACAAACTGTTAACTGTTACCTGCGTGTTGTCAACCGCACAACCACTCCCGGTTTCTCGTCCTGTTAAGTTGCTGAGCACGCTCTTCTCTCCAAAGAACACTGCATAACTTTCACATTTTATTCCAACCACAGTTGGATGCATTTGCATATCTTTTTACTGCCAAACATACCAAAAAGAATTAACAGGGCTTCGACTAACTTCAAAAGGCCGAGAAGGTTAAAGGCATAAATACAACTGCAAGAATGACATCCTTTCGTAAGGGCAATTCTCCCATCACACTTTAGCCCTCTTAGTAAGCGTTAAAGCACGAAGAAGATCCTCAAACCACAAAATTCCCCAGTGGAACGAACGTTTTCGCTTAACATTTCACTTCTCAACTTGTTCATTTGTATCCCACTTGCCTCAGCTTCTCCTTAACCCTGTACTTCGCTGACATTTGTAAGTAAAAGGCTAATCCCCGAGATGGATCCATTGGCACTCCAAGTGCCATGTCCATGTCCCTTGCATGACCATCAAGGGATGACAATGGAGCCAATTGTCAAGCAGACAATGTGAGGACATAACTCTCCACTTCAGGAAGCTTGAGCATTCTTTCTGACAGTTTGTCTCTCAACCCCCTTGTGAGGAAACTGACAAGAGGAGGAAAAACCCAACTAGAATCAAAGCCAGACATGGAGAGTTGGCTTCAATTAGATCACCATTATAAACCCCCCATGAGGCTACGATGGTGAACATCCCGCAGCGTCAAATTTCCATCAGGTAAAAAGTAAAAAAACAACCAAGTTTGGCTCTGTGTTAACAAGACGAGCTTGACGTCCATCACGCACCGCTCACACGTAGTTGTCTGCTTTCTAAGTAAGGTTTACGTAACTTTTTTTCCAATAAGTTCTGGTACTGAACAAATTCTGGGAAATTCCCTGTTGGCCCAGCAGTGCAAGCTGTAAAATAAACGTTCAAAGAAGATGTCAAAATATTGACATAAATGTTGATTTACGTACCGATGACTTCCAGGCTTTCGGAAAGCTATTAAAATTCCAAAACCAGACACAAATGTTTTAATTATTTGCAAAACGGTGCATTTGCAGGAAGTTAAACTGCTCCAAAGTTTATTTTTTGTTTTTATGTATAATACCAGCATATGTTCATACTTATTAGGAGCCGTCAAAAGCACGGGCGGCCGAAAGAATGACCACAGAGAAAGAGAAAGGAATGAAATGTTAATTTTGAACAAAGGCAGGGGGCAGAGATTTGAGTTGCTGAAGTTTATATCTCTGAGAGCCAGAAGGTATCTTGCTTATACGGTAGAGCTCAGCAACAGCCACAATAAAATAATTTATATTCCATGCATTTATATAACTGCACCCCTTAACTAAGTTTACTCCCAATATAAAAGTTAAGGAAAGTATGTTTAATATCTTGAAATCTTGACCTGTCCTAGTCTGCACCTGAAGCTTAAATGATCTCAGCTTTGAATGTGAAGGTTCCTTTTGTTAAAAAGAAAAAAATGCATATTTTAGTGCAAAATACTGTCAGTTCAGCCCTGTGTAATTCATACTTTTTGACGGCTGTGATGAAATGCTGGCATATCACGCAGTGTTTCGGCCAAGCATCACTGCACCGGAATCGTTCTGGAGGCCTGAGACACATTAAATTCTTTGCGTAGCGCTGGGACAGGACGGCAAAGTTGTTGAAGACCCGAACTTGTTGCATGGATGCTATCGTCAGAGCCAAGCAGACACGGAAGCGATGGACTGCGAGACGTCAGATCCCGGGAGCTTCCAAACGCTCATGCGGTTCCTGGTTTCTGGAATGTGCAAACGCGGCAGTAGCAACCCCCCCCCCTCCACACACACACACACACACACACATACACACTCCATGACTCAGGGACAACAAATGAGTAAAGGCCCTCTACTCAGCAGTGACACGAGTTTTAATTAATATTTTCCAGTAAAAAATGTCCCCAGGGAGACAGGAAGGTTAGATGTTGTTCTCCATTTCCAAAAATCACAGAAACCACAAAATAACAGTATAAAACTTTTTTAATCCTTGTTTAGGAAGTGTACACGCAACAGCCACAACTGTCACGTTGTTTTCAATTAACTTTTTTTTTTTTTTACAGCAGAAACGCATTCCTTTGAGTCAATTTAAGACAAAAATAGCAAATAAATTACGAAAGAAAAGTGGATTTCTTTCTTGATATCTGCAATGCCAGGTGTGTTTCCAACCATGTGAATTTGCTTGGTTGTTTGGCATCAAGGCCTTTTGTACAAATGTTGATGAAAGGAAAGTGGCGTGTGTTTGTAATATTACATTCGTACAATAACGTAACAACCTTACACTTTTGGGCAAAAGCCTGTAAAAACTTTACACGGCATTGTGTTTACTGAGTATCCGGTGCACAGTTTGACTATATAGTTGGTCCCTGCTGGCAGAAATACAGCGCTGCTCACCGAAATGACAAATTGCAAGGCAACAGAGCAATGTGTAGACAGCTCTTCTGGACCAGAAAGGGAAACAGTGATATCAGTCACAGTGGAAACAGGATTCCAGCTGCCACAGTTTCCATTACCTGTTGGCCACACATAAAAAAACAAGGTTTTTGCATATTATCTTAACATGGCGTTTTGTTTTGCTCCAAGATTAGCTTTTACTGAAGTGTGATGTCATCTGGGTGGATTGTGGTTCTTTCCCAGACACAGAGGGTCGCTTGAGGGAGAGGATGGGAGAGAGAGGGAAGAAGTGTGTGTGTGTTGGGGAGGGACAGCATCCCTCCCCGGGCGGGAGCTCAGATTGGAGTAGAAAGGCAAGAGGAAACAGCTGGGGTTTGTGAGGGCAGTGCCATTGCAGAAGGCCTGCATGCCACTTCCTGGAAAACAGCTCTCCAAATAACAGTGCACAAAAAACAAGACCACGGAGGCCTAAGGTGGGGGTGGGGGGTATGAGGTCAGAGAGTTTGTCTGAAATGGCCCTTTCCATAGCCTAAAACAGACAATTAATAAAGTCCTTTGTTTTGGCTTTCAGAAACGTCTCATGTTATGTCATTTGCCAAAAGCTGAGTTTTATCCTAAGCAGTTGTGCACTTTGCCTCTGGAGTAGCTGGGGTTCTTGTTTTTTAATGTAGATTTATCAATAAACCCTGCTGAAATAATCGTTCTTAAGTGGACTTGCAAAGAAAAAAAATGCTATTTATGCATCAGACATCGTGGGTTTAAAACTCCTGAGCTGTGCTTTTTTGGCCGCACGCCATTTTTTCACCTCCTCAGGAAATCTCGGTCCAAATGATAGCAGGGAACAGTAGTCGGTCATCTTTCTGGAAGGACATTTGGAGATGCTGTTAAATTGAGCCAAATCAGTGTTGTGCTGTGTCTGTAAATTAGTTTTTATTTTCTTTGCAAGAACACAGAGTCTACATTTTCGGTTATGAAAATCATACCCCCAAGGCTGTGAATAAATGTGCGTGTGCGAGCCGGCACATTCATGCATGTGTGCTTGTACGTTCCAAGCCTCTCCCGCAGAAGAAGGACCTTCATCATTACGACATTTGTTTGCTCATTTAGGCAGCAATGCCAGACAGTAGCTTTACTCCTTTGCCAGGCATCTCACCAACTTCACCTCGAAGGCACAATGCAAAATATCACATCTGAGACCTGAGATGACTGGAAATGTGAGCACCTTAAGGTCTAATGATTTCCCCTCAATTGACAGATATGGATTTCTCTCACCGTATGCTAATAGTAATCATACACACGTGTGCAGCAACCAAAATTAGTGTATAAATATATATAAAAATATATATTTTACTGTGGCAGTGGATACCCTGGAGCAGATGTTGCTGTCTCTTTCAGAACCTTCAGCTACCTGATGTCTCAACTACAACACCAGGAAGTTAAGCAGATGCACTGTTTTAATGGCAGACACTTTTTATATAACAAAAAGATCCCCCATAGCAGCATCTTTGCCAGCACTGAGTCTTCCTGCACAATACTTTCCATGTGCTTCTCAATAAATGTTTCCTGGACAAAGGCAACTGCACTGTTGTTCTGTCATGGTCACCCAGTGAGCAGTGATTTTGAGTTCAAGAGCAGGAGTTTCATATATGGTTAAGGGTGACAAAAGAACAAATAAATGGAAACTGGCGATTTTCAAGTGTGGTGACACACAGGAGACTTGGGAATATGGTGACTGGAGGACTTAGGTACGAGGACAACAGGGAGTTTTGCTGTTTTCTTTCCATTTTCTTTGGCAAAGCCGAGTCGAGGGCTCCATTTCAAGTCAGATCAGTGTATATATTACTTTTAAATTGGGAGTAAAATAAAATAACCCCTCCTGACCTCCCTGACAAGCATCCCCAAAACTATTGACTTCATGCAAATTTGGTGTTCAGAAAAACAGCAGAAATTGTTTGGGCAAAAACTTGATTTTAACACCATTAATCCCACCACTTGAGAACCAAAAATCTGTTTAACACCTGAACACAGCAAACCATGATCGGTATGCACAGTTATTCAAATTTTGTCTAATATTATTGCATTTAGAGGAAACATTCCTATCCTTGCACCAATCTTTTTTCAGTTATCTTCTCCAGCTTAGGGGTATGAGGCATTCGAGTTCTTGCTAAGCTCCAGTAGGCATCTGATCAAGTCAGAATGTAAAATCGGCCGGAAAGCTTCAACAGAAACGCCAATAAATGAGCTGAATCTGAGGACCCAACTGTACAGGTGCGGTGTTGTTGCTAACCCATGATTTATGAAATTTGTAAACCTTGACAACAGAAATTGAGAGCTCTGAGGCCCATACGTTGGAAATCCAAAGCTCTTCACCCGAATTCTCATCTGCTGTAACGCTTCGTGGGAGTGTGATGTGAGAGACGTTCGGAATAGCTACTTTCAAGTATGACCCAGGCAAACAAACACAAACAACTGACAGATGAGTGCTTCTCTGGGAAATTCTTTCCAGGTAGAAAGAAGGGCATTCCTTCAAACCCATGTTTGAAGAACAAAGTAGTAAAGACTGAAGAGGGTTCTATCTGCTAGCTTAAATAACATTTTTCTTTCCACATTTGTTTACAATAAGCAAACACAAGAAGAAAATCCAAATCACATTCAAAGATGAATAAAATAGTATTTAAAGATTTAAATCTATCACCAGTAACCAAAAAGGCATTATTTGGCACCCAGTTTTCTGTACAGTATCTCCTGCTTTAGTGGGAGTTACGATATTTCTGAAGTAATAATGCCGACATTGTGTTATTCCAGGGAGATGGCGTTGCAAGTAATGGAATTTGTCAGCAACAGATTCCTATTTTTTAAGCATCATTTCAATTTCAACATCAGGTTTTTGCAGAAGGAGGCCAAAAAGAAAGCTGAGGTTACAGGCAACCAGGATCCATTTAAGAGTATGTAAGTCATTGCCCCACTCCTGTTTTTATTTTATTCTCCTCAACCTGAGAGATTCATTCTCTACATCCATTGAACTTTATATCAATATTAATCCAAGATATCAAAACATAGTCCCACCAAATAACCAAATAATGTTCCCTGTGTCCTGTTTCACTAACATTTTCCATCTGTGTGACCCTACGTAAATGCAAAGGGGGGTTTTTAAATTTCAAAATGGCAAATCAAATTAAGGATACCTCAATAGCCACATTTATAGCACATATAACCATTTGTTTAATATTAGAATTTAAATTTGATACCGCAGGAAATTCAAAATGTCAGAATTGGATGTGTGACTACAGCACGTGGCTGCGGGTTTGGATTTAATAGTGAAAGTCTACAAGATTCCCAGGAGGAAAAAAGGAGCAAACAGGGGGACAGTGGTGAAAAGAACTGGAAGTCTCACACAAGAGTAGGTTCAAGGCCACGTGAGGTGTTGCTGCATCCTTTAACAAGGTTCCTTTCCCAAGTTCAGCATGCATCAAGCTTTATTGTAAGCTGTCTAATCGGCCTTTGCTAAAAGTGGGCTAAGCGTCTCCATATAAATCAGTGCAAGGGAAAATTTTATTTCCTGCACTGGAGGAGTAGGGACCTGACTGTGATGAAGCAAGCTGCCCAAGTGCGGGTTCACCGACGGGCATCCTGCAGAACTGCTCTCTCTCCCCCAGCCAGCCTATAACTGTGTCACGGCTTCCTGCCTTTATATTTTACCATGCCAAAATGGCCCACTAGTGTCTCGCCCCGCTTCTGGAGTCCCACCTACAGAATCCCTGTCTGCCAAGTGACAGAATAAATGGAGGTGAGGGGGTAGGTCCTGAAAGCTGTGCTTATCTTTGGGTCTGAAGGGTGGGGTCTCTGGGGTCCATCTAAGTCTTCCACAACAAACATAGATAGATTGGTGTACCCAGATGAACCTGGCACCTTGGGACCCCAGCCGCTGTCCTGGAGATCTGTAGACAGTTTGGTTACCCCACCCAGCCTTCAGTCTGGCGGGACCATCACTCAGCACTTTGTCATGGGAAAGAAGTAGAGTCAGAGCAACCCAGCCACCACTCTGTCAGGTGATGCTTGCACCTCAGGAACCGACAAACTGATGAACATCAGGATGAATAAGTGTGCAGTTGCAGAATACTGGACTCTTTCTATCATCCGTTGCTGTGTAGTGTTGTGCTGTTTTGGTGACATATTATGCTAATTCTTTATCATATTGACTATAGTTCAGCCATTGAGAGGATTGCTGTACAGTATATGAGTATTTGTATTTGTATGCATTGTTGGGAGGAACAAGAGTTGGATTCTGCACCACACTTTACGGAACATAAATTCAAGTGCATCTTTATTGGTACATCCCTGGCACCCTGAGTCACCTGAAGTCAAAATATAATATACAGTCCACTGGAAACATTTTTTATTGTTTCTACATTTGATCTGTTGTATCAATAATGCATACAGAACAGTAAAGAATTCTTCAGTATAGACCATATTATTTCCTCTGACATCTATTGTTGAAGACACAAAAGAGGATGGCATTAACATGTCCCAAAAATTGTCAGGTGAAGGAATATAAAGAATATTAATAATGAATGTGTAGCTGTAAGTATAAATTTAAGACCATACTGTTATCTGCTTATATGCAGAAAAAACATGTATTCTTAATGTCCTACAGTCATCCCTTCATCCCTGCTTCTAGCGTAGGTTGTGGGCCACAGCAACCCCGACGTGGGCAGACGGGTCACAAAAGTGACAGAGTTACCAACCGAACAAATAAATGCATTCTTATCCAACCTGAAATTTGCATCTTTTACATCTTTTGCCCTCTTGGTTATTAAGCAAGGACAAAAGCATTCTCCTTTTTGCACAGAAGACAAAGGGAATTCATTGGTTTACTCTGTGGTAGAACTTCGACACAACTGAACACAATGCCTTAGATGAGACACTTTTCATTTGGTGAAATACAGTGGTCGGTGTGAGGCAAGTTGATATTTCAGAAATATAAAACAAGCAAAGTGCAGAAAAATAGAAAATAAACATTTTCTTGACATGCATGGCCTGTTTATCAGGCTACGCTCTCAATGCGCATCCAGCTAAGACATTTAAAGTTATGCAGCTGCCTATGATTTTATCTTTTTAAATAGTATAATTTTTTTCAGTTGCATAACCATGCTGACTGACATAAACCGGCCTCTGAGGCTGCCAAAGCTTCTCTGCTCCAAAGACATCCCCTGTATTCTGTTAAAATAATAAACACATACAATAACAAGGGCTGCGGTTCCCACGGAAACCCTGTGTCCACGACAGCTGCAAGCACTGGAGACGTAAAAGGGCATAGCTGGGGATGTATGTTCTACACGTGGGGGTGGCCCCCCCCAAAAAAACTTTATTTTTGGTAAGAAATCTTTTTTTTCCAGAAAAAATGAGTGTGATCAATAACCACTGCCTTAAGTGTTTCAGAGTGTAGAGAAGCAAACAGAAGGTGAATGAGCTGTAAATGTTCCTATACTTTTTATATCTATCAGTTTTGAGCCTAACTGCAAAGTGCCACTTGTCTGTCACCTTGCAATTCCAGGTGATATCTTAAGTCCCAATGTGATGTACATTTGTCTGAGGTTCAAACATACATCTTACTTTTTTATAATTATCTTTTTGTTTTGTTAATGCAGTGGTGCGGTGGGGTAAGCCGGTGCCTGACAGTTCCTAGGGTGTTTACCTGATGTGGGGTTCAAGTCCAGCTTAGGTGTGTTTGTTTGGGAGGGTTTGCATGTTTTTGTCCATGTTTGCACCCCTCTAAGGGAAAAATATGCCAGAAGAAGGCAATGGCAAACCACTTCCATTCCTCCTTGCTTGAAAACCATGTCAGTGGTCACCTAGGAGTCAGACTGTCCAGTTCCAAAATTTTAATAGTTTCCATTTATCTGCTATTAGTACATTTTTGTATATATGTGGGGTGAAAGAAGGTATTGAGAAACTGCAGGTGAAGAGTGACAACTCAATCTTGTTTTTTTGGAAGATCCATCACAAAAAAAAGACCCAGCAGAAGATGTACTTCCTGTCTCAGCTGAGGAAGCTCAATCTGCCACAGGAACTGCTGATCCAGGTCTACACAGCAGTCATTGAGTTTGTTCTCAGGTCCTCAGTCACAGTCTGGTTTGGATCAACCACCAAACAAGAAAAGAACAGGCTGCATCACATATTTAGGTCTGCAAAAAAGGTCATTGGTTCTAGACTGCCCTGCCTCGAGGACCTGTACTCCTCCAGAATTAAAAGATGGGCAGGGAAAACCATCAGACTCTTCTCACCCAGGCCACAGGTTTTTTGAACTTCTCCCATCCAGCAGGCGCTACAGATCACTGTGCCCTAAAACTACCAGATACAAAAACGCTTTCTTTCCCCACTCTGTTACGTCCATGAATAGCTGACCGTTTGTTAGTCTGTGCAATATTTTCTCCCTCTTATTCCTTCCGTCATTATTCTACCCCTTCACTATTTATTCCATCTCTCATTGTTTACACTTATTTTCCCAAGAATGATCTTCAAGGCACTGAGAAACTGTGCCGCACTGGTTCAGGACGAGGTAGCAATCTCTGGGTATTCTGAGTGGGTTCTCCAACACCTGAAGCTCTTCTGCTTCCAGCTTTGCTTGTAACTTAAACTTCAAATAATAATTTAGACAGCCACTTGTACATGTAAGCGATTTTAACTTTAACTCAAGTTCTTGACTGGTTGCCACATTCATGTGTTTTGTTGCACGCACACATGCCCGCGTGCATCTGCAGAAGCACTGATATTTTGCATCTGATGTTTGTCCACGAGTTGGTTTGGTATCACTCTTTATCCTGTGTGGAAAACGCCGATTCCTTTACTCCCACCCATTCTCCAGCAAACACACTCATGTACATAGACATAAATCAGAGCAGGGAGAACCAGAATGTTAACAGTTGAGGGTCTGTTGCTTTATGAAAACACCATTTAGGAGGCCATAGGCTTTGACACCAATGAGCAAAACATCAAATCAATACAATTTAATCTTACATCTCAACACCTGGAGGCTCTATTATGGGCAATATTCTAATCTTCAGCTTATACTGTAGTGCCTACAAGAAGTATTCGCTCCCCTCATTTTTTATTTTTTATTTTTTTGCTTTCCAAGATTAAATCAAAATATGTTTAGATATTCAATGTTTATGTTTTCTGACATGGATCAACAGAAAAAAATGTTCATTAAATTCAATGTGAAAATCAGTTTTGAATTGATTTGTACTATGAAGCATGAAATAACCAAGTGCATAAGTATTCACATAACCGCAACGGGACTTGATGGTATGCAGCAACTAACTGTTTTTGTAAGTCACTTGATAGGTTGAAGGCAGATCACCTTTGTGTAATTTAAGGTGATTCATGTGATTTTAGGACAAATATACTTGTATCTGGACAGGCGCACAGCTGGCTGGTCAATTTCCTAACCAGAACCACATTCTGAAGACCAAATCCGTGGCGCGGTTCGTGAAAAATACTGAACGGGGAAAGGATATAAGATTCCAAGGTAATGATTATCCCTACGAGTAAAGCCAAAGCCAAATTTACACATGGATTCAATCAAAGCATCGAGGAAGGACTTGAAAGTTGCAGTTTGCTCACAGTTTCCATGCAACATGACAGAACCTGAGCAGTTCTGTAAGGAAGAGTGGTCAAAAATTTTAACTACAAGATGTGCAAATCTAATAAAAACTTCTGCTAAGCTGATGCAGACTTGTCCAAAGAAACTGTAATGACTGTCAGAAGGTTCAATACTCATGCCCTGTTATTTTGTGTTTTATATTTGTGATTCATTTGTAGAAATGTGTTTTCACTTTGACACTGAAGGGTCTTTTTCTGTTGATCAGCATCAAAAGACCTTAACAAATTCTAACAGTAAGACATGAAAATCTGGGGGGGTAGATGGTGGGCTGAAAATTTCGTACGGGTTTTGTACAGATAAATGTGTTTCCTCATATATAAAAACAATCTTCAACAATGATTTGTGTTGTATGTGTTGCTCCACTGTACTGAAAATAGCTCTATCTGAGATTCTTGGTGCTTTACCAGGCTTTGTTTTGCTCCCAAATGCCTTTTCTTTCTCTTCTGAGTTATGTCACAGGTGAACAAGTACAGCCCAGACTGCTGTTTCCTTCCTCCCTGCTGACCAGGGCCATACATAGAGGGGTGGGGGCCCTGGGCTTGAGTCTTTGTTGGGACTTGACAGTATGCATGTATTTGTATATATTTATTGCAAATAATCAGTGACCACCATATAAGAACAATGGATCCCTGCATGCAATGTTCTCTCTGAGAGAAGGTGCGTGTGTGTGTGTGTGTGTGTGTGTGTGTGTGTGTGTGTGTGCGTCCGTGAGATATAAAGAGACACAAACAAAACACACAGAGGCACATCCACACAAATGTGATTTTAAGGCACTTTGCTCGGCTGCTGTGCACATCAGTTTATGGACAAAAAAATGTCACCCGCTAAGAAATGTTGATACTTTATGAATGCGCAATGCTTTTGAAAATGGGGCCCAGTTGAGAGTCATAAGAAGTCTGCTAGAAAAGCAGATGCTATGAAGAAAATGAACATATGTTAAGGTTTTACTGGTTTTAGCTACTATCCATGTCATAGCATGAACCAACACACAAGTACTTATTATATATTTCTGTGAAACTGATTATGTTGCAGCCAATAACTGTCAAACTGCAATACTCTGTATTTCCTAATGGGAGAAAAAGGATATGCTGGGATGATATGTGGAATTTGCTACTCCTCACTGATCTACGTCAGACGTAAAAAGCAGATCAAACTCCCATGTTCTCCATGTAGTTCTTACTGTCAGGTCTGCCAAACATTTCACCCGTGGCTCGGAAGGTGGTCTCGCTTCCGACTGTCACCACTATTCCCAAAACTTCAGCCAGCTTCTTCTACCTGAGCAATGTCATAATTTGTAGCCCTCCCACAAACAGAAGCTTAAACCAGTCAACGTAAAAAAACCAATAAAACACATAAAACTAAAAAAATTAAAACACTCCATTCACTTGAGTGAAATTTAAAGGAACCTCAGCTCAAATTTCAGGTCCTCTGCAGCACCAAGGCCCTGAGCTGCAGCCCAGGTTACCCCCTTAAAGTCCAGCCCTGCTACTGAGGACAGTGTTGCATTTGAGATGGGTTTACCAGCTCAGTGATCGTAGTTCAGCCTTCCTTCATCTGGTCCTTATTTCAACCCGCTCGGGTTTTCTGGGAGATCAGAACAAACGCACCGTCACTCTGATGACTACGCCCCCCACCAACTGTCGGAGCCTCCCTCACCTGCACAGGGAAGCGAAGCAGAAAATTAGCCGATCCTTACCTATTCATTACCTAAACCGAGTTCCTTTCTCGGTGCTAAGTAGCAAATGTGTTGCTGACACAAAAGAGCAGCTGTTCAGCGATGGTTCAGACAAAGGATCCTGTTACCGGATTTATGAAGGAACCAAACGTTGTTCTTCGGAGCTGCATGTCTGTACCACGTGAGCAAAGTGCAAGCCCGCTTATGCTGTGGATGAGTACTAATTAAGAAACAATGAAAGCCGTCCGGTCCTGACTGGTGCCGAGTTATAGATAACACAAGTCCTATAATAAACTCTGAATCCCAATTTGAATAATCCTAACCTCATGCCAGGATATCAACCCTCTTTCACTGTGACCAACATTAGCTGAGCATTTTTGAACTATTAAATGACATTACAGTGTTTGAAGAAAATTCAGCAGGGCTGCGAGACCTGGCGGAAAGTACAAATTAAAGCAAAGATAGCCAAAACCCTATGAGATGGTGTTACTGGGGTTACGGGCTCATTTTGCCTGCAATGTACCCCACAGAAATGAGGAATGCAGAACAATGCTATAATGTACAAGTCAACAGGAAAGAATGTTAGCGATTCAGCCCCCTAGTGACCCACACTGTTCTGGCAGTGAAAACAATTTACTGGGAATGGACCACAGGCCTTTATTAATGTACAGTGCAAGACAGAAGGGTTGTGTCTTAATAGTTTGACCAACAGTCAGCTGATCCTTGGTATCAATATCAGTCTGATCACAGCAGCCCAGAGTCAGTAAAAAGCTTTGTTAAGGTAGACAAACTTTTCATCAGCATACATTTCTATAAGAATTTTACTGGTATGTGAGTCACCAAGTATGTCTGCTTATGGACTGCTGTAGCCTGCTGGCTTAAATGTTCTTGTAATTCCTCTTAGACTCAGCAGGACAGTTCCATCATAGCCACATTATAAGCAAGGGGTCTCTTTCGGTGGGGAATGATAGCGCTGCTTGAGAGTGCTGCCCCTCCAATGAAAACCTTTTCTGCTGTGCACACTCATAATCATGGTTGCTTGGAGCGGCTCCACTCAAGTGCAAAAGTTTATGACACTTGAAGAGACATTGCTGATGGACAGTGGCTAAATGTCTACCCGTTCCTTATGTCGTCTCTTTTGTCTGTTAACTTTGACAATTTCATCACTATTCTCACTGTACTCTTTCACAGTAGCTACAGGGCTACAAGCACCTCTCATATCGTGAATCTTTCTTCATTGTTACCAAAGATTGCTTGGCAATCCGGGAGAAGAGACGGACAAAAACAAGCACAGCAAAAAGAGTCTGACTGACATTTTTCATTATTGTATCCCTATTGCCTGCATATTGTTCTTTTGGGACCCATGGCATGCGTTGGTTAATGAAGTTTCTCCACCACCCTGGAAGCAGGAACATGTTTCTTGAGATATCTGATGAATGTGTTGCTTTGTAGGTACACAACAGGGGCTCCTGTAGAGAGTTTTAGTTAAAAATTAGAAAAGCATGTTTTAGTGTGATTTATGGCATTCCTCTGTCTATTTTAACACCCTTTGTCTCAGAGATGGGTGCACAGCTAAAATTATTTGTCAAATCTAAGGATCTAACCCAGACCCCACAAATGGATTAAAGTAATTTAAACAGAATTTAAACTGTGACAGCCTCATAATTATAAAATACACCTAAGTAGCAGATTTTTTCTTGGTTTATATATAATAAAACTATTGTACGGTGACCATGATCAGTGATCCTTTTTGATGATTTTATGACCATAAAACTCACAAAATATTTTCAAAATTATACGACTGAGGCTTGAAAAGGCTGTAGTGGGAAATCCTGTTAGGCTCTGGTGTCCCATCCAAACCAAACCCCGCCTGAGCCACGATGCTACTGTAAGGGCAAGCAGCTCCTGATAAAAGATGCACGAACATTATGGTGTCAGAATGAATAACAGCTCAACAACCAATATTATATTGAATTATATTTGACAGATATTACATTTGAAACTCATGTGAGCACTGCCAAGACAGGTACATGTTATAAATGAAGCAACCAGCAGAAATGTCCTTCATTATGCTGCTGGTCCAAATACTTTTTCATAGCTTTATTACACCAAACATCACTTAGTGCTGGAAAGGCTCAGTGAAGTCTTGGCTCTGAAATGCAGTACATGATTTAGTCTAAATAACCTTCTGTTCGTTCTCAGAAGACAAAATGCCTCACTTAGATATCCTACTACTACATCATGTCCTTCATCCAGTGTTATTATCTACCATTAGTTTCTTATGACCTGCGCCCCATCCATTCTGTTTTCCCAACGATCAGACATTGTGTCAGTTTTTCTTTTTTATTTTTCTTCCAGTAAGTTTTCAACGTTGCCTTGGATCCCTCTCCCCCGAACAGCCCCATTTCCAAGGTGATGGACCTAATAGTGGTGGATTGCTGAGCGCGCTGCTTGGGAGGCTTTGGCAGGAAAGCGAGTCTGCAAATATCAGAGCTGCAAATTAAATTCCTCTGTTATCGACCAAACATGCTCATACGCGCGTCTACACACCCAAACGTACACACGGACATGCATTTCCACTGAAGCCACTCAGTGTCCAATGGATGGCCCTAATTTTAGTCATCTTTATACTAACACTTCTCTCCCCCCTTCCTCTCTGCTGTCATGGAAACGAGCAAGGAGATTCAGGACAGTCAGGGTGTAACTGCAGGCTTGCTGCCCACTCTTGTCAAAGGCCAAGGCTTAAAACAACCTATAAATAAGAATCTGACTACATACCATTGCACAAATTGGAGTGTGCAAAGAGTCAGTTGGGGCTGCTTCCGTCCAGACAACAGTCTTTCTGCTACAGCCATGCAAATATCATGGAATAGCTCATATTTATATAATATGGATTAAATACTCTATAAAAAGCTTATAAAAAGATGCAAGCTTATTACCCAGCATTGCTTGAGTCAAAAGATGGAAAGGTGGAAATTTAAAAAGTAATAATGCAATATATATATGTATTCAAATTTTCTACTTTGTGTCACATTGTGTGTGCATGTGTAATGTATAATTTATTTTTAATTTGTACAGTTTCACCCCTCATGCTCCGCAGTTCGGGTCTTTACTCCAAGTATGTCCAAGCAGCCACTAGCACCCCCACCCCATCACCTTTCCCTCTTTCCAGCTGGGGTTCTTTGACAGTCTCCCGCTTGCTGTTGTGTTCTAGAGTGGTAAACAAAAAAACTGTCTAATGTGTATGTGGTATTTGGCAGGTAGAGCAATAACAAATTATCTCCTAGCTGCATGTCCCTTAAACTTTTGGCATTTGGCATCCGGACTGCAACGGCTTCCACCCTGTGTGCTTGAGATTTTCAGAGTGACATATGCTCTGTAAGTGAACAATGTGTTATGGAGGTTGTCCAGTGCTGGTAGCACTTGGGGATCCACATCAGGAACAAACTGGATTGATAACAAAGGCACTCCATACGAAATGGCAGCGCAAGCTATACTTTCTTAGAAGGCTAAGATCCTTTAACATGTGCAGTAATATGTTGCTCCAAAGATGTTGTACCAAACAGAAGTCGCCAGTGTGGCCTTTTATGCTGTGTTGTGCTGGGAGGGAAACATCACTTCTGGTGAGAGGCACAGACTCGGTTAACTCCCAAGGGAGGCGGATTCTGTCATGGGTCAGAGACTTGACTCAGCGACAGTAGTGGCAGGTCCAATGTGAGGAGGAGACTACAGTCCTTGGTGGACCTGAGCTCACATCCCCTAAATGAAGTGATCGCTGGAGCTCTTTTAGCCACCAGGTTATTCAACTAAGGTGCACAAGAAGCACTTCTGGGCGTCCTTCTTACCAAAAGCCATCTGTTTCAATAATGCCACACAAGGGCCTATCATCAATTACACTGTATTAACTACTGTACATTGTATGTTATTTTATTTTATGTCATTCTTATTTGTTATTTTAGTCGTTTCTATAGTGTGCTCTATTATATGTCTTGTTAGGTGCTGCAAGCTGAATATTGTGTGGGGATAACAATTACAGGTGGGGATTTACCAGGGCAAACACATGAGTAAACACTGATAAAAATAAACATAAGAATGTTGCAGACTGTAAGGAAATTAAGTGGCAGTTTAAAAAGTGAGCATGCACAATAAGTCAGACAGGAACAAGCAAAAACATTCTCACAGGACAGATTGCTAGTAACCCAGGACTGAATGAGTGAACTCAAAAAAAAAACTTATTTTTACGTTTCATGCAGCTTCCTCCTGCGAGCCATTGCTTTCGATTTGTTTATTTTCTTCTTTTCCTTGCAGGCACAGGTCTGATGGTTTGTCTCATTCTGCATTTTCGGGAGAAATGTTAATATTGTTAAGCACAAGCGCCTTTTTGACACCACATCGATATCGTCCTTGGGTGACAGTTCAAAATCTGAAACGCGTACCTGAAATGACCCTTTTTTGGGCCTGGTTAAACAGCAATGGCACAAATAGAGAAAATGAGCCAAGTTTGGCACAGTGGGATGCAATTCAGCACACTTTGCAGACAGCAGAAACGCTCCCAAAGCGAGCTTGCATGGCACAACAGAGGGCAATAAATGTTAGCAGGGTATTAATGTTCCAGAAACTACAGGTGCTTCGCCTGAAGCACAGCAGTTTGCATATCCACCGGGTTTGAGCAAAAACACAGCCACAGGCTGTTTCAGGAGTTAATAACACCTCAGAATATGCAACCATGCTTGAACTGAACACAGAGACGGAGCTCCATGCTTCTTCCGGGGCAAATCTAAAGCAAACTTTTGCTGACTTGAGCAAAAAAGCTATGACGGCGTTAAAGATTCTGCAATGGGGGACAAGCCTGCAGCAGACACTGGCAAGCCAAAGCTATCCCATCTTCTCCATTTCGCACAATATTTATCTACAACCGAACGCCAGCATCATGTGCAACCATTTTGTTAAACATCAACTACAGTACTTTTAGCAGCCAAATCTTCTCAAAAGCTTGCTCATTTCTTCCTGATCATATAAAACATCAGTTTCAGCATTATGTGCAGTACCTTATATAGATATAAAGATGTGTTAGGTAGAAAATACAAGTAAAAATGCGTTTAGATGGGGCGACAGCACTAACAGTTTGCATTAATATTTAAATATTGTAATGTAGTTCCTGAAAACTGAAGAATTCATATTATTTTTTTTAATGATACAACAGTTTATCACTGCTGGCAATAAACATCTAAACTACTTTTAATTCAGTATTCTAATCATTATATTAGGTGTAACCATAGCAACATCTTCTGATGAAAAGATACCAAGATACACAAGTATACACTACTAAGTGCATTAAAATGGATCGGTTTAGAATGAATTATTTAATTATTAAGTTTAATATACAAACACATTAAATATGCTTTTCTAAAGTGTACTTCATCATTAATCTGCTTAATCTGCTTAAAAAAGGAGGAAAATGTACATATATCTCCTAAGCCTGACTCGTTTGTTTGTTCTTCATGCACGGCTTTCTTTTTCAAGCCAAAGACTTGAAATTTGGCAGACAGATATTTCTCACCCTATGTTAGGTTTTTGTTTAGTCAAATTCGACAAACTCCAAAAAGGCTTCTTACTATTTTCAAAATTTGAATTTTGCTTCCTAGCAAAGTTCATAGAGGTGGGAATAGTGATGTCACACACATAGCGTACATATGGATGGCCTTGCCGCACTCAGACTGGAAGAAATGGATGCGCGCGCGCACGCGCACACACACACACACACACACACACACACACACACACACACACACACACACCAGGTAGAGCATTATTGAAGTATGGGAGAAAACCAGAGCACCAGGAGAAAATCCTTGAAATCACCTAGCAAATATGCAAACACTACACAGGCTGAGCTGAATTCAAACCTACACCCAACACTACTTGTTGTTCCAGCATTTAAAAAAATTGTTAAATTTGTTCATATTAAATTTATCCTATTTTATGGTAATTTTATAAAAAATATGTATAGAAATATAATTAAATAAGCTGTAAAAATAATTTGGGCTTTAATTTGTGAAGTTTAGGGTCAAATTGGGTTAATGAACTTCAATATAAAGTATTGTGCTTTTTTGCGTTGATGGTTTTTCTCGTCCACTTTTTTTCATGTACTGTAAAAATATTTTAAGAGTTAAGGTTCATCCTCCACCTCATGTTGATCGTAACCAAGATTTAATCATGGAAAAAAAGGCTTAAAAAATGGAAATAAGGCAGACAACACAAGCAGAGACGGATAAGGAAAAACAAAATTGGTGCTGCATTGGGACTTTTGCCAGCTCACTCCATGTGGGTGGGGCACCAGCTGTTTTGGGGTCACTTGAGTTTGGACAGTTGCAGGACACCTGCTGCTCTCCCACAGTTCACACCTGAACCTCGCACCTGCCGCTCACAGGCCCGCTGCATATCTCTTCAGCATGCGTGTTGCGAGCATCTCTGACCCTGCGCACCTTCTTCCGCAGACATCAAGTACCAACCTGCCCAAGGTTAATTAAAAAGGCAGTTGACATGCAGAGCTATAAAAGGGGGTAAGCCTGCTGTCCCTCACTCCACCCATCCTCAGCACCCCCATTTTAAAAAATCCTCCAACAACTGCACATTACTATTGCTTTAATATGGGCACTAAGTTCCTTTAAAGATAGGGCTCACAAAATTTCATCCCTTAATCTAAAACAATCCCTTTCTGGGTTAAAAAAAAAAAAAAAAAGTCAATAGGTAGAACAAGAATACTTGAACAGAACTTTAAAATAAAAGTCATCATGTTCTGTAGCCGGGCCGATACTGCTATTGTGTATTAGAAAAAAATGAACACCCAAAAGTAACGTCCTGATTCATCAGCATCTCAACACACAGCACTGCGATATCTTAATATTGTAATAAAAATGAATGAGGAGCACAAAAAAGACAAATATCAGACAAATATTTAGGCATCGCATCATAGAAAGAGTCTAACTGTGCTGAAGTCCTTACTGTAGTGCGGTGCCATCTGCTCAGCTGACAGAAGGGTCACTGAGAGATCAATGACCAAACTCCTTATAAAAGAATTTTTTTAAACAGTAGGAAGGATGCGTGAACTTTTTATTGGAAGCATTTAAGCAATGTTGGGTAAACACAAATCACAACAGCAGCACTGCTTGTTTTTGTGTGCTGTCCGTGGTGACTGCAAGCCAGCCAGGGGGTTTTCCCAGCATTGTGCATGAAGAAGTCATGTTTACCAAGTTCGCCAGGAGGATGTCACATGGCTAGGGCCTGCTTGGGAGTCCCATTATGGATGAACTGAGAAGGAAAAAAGGTACAGACAAGGCAGCAGCAAACCATCCTGTAGAGTCTTGAACCTAAGCTTCTTACTGAACAGACTGCAGAGATGCAGGAACATCTGGACGAGTAAATGGCAGATGGTGGAACGCCCAGCTGTTGCCTCATCATCACAGCATGTCTGACTTGATGGACTACTTTTGAAAGCTTGAAAGCAAGCAAACTAATTGAATTTTTCCAAAACTGTTTCCCTGCCATCCTGACTCCGGTTCCTTTCGAAAACATTTGCCCTGTCTTCATGTTCAGCCTGGCAGCTGTGCAGGAAGTGTGGTCAGCAAAGAAATCGGTGCACTCATTCTGACCTCACCCTGAGTTTGAGAAGCAAGCACCTCCACAAGCTCCTGCATCAAAGTGTTAGACATTGGCAAAGAAAAGCCCAGCATGTACTCTTTCGCTCTATTTCCATTGCAAAAGCCTCACTTCTGCGCTTTCTGTTTATTTAGCAGGCCAAGGAATCCAGACCTGAGTTCAATGTGTTTCACAGGCCTCAGCCTTGGCTGTCGGAGCAGATGAGTGGAGGAGGGGGCCGAGCCATGGGCTGGGAACGCTTCTGGACACTGACCTCAGCATGGTTCCTTCCTGCTCCAGGGGGCCAGACACCCACGCACACTGCCGGTGGGACTTTCCCCATCCAAGCACCCCCCCCCCCCCAGCCGTCACCATTCCCACACACACTCGTACACTCCTCTGAATCTATGACATGTGGCTGCAATTGGTGTTCTTCCAGGAGCAGACAATGACCACCGCTATGCAAACCGTAACTACACCACAAATAGATAGATAGATAGATAGATAGATAGATAGATAGATAGATAGATAGATTTTAGCCAGTCAAGTTCAAATGACAGTTTAGCCCGGTTTAGGAATGACATATTTTCTATTCTTCCGACTGAAGTAACCTTTATACTGCTTTTGCACTTTTGTCATTTTTATCTGAACATTCTGAATTATAACACAAACACACCTTTGTGTTATTAACGTTATTTAGGTCAGTAGGTGAAATGCATATGCTCATTTGCGTGTGTGCGACTGTGCGTTGCATTTTGCAGAAAAATGCACCGACCTAACAAGTCTTCATTTTGCAGCACATCCGTTCCTTTTTTTCCTTGAAATTATTTGCTGGGATGCGCAGGCAAGACCTTATTTCAGGGTCAAAGAAGCAGACAATGTGCAAGAAACCAGACACTGCTTAGCTCAGCACATGGCTGGTAAGTTCAAAGATACTACTGCCACCTACAGGCGGTTGCCAGAACAGCTTTACCATCCCCCACCGTGGGGGGAAACGCGCTTTGCAGGCCGTCTATTTACTACACAGACAAATGCCCCCAAAAGCCACTGACTCCTTTGCTATTCCTGGAAACGTTACTGTGTTTATTCCATCTGAATTGCAAGCAGAACTGTTTTAGTTCCTTGTGGAGGGAAAATAAAACCCTCAAGCATAACTGACAAAGTCACATCCTTTAGCGCTGAGGTCTAGTGCTCGATGCTGTTTGTGGCAATTGCTCCTTTATCCATCGCAGCTGGCGTAATTTACATAGTTTTTTACAGAATTTTATTGCTGTAGTCATGCTTGTCTTAGAGAAATGTTGCATAGTGAATGTGTCCTTTGTTTTGTTAGTATATTATAAACAGTTACTTTCCATTTAACACCCACTGCTTGCTTAGTTGGATGCTCACAGCTCTATTTACAGTAAGCTAATCTTATATTGAAAGATAGGCTGTTTAGTGTACAGATCAGTTCCAAAGCAGATACGCAGTATGGCCAAAAGTATGTGCACCCCTCACTGACTGAACTGAGCTGTTTCAGTTGCACCCACAGAGCACACAAACACATTCTAGACAATTGTATGCGTCCAACTGTGTGGCTGCAGTCTGGGGAAACTCCTTTCCTGCTCCAGCATGACTGCGCCCACCCCCACCCATGCACAACGCGAACTCCATAAACACAGGGTTTGCTCAGGTTGGCATGGAGGAACTTGAGTGGCTGCACAGAGCCTTGACCTCAACCCCTCTGGAAACCTTGGGGATGAATTGGAATGCTGACCGCAAGCCGGCCCTTCCCGCCCGACCTCACTGCTGCTCTTGCGGCCGAAAGGGCACAAAGTCCCACAGCCACTCTTCAAAAATCTGGTGAAAGCCTTCCCAGAAGTTTGGGCACTGTTAAAGCAGCAAACAGGGGAGCAGCTCCATATTAATGCCCATGGGTTTGGAATGGGAGGTTCAACCAGCACATATGGGTGTGATGCTCAGGTGTCTACATACTTTTAGCCATGCAGTGTACTGTATGTCCACGCTTTATCCTAGTTCATCATGTTTATTTACCATTTTTTTAAAATAGTTTTACCATGTTCTGAAAAAGACAGATATGCTCAGCTCAGATATTAAACTGATTTTCAACCCTCTCAAACCTAGAGAAGCAGTTCTGCATCTAGCGGTGTACATAATGGTGAAGTGAACCATTTAGAATTACCGCTGCTCAAATAAAAGGAAGTTTCTCAGAAGGACTTGTTTTCCATGAGCCTCAGTGAGCAGGCAGGTTCTTAAAAGCTTCCATGCAGTCATCTAGTTAGGCAGCATTCAGACCTGGAGTGAAGCAGCACTGAGCACACAGCTGTCTCAGACCTCAGATCAATACTGCCAACGGGGTCACATGGTAACAGCAGGCAGTGCTGAAAATGCTTACCATATATTTTTTTTCTGAAAGGCTTAGTTAAGGAACCTCAAGGCTGAACCAACATTATCAGTTACAAAGGAATTAAGATAGGAAGATTATAAACCTGAGCAGCCCTGCAACGTCTTTTATGGAATTTGTAGGATTTGCTTGCAAAGCTAATTTAACATTGGCTTGCGGCAGAACATACAGGCCTGCGGAAAACTGCATCCCTGTGTGGACGTAGCAAATGGTTTTGGGGTGTCCTTTTTTACACATCCATCACTGTACGTTCCCTGGCTTGGACTGACCTCTGACAGAGATACAGCAGGCCAGTCATACTCTGGAACTGCTGCGCTTCCTCTACAGCAGCTCTGCTTGCCAAGAGCCCCTCGCTGCAGCTAAATAGCTCAAGAAAGAACAAAAAATTCTCTTGTTTGGGTTTCTTCTGCCAGTCATTCGAGAGAGACACCGTGCATTCTGCTGAGATGTTGCACTGACTTCAGCAGCAAGGGTGGTTTCAGCGGATGGGTGGCCCTGAGGTTCCTCTACCGGAAACCATCGCCCAGTGACCGTGCACTCCAGGGCGCGTGTGCGTGGCCACAAAGCATCAGCGAGCCCAGAACGGCTCCCGATGGTCCCTGCGAAAGAAATACTGGCGATGACTCAGGTCAGAATCCACACAGCTAAACCACAGACCTGAAGTACGCAAGGGACACGGGCCTCATGCTGCATAAATTCACCATTGAAGTAAATTTGGTGTAAATCATGGCCCACTCAGCGTCATTGCAGCACGCAGCATTGCATCTTGGTCTTATTTTTTCACCCACAAACATTAGTGTGAATATTTCACTTGCCTCAGCGCTGTTTTTTTTCTGCTCAGTTAAAACCTACTGAAATATATTTTATACTTCTACCGACAAGGCCATTCAATAACATTATTATTTCAGGCATATTTCCCTCTTTATTACAGCTGCTGAACTTGAATTATTTCAAGGTAAAAGTATATTTATTATACTGGATGCACTATGACTCCCAACAGGGACAAACCTAAGATTAACAGCAATGAAGGGATGTGAACAGGTCCAAAACACAATATTTTTATTTACATATTATTCATCACCATCTGACAAACTTATGAAACAAAAGGGCATAAGAATACTACTGTCTGACCTCTGTCTTTATGAAAAATATGCCGTGTTTGCATTTTATTTCATTATTTTGCGCACCGTATTTAGTTACAAGTTTGCCCATAAGATGGACAGAGTTAAAACAATGATTATTTTTCGGCTTTTCAGTGGGCCATTTCATTAAGCCGACACAAGGAAACCTTCCATTTCTTTTTTTCCAGTTTATTAATGAAAAGTTAACATTGTCAAACGTGAGTCGAGGTCCTCATCCACATCAGATTCCTGCAGGACACCATATATAAAAGGAGCGTGGTTTTGGCTTCTTATTCACCAGCACGTGTTTGAAATTATATATATTGGCATATCTGCTAAACTTCCACTTTTTTTTTTTACTTAGCGACAAAAACAGAAGACAGTCGCAGCAATGTAGAGAGTGAAACAAAACGTAGTGCTGAGAAACTGCAAATAGCTGCAGCTTTTCAATACAACACAAGGGCAAAAAGGTTATAATATTCAGCAGGGGTGGTCATGCTGCACAGTCTAAGGAATACCAGAAGGGTGAATAACAGAATTCATTTGCATTGTCACATAGTTGAAATGCTAACTTTTGAAGTGGAGGAAAGCTGGACACTTTGCTCATGTTTGTCGAACGAGCTCTGGTGTGGCTCACAACATTTCAATACACTTCCTGGCCAAACGTATAATAGTGCTCTTTCATAACTTCATCCTCACTGTCTGGATTTTTCCTGTAACAGACGCACATATTTGAGATGTTTAAACTTTTCGTGGAGTATTTTTCGAATAGTTAAACACAACTTTTAGCCAGCCACATTCCCACAATATACTGTATGTACTGTATATTAGTGTCCGGAGCAGCCCTATCCCAAAATGTCTATGCAATGTAAATGGGCATGAAGTTTTATTCCGTGATGCTGAAAGAGGTGCAGACAGGGAAGGCTCGAACACAAAGCTAAAACCATTCATTGCCACTGAAAGACAAATCATGGTCACGTTCCTGTGAGCTAAGCAGCATTTTGTGCCTGGAAAATCTGGGTTTATTCCGCCTCCTTTTTCCAAAAAACAAATCACTAAAAAGACTTCAACTTGTTTTCCCGAAACCTGTTTGCTGCCAAGGCCGACAGTTCAGGAAAGCTGCGAGACCATACTGTGTGACCCTGGGACTGACAAGCAGAAAGACATAAAGGCTGTAAACTCAGTTTAAGAGCAGTTTTTGGTTTACATGTGTAAATTGGCAAAGCAGGCAATGGATCAGCTGAGAAGGAAAGCCTGAGCCTTCCGAGCTCCTGCGAACCTCTCCTGCTTTCACACTGCAGCTGCATTTCGAGGGCCAAGCAGGGCAAGACAACTGCGGCAGGGTTGTCTCACGAACAGAAACTCTTTTGTCAGAAGCAGCCTTGCATCCTACCACCCGCTGCTCAGCAAGCGAGCGCCAGTCTGCCCCAAACAGGCCCATTAATCACATAGATAAAAGATTGATAAGGGGCAGCCAGGGGTTGGAGACTTTGGGATTCATTAATGTGCTGGGCAATGAGTCACACGTTGGCCTGTATTTAATAACCCCAGCCTGGCATCGTGTGTATTTCAGGAACATCATATATGTCACTGGGGTTTCCACGACCAAAAGCAAAACCTGCCCCATATGCCACCTTTACATGCGCTTGGCCCCTGCAGAGCAGCTGCTGTTGGGCACCATATGCCTGGCTTCTTCACATCGTTCCATCATTAAATATTTGACTTGTGTATTAATAAGATCCCAGGTATTCATCCCATGTTTGCGAAGTGGAGGCTGTGATTGTTTAACCCCACTTGGCAACTGGGTTCACCTAACCTGTTCACACCGCAACCCTGACCTTGGTCCGCACTCTGATTCGCTCATTCTCTGAATTGGAGTTGCAGAAAACAAGTCGTGGCGTTGCTGTTACTTGTTGCGTCGCCCAGACTTGGCTCCGAACATTTCAGTATATAGTAAACACGCTCGAATGTTTTTTAGCCATACTTAGGGGATCTGCAAATAGTAGCCATCTGTGTAGGCCATCAAACGTATGCTATATGGCCAAAAGTATGTGGACGCGCCTTTAAATGACTGAACTGAGCTGTTTCAGTCGTACCTACGCAGCATACAAATGCATTCTAGAGGATTTCGTGCTTGCAGCCCTGTGCCCACCGTTTGGGGAAGAAGCCCCTTTCTTCATCCAGCATGACTGTGCCACCCCCCCATTGCATAAAGCAAGCTTCATAAACACAGAGTTTGCCCAGGATGGCTGCACAGAGCCTTGAATTCAACCCCTCTGAATAACTTTGGGATCAACTGGATCGCCGACTGTGAGCCAGGCCTTCTTCCCTGACCTCACTGATGCTCTTGTGATCGAAAGGGCACAAATTTCCAAAATCTGGTGGAAAGCCTTCCCAGAAAAGTGGAGGATCTAATACCACCAAAGGGGGAGGAACAACTTAATGCCCGTGGGTTTGGAATGGGAGGTTTGACAAGCACATATGGGAGTGATGCTCAGGTGTCCACATACTTTTGGCCATCTAATGTTCATCCACATTTGATCTGTTCAAGCTGCCTTTTCATTTTTTTTATTTTTAAACAACTAAATGAGCTGCCATTTTGGTCACCTGGATATGTGACGTACCTGCAACTCAAAACTTTTTTTAGTTCACAACTTACTCCGGGTCTAATTCAAAACAAAATTAGAACATAACCCAGATCCATTTCTATTTCCAGTTCCTAAAGGCTATGTCTAACATAACCATAGCTTCAACATTTACTCTAGATCTAGCCTCTGAGGATTATAGTTAATGTAAATTTTAGGTTGCATGCAATTTATTACGTGAAGAATGACCAAATGCCAGGTCTGTGAAATGTATTTTGGAAACACCTGTCCTCTCGCCCTTATTTCCAATTGTCCCTACATGTGGAACGTCTTTCCTGAAAGCAGGCAATGCTAGACAACACCTATCTGCACAGAACTGAGAGGGTGCACAAGATGAAAGGGGCCAGATGTTTTAGGGGTCCACTCCCATTTGTGCCAGGCTTTTTTTCACCAGGCAGACAGGCATACAAGTGATGCTGGAATGTGTAAACACACTGTTGGCCACTGCGATTGGGGAATTTCCCCTTGTTTGACCTCCCTGAGCTCACAGTAGCACTTGGACCAAAACAATGAAAAGGACTGTATGTGGAACAAACCCTAGAACTTCAAGTGCATCTAAGGGGTTACTGAAAAGATGGCCACTTTAAATTTAAATGTTGCATTATTTATATTTGCTTTACTATTACTGTACAATAATAATAATAATAATAATAATAATAATAATAAAAATAATAATAAAAATAATAAAAATAATAATAATGGTTGTTATTATTATTATTATTATTATTATTATTATTATTATTATTAGTTCTATGTTAAAATATGTGTCATTAAAATTTTGAATGCAAGACTGACTGGGATGCTAATTTTTAAATACTAGGCATTTATATAAAATTACGTTGCAATTCATTTAATATAAAAATTAGGCCGTGGTGAACTGATCAATAAATTTTTGCAGAAATTGAAATCTGCCCATTAAGGTAGCTAAGCCAAAAGGCTGAAAATTTATTGAAAAATCACTGCTTTTGCTTTAAAAATGGTAAGCGTATTTAAGACATACATTTTTGAGTCACTCCTAGTTTTTCTCAGGTCAACAGGTACCTGCAGAGCGGCAAGAGGGATGACGCCTGGGTGCTGGGTGCCTCCAGCTTTACTACGACATCTGGGTGCAGAGTCCATGTATTCACTCCATTCAAGGCCTTATGGCTGTTGGGTTTCAAAAAGGAGACCTAAGAATTGGGTAAAACACGATTATTAAATTGGTGGGAAAAGGGAAATTTTAAAAAATGGAAGCAGCCCGGAAGCCTTTTTCTATTTTAGGCCTCTGCTGTCTTATTTCAATCTCAAAACCTGCTTTCAGCCTCTTCGGACTGATCAGAATCGTTCCTCAGAGAATTTCCTCTGAGCTCAATACGAGTTTTTAAGACAGAAGATTAATGTGTCCATCTGTTTGAATAAATCATTTCTATTAAAGAAATCAGGGTTGGCACACTTGCTCCAGTCTGTAGGTAACTGGCTGAAAGTTTTCATTTGTCTGCTTAAAATATACACTGATCAGCCACAACATTAAAACCACCTGCCTAACATTGTGTAGGTCCCCCTCGTGCCGCCAAAACAGCTCTGACCCATCAAGGCATTGACTCCACAAGACCTCTGAAGGTGTCCTGTGGTGTCTGGCACCAAAACA
This sequence comes from Heterotis niloticus, assembly GCA_018136845.1. NCBI lineage: Eukaryota > Metazoa > Chordata > Actinopteri > Osteoglossiformes > Osteoglossidae > Heterotis > Heterotis niloticus. Next base: position 31,721,353 of record CM030888.1, on the reverse strand, counting down.
CTAGCAGCAGATCTTTTAAGTCCTGTAGGCTGCAATTGGGGCCTCCATTAGTCGGACTTGTTTTCCCAGCCCATCCCACAGATGCTCAATCAGATCTAGATCTGGGGAATTTGGAGGCCAGGACAACATCTTCAACTCTTTGTCATGGTCCCTATGCCATTCCTGAACAATTTTTGTAGTGTGGCATGGCCATTGTCATCAGGGAATACCATTGCCATGAAGGGGTATACGTGGTCTGCAACAATTTTTAGGTAGGTGGTACCTAAGTGGTAACATCCACATGAATGCCAGGACCTAAGGTTTCCTAGCAGAACATCGCCCAGAGCATCACAATGTCTTCTTCCCACAGTGCATCCTGCTGCCATTTCTTCTCCAGGTAAACAACACACATGCACCTGGCCATCTACATCATCTAAAAGAAAGACCAGGCCACCTTCTTCCATTGCTCCATGGTCCACTTCTGATGCTCACGTGCCCATTGTAGACGCTTTTGGTGGTGGACCGGTCTGTGGCAGCACAGCGCACAGCCCCATACACAGAAAGCTGTGATGCACTGTGTATTCTGACCCCTTTCTGTCATGGCCACCATTAAGGTTTTCAGCAGTTTGTGCTACAGTAGCTCTTCTGTAGGATCGGGCCAGATGGGTTAGGCTTCACTCTCCACACCCATCAGTGAGTCTTGGGCGCCAATGACCCTGTCGCCAGTTCGCCGGTTGTCTTTCCTTGGACCACTTTTGGTACTGTAGGTACTAACCACTGCATACCAGGAACACCCCACACCCCACAAGATCTGCCGTTTTGCAAAAGTTCTGACCCGGTCCTCTAGCCATCGCAATTTGGCCCAAAGTCTCTCAAATCCTTACGTTTGCCCATTCTTCCTGCTTCCAACACATCAACTTCAAGAACTGACTGTTCACTTGCTGCCTAATATATCCCCCCCCACCCCTTGACAGGTGCCGTTGTACCGAGATCATCAGTGTTATTCATTTCAGCTGAAAGCGTTTTTAATGTTGTGGCTGATCGGTGTAGTCCTTCTAAGCATGAGGTGAATTATTAAAAACTACCTCTGTCCGCACAAAATATTTCTCACTGTATTGTATTATTATTGAATTACATTATTGGTGAATTACAGGCTAGCCCTGCAATTAATTAAAGTAAATGCATGCCCAATTTTTAAGGGCACGTTCTTGAAATAGGCAGCACAGTTGGATTTCAAGCAACACTAACTCACCCCAAATCCCAGCAGGGCAGGGTATGGTAATAGGAACACTGAATAAATCATGACGCTGAAAAATGTATCAGAAACCTACACGGTGGCCTGGAATTGATGGGTGAAAGAGGTCATAATGAGGTGTCACTCTGTCACTGTCCCCCGTCACTGTCCCCAACCCCAACCACCAATGAGAATTCTCTCTTGCCCATCATCATTGCATCTGCACTGGGGTTTCTCCTTTAAACTGCAAAACAATTAACAAAACCAAATATTAAGCTGGAAAATAGTATTGAAAAATTCATCCTGAGATTTTTGCAGTTAAAAATATTAATGTGAAGAATCACCTAAACATGGACAAGGCTGTTCTTAATGGCCATTTCTATGTATTAATGAAGAACTCATTGTAGCACAATTTTGCCCTGCGTGTTTCTATCTATTTATTTATAATTAATAATTATAATAATTTATTCTATGGTGAGATGGTCTGTTCAAGTTAGAGTGGTGTACGCTACTTTTCAGCATCAAATACCAGCCAGTTTCTGGCTGGTTCAAGGAATTTGTTTGTTTTTCAAATTTCGTTGGAAGGTTAATATTCCATTTTCTGAGACATCGGCCGAGCCCTGATTTGCCAGAAGAATGACAGCCCATCAAATTTCACACGAAGACAACAAACCTTACAGACATTACAGTCAACAAGATGAAAAAAGTTCAATTAATTGTTCTGTCCTTCAAAATGAGCTGCTTCCACGGCACCGAGTTGCAATGCAGTCTTAGAGCGAACGATAAGATGTCAGCAGATCATCACTTTAGCATGCAGTTAATGACAAAGTCAAAGAGCCAGTGTTCTTTGTGAGATTTCTCTAAATTAAACCAAGATGTGTTTCATAAGTTGTTCTACAATAGAGCCATTTTACCATGAAATTACTGAGGGAGAACATATTTTCCTCAGTTCTGCCACGTGATTTTATCTGAGTTTGGTTTGTTGTTAATGGCTGGAGCTGCTGCCTCTGAAATTACAGCTCGCAGGTTTAAGTCCTCCGACTGCAATGCTCCTGAGCAATGAACTGTTTTACAAATAACGCCGGTACCCACGAACCTGATCTCTCATAATCATGTGAGCAAATCCTTTCCACTTTCTTTACCTTCTTTCTTCGCTAAGTTGTCCACTAAGCCACGTGCAAGCGTTCACTCTGCTCCCCTGCTGCACATTAAGTGTTTTTGGAACTTAATAGTGAAACTCGTTCCAACAAAATAAACATTTTAAACCACAATTCTTGCACGCAGTATTCAATTTGCCTTTACTTGTGTTTTGTTAGAAGTTGCGGTGCAAGTCAATTTTTTAAAATAATTTAAAACATTATTACCATTAGGAAAAAAGCATCTGTAGCTTGTAAGTAATAAGTAATTCAATATATTTATTTTATTGTAATCATTATAATAAATTTATAAAAACAGTAAGAATTCCATATATTTAATAAATTTACAACATTGTAACAAATTTCATTTGGTAAATTATAATGAACATAATTATTTATTATGTATATTGTCAATTTAATCTATCAATATTTATACGTAATATTTTATTACTATTAAAATGTTGTTACTTGAGCACTGGAACTGCACAAGGAGACATCAAATGGCAGCAGGTAGCCCCATTTTCTGTGCAGTTTGCATGCTTTTCCCATTTTTACGTGGGTTTCTTCAGGGTTCGCTAATATCCTACTGTAGTCCAAAGATATGTGTTTATGTTCATGGGTGATTCTAAACCACCCTTTAGACATTTGTGGCTACCTTCTGCTGGACCTTGACTAGTACAACACCCTGTGCTTCCAGGTTAGGCTCTGGAGCACCACAACCCTGTTTTGCTACTGATACAGAAGCCGTGTCTTTCGGTGATGCAGTTATTTAACACTGTGATGTAGCCACATATAGAAAAGATGCACTGATCTCTTCTGTCCTCAGCTGGGATACCGTGAGCACCTCCAATTCCCAGATCTCTCCCTCACCACCAAACGCTTACAGGGGCTTCATTATAGGATCTCCTCATTAACATGAAAGCAGGCAGCAAAGTAGACCAAATCCACCTTAATCCCAAGGGGACGCAACCTCATTGTGCATTTTCATCCAAAAAACAAATTATGGAATGCTTTCCACTCATTTTTCTTTGCATGTGAATGCATTTGTTGTTTGCGTTGTTGTTCCCGCTGTGGCTGCTTGTTTATCCGAGACGGCGATGCAATCGGCACGCATCGATGCACACAAAATGATGTGCAATGCTGAGGTCACCGTTTTTCGCATTGTATGCTTTTGTTTATGTTGCCCTTATGCGGTGCCGGTGGTCATGGCGTACAATCCGGTCACATTTGCAGAAAGAAATGTGAACCAGTATCAGCCTGTCTGCAGTAACCACCATTATTAGGAAAACAAGAGGAAAGTCCACTGAGACGTGGACAGGTTGCACAATATTAGAAAATATTTTTCACCTTCATTTTCCATCTTCATATATCGACCAGGTAAATATTGTGTGTAGGAGTGGATTTATAAAACGATGACTGGAAAAAACCATCAATGGATTATTAGGCTTGGTGAATTACGTCCAAGGCCACGTTGGTTCGTTCATTGTATCTGCAGCAGTTTCATTTGTTCAACAAACCATCTCAAAATCCTGCTCCTCTGAGTTATCACGTCCTTGCCACATTATGCCCTCTCTTCAAAGAACGTGTCAGTCAGTATTTGGGGATTTCTTGAGTTACTGACATGTTCCAGAGGAGGTATTTTCTCCTGCAGACATCACGTTGCTTGTCACAGATCTTCCTTCTCCATCTGGTTTACTTTCAAAGATGCATGGAAGCCCCTAACAGAATTCCCAAATATTCCCCATTGAGCACTTCAACCACCTAACAGATCAGAGAGAGACAAAAGCATCTTTCTGGTGCAGTGAAAAACACCTCAAAATACAATGTATCTTTATAATTTAGTTTTAAAAATGCTAAAAGGAATCCAAGGAGAGGGTTGGAGACTGTCTTCACAAAAGTGACAGGTTTGATTTTCATTTGTAACCTGGCAACAAGCATCCTGAAATAAGCACAGAAGTAGAGGTGACCATGCTGTGTTTGTCAGCTTGGCCAAGAGCGCCCTGATAAATCAGTGTCTGCAACTTGACATCACACAATCAATCACCAACTTCTTAATATTGAGAACAGCCTTGGTGCCGCTGCCGCTGTTGCGCGCGGAGGTTTGTGATGTGCATGCAAACAAAAATCTGAATCTTGAAATCTGTAATAAAAGCTCCCTTGACCACCAGGGCAGGCCACGCAAACATATTTCTTCTCCCTAGTACATGAGTACACACATACAGTGCTGATCTCCAGGCTCATGGTGTAAAGAAGTGCAATGTATTACAAAAGCTATGCTATGTGGGTGGTGGGGGGGAGTCGCTTGCCTTGTTTGCACTGAAATTTCTGCTTTTGCAAAGTGTTTATCATAAATGTAAGGTAAATCTTATTATATAAATATAAATATTGGTGTACAAATGTAATGTGCTCATGAGGCTGAATTTGAGTAATGGGATTGTTTGTGGTGTGAATTCGTGCTGACTGTTTCTTGTCCTGTTTACTGGACAGCCTGTAAATAGAGAAAAACCCGTTGAGATAAATATTATAATAGTGTCACATGTCTTGGGTGTGACCAAATGTTCATTAAGCTGAAGGGCACAGAGGAATCAGTAACATCAGGGACCAGGAATTGGGTTTTTCTCCTCAGCGTTTTTGTTTCTTCATTAATGATCAAGTTGGTGTGACAGGAAAGCAAAATGTCGTGTTAAACAAGGACTAAACTTGTAAGGAAAAAAATACGGGCAATAAAAAAGTCAGACTAAATTTGAGAAACAGCCAGAGTTTATCTCAATCTAATAATTACAGGACAGTGGAGTAAAATCTATGCCAGATGACAGACATTGTTATCCTTAACAGATGTGGCTTTGCGATGTTTGTGAAGGCAAACTGCCGCCTTGTTTCGCTTGCACACAAGAAACATTACGTCAATGTTGTGAGGACAACGCTAACCTGGCGGGGCACCATCCGTGACTTTTAGCATTCTCATAATAAGGTGCCGGTGAGGACCATGCAGAGTCTCAGTAGGCGTCAAGGCCGGTACAAGAAACACCCTCCCATTCCTGGCAGGCAGCACTTAAACAAAAGGCAGATTCAGCAAGTTTAAAACAGAGGTTTGATTCTGTGCTGTGCTTGTAAAACCCGCCGTGTGTAGGGAATAACCAGGAGAAGTAGGTGCGAGAGCTTTGCTCTGATGAAGCCTAGTTCAGCCCGGCTCTAGTTTCAGCTTCAGTCGATTACATTTCTGTTTAATAATTTGTTAATGATGTCGTGGGGTGATGGTTTCTGGTGACTGGAACTGGAAAGTTACAAGCAAACAGGAGGGCCAAGTAGCGGGAAAACGTAGGTTCGGTTGCAGAAAGGAAGTGGAAGAACGATTGAATTCTGCAAGACCAGCAACCTGTAAATGTCAAACCTCGTTCCAGCAACACAAGTTGGCAACCGTACACCTGGACTTCACCCAATGGATTGTACAAAAATCAAACTGACATCATCTATGGACATAAATGATTGGAAAAGTCAACAGCATCATTGAAGATGAAAGCTAAAGTCAACTGTTACAACAACTACTAGTATGCAAATTCTAAACTGTCTAAAAACTGTCCAAATGGATGAATGATAAGACTCTTACAATTGCCAAGAAAGGCAAAGCAACTAAAGCAAGAGGAAAAAGAGAGTCAGTTTTGGAACTTAACAAACAAAAAACAAGAACAAAATGAGCAAAATTTCTCGCCTTCAAGTGGAAAGGTTAATGGTCTTAAAAGACCTTTGCTGAACAACACGGAGAAGATCAGGGAAAGATGGAAAGATGACACCAAACAAAAATTTGGCACATAGGTGTTTTTCACCCTAAGTAAGGCTTTGACATTGTCAAACATGCACACACACACACACACACACACACACACACACACACAGAGACAGTTACCCACAGCTACCACATTTGCGATGTGTGCCTCCAGGCAATTCCCAGCTAATTCATCAAGATAAAGACAAAGGGGCCACTTTACACATACATACACATATCAGGAAGGAGTGACAAGAGGGTTGTGCTGAAGGAAGGCCCCAAACTATTCACAGGGATAAGAAATTATACATGATACACTTACACATGGCACTACACACATAAGGATAATAAAGTTGCATGGTGTACACGGCATGCTGTTATTACATTTCTTACTCGCTACAGTGCCCACCTGTCTGAAAGCACTAATAATATTTGTGTACTAAATGCAACCATTTCACGGGTTACACAGTTTGGTGGCAAATAATGTGTTGTTACTGTTTACCATTCCACTTTCTGCCTGGGCAGTTCTGGGTAACTTAGCTAGCTATGCCATAAAGATCAAACAGATTAGCAGCTATTTCAACCCGTAAGTTACAATAAGAAGCCCATGCTGAAGAAAGAAGTTAAAACAACACTGAAAGGTGTATCGGGCAACAAAGCCCAGGGCATTGATGTTGTGTCCACCAAAGTTTTGCCGCAATAAGATTAAACTGTTTCTAAACACGGAAGGTTCTTCAAAGAAATATGGATGATAATATCATTGCTGACTGGCTGGAAAAGATCTGTGTTTACACCAAGAAAGGTGACCTGACTCATGGTGGAATTTATTGCAGAAATGCTCTGATTCCCCTACACGTACAAGATTCTACTTAAGGTCATTACCAAAGTGTATAACTATATGTGGACCAAGAACTGCCCAAAGCTAAAGTAGGATTCATTCAAGGGTAAAGAAATAGAGACATCATCATCGCACATGTGACCCTTGGAACAACAACAGGACATCAAAAAGATGCTTTGTTGTGTTTGACTACAGCAAAGCCTTCGAGTGAATCGTGAAAGGCTTGAAGAAGAAGGTCACATGAAGAAGCATAGGTGCACCAGAACACCTGATACTTCTCATGCACAATCACAAACAGAACAAGGCTGCATAAATCCCCGTACCTCTTTATATGCCGAACAAATCATCAGAGGATGAGCACTGTATTGACAGAATACTCATGAACAACCTGAAGACGATCTGAAACATCTGCTTATCAAAATGAAAGAACACAGCCACAAAATTGGCTTGCACCTTAACGTGGAAAAGGCAGTTATCCTGGCAACACATAAAATGGATAATTTCATGTTTGATTTAGCAAAAGTTGGATCGTGAAGAAGGAAGACGGGAAGAAAATTCACTCCTTTGAATTATGGGCTTGGGGAAGAATATCGCATGTGCCATGGAAAAACACACATTATAGTGGAGAAGATCAGATTTTGGAGACACCATTTACAGGGAATATTAGAAAAAGACACTGAGCTTGGAAATGTTGTTGGTCAATGCAAAAGAGAAAGACAATGCAGTGCACTGATATAATAACAACAGCTGTGGATGTCTCTTTATAAGCAATTTCCTGTCTGACTCAAGTCCAAGCCCAGTTTAGATTGGGTATCCATAGCATTACCATGAATCAAAATTCCCTTGATGGCACTTAACAGCTGAAGTGGTGTCATTTCACCACAGAGAAGCAGGATGACTTTGTGTACTTTGGTATGAACCAGAGGATTATCACTGAGAACTGCTAAAACCCTTTTAGTTGGGCTGGGTAAAGTGCTAGGGGTCAAAGGAGCCGCACATAAATGCAAAAAGGAAAAAGGGGAATAAAGGGTTTACCATGTGGGTAATGTACCAGGAACTAAACCAAGGGCTATTTGTCAGTAAGGTTGGTGATTTGTAGTGAATATTTACATATAATAGTGATGCTCAAAGGTGTCCAAGTGAAAGTAAACTTTTCTGCTGTGTATGAACAAAAGAGCAACTTTCCATCTTAAACCCGGAAATAAAAAGCAGCAAAGTCTTCAGTGCCTGACTGACTACACTGATCTAAACCACCTAACAAAACACACAAAGAGGAATGGGACACCACTCTCATGATACAAACCATACAAAAATGCACTAACCAACCAACGCACGGCTAATCACAAGGTCAAAACTACGAAACTCACATTCCTCCTTTTTCCCCCTCTTGTGTGTGGTTGTTTATAAGCATAGTTGGGGTCACCCAGTTCAGGTTAACTGGCACAAGTGATGTCCATTTGGAGTCCCTAAAGGCCTAAATGGTAAACAGGGAAGAGACACAAACACGCAACCCAACCCTGGGCTGCTACAGAACACTACTGAACATGTGTTCATTATTGAAAATAAACAGCTACTGTAAATATTGATAAAATATGATATGTTGAAATATAAGAAAATCAAGCTGAATGATAGCATAAGAGACCAACGCCAAAAAGGCATGTACAGCATGTCTAAAGGAAATGGGAAATGACTTGGAGAATGTGTCTGCGCTACCTGACAACCTTCTTATCAACTTAGAAGAGACTCAGAAGACGGTCTTGCTCAAGTATTTATCAGTTACTATTTGCAGAATTCCCAGAGAAACTGCAGAACAGCAAAATCAGAGATGTTCATGTGATATGAGGATCATCTGACAGTATTAATACAGGCAAAATATAGCGAAACTGCAGAAAGTTGTGCAGAGATTTCATATTAACAGTCATGGTACTGTGGAACATTCACAGGAGCAGAGAAGCGGTGCTGAAATATGTACTCCAGTAATGATATAATAAAAACATTAGAATAAATTACACTTGAATCACAGGAAAACATCATCTCCTGAGTGCTTTGGCTGTCTGTGTACTCTGGCAGGGTGAGAAAAAGCTGTCCTTCCTGCCTCTCCTGTCTCACAGCTGGAGAGCCATCAAGGATTATACATCACCATCAATCTGTTTGTTTATTCGCTTTTCGCATGTCGTGTTTAAAGCATGTTAACAGTTCCATTATGATAATATGTTATTGTTTTTGCTCTCGATATTGCTGGCGAAATGACTCGCTAATACGGCAGCATCTGTTCTAACATTTGCGCCGCGTCGTGAATTCTGGTCCACGCAACGTTACAAGGTGAAATGAAAATCCGAACAGGAGCGAAAAAGAAAATGCAGGCTAAAATCGTCCCATTTATCGTGCAAAAAAGTGCCGCTCGGCATCCGGGCGATCGCCTGCAACTCATTCTTTAACCACAAACAGGGGTACAGCTGTTAAGCATAACAGTGAGTCAACAGCTGGGTTAAGCATCCACAGTATTGTGCTACCTGAAATAATATTTTTAAGCAACTTTCTGAACATAAATCACATCTTGCACAATTTTCCAAGCCCAGCCAGCCCAGCTGCAGCAAGCCTTGTCTAAATTGCCTCTGTTATCTACAGTAACTGAAAAAATCGCCCTTTTTTCCAAGCTCAAATGCTTTCAGAAATGTGGTTTTGATTTCTAGCTTATCTCAGTTTATTTCTAATGTCACTGGCTGTTAAATTTTCATCGTACAAATGTTGCCCCCCTCTATGACAAGATCTGACAAAGCAGACTTTGATTCTGTGTTTTCAGACCTCCTACATAGAATTAATCTGTCTAAGAGCACAGAGCAATGAGCTGTTTTTCAAACAAGGAGTCCTTGTGTATACTGAAAAAGGCCTGTGCTGATTTTTTTATGAGCTTGGTGTCATTTTAATAACTCGGAGGTAAAAGTCATTCCTTACAAAATGCTGGAAATGATCTTGGCCTATCGCTCTTCCACTAGAGTCCTAACAGCAGAAGCCCTGGTGTGGGGAACTATTCTGGCCCATCGTGAGCACAGCCGAGAGGGGACCTTTGCTCACCATGTCCCGCAAAACAGAAACGTCTAAAATGCAACATCGCTGGCGGTCGGGAGTCATTCAAAGCACATGTGTGGTGACAGTCATCCTTCACCGTGTAAAGCAGAGGATTATTTACACCCAGCGGTCATTTTAACACATCAGACCAAAGACACCAGGGCACTCCCTGGTACCATAACCAGGAACCAGCAGCTCTGGGGCTGTCCAGCGTGTGTTGGAAGCAGCAGGAGGCTGCCGGCGTGTACCCTCAGGATGATTAATCTCCAACTCCTTCCATGCCACCATGCCACCCTGCCCATGCCAGACAGCACCATCGATCTCAGCTGGCATGCACTGCACATGCTAATTACTTTTTGTTTTATTAGATACGAAGGTTCATGCAAATGACCGCAGCTTTGTTCAGCCGAGCTGATTCGCCCGTTTTTGTTTTGTGATAACAGCGCCTTTGTGAAATTGCGTATGTGAATTGCGTTCCGTAAATCTGAAGAAACATCAGCGCTCGCTCTCTCTCTCTCTCTCTCGCCCGCTCGCTCTCTCTCTATCTCTCTTAACGTAGAAATTTTTCATTACAGCTTTTTTGTGCTAGGAAAATGGTATCAACAAAGTGTATGATTAGTTGTGTTTTGAGCAAAATTAGTAAAAGCGCCATTAGTAAAATTTGTGACATTCTATAGCACCTCGGAACAGTAAGAAACTTTTTCATATCATTTTTTAATTATCGTACATATTGCTGCCTATTATGAGTGGCTGAACCATTTGCCCTTGCTTGCATGTAATTACATTCTAAACCTATATTTGGAAAAATAATGAAAGCGGATTCAATTAATTTCGTGTAAACGCGTCCACTGTTTATGATCTGATGGTTTTCCTTTACAGCTGAGAAAGAAAATGGCGAATCTTCAAGAACAGTGGCTACAGTATATGGCCAAAAGTATGTGGACCCCCCCCCCCACTTGTAATGACTGAGTTGAGCTGTTTCAGCCGCACCCACACAGCAAAGAAACATATTCTGGACAATTGTGTGGTTCCAGTTTTTTGGCCAAAGTTTGGGGAAGAAGCTCCTTTCCTGCTCCAGCATGACTGTGCCCCCCCCCCCCCATGCACAAAGTGAGCTCCAAAGTTTGCTCAGGTTGATGTGGAAGAACTTGAGTGGCCTGAACAGAGCTCTGACCTCAACTCCACTGAACGCCGTTGGGATAAACTGGATCGCCAACCATGAGCCAAGCCTTTTCGCCCAACCTCACTGATGTTCTCGTGGCCAAATGGGCGCAAATTCCCAAAATCTGATGAAAAGCCTTTCCGGAAGAGTGGGGACTGTTATAGCAGCAAAGGGGGGAACAACTCCATATGAATGCCCATGGCTTTGGAATGGGATGTTCAACAAGCACATATGGGGGGGGGGGGGGTGTCGCTCAGGTGTCCACATACTTTTGGCCACATAGTATATGCACCCAAGTATCAGCCCATTGACTCCTTAATGACCCCAATAAGTTAAACATTTCTTCAGGCATCACCACGAGCGCAGCTGTTGCCTCCTTCAGCTTCAGCATGCACCATATCCACATTTTTGGGTTTATAAACTTGCGCCTTCTTTTAAACAGGCCAGATGAATTTTCACAGCCTAATCACCTTGCAGAAACAAAGGAGGACTTCGTTTGAAAGCTGGAATTGTAGACATTGCGCAGACACAGGCATTCCCTTTTAACCATTCCCCTGGGAGAAATGAAAGGCAGAAAATGATCTGAAATCACTTTGCTGCTCAGTGTAATTTCACCAAATTTAGTTAAGTGTAATTTGTCCACAACTTTCAATACTCGCCTTAAAGAAAATCAACAGCGGCAATTACGTATCACAAAGCTGATGCAGTACCAAAGGGTTGTTGCTGCATTTTTTATTAATAAACTGAAGTGGTGAAAGTGCTGGGGTCTTTATTCTTGCACTCCAAAGAATTCTCGCTGAATATTTTATTTATTCCCTGAAGCTCTGGAGTAAACAGGTCTGTGAGCATGTGCATCAATAATGGATATAACTAAAATGCACATTAAATCTCAGCGGACGAGCTTTCCGATTCACGGCTGGCTGATTTACACAAGACCAACACAAAGAAACACTCGCAAATGGAGTAACGCACCTGAAAACGATGCTAGATGACATTAAAACACTTATTACACTTTTCTCTCCGTTGTGGAAAACATCTTGGAGTAGAAAAGCGTGGTCAGCCTGCATGCCAGAGTCAGGAAATATGTCAAGATCTCAGGGTCAGGACCTGCATAAGATGAGTTCCTTCCTTACAAGTTTAGAAAATAAAGCATTTTTATGTCAAAGTCGATGTCACTAATGCAATAACATATAAAGCCTCGGGTGCTGGTAGCCCTTTGAAGAAGCTACAGTATGTATCAATAAACACGTTTATATCCCTAAAAAATAGATTGGTTACGACGTGAAACTTGACCACATAGCAAAATTAATAAAGCAATATCACACCGCTCTGGTAAAGACACCATTCGATGAAGTTCTTACTTTTCAACAGAAACAGTGTTTGCACTGAGGTGATGCTGGACAGGACTGCATTCCTGCTGTTGTACAAATGGCAAATAGAAGAAAAGACTCAAGCCTCAGTTCCACGCAAAGAGCCATGCCCTACATTTATGAGTTTATTCATTTATGAGTTTATCACCAAGTTTGCATGAACTTGCTCATAATAGAGATAATGATTTAAATAAACCTTTGAGACCATAACTACCAGAATACAACTTTAAGTCAAAAAAGTAAGACGCCCCACCATGTACACTAAAACGTTTAAAATCTTGAGATTTAATGGTGAAAACATCCATCCAGCTATCCATCTGTCAGCTGCTTCTCCTGGAGAAAAATTTCAGCCCAACACATGAATCACTTTGCTCCCACAGCACGCATAGTCTGAAACCCTGAATCTGTGGTACAAAAGGCAGCCGAAGTATAATTCTGCGAGTTGGTCTCTGGCAAATCAAAGAGAAATATTTGTTGAAAAAAACTAAGAATAAGCTACCATTTTCTTTCAACAGCATGCATCTGTCCATCCTTCTTCAACTTGTGCCTGCCAGGGTCGTGGTGTTCGGGAGCCCGGGTGCCAGGAATCGCTGGAGTCCATTGCAGAGTAGCCACAAAGACACATGCACACATTACTGACCATTTATAGCGATCAATTAACCGGAAACAAATGTCTTTGGACTGTGGGAGGGTAATGAAGTATGTGGAGAAAACCCAAACCGTGAGAACATGAGCTGGATTCAAACTCACGCCTTAGCAGCCCTGGCCCTGTAAAGCAGCAGCACCACTCCCTCTGCCAACATGCATTTAAAATGAGTTTAAAAAATAAATATAAACCGGTCAGCTTTTCAGTCTTATACAATTTTATGTGCGTTTAAGGGAAAATGAATCATCCTCAGCATGAGCCGGTCACCTTGCTTTTCCATTGCTGGTTACTGAGGGACACACCAGTGGTGCAGACGAATGCCCCCAATAACAACCCCACCCCTCTGTCACTCCTTTGACAAGTATGGTCCAACCTGATGTAACACCTCTGCTGCCCTTCCGAAGCCCAAAAACATGTACCGTCTCCAACCAAAGTACAAGCGTCTCCAGGAGGAAACAGAGGATTAAGGCCCTGATTCCAACACTCCAGACGTGTTCCTTTCCAAAGACTCAAAGAGAAAAATTTGAAGGACTGAAAGCATTGGCCAGTTTTAACAAAACTGGAATATATTTACATATTTGAAAATGGTCCCAAAAATAATAACTGTGTTAATAATAATGTATTTCCACAGTATGTGATGTAATGGTTAAAGCTGCATTGCGCTCAAAGAACACAAGACCTCCTGCAGTAGTAGCCATGACCAAAGCCTGAACTGATCACCCAGTTGAATAAATGAGTAAATCTGTGTAAGTAGCTGAATATTGGAAGCTGCTTTGGAGAAAAATCAAAGTTCATGTATTTTAATGCGTTATATTGTCATGTACTATATGTACTGCCTTTGCTTTTGCATACTTTGGACAATCTCAATGTTTTTCGTTTTTATCTCCAGTGTGGACCGGAGAACACCTCTCCTGGTCCTGCTCTCTCTCATAACAGTTATGTGCTTATATTTGAGTTATTAAAGATTTCTTTCTACACCAACGATGATCTCTACCCTACAATATTCATGCCTGTGGGCATTTAAGTTGTTTCCTTAAAAAGTTGTCCAGTGTCTGGTTTTTCTCTTTTATCCTCTATCCAAAACTTTACTGTCACATTAATTTGAGCTCACGTTGTCTCGAAATTATTTGCTACTATTATGCTTTCTAATGTTGTCCTTTAGACAATTTTTTGCAGGTTTTTTATACAGTGATGATTAAATTAGATTTTTGGTTTGCCTGGGCAATGACTATTACTTACTCTAGGTACACAAGGGCCCAGATTCAGTCATTTTCGGTTATTATTATTTATTTTTGGGATGAATTTGTATCACATAAATTTGCAGACATCTTGCCACACAAAGACCTCAGCCTTCACGCAGGGTTCGGAGTTTCCTGCCAAGAACAGTCAGTCGTGTTCAAAGAGCTGTATTGAGGAAGCCCAGGGCCTTCTGCCAGTTTTTAACAACTTTGCACACACTTAAATCGACCATTAGCACAAGAAGAAACACCTCAGCAGGAGCAGGGTAGTCTGGATGGCTGCTCAAAGCCTATTGATTAAGAGGAAACGGGGCTTTTGTGCCAAAACAAAGTGCATGCAGAATGATAGGGGGGAGAAAACAAATTTGGGTTGACCAGATGTAGACTGCCTTTTCCTGGGTTTTCATCGGAGTGAACCTCGGGGTGATCGTGCTCCATGTTGCGTTGACATTTTGAGGTGATCTAATTGGATAAACTGGAAATTTTTATACATAAGAATAGATGTTGTCCAAAAACAGCCTGCAGGGTATTTTCAGCTGGAGACACTTTACTTCTTGTTTTCACTTTTAAAAAGTATGACGTACTTGATGTCTCCAGAACTTTCAAAAACTAGTCTGCCATGGTTGGGTTTTATTGCCTTTGATAATCCATTGACAACCAATAGGAAGTTCTGTTTAAAAAAGAGAAAAGTACGAAATCTAATAATCATTTGAGCGAACAACCAAGGGAAATGAGAGCCGCAGCTTGGGTAAAAAAACAGGCAAATTAATTTTTGCACATCATTAACAAAATGCCGCCATGGTAAAAAATTAGCTTGTGTTCAGATATTCCCAAAAAAAAAGTTAAAGTGCTTAAATCTCTTTGAATCTTTGAATCTTTCCTAAATATTTGAGTTTGTATTTCCCAGCCAGTAATTCTTGTTGTGTCTGGCAGCTTGTTTGATTGTTTATGGGTGTCCATAAAGTTGTTAACTGTCATTGGTCCTTCGTCCTGCCAATCATTGTTATTGATGACATCACCACAAACCTCCCAGCCAATGAAAATGAAGGCGAGGAAGAATTTAAACTCGGAAACTTCAGTGCTGAGCTTATTTCTGATCTTGTTGTTTTATTTAGTTTCTTGCGTCTGGTTTCTCTAATTGTATTTCTACTCGTTTTGTGTTTGCTTGTGCCTTTTTGTTTTCTATGTGCTCCCTGTTCCAGTCCCATATCTGTCAGCGGAGGAGTGAACAGGTAAGAACCCCACATGACACACACCTGCACACATAGGTTTGTTCTGGGTGTCTACACCACACTAGGTCTGGAATGAATGTCAGCTGTAGTTAGTTTCACCATGCGTCCATGTATTTGTTATATGTATATATATCACAGCTACTGGCCCCCGTATCCACGGTTTCAGTTATCCACTGTTTACTGCAGCCCAAAAAAAATTGGAAAATTAAAGAAATAAACGGTTCATAAGTTTCAAAATGTGCACCAAGGGAGAATGGGCTGTATTTAACATGGTGAAATCCAACAGTCCAAACGTGCCTTAATTCGCATTAATATACAGCGTTTGGACATTATCTGTGGTATAATATATATATATATATATATATATATATATGGTACTGTATGTATGTATGTATACACACACCTCTCACCTGTGCATACAGTAAATCACTGTTGCACCAAAAATCCTCCATGTTTACTCATTATTTTGGTCCCCATCCAACCCACAGATATTCAGGCAACGTAATGTTACACCCCTTTACCCCTCGACACCTTGGGGTCATAACGCTGGGCTGTTGCTGCAGCAGTTTGCCTTGCATCACAATTGCATGTGCACAGCTAGCCAGGTTATGAGAGACAAACAGACAAAAGAAGAGATGGCTTAATCACTCCATTCCAAAAAAGGAGGACTTGATGGCAACCTCAGAAGACGCTGATAAGTTGGGTCTGAATAACCAACAGTGTGGTCTGAGGGGAGTCCAAGACGCATTTCTATCCCAGGAGACAAAGAACGCTCTGTCCAGCTGGCCCACAAATGTCAAGCTTGATGTCATCATTACCTCAGAGGCAAATCACAGCATAAACTAGAAGAGAGCGGCACAGACGGGGATTTGTGCTTCCAGCAATGGCCAAAATGATGCCAAAACGGGTTTCGTCAGCACTCTCTCACCTTCCACGCAAAGTAAATCGATAGAGGTCACTTTCCTACGACAACTGCTCCGTTCAGGACAAACTTGATGTGTACATGACGTCTACAAGCTCTCAAAGTACTTTTTTCTGCCTTTAGCCTTTCTTTTCACCACACCGTCATTCTTACCCCATCATTTACGTTGCCTTTTGCAAACCTTAATTCAATTAAACATGCTAGACTACGTACATTTTTCTTCAGCTGTCTTTATACTGGCGTGAACACTTTTTTGTCATGTTTTTGTCTTGCAGACACTATCAACGCAGAGGAACTATATTTACACAACAACAACAAAAAAAACATTACTGCTACAAATTAATATGAGTGCATGAAGGTTAGCTACATTTTATTCTGTTATTCATAAGAAGAATTATAAATGTGCTTAAACTAATACTAATAGTACCTGTCTGTTTACACAGAAAACTGCAATTCGCATGAATTATCCGACTGATCCTCTGTAGAAAAGAGTAACTTTACTCTTAGCTGCACATAAATAACAATGAATGTAAATGTAGACGCAACCATCTGGAATGATGTTGTCTTCCTGCTTAAATCCACCTGCTACGGGCCCAGAAGATGGCTTACCTGGAGTAGGCTTGATCAAGGCCCGAGTTACCACTGAGAGCACAACGAAAACTCAGGATCACGTCTTCGCAGGCAAAATTATTATCCGTGTTCTAAAAACAACCACATTAGCGACCGAGGCATCCCGACAACAACCTGCCATCGATAGTTGAGTGTCCTTGCGGGCATTAAAGGGCACAACTCCAGCTGAGTTGCCAAGGCTACAGAGCACACATACAGCTGTTGTCCACTTCCAGTCTCGGAGAAGGAACGAGCCAGGTAGGTTAGCGCGGGACCTGCTGTCCAACCTAAGCCGGTTAAAACACACCAGGTTTGTCCATCAAACCCATTTAGAGGCACCACTTCTAAAAAACTTCAGGTGCCACTTTTTCCAAGTCAACCAAATTTAAGTAGTAAAGTTCCTTTCCCTTAAAAACATCACCGCTTTTGTGACATAAAAAGTTAAACACCGTAAAACAGTGTCACGTGTCAGCGATGAGTTGACTCTGAATTTCCGCTCATTTTTATCATCCATTTCTTGGTGGTTGTGTAAATGCAGCCGGGCTAAGCCAATGGTGGTGTGAACAGCAATCGGGAGGGTGTAAAACTTTCTTCAAACTCAACAACACATTCGAATGGGAAAAACAAGGACAGGCATAAAAAAAATCCCTAGACACTTATCTAAGCCTCATAAACAAACAAGATTGTAATCGGGCTTTGAATGCTGCTCCCAGACCGACACATTGCAATTCGGCGATAAATCCCCCACCACCATCTGGTCTCTGTAAAAAGAACACTATGGTTTTTAGAGGATTTCACTCTTATTCCTTTGTTAATGAAATGCATCCATATTTGATGCATATTTACCCCTGTTTTGCTCTCTGCACATTCATTGTGTTTGAATGTGTATGTGACACAAACAAAAATGTTTTTTTTTTTTTTTTGTTCCTCTCTCTCTCCCTTTCTAAGTTATAGTCAATCGCAGAGTTTTAAAAGAGCATTTCGCGCAATGAAAGGAGCAGCTAAACCCGGGACTGCATCTGGTAGATTGTTCAGACTTCAACAAAGAAATCAGTCAGATCCCACAAGGAAAAGGCTTGAGACTAAGTGTGAGGTAGAGGGGGGTGGGGGCAGCTCTTCATTTGGGAGGATGGGGCGACTCTTTCTCTCACAGCTGTCTGAGCCCATTAAGCCGTGTCCTCTGAAAGCTCTCAAACAGCAGATAAGACCCCCAACTGTCAGCAGGCATGGCATCTGGATCTCCCGTCGCCTGAGAGCAAACATGTCCCAGTATTTGTGAATATTTGTGCGCTGGAGGCCAGGCAGAGGTCACTGCTGAAGCAGGTTGGACAAACCCCACTGCCGTCTTCTGCTCAACTGCACGCCAGTGCTTAGCTTTACTACCGGTTTGATCTCCCCAGGTTCTGCTTTTCGCAAAGCAATTCGTGTATGAAATTAACCTCTCAGGAGAGTTTGGGTCAAAGGTTATTGGTATTTCTGATCATATCTTAGAGCAGCCAGTAATAGCAGAAGACTAAACCTCAGGTTCAAAAGGAAGACCTCAGCAGTCAGCGCAGGAGTACAGTACATACCCACCCTATTTGAGGGCTTAGTCTTGGTTATGAGTGGCATCAGGAGCATGCACCCTTCTATCACCCAGAAACATATGACAGCATTATACTCCCAGTGTGGATGGAAGATTAGGAATAAAACAGCTAAGAAGATTTTCAAGAAAATTAGCACCAAGTCATACTGCATAAACTATTAATGGTGGTCTTAATCCCCATAATGTAGCGATTTAGCGGGTAATGGTAGGGCTGATAAAACAGGACTCATAATGTCTTCTGCATTGCAAAACATTTTGAAAACTTGCATATTGCGAGTATTATTTTGTGTGGATTGTGGAAAAGAAGAGCAGACTGGTGGTTAAAACTGAGGCTTCAGCTACTAAAATGGCTTGAGAACTTGAACCATACGTGAATAATACAAGTATCCATACTCAGGCCTTGGTTTCTTTCACTTCTAAAGAGAGCAGCACAGCTCCTTTTCTAGATTGTGCCTTGTATGAAGAACCCTGGACAGACACTTTGGCTGAAAGTACAGAGTTTTTCGTTCCATGTCTGAAGGCTCATGATGTACACGTGAGAAAAACGACTTTGCTCTCTTTTAGACCTGTGACAGTAATGCAGGCAATCAGAGCTCTGCATTCATACATCAGGTGTACATGAGATTTGCATGCTCATCCATCCATCCATCTATCTATCCATCCACCCATCCATTTATTAACCATGTACCCAATTCAAGGTTGTACTAGGAAACATGGGGCAAAAGCCTATACCATGAGTGAAAAGCCAGTCCATAACAGGGTAATAATCCACAAACAGTAATTAATACCATCAAAATTTATTGGCAAATATTAATTCTGCAATGCGCCAGAAACAACTGTCTTTTGACTGTAACAGGAAAGTAAAACTGTTGGAGGAAATTTATGAAAACTTGCAGAGCAATGCAAACCACATACACAATGCAGGATTTGGACTCGGGATACAGCCTGACAAGCTATAGTTCCAGAACCTGGCATTATTTACAAAGTCAGCATATTCTGTACAAACTGGGGTCAAAATATTCTCAGAGCTTTTGTATACAGTATTTCCAGAGGAGGGTACAATAGTCAAAAATAACATTCAAATGAAAGTACTTGTTGAAATAATTTACTTGAGCAAAAGCAAAAAAGAAATTGGGTTAAAAAACTGCTCTACCACTCTGTTATTATTTATTTATATGACAGTTTTCAATATTATGGATCATTGCTAATGTTAAGAGCTTCAATGTACAGATTTTTTTCAATAAAAATATATTTTATCTCCTTAAGTAAATTAAATCTGTTGTGTAAATAGTCTATTTTCGGCTGAATAACTATAAATCAAGAACACCAACGTCTGATGCACATAATATAGATAGTACATAGCATAGTAGTAGACAGCTGGGTAATACTGCTAGGCATCGTGACCTGACATTTTTTTCCAGTGCAACTTTCAGTGTCACCTTTGCAACAGCAAACTACTTAGAATAACTCACATATTTATACAGCTGGGTAATTTTTACTGGAACAATTCATGGTAATGGATACTGAAACTGAGGTCCTAACAGAGGGAGCAGGAATTCAAACAGCTGTCTGTTGCCTGCAAGGCAACGAACTGGAACCACTGCACTACCTGCTGACCCAAGCAAACAGTCACATATTTCATTTGAGATTTAACTGACACCCTTATTCAAAACAATTTAAAATATAGGAGTGAAACTGGCTAACTGCTACACCACCAACAAAAAAATGTCAATAATACAAATACCCAATCATTCAGTCAGTATGGCAGTCTAGTTGACAGTTATGTACAGTAGCTAGGCAATGCTTCATTTAGGACATTAAAAAGGACATTAAAAGGATATTAGTATATATAAACTCTGCATCCCGTCTAAAAAATGCATATTGTCACTCTTTTGTGGTTGTGGTGTACACACTGGTGTACAATATAATGGTATTACCTACACCTCTGTAGCATTTTTACTGCAAATAGTTAGCTATTAAACAATATTCCACTGCTAATGTTTACAATTTTAGGTTAAAAAGAAAGTTGCTGTCTTGTTGTCAGTCAATACCTTGTTGTCTAATTGGAAAACAGCAAACTACATATACAACCACAACCACAAAAGAGTGACCACATGCATTTTTTAGATGGGATGCAAACTTTAGGCCTACAGAAACATCCTTTGGTTGAAAAATTGACAACGTACCTGTGAAATGAGGGTGAATGTGTAGCTGGTAAGCTAGAGAAAGAAAAGGATCTAGAGATTGCTGTAAAATGAAGTAAATGTGTTCACAGTACTCGGAGGTTACGCTTAACAATGGAATAAACTAAATGCCAGTGAAAGTGACAGAGTTAGAAAGATTTGTAGTAGCTTTGTCAAAGGAGATTTTTTGCCACTAGATGTTAGTAGGATTTTTAGTAAAGGGAAATAACTCACCAAAAAGCAACTCAAATTTTGGAACGCAACTTCACTGTACTGTTATTGCTGACCGCCACTCTTGTTTGTAAGAAATGTGTACAAATAGTACTTTCATTGGTGTACAGTATACACCAGTGTAACAGTTATTATAATTGATGTAAGAATTAACAATGTTTAATTGTTGGAATTTTGCTGCAAACTTCCTAGAGCTCAGTTTTAAAATGAGATGTTTAACTTCAACTCTTCTGCAACGGATACAAGAAAACTAAAATACTTCAGATTATTAATGCTTAACTAAATTGCAGAATTGTTTTGATCTGTGTACATTTTACCATGTTTTCAAACTCCTCTGAAAAGTACATTTTTACAGAAATTTACTTCAGTACAAATAACAGTAAATGTTAAACCCTCTCTTCCAGCAAAAAGCAATCACCCAGTCTCAGAAATGCCATTTTCATGTGTTACTACATATTACATTAGTTGCCACAACCAGCATAGCCACAGCATTTACAGTGTTTTTGAGCACTGTACTAATTCAATAGTTAAAAATCAAATTCCTTGGGTTATTTCACACTCCCTGTTTATTGCTGGTACAGGTCCAAGCCATAGCTCTCGCCAGTCATTACATCTTAATGTGGGATTTAGTCTACAGTTTAGATCAAAGCTAACAAGGCCCTCTGAAATGTACTTTATATGTAAATGCTGAATTATAAGATTGTCTAATTGTGAAGCTACAAAACTCAAAGTGTCTTTTATCCTTTTTTTTTATTCAGACTGCTATTTGGAGGGATGGTTTCAAAAAAACATATAGCGCTGTCATATAAATTTAGAGATTAAAGGTAGGAGATCAAAGCAAGAGGAAGCCATCCCATAGGTCTGTCTCACTCCTGGGTATTATGCTGAATAAACATGAAAAGGGGGCTATGTTTCTCCTGCCTCTACAGCCACATGTCATCTAACAGAACATGCATGCCTAGAAATCCAAATATAAAAGTGTTTACTCTCCCATGATTGTGCCATGGAGCCAATAACTCCACCCCACAACCAAAGGGCAGCATTTTCATGAAGCTGATCTTTCCTGTTGAGATGTGAAATGTTGTGTCGAGAACTCGGATTACCAGGAAGGTACACTGAAGGCAAATTAAAATGCAAGATGAAGTGTCAAAAGGTTACTGATGTTCTACAGAATTCTGCTGAGGAAACAGAGAGAGAGAGAGTGTCCCAAAACCACAGCAGCACTGGTGGAGAAGGTTCACACATCAGCAACCCATATCTGATGTTTTGATAGTTTCACTTTTTACTGGTATGGTTGCTGCCCTCTGCTCTTGAATCCTACCTGAAGAAAGTTGTCCAGATAATCTAGTGTTACTGTGACAAGAATAAATTAAGAATTTTGACTTTTTTTTTTTTTTTACTGTAAGCTAAAATGCACCCTACAGTCAGAGGAGCATTCAGCCTTTGAGGAACCAAGGGTCTGGCTGGAAATTCAGCCACCCCCTAATAGGGAGTCATACCGCACGTCCTGCATGAACACCAACAATCAAATATATTTTCTGTAGCCCAAAAACCAACTGCAAAAACCACGAAAGAAAAACTGGGGCGGATGACTAGGCCTCGAGAAACATGAGAACAAATATTAATGTGACACGCTATACCCCTTCATTGGCAATCCACTTCGATTCCCAGTCTCCATCTGTCTCAGAGATATGCAGCTTCCACAGAGTGTAGGGGAACAGATATCCAGGTGGTGTAGTTCCACTTTACAAGGCTCCAGTGTTTTAGTGCTTTGGCTGGTGGGGTCAAAGGTTAGAGGCAAGAATTCTGCTGAGGAAACAGAGAGAGAAAATAAGATACAACTCTGTACAATGTCCTTCGTTTTTCCTTCAGAGTATCAAACCATGGGATTTATTATAGAGATTTATTAATTTAATTCATGCTTTTATCCAGTACCTTACAATCTTTGACCTATTTAGAAAGCTAAGCATTTCACTTCATGGCAATTCATGGCAAACACCTTTTCAAGAGCGCTGAAGAACTGAAATGAATGAAATACAAACCAATAACCTTAGGATAAATTTTCACACTCATAGCCCCAACACTTCCGGCTGTCCCTTAGTTATTATATAACTATCAATGTGATAATGAATTAAATGAATGAAAGTATTTTTGATGCAGCTTTATATTTCAAGACATTTCTTTTAGAAAAGTCTGCTAGATATTCAGTTGCCTAGATACCAGGAGTATCACAAAAATATAATTTAAATAGGACTGAGGCAAAAAAAACTGAATAACACTGAACAACATTGCAGAACGGCTACAGCATTAATACACCTGTAACAGTGCCAGTTCCTGTGGCAGGTTAATATACGGGTTTGTAACCGGAAGGTTGCTGGTTTTATTGCAGCTCCCACTGTTGCTGTAGTCTTCTTGAGCAACAAATTATTTATTTCTAGATTTATTAGTTTCTGAACCAAGGAACACTCATAATCCTCATGGTTAGCTTAGCTGTTTCTCATTAAACCTTTACAACAGCAGCACCCCCCAGTATTAAAACTTGCAATGCACTGCAGCAAACTGATCGCAAAAAAAGTGTGCCCATTGTTCTGCAATTCATTAAAACAAAAGTATTATGTGGATAGGCAGGTTTGGAAAAGATGAAATGAAGTGATGCCACGGGGTGCCACCAGGACACGTCCAGTCCTCGGTTTAGGCCTTATTAATTTACCCCTTCCCAGTGGAAATGCATGCCATGTGAGTGTTTGTCTTAATCTTCCACAAGGTCCTCTCGACAGTTGTCCTATCTTAAATCTCAGTGGGTGAACAGTTCTAACAACCTTCTGATACATAAAAATACCACCTATCACATAATGATATGATTTATACTGGAACGACTCAATGCTGGCCAATGCATGTAACAAAACCCAAAGGGTCTCATTAATGAAAGAGTGGTTTCTTCTCAACAGAGGCACCACAAAACACCTGGATGAGTGAACCTGATTATTACTGTTATCAAAGCAGAGCACCTCCAGAGACTTGAAACAGTAACCTCGTGGTAGCTGGGAACTGCATTACCTGCTTCCATGCTGCTTCGGTGCTTTGTTGTATCTGTACATAACATGGTCACTGACAACGTTCTTTGGAGGGAAGATACAGACCCCAGCATCTTGTGATTCCTCCACGTTTCCTGTATTTCAATATGATGCCGTTTGGATTGGTGGATGTGAGCAGACTGTGGAAGCCAAGGTAATGCAGGCAAAATAGTGCTTGGCAGAAACAGACAGAATCCAGCGCCAGCAACATGCTGTGCACCAAACAGCCTACTGCTGCACTTGCAGCCCACGAGGCCAGACACACCTTCTGCAGCAATAAAGACCACCAGCTGTTATCAGCTTTGGCCTGCACATGTTTTTTTTCATGGCGAGCGAGACAAAACGCAACCTTTCGACCAAATCTGCTCCATGAAGACAGATCTCCAGTCCTCGAGGCCCCCAGGCTCTGCTGATTTTCACTCTGCTTCTACTGCAAATTGCTCGACTGAAGCAATTATTTGGATCACAAATTGTCTCACCTTAGGCTTGAGGTGTAAATCGGGTGTTAATTAAAATGGAGTTCCGAACCTGCAGAACACCAAACCTGGAGTTCCAGGATTTCCCACTGAGGCTCAGGAAGCGCTTATTCACGACAAGCAAGCACAAGGCAAGACACATTCTGCTCTTCTAAACAAAGCCCTAGACACACCACAGCTATCCTTCGGGGCACAGGGGAAGTGGATGAGATGGTCTGTTGTGACAGGAATTCAGGGCTATCGCATCTGCCTGCATTTGAAATGCACCCTGGTGATGTTCCTCATGCTCGGTTATCAAATATTCATTCTGAACGGGGAGGAATCACCTCAGACCTCATGCTTTTGGTCTGATTCTCCCAAGTCCTTGGGGCAGCCTGGGGTTTTGAATTCAATTGGCACAGCTTAGAAATAATTGTCTTCTGTGACGAATGATCATAGCGGCAAGAGGCCACTCCAGTTTCATCAGCCTGTCTCACTGGAGGTCTGGCCAGAGCTGCAAAACTCCATTTTTTTGTTTTTATAGACAATGTTCCAACTAAGCCTGACCCCTTTAAGATGTCAATTTGCCCCCACATAAACCAATCTTAAAAGTTAAAATAGTCCATTTTACCAGAAAAGCTCCCCCTGATATTACAACCATTTTCTTGAAAATAAAAATGACAGCAAAGGAGCTATCATCAGATCACTCTGCTCTCTTTTTATAAAATGAGAAAATGCAAAAAAAAAAAAAACAAACATTTGCAAAAGAAATAACAAGCTAATGTCTGTTTTTTGTGTCAAAAGTTCATGTGGCTGATAAGGTTCCTACGCTGAAAGTGGATTTAATCATATCTTTTCGCTTTCCTACATTAAGAAGTACAGTAGTATGTGCTGCGATTATTAATATTTCATCTAGCCAATTTGCATTCAAAGGCAAAGTTTAAAAAGGCTGAATTCGAGGTTATACTCTGGCTTTCTGCTTCAGAGAAAGGTTGTATCGCTCCAGCTGTTGGTCCCTAACTTATTCAATTTTTTAAATATTACTTTTCTGACCAAGTTTTATGAAACAGCCATTGCCAGGGGGTTTGGATGCTGGTTATGCTCTCCTGTATATAGATGGTTCCCAAGTTGGGATGGTCTGACTTGTGATTTTTTGACTTTACGATGCAATAGCAATGCGCATTGAGTAGAAACCATGCTTTGAATTTTGAATTTTGATTTTTTTTTCCCAATCAAGCAATTTGTGATATGATGCTCTCTCATGGGCAGCAGGAGTAATCCGCATCTCCCGATCACTAGTGTATACAACTGATTGTCTACAGTGTTGTGTTACCAGCATTTTTTTGGATACCCCCACCTCCTGTATCTGCGTTATGTTTTGTGCATCCATCATGTCTACGAAATGCTCGTCTGTGTATGCGTTTCCTAAAAGCGGCATGAAAGCGGCAAACCCGTAATGACTTTTAAGGTAAGCTAGGCTAGGCTATGATGTTTGGTTGGTGTTAGGGCATGGGTTGGTGGAACCAATCACAAGACACAACAGTCTAAGTTTCATTAAATTCTTTGCTGAGTACTGTTTTCGACAGTGTTACTGTTAGCCGAGAGTTAGCGCTAAACATTAGTGATTGGCAGTAAACAAAAATGGAAGATGTCACAATTGAAAATAAACAAAATAGAAGGTCTTAGCAAGACAGTTGTTGCAGAAGAGTTCACAAGGGGCAGTGGAAACCGAGCACTGACAGGAAGTCTGGGTAGAAGCTAAATCTCGTTCATGATTGGTTCCTATTCCAAGCAGTCATCCAATCAATGCTCAGTCCAAAGCCGCAGAGACTGTTTATGAGCTGTTCCTGAAGCACCCACAGGTGTGAAAATAGGTTGGGTGTATTAAATGCATTTTTGACTTGTGATATTTTCAATTTACAACAAGTTTATCAGAATGTAACTTCATCATAAGATTGAGACCATCTGTATAAGGAGGCCACAACAGGCAAATCGGCAGACAACTTGGGTTCTGAAGATGTCTGGTCCGCTAAGTTGGTGCACTAAGTTAGCCTCTAAGGTAAGCACTTTTCAGTAGTGCAGCTTAAATGGTTTGGTTTCTTTTTCTAAAGTTTGGTATTACAGTGAGGTTTGCAGGCTTATGTTTGATAAACTGAACGTGTTGCTCAGTCTGGATTGGCTGGAGCCATTTTATTGTCTGGAATGGAACCAGGTTGTTCACCTGGCTGCAGTGTTGTTGCCACATTGAATTGGTTTGTTGCATTTGTCAGCTTTGGTTGTGGGGTTCTTGTGCCGGTTGGGTGGTGCAGTAATGTTTTGCCTTATTTAAAATCTTTTCCTTTGTGTGCAAACTGCTGTTCTTTACATTCTTACTTAACCAAACATGTGCAAATGCAAAGGTGTTTGGGCTAACTGGCAACTAATAACATTAGCTTATTGTAGTGGCTGTTAAACTACTCTGTGTGAGTAGCTGGTTAGTTTCTCTCTATTCTTTTTGTATGCTTTTATCCTTGTACTTTATTTTAATCCTTAGTTGTGAATTGCATAGTCTAAGGCAATCTGCTGTAGTAGGTCTGTTAATCTGTTGTAAGGAGCTCTTATTTTATATGTGTGATCCAAGTGTTTGGCAAAGGTCCATGGTGTGTCAATGGATGCTGTGTTTCAGTTTATCAACTTTTAATCCTGAATGTTGCCTTTGTGAGTTCCAGTAATTCTTCTAATACTCTAACTATTGTGGATGGACAGGATATAGCTTCGCCCATGGAGATGTTTATAAAGTTTGTATTTCTCTATAGCCCTGGTTTGGAGTTAGCACTCCAGCGAGGGGTGGTGTAGTCATCACCTTCCACACGCTACACAACGTACAATTTGGTCAAGTTACGGCTGGAGATTACAGCAAAAGGATTTTGCTTAAATCGTGTCCTCTGTTTGAGGGGGGGGGGGGGTGACATAATCCTTTATCCACCATTTTGAATCAACATCTGAAGCTACAACTATACCTATTAGAATAGAAAGGGTGAAATGGGCAGACAGTAGGGCTGAAGCTTTATAAGCCAAAAACTGCCTGTCCAAGATCAAGGAGAAGCTCAGTCATCATTCAGTTCTGCTTCCTTGAACAGTGAGGCTTAGTCTATTGGAAATAAGCTGGGCAAAAAATCAGCTGTCCTATCTGTGCGTGTACTTCATGCTATCATAGAACACTTAAAAAAAAAAAAATTCTGTTTTAGATGAATTTCCCATAATTTAATGGCAAAATGTCCCATAAAAATATTACTTTTCATACCTAAATGAAATCTTTTGGATCCAAATTTGTCTAGATTTATACTTAACAGTTTAAACTTTTACAGATGAGCAATGAGTTCCCAAAAGGCCCATTATTCGGCCACTGTATTTCTCCTACAAATGGGAGTAGGAATTCATATCGGAAGGCATCAGTTCACCCAAAGACATGATAGAAAATTCCACACAAAACATTTACAAGCATGTTTCCAAGACAACCCCCTCAAAATAGTGGCAGGTGTTCTAAGAATACACTTCTAACTAAAGTAAACAAATGGAGGAACAACGCACTCTTCATTATGTAATGGTGTGCAAGGCAACAAAAAACTAGTTTTTTTTTCTGCACATGCTGGTGACAAAATCTGCAAAATGCTGAAATGTATATTTATGGAGTGGGACACCAAAAACAGGCCCTATAATCACAGCTTCTGTGCTGTAAAATGTGTGAACTGTGTTTCACCTTAACTTCTGTAATGAGTGTACATCTTTAACCAAATGTGCACCCTACTTTTCCCATTAGTTTCCTTTTAAACACATTTACCCAGATATGTGAACAAGCAACAAGGAAAGATATTTAAGTGATATCTGAAATGTAACTTTGACTTAATTTCTCTCATGCAAGAACATTTGCCTACAGATGGGTACATACAACAGTAAGAACACCAGTTAAGGTAGCCTCTACACCTCTGCCTACATGTCTGGGTGGTGTCACCTGACTCTGTGGTACTGGGGTGCATAGAGAGGTGATGGGGTGAAATACAGGTGTCACTCAAACCATCTCAATATCAAAAAAGTAGCTCTTTCCTGCATCTTGAGGGTGCAATCCTGAAAGTGGACCATATCTCCCAACGTGATGTCTTGTGCCATGGTGTAGTGGCTGGGGTTGGGGGGTCACTTCTGGAGAGATACAAAAACTCAATATCAAGAAAATGGATTCTATCATGGTTTGAGTCCTAATTCTGGGGAGACCATGGTAGAGGCCCGGGATGAGGACAAAATTGCAGTTCATTGTGAACAATGACTAACAACCCTTACATGAAGTGACACTATGAGCTCTTTTAGCCACCATGTTGTTCAGTATAAGCCCACAAAGTGCTTATGGAGGTCCATGTTACCAACAGCAGTCATGTATTGATTATATTAATTTTTTGCTTTTGTTTGCATTAAGAATGTCTTACGCTGTCTCCAGCTGCTATATAGCAGATTTCTCTGTGAGTATCAGTTCTATTCCCTTCTATCATTATCAGATATCTGTGTGTACTGCCATGTAGTATATAAATTCACACATTTTCAACAGTCCACCTGTTTAATTTGTCCTAATATTGTACCTTGCACATCAAGCACCAGCCCCTACCCCCCACATCAGTTCGAGTGTTGCTTGATCTTCTGTAAGAAATCATACCCCTCTGCAGTGTGGAGGGAACCACTGACAGGTATTGCTGAAATAAGCACAGATTTCTATTCAGTGCTGTGAGGTTGTGTCATAAGACTTAGGTCTACTTTTGGACTCTTGTCACACCTGAAGAGATGCTTGAACAATTCCACAAAGATTTTTAAATGAAGGCTCTTAGTTTAGGACTGTACCATTGCCACAGAGGCAGGAAACCCTCTTCAGCTTGTTTTAATTTTGCGGGTCATGACCATATGGCATGTAGCCTTGAAGGAGTGCAGTTAAAAACAGACAAGGTGTTGTGCTCCATGAGGCAAAAGCAGCCCTTTACTGTGTTTTTTGCACACAGTATGTAGCGCCATCACAATTTGTATGTTAAATGCATTAATGAAAAACAGGACTTGTGTGATTCTCCTGTGTTTGTTCCACAGCTGGGCTAAGTCTGTCCAGGTCTGACAAAGCCTGAATGAATCTTCTTCCACTGAGATTGCACGGGTTTATAGTAAAGCCTAGTAAAATATATCCAAAATGTTCTCCTACATCATCTTTAAGACTTTAATGTTCATTTCTTAATTTAAAAAAATCACACTGTGGCAAAATTTAGGCATTGATTCCAGCTGCTCTACTGGCTAGCCCAAATAGGACCATGTAGACTTCTATATGAACTTTGTTAATGGACTTTCTTCAGGTCTGGGTAGGGGTCATTTCAAAGTCAAAAGAGTTTATTTGTTACGTACATGGATGTATACCATGTAGTGAAATGTGCTCACTTCATGCAGCACTTAATATGTTGCTAACATATTATCTGAAATGATAAAAGCTGGATAAGGGATATTAGATCCCCCATGAGTAGAATCCATCATCCATCCATCCATCCATTTCTGGATTCTGTCAGATCTACTGTGTCTTTAAGAGAAGCTGCTATACTGGGATCCAGGATTCTGGTGACTAATGTTCCTCACCAGTATCAGTGCCTTGAGGCAGGTGAAAGGGAATCACATGGAGTGACGAGTAACTGATCCCTTCACTTGTTAAAACTCCTAAGTCATGTAGAGTAATCCCACCGCCCTAACTGCCCACAAAAAAGCCTGCTTTCTCTCTCCAGGCAATGATCATAAATCAGGCCCTTTTCTAGGGCAGAATCATGTAATGTGAACACAGGGACTGCAGTCTTTCATGGAACAAATGTTCTTGAGGTCTTACTTGTGCATTTTTGGAATAAGCTGTCTGCACTGAAGCAAAGGCTCCATCCCTTAAGTAAGCCAGAGGGGATTTGTAGGGGTGTTCTGTATTACTGCCATACTGCCATCTTCCTTACAAGACCAGGAAGTTCCAGAGGAAAGAGCAGCATCAGATATAGAAGTGTTTAGGGTCTTTTCATATGAAGGTCCCTTGTTTTGCTGCTCATTCCTGCTGCAGTTCCCCAGAGCAAAGTATTTACCCTGAAATAAAAGAGAATTTCCTCCAGTATAAATGTATACATATAATTCTGTATAAATCATTGTAAAGTTCATGCATTATTGCAAGGTACCTTTTAAAAATTTAATCTAAAACAATGCAGCTAAAAACTGAAGCTAAATAATGGTTTATATTAATTAAAAAGAAAAGATTAAATACAGGAGGGAAGTCATTTAATGACAATTCTATTTTTAACCTGTAAGTTATGAAAAAAGTTGTTTTCCTCTAATATACTGATTCATGTAGTTCATAAGACTATTTATACCAAATGTAAGTACAGTATTAACTTATTCTTTATGAATATCTCTACCTTTTAATATGCAATTACATTATAATGCAATTCTTTATAAGGACACCTGAATCTTGATATGTATGTATGTATGTATGTACAGTACTGGGAAAAGTCTTTCCCATTTTACACATTTTTGCAGCTTCAGGCATAAAATTGGATCAGTCGCCCATCACTGTCTTCAGAGTAACCCAGCTGAGCACTCGGGTCCACTTCATGCACCCTCTTTCCTTTCATGTCTTACAGTTATGCGCTGGGTGACAATCTTCATTATGCCATTGTGCTGCAAAAATATTTATTTTAACAATATTTGATCTTTCATGCTATGCAGCCGTCAGTGAAAGTGAAATGTAGATCTATTATAGTTGACAATTTAATGTCACAGTATGCTTCTGTACAATTTTCTGTCTGAGTTGCTGCAAGATCCCCAGGTTTTTGTTGTTTTTGTACTTATTTTTCTGAACTGAAAGGCAAGTGAGTGCCTTTGTCATAAGAACGGTGAGGCTTCTGGTGGGAAAACTGTTAACTCGCACGTTAAATCACTGTACAAAACTTCGCTGTCCTTCATTACAACAGGCCTCACTGTGTAAAAATAGCGTGGGATAGGATTGGGAAATGAGGTTTGAATCATTAAGTTGAAGCCAAGCCAGTATAATGCAGATGTTCAACAAAAATACACAAGAGAAGTATTAAAAGCATGCTTAATTTTTAACATTACCTTTTTCTGGAACTTCCCTTAGTGTGTGACTGTGTATAGTTATTCAGGATTAAACCCCAAAAAGTCACCCACTGTCCTTCCAGTGCGGGGTTCAAAAACTACAACTGTACCTTGAAGTGGTTACCAATAGACCCAGATGGTTTTGGAATTGTCTTAAACTGAAAGCCAAGAGCTCCATCTCACCAGGAATAATATTTATTAATTCAATTATTTGTACGGCACATTTGAATCTGCACCCATTTAAATTAGGGGTTCAGATATGGTTTTTTTTTTTATTCTTGTTTTTTGTCAACTTTACATAAGGTGCTTCAAGAAACTTTTTAATAAATAATGCATGAGCCTGGCATTACTTTCTGAACTCGGAGAAACAACATTTTCTTCTCGCCTTCAAATACAGGGAGGCTACACAAATTATCATAAAAACCCGCTTCTCACTGCACAATGAGATTCCTGGCTGACAGTTGCTGTTTGCGCATGATTTTCCGCGTTTTATCTCAACATTTCAAGGATGTTTCGGAGCTCAATTTACGGCAATAAAAGGATGGGGTGCAATTTAATTCTTCGGTTGCCCCAGCAGGGGTCCCGGGACATTTTTATAAACAGAACTAGATGACAGGAAAGACGTGCGTTCAGAAGCAGGGGGCTGTCAACTGAACCCATCGTGGTGGATTGGCAGTTAGGCCAGAGGTCATATTTCACTTTACCTGGACCTTCAACCAGTTCCTTGCTAAGGTTTCACTGAACACGCAGATCTCGCAACAGATTTGCTGTGAATACAAAAGTACTAATAACTGTTTGTTTCCCTGCAGTCGAAATGGCAATTGATTTTTCTTTAATTTTGCACTCAAACTGGATGGGTGATCTAGTGGATGCCAGCTTCATTCACTTAAGCTGCGTTTGTGTGCTTGTAATGAACAGTTCCCATTCCTATGGGTTCCATTCCAGGAACACTTTGCTTGTATTGTTTTTGTTTTCTGATACGATTGAGCCAGGCTGTCCCCAGAGAGCAGGAGCTAATATGTGGCCTATATACAGCATCACTGAAGGAGATAAAACTACAGGGTAGAGGCCAGTGCAGCTGCATCACAAAGTTCCTCCAAGCCACAAACCCTGGAGACTTACTGGGATGGCACCACCCTTACACACTACACAAGGTAACGCGTCTAAAACTGGGGGGCTCATAAAGAACACATTTTTAATAGGTATCCCATCTCCCTGCCTGCCCCACCCAAGGCGGAATATTTTATCCCAGCTCCACAGTTACTCCTGCGGCAGATATTTCAGCAAACATCCAAAATACTGTCTGACATTTATCTATACCTGTATGGAGGAGTGATAATTATAAGCTAAACAGTTATTGTAAATTTCTTTCCTCTGTCAAAACTTAGCAGGGAGATTGTGAAAAAATTTAAATTTCCATAGACATACTTGAAAGAAGTGAGAATACTTGGGTTAAAGCGTTTCCTCTTTTGTTATCTTAGATTTGTAGCACATCGTTCATTTCAACATTATATTGAAAGATCAGAAGATCCTTTTGATGAAATATTCAAGGTACACAGCAGAAGCCTGAAATCCCTTGTTTGTTCTGTAGTATCTCAAGACAAAGGCTAAGGAGTCGCGAGACTTGCTGTGTGGCAGTTGGGACGTTTGATCCGTTTCTAGAGGAAGCCAATTCACACCGACGTCTGGACATTTGGTTGTACACACGGTACCAAAATGGTTTCAAGTAGAACACAATAAAATGTCTAAAACAAGACTATTAGATGGAATTTCACCTGTATTTTAGTAGCCAGAATAGCCACCTGTTCAAATAAATATCATAAATTACAGGAATTGAAATGAATGTAAAAATCAATAATGATTTTTTGGGGGGAAAATTTGTGCTAAGTTGTGTGTAAACATCTTTGATCTTGTATTCTGTAACACAATTTGACACCATTTCTTGTCACTACAAACCGTACCCATATGTTTTAAGGTGATTAAGCTATTCAGTGTTAATACCATATCAGTACCTGAAATGCTCAGGCGAGTGTCAATAGGGTCATATTTAGTTTTATCCCTAATTCAATGACATGTATTAAAACCAGTCTATGAACACTTTATGCTATATTGGACTGTATTTTATTTGTCATTAACTGAGCACATGTATTTCTTATGCAGCAAAGACCCTCTGTAGTCATTATTTATTCCTTTCCATAAATAATATCACCAAAATAATTAGTTTCACCTTCCAGCTGACTGTTTGGCCAAGCAGGATTTTGTCTAACTTCTCCAGACACTTTGGTTTACTTTTATGGACTTTTTTTGTTGATCCTGAGTCATAGAAGC
Organism: Heterotis niloticus; assembly: GCA_018136845.1. NCBI lineage: Eukaryota > Metazoa > Chordata > Actinopteri > Osteoglossiformes > Osteoglossidae > Heterotis > Heterotis niloticus. The sequence goes on along the minus strand of CM030888.1, from coordinate 31,687,165 downwards.
TGTCGTGATGTTGAGTCAGTGTTTGCTTTGTGTGCTGTTGTTGTTCAGTTTGCACCACTGAATGTGAGAGGTCCTTCGTTCCCATGCTGCGCCATCCATTTTGGGACAGTTTGAGTTTATTGGTTGAGGTTAAAAAAAAAAAAAGGTTATTGGCCTGTGTTTCCTGGAATTGGATGAAGTTTATGATTCCCTCTGTCTTAACAAGTTCTCTAGGACCCAGCAGTGCAAAATGGTTTCATTAATGAGGCCCAAACTACATTTTAGTCTGGGTGTTTTCTCCATTTTTTTTTTTTTTTTTTTTTAGATACACTGACTGTTTTTCTCTCTGGGTGGTATCTTTTCTCAAACTCAGGGACCTTGGATTTTGAGGGTATGGCCCAGTATTGAGCAGGATTTTGCTGGGGTGTATGGGATCAGAGCGGTTGTGCAGTAATTTTCAATCAGATCACCTTTCATTGGGTTTAGTATGACTTTTCAGTCGATCGGCCGCAGTGTTGTTTCCCAAATTTCCTGGCAGAGCTCTAAAAGCATTGTGACTGCTGCATCCGATTTGCTGCAGTGGGGATGCCGTCGATACTCTGTGCTTTGTTCTTTTAACAAGACTTTCAGCACTGCTTCAACTGCACTCATCTCCAACAGTTACTAATCGTAAGGTGCAGGTAGAAACATCTGTTGAGCTTCTTGATCTTCGCAATACGACTTGGCATATTCTTGCAATCTTTTTATCTTCTTGCAATCACTTTGTGAATCCTTGAACGTCTTTTGGCACTCAATTTCAAAGCTTAACTTCTCTTTAACTAGTGTAATTTTAGGAAAGCCAGCTTGGTTGTTAATATTTTCTTGCACACTTTGTAATTTTTCCCTCCGTCCCTTCATGCAGCGCACTGGAGATTTTACTTAAGTTCTACAACTGAAATTGAGGCTCACTGCTTTCAGTCTGACTTCTAACTGTTGGACTTCCTGACAAGGCTGAGCCTGGAGGGACATTAAGTCCATTCTCTCCAGCCCTCAAGATCACAGCAGTGCTTAAACCCATGTACCAGAGCACCTGCTAACAGAACAACTTCTGACTATTAAATCTATACCTCACCTATGGTACCTAAATCTTAAGTCAATATTAAATGCAAATTCACTCATACTTCACAAATAAAATTTAAAAACCCTGCACACTGTTGTAAGGAATCGAAAATGTGGCCATTCCGTTAGAGAAGTGAAAATAGGTCTGGTAGGAAAAGTCCACATATGATGCTTGTGACAAAAATATGACACAAACATCTAGACAGAGTATGGTGAGAAATATGACACAGCTACAACCTGCTGTTGATATATTTGATTCTTTCACCAGTCCTGTTCCCACTTGAAACTTCACATCAGTTCCTTTGTTCACAACATACTTGCATATTGAACAATTTCAGGGACTCTCCTTAATGACATCATTGAGGAAAGCCATCTTCTCAGCACTGAATTTCTCTTGTAATTCTCCAATGCTGACAACAATTAAAAAAACCTCAATTCAGTATTTTAAACTTCTCCATATGTCTAGCTGAAAACAAATGAAAATGATGAAAGACCTTGGTTTTGCATTTTAGCATATGTTTTGGTGTATTAACTGCATTAGCAAATGCAAAATAAATTTTATCATAACTTTTTTATGTTGGGGTTGCACCGTAAGAGCACAGTAATCTTGAATCTGTATCTGGCTGACCTAAAACTTTCAAAAATCATTCATAAAATCTGAGAAAAAGTGCTGCAGCACTCCTGAGCCTAAACTTTGAACTTGAGTGAAACATCTCACAATCTGCTAAGTTCATAAGCATCTCTATCAGAGCTACGCTGGGATACAGGCATGGAGTTGGTGCTCATGGTCATGTAACCATTACAGTAACTGACAGAATTAATGCTACAATGTTAACGTCATGAAAGACTGAAATCTCTGATCTGATTTCTGTAGATTTTGATGTGTACTTCCAGTCAGGTAGCCTTCAGTGTACTGTGAGGAGCTATAAACATTATTAATGCTCACTAAATATGAACATCTCAAATTCTACAGTTAGTATTGTCATATCCTGGTCTACATTTGACACTTTTGTCGAAGGCTTCTTGAATGGATTAATAGGTGAAGACTGACAAATGAAATTCATAATAATGAACACTCTAGCAAAACATCTGTTTTGGAATCATTTCCATTTGAACATTAACTGCTGTGATCTGCTTATGTGCCCTTAGTTTCCTTGTCATGGCAATGAATAAATGACAAAGTGATCCTAGAACCTCAGATGATGGGTATGACCATCAGAGCTGAATGTGCAAGATGTTTGAAACCTGAAGCTGGGTGAGTTATGTTCACGAGTCCTTTAACAGGTCTATTTGGACAAAGGGTAAGAAGTGGAGTTAAACACCACTCAGTGCGTAAATTAATTTGTATTCATTTTTTTATTTGAATTCGCATCATAAATTCTTTTTGTAGGACTGCGTAAATAAAACTGGTGTATCTTTACTGTGTACTTTTTCCCAGAGTCACTATCCAGTCATTTCCCATCAACCTATAACCTTTCAACCTGTTATCACAGTATAACAATTTCCTTCCTCCATTCATTCTGTACTAAAGGGGGCAAATTCTGCTAATATTACACATAAGACAGGAAAAAGGAAATATAAGCCAGTGAAATTAGATATTTACTTATTAAATGTTAAAATAATGTGGTAATACTATTATTTTTAACCCTACAACCCTTGAAGTCGGGTATGGAAAGAAATATTAGATGTCGTTTGAAACTATTATTCAGTTAACACATTTTTTCAAAGCACTTTAGACCGTACTCACTTATATAAGCGGATCTCTTACTCTAACAAAAGAGATTCAGGGGTGAGAAAATAGCCAGCGTTCATGTTATAAGTTTAGACTCTTAACTGTATTAATAGGATAGAATAATACGGATCAAACCCTTCAGTGTGTTTTAAGGTTAGATTCAGGTCTCTTTTTTTTAGGTGGAATGAGCTAACAGGATAGTTCAGCTTTAAGTGAACAAAACTTTAAGTGAGCCAAGACCCATTGGCAACCTCATGTCAGTGATTTCTCAGCACATGGACAGTTTGGTGCCACCAGCAACGTTCACACCTAATGTGTGAAAACAGCCTCTTCAGAAAACCAACTGCTCTGTTCCTGAAGACAAATAATCAATCTGTGCTGCAAGACAGAGCTTGAGTCACTGTCTTCAAAAGATTTTTTTCCTCTCTGTATAAAACCTACTTTGTAACTACAAATAAGGTCTACAAAAGAGAAAAGTCAACTGCTTTTATTTCAGGACAAAATTTTTCTAAAAATGTTGGTATTGATGATACTGGGTGGTTCATATTTTCAGCAAGTGCTGGCTGTGGCCTAATCTGTTCAATGCATACATAGTTAAAGGGTTCAATCGTAGTGCATACATTACCAACTCTGAGAAATATCTTCTACATGATTTAGGGTGGAAGGTTGTGGTTCCAAGGTATATTCTGTAATACCTTTGAACATGGTATTTTTTTAAAAGTAAATCAAAGTATTATTCACCTTTTTAACCTGATTATTAAAAGACAGCTTCCAATGTTAGGTAAGCAACTTTACAAATAACCACATTTATTTTTTTATTTTTTGAAGTATCACAATGTGGGATATTTTACGGAAAACACTGGAGTCTTTCCCTTTTGTGCACTTTTGTTGTCTACCAGCACCTGGGGACACCAGCACAGGGTAACTCATACTAAGGACAGTTTAGGAGAACGTGGAACCTAGACACAGACTGAGCAGAGTTCGAACCCATGTCCATTCACATTGTCCAGGCACCGAGGCAACAGCGCTATAAATTCCTCCGCTGCAATGGTCCCATATGGTTTAAGTGCTACTGTATAAATAAAAAGGCATAGGAGTTGCATTGAGTTTTCAGTATGTATTTATGAACAGTATGGCTGAATCAGAATCTATTTATCAGCAAATTGAGTGAATCAAGTTATATGTATTCAGGAAATGTGTATGAGGTTGTATTGGCTTGGGAGATTGACTAAAGGAAAAACCAAAATGTCTGCACAACAACATCAGACATTACAACATATGAAATAGAACAGACACTGAACCAGCAGCAGGGAGTAAATTCAGATGGAAATCTGAAGCTGGGTGAGGTCTTGCTTGAAGGACAACTGCAGAGCTGGAACCCAGATGGCAGAGGGGTCATGACACAACTAATGGTAGCCCCCACTGTAGCTGCACTGTGCTACATGAACAAATGCACTGTTTTCCAAACCATAGCATATCAAGTTATAACCTTCTGCCAGGTATGCTTTCATATCCCTGAGATGTTGGCAGAGGCTCAGTGTGTGGGCCTGATGTGGCCCGGTGAGACCATTGACTCCTGATAGAAAGTGACTTTCCTGTAAAGCTGCAACAGTGTCAGCCATACATGCTTAGAGGGACAGCAGGGGAGTTTGGCCTGGCATTGAGCAGGTGCTACGTTTCATTTTGTAAGCTTCCTTTTGTGGAAATTTTGCCCCTTATATTGAATCATATTGTTATTCAGAGGAGCTATTTCCATATTCTTCAGTGTTGATGCAAATGCGCTACCATTGCTGTATTCATATGCCCTTTGCTTCATTCAAAAGGTGCAAACTATAGGAGCTGTTACTGTGAAAATGATATTCAGACCCATTTGGGAAAGCAATAGAATTGAAAGCCTTTTACCTTGGCTAGACCACAGCCACTTCCTTGAAATTCCTACAGCAGGACAGGCATTGACATGTTTAGCTGAAGGAAATGGGGAGTACAATCAGTTTGTTACAATAAAATAAGCTATTTCTAAGGATACAGCCTAAACATGAAAACATTTCATGATTTCCAGTTCCTTTTTTCCCAGTTGTCAGAACCTAAAAGAGACTATTAAAATTTTAAAAACAATCAATTTTATTTATACATTTTTTTTTTCTTTTTGAGCGAAACCTTGAATATACTTTTTGGACTGGATCTCCACCAGCCTTTAAACCAGCTGAGGTTAAATGAATGAGTTCCAAAGTCCTAGTGAAAAGTTGCCCTTAAGTAATAAAGAAGGTGAAGCCCTGGGCACCTTGGCTGGTTTTTCGTGATTTGGAATCAACACAAATGGAATATTCTTGGCTCATAATAAACTGCTGGCGAGAGAGGACCACTTCAGCATGACCTTAATCGATCTTTATTTTTTTAGTCCTCAAATAGACACCTCTAAAAACATTTCCACTTTCCATCAGCATTGTTGACTCTGAAATTTAAACTTCATCTTAAAACCCCCGAGGTGTATATGTATGCGTCCCAATAAAGGTGCTTTTTGCACACCTGGAACTATAGGTCACCTTGCGTGTACCGGCGGAGTATGCTTAAAATTTTGTATTTTATTACTATTACCAGGATTTTATGATGAAATGATTCTTCCCAGGCTCTGGGAAACTGATGCTACCGGATATTAGTTCAGTAACCTTTGCAAACAGACTGTATTTCCCTAAAGTAAATTGAATGTATAACAAATAATTCTTTAATAGAAATATAGTATGAAGCTTGTTTGGGTGCTAACTATACTACTAGCGTGTCAATACACTACTTTTTCCCCCTGTAAACATTTATTTTTGTACAGATATGATGCTGGATACATGTGTTGTGTCCTGACACCATCTAGTTGTTTCCACATCACAGAACTTGATGTTTTCCTTGCTATCAGTCACAGGACATTAGGAATGATCTCAGAAGCTACTACTGGGTTCCTACAGCACAGTGACTGGGTCACTGTTGGCTGCACAAAACAACACCCTGCAAATATATCATGAAACAGCCCTGAGACGGGGGCAATAATGGAGGGGGCAAGATGAATAGCACCTCAGGGCAATGGCATTGGAGGAAGCTGGGAGACAAGGATGAGTGGGAGGGGCTATGTCCCACAAATAGTGGGAGAATGGCACATTGAGGTTATTGTTCCCACTATAGAAACAGCTCGATTACAGGGTAAACATAGTAAAAAGCAAGCAAAACAGAAGGAGTGACAGAGAAAAATTTAAACATGAAGTTCAACTTATTAGTTACAACTGACGTGTCTTCCAGGCAGCAAACATTTGTCTGATTCACCCCAAAGGACGCAAGACAAGTTCTCTTTTTACGTCCACGCCTGAAGATGACACACAAGAATAAACAAACACAAGTAGTAGCTCTTAGGGCACTCACCTCAGATGACTCAGAATTGCTTCCATCCTTTACCCGGCAGTGTTTACTTGAAGAGCAAAGCACACGTGCCGTGATGAGGAACTGTACAGAGATGGTGCAAAGTAGCAAGATGATGACAATATCAAAAATAAGGAGACCGACAGGCAAGATTCTGGTAAAAGCTCTGAACAAAGTGTTAGAAATGCTTAGACTCTTTTGTAAGCAGCACCCCAGAGACCATACAATGATGTTAGCAAGCTTGTGGAAAATCCCATGACTCACTTATGTTTAGAAATGAAGCATAAAAAGGTCCAATAAAGAATTAATAATGAAGGTCCAACTTATTACTTGTCATTGTATGCGTTGTGAAATAGCAGAAGGTATCACAACACCTTGGCAGGACAGGATATTGTTAATCCAGGGAGGAATACTGCTGTTGTACTGATCAAATTGTTTTGGAAAAGCACATTCAGCTGTCCAAAGGGGGAAAACTGTGTTGTTTTGGTGTCAAATAAAAACAAACAAAATAACACATTTATGCTTTAAAGTAATGATAACAGTGATTAATCTGAAACAGTGTATTTTTATTTAAAATAAAAATATGAATATTTACACCAGATAAATGTTGGGTAAACTATACAGGAGGCACAGTCCTTTCATGTCTGATCATCAACCTGTGGATGAATTAACTGTTCTAAGGGTGCTGATGTTGTGGCCTCCATGACAACTGATGGGCCTTCTTGGAGGATTTCCCACACAGAAAATGCCAGTAGATCTCAAGGTGGAATGGCTGACACTTGGATAAAGTATTGTAGATTTCAGTCTATTATGTACTTCCTCCCTAGAGAAGCACACCTTGCAGCTGTCCAGAACTTATCTGGGCTCACTGGGCACAACTGAAGATGGATGGATGGATGGATGGATGGATGGATGGATACGGGTCCAGTGCTCACACATGTACCTTAACACAGTACAGATTCTGACATATTAAGAGAGCATGTAAAAACTGAGCAAAGAAACCCACCTGAACTGTGATGGAGTAGTTGCTCCACCTATGGATAAATCCCACAATTTTAGGGTCTATGCTATGCAAATGCCTTGTTGTCATATGAAAGATGTACAGTATATTGTTACAGTAAATGTTAACAGAAACTGTTTACTAGCATAACAAACAATTTCCTTACTGGCAGTAAAATAGAAGCTGACCAGCTGGCAAATGAGGGGGATGATGGGAAATGTAGTGCATAAATACCTTGAGGAAAAGCTCATTTAAGAAACCACATTGCAGGTATGTTTTGCTTGGATTAACTAAATACTGTGAGATGTGTGTGTTAAATGTGTATTTGAAACAAATTATGGTTATTGTGTAGCACTTTAAAAGAAATGGATATCTGTTTGTGTAAATGGCAAATGAAATGGCTTAGGGCAGCACCCATGGTATAAAGTTGCTCATTCTGAGAGAGAAAGTGTGATGTGCAATAGATGAAGGAGATGCATGGGTAGTGTGTAAAGACTGCTGGTTTTTTTATCAGATGTCTGATGTTGTAAATGGGTATTATTGAAACTGCTGCATCTGGAAATAGAGCACTGGTATGTTGCTAAAGGAAAATAAACTCTTGTGGATCCACAGTAACCTCACGTTCGCCTCATTACTTGGCCAGTTGGGTCACATGAGCGTAGAACTTACATCTACTTAAGCAGGACTGCGTTGTTTTATCAAACTCACATTCCTACAACTGTAGGCTAATTGCTCTGTTTGCTGTACTACTGTCATTATTTCTGGCATATGAAGCTAAAAATCTCAACAGGACTTTTTTACTAGTGACACAGTAGAATTATCAAGGCCATCAAAAGACAGAAATAAAAATATTTGTAGTCAACCCAACAAAAAAAAACTTTCTAAATATTGAATCTTGAAAAAAGTAGCAGTGCCTTTATTTGCCAGATAGGATAACATACCATCTTCCCTTTCTCCGAATATTGCTCGAGGTTGGCATGGAAAACAGCAGATAGAGATGCAGCCTTACTGCACCTTTTCAGGTGTGGGATTTAGTCCAGCTCGGTGGAGTTTGAATGTTCATCAAATACGTTTGTCGGTTTTCTCCCACAGTCCAAAGCCATGTGTTTCAGGTCAGTGGGTCACCCTAAATTGTCTGTCATGTGTGGATATGTGTGACTAACTGTATATGTGGCTGCCCTGCGATGGAATGACACCCCATCCAGGGTGTAGCTTCATCACACAGGCTCCAGACCATGGCAGCTCTGACTAGGATGGGTGGATGGATACATGGGTGGACCGAATATTATTACATCAGATTAAAAGCAAAAAACACAACAGTAAGGGAATCAACATGATACGGAGTTCTGAGTTCCTTCCAAAGGGCGATGATCCACAAGCAGCTCAGCCAGTTTCATTTATGACTTCAAAACACTTTTCAAAACAAAATGACGTAACTATATGGCATTAAATCTGACTCTACCATAATCAAGTAAACTTCTCATAAAATACCACAAATATCTTCCTTTAACAATTTAAGAACCTGTCATGCTGTGTCCTGAATGCAAAAACATTCACGCTAATCCTCAAGACTCCCCGCTGTGACCTCTTGGCAACCCAGAGATCATATAACTTCGTTGTAGCATTGAAAAGACACGATCATATTGTTATTTGGAGAGACTGCTTACGTAAAATAACTGGAAGGACACCCGGGATCAAAGCGTCGGCACCACCACAGCCGCATGAAGAAGCGTACGTGAGTGGGTGTGATGAGGGAGACAAACCTCAAGAAACAGACTCTGGCTCCTGCTCCAGCTACCAGGCCCATTGCTCCTGAGACAAACTCCAGTGCAGGAGTTGGTTGGCTGGCTTTCCGTAGATCACCCAGCTCACCAAAACAAGATGCATAATCATCTCCAGCCGTTGCCTTCAAGGTTCTCCAGAGGTCCATCTGGCACACGCTGGGACACGAGGGCAGTAGGACTAATGGTATGCAATGACATGGTTTGCGGTCATGGGGGCAGTGCAAGGTGATGGGGTGAACCATGGAGATAAACAAGAAACGGCAAAAAGTAGGGTTCCACTCATACTCCTGTGTTTGGAAAGTCCCACTGCCTGTTCTTTGAACCTTTTCCTGACTGCTGGAAGAAACAAGTCTTGATTTACATATTTTGAACAGGGAGAAGAGGGGAAAAAAAAAAAAAAAAAAAAAAACACTTTCCCGCCAGGTCCTTATGGTTTCCTAGGGGAGTTTTATATTTTTGTGATGTTTAGTTAACTTAGTGCGTTCCTTTGGCCCGTACCCAAGCTGTGACTCAGGCACAAACAGTAACTACAGACTCGGCTTGAGAAAGAAATGAAAATGTGTGTGAATGCCTGACAGCTGCCTAATGGGCTCAAATGAAAGTTGTCCCATGGATATTACATATTCATTTATTCATTTAGTACTTGTTTTTCTCCATAGTGTCTATAATAAATAAAGATTATATCTGGTGTTTAGCTGACACGTGTCAAGGTAATTTACAATGTTAGATACTGTAAACTACACTAAACTCCCTAGTCAGTCACCCATCTATGCAGCAGACCACTGCATTGCAAGCTTGCATTAAATTTTACAAATGTCGTCTGACATTTTGCGGAGTCACGCCTACGTGTAGTTCCCCTGGCCATAAGCAGATGAGCAAACAGAAAACCTCAGTTCTGCCTACCCACTGGGAGCTGAGATGTTCTGTCTGCGAAGCTGTACTATATGGCTGAAAGCGTGTGGTTACCTGAGCATCACAATTTGCTTGTCGAACGTCCCATTGCAAACCCATGGACATTCATATGGAGATGTTCCCCCCCCTTTGCTACTATAACAAGCCCCACTCTTTTAGGAAGGCGTTCCACCAGGTTTTGGATCCCGGCTGTGCCCATTCAAAAAGTCAGTGAGGTCAGACGAGAAGGCCTGGCTCACAGTCGGTGTTCCAGTTCATCCCAAAGGTATTCAGTGTGGTCGAGGTCACGGCTCTTTGTAGCCAGTCAAGTTCTTCCACACCAACCTGAGCAAACCCTGTGTTTATGGAGCTCACTTTGCCCTAATATGGCTTCTGATCTGATCCCAGATCAGTCATGAAATTTGTCCCCTCTCAACCATGTTCTCAGCTACAAGCTCTGTTTTAGCAATTGTGCTAAGTAGGGTTTGATATCACTGCACACTCTCCCTGTGTCCACATGGGTTTCTTCCCACCATCCCATCACCACCATCAGGTGAACTGGTGGCTTTGCATCGCCCTGATGTTGCGCATGTGTGACATGCGTGTTTTATTTTTGGAATGTATGATATTTGTACAGTGAAATGAGGCTTATTTTGTTTCTTAAATGTCAGAAACAATTATTTACATTTAAAGCTGAGGTTCTGTGAGGCAAATACTCCTCTTTTTGGACCAAAGGTATCCGAGAATGATTTACCTAGCCGCTCATCTGCAAGTGACCTGCGCTGATATGGCTGTGTAAGCATGTAGACCTGCTGGAACCGGTTTTGAACAAGCCACAAAGAACTCCCAGGGCGTGGTTATCTCATTGCACTCTTGGCCTCCCACAGAGGGCCAGTAGTGACAGACTGTTCCTGCCAGGTCCTCCCAGAACATCTCTCAAGCTGGCCTAGTGGGTGTGATTTCGGATCACGAGTCTAAATGAGGGAGAGAAACCCTTCCCCCACCAGCCCACTGCTTTCTTCTAAACAGAGCTTTAAATTTGACAGCACCCCCACACACAGCTTAACCCCATTCTCTTGTCTCATTTTTTAAATAATCTGTAGGCCTCCCACCTAGGATATTAGAAGGAGGGGGAAAAAAAAAAAACAATGTGATGACTGCAAACAGCCATACAACAGGTAGGCACATGTTCTATCCACTGTGGATAGCAAGGGGAGCTTGGTTTCTGAACAAAAGTCTGTGTGGTCCAACATTTCTGGACCTGATCTTCTCATTGCTTGGTCCTGATTTTTGACAGAAGCCAAATCCAACTGCATGTGACCGTGAGCGCACATAGCGTGAAGCCAAAGCACGGAGGGGATTACGTTTACCGCGTTTCCATGGCATCATCATTTCAAAGCTGGATCATCGTCCATCCGTCAAGGTTAACGCCGTAAACAATTCCTCCGCATCAAGGACGTCTGTCTCATTAAACCACCGCCACTGCTCAATGTGAGGAGGCCCTGAAAGCGTCCTCCTGTTCTAAATGTTATAATAACCCCTAATGAGTAAGTAAATGTTTGCTAGTCGGCTTATGTTTAAAAATGCAGTTTGAACCGAGAAATTCCTTTGGGCAGGAATAAGTCCACAGAAAATAGTCCACATGGGATAACCGCACTCTTTTTTAAAAAAAAAAAAAAAAAAAAAACCTCTTAGGGGACTTTTAATGAGTCTGAAGGAGTCATTTGTGATCAGAACAATAAACTTTTTTGCTTCTTCTGGTCACCCCAGGCAAATTCTTAACTTAAGCTCAAAAACTTAGCGCCAACTTCTGAGTTGTGGCAAGTTCTTGGAAAATATCGGTTTTATTTTCTAACATTCTGTTAAATTGTTATTGATCTAATTGTAACTTTGAAGTCGTGTGCAAAATAGATAAACAGGAGATGTTTTTGAAGCCACTTGAAGAAATAACTGGCTTGTCAGAAAGGAAAGATGTATTATTGTTGCTTATTATAGTTGTTGCTTTAATATTTACATTCTAAAATGAATAAATACCAGCACGGTACAAAAAGAAATTAATAGTTTTGTCCCTGCATACTGTTTTTAAGGTTCTTGCTATGGATCTGTCCATTCATTAGCTTCTTGTCCTGATCAGAGTTGCAGTCCAAAGCCTGGCATGTATAAGTTTTAATAGTTTAATAGCTTTTTTAAAACTGTTGTGTGATTTTTCTACTTATTGGGTTTTGCTTCTGTTTGTTGGTTGACCTTAAGTGAACTTCTGCTACACTAAGATTTTTCTAACACCAATTGCTAGGCCACACCCTTGAAAGCAGCACCGTATTGTAACATCCTTCGTACTAAGGTTGCCTCAGACAAAGAGTGACTGCACGAATGAATAATAATAATAATAATAATAATAATAATAATAATAATAAGTCAGGTGTCTAAGTCTTTAAATCTGAATCATCTTCCCAATTGATCACCTGGCCTCAGCTCATGCAAAACCAGACAAAATTTCACAGGCAGCACTAAAAAGGCCTGTGCTGCTGCTCAGGTTCTTGCACACAGCCTGTCAGTTGCACAGTGTAAGCCAACCCTAGTCCTGCGACTTAGAAATGTCTCCCCATAGGTATAAAGAAATTTAAAGGAGTTGCACACCTGTCAGGTGTTTGAGGTCTGACACTGCATGTTCCTTTCGCCCTCAAATGCAGACGATTGCTGCTAAAATTCCACCTATTAGGATTTCACCGATACCTGCGCGTGACACTATTCGGTGAACTTAAATTAAAATTCCCATTGCCCCCGTGAGAAGGGCTAGCTACTATTCAAGGTTCACTCACCTTATGCTCCCAGCCAGCAAAGAGCCAGTCTATCAAACTGTGACGAATTGCTTCATTTGTTTCACGTTACCTTAAATTGTCAGCGTAAGATAAATGCTAAAAGGACAAGATCTATAGGGATCATGGTCAACCTATTAAACTTTACTACTTTTGCTGACATACTGCAATATGCCACCTGTTCAACAAAAAACCCATTAACCTCAGATAGTAGGACACTATTTATCGAGGACAGCGATAGCACTGTTTACGTTTTTCGATAAAGCCGTGAACACAATGCTGGGGGTTTGAATACTAAGCGGAGAAAGTAGAGACATTGCTGACAAATATCTAAATGCTGTTTCAAAGCCCTTTATAGACATGGCCAGCTGGTCTTGCCGTTACACAGGTGATTAAGTTTTTATTTGCAGCCCTTTGACAGCTTTATTCAGTGTCTGGAGTGATTTGAATGAAAGGCACACCTGTCCGTTGGCTGAGTAAACAGAGGACGAGTTACATAAGAAGCCCAGCTGTTGCCCAAATGCAGCAGCAAAAGATGGTGGCAGACGTATTTAATACTGAAGACGGTGTTCTCCAGCCATCTTCTGCCACTGTGTTAAGAGAATCCATGACAAAGCCCAAAACCTTAGCAAAAACGTGGCCTACGGAATCCCATTATCATTATTTCATCATGTCCACCGATTCTCTGACCTTGAATGTTAATGTTTTCCTTGAACAAAACTAAGTCGGAATGCCTGATGTTAGCAACAGTCTGACTTGGATTTGGTATGTTGGTGGCAGGGGAGAGGGACTTATACCCTGAAGACTGTAATTCTTGAGTAAGACGCTTAACCTTAGTTGTGTCATTACATACCTAGTGGGATAATGGGTGACATACTTTTACATTTCTTCTGTTAAGATCTTTACGCAGCAGAATGTTACTTTTACTTACATCTTAAAGGTTTTGGCTCCTTTCACGCCAGGTTGTGGAGAGGTGTGCTGGGGAAGCAGGTCTCAGGAAATTTATAAGAAGCTTAGACCTTGTACATCTTTTCGAGCTCAGCGTTCCTGCGGCCTGGGGGGAAATCTGATCTCGATGGCTGGGCAGGTCAGTTGCTGTGGCAAAGGAGAAAGGACAACACCATCTTCCTTGGATAACATTACCACCAGGTGCTCCATGGGCTCCCTATTGAAGCAGAAAAACCGTTGGTCACCTGATACCTGGCCAAGCCTAGGCCACTGGGGTAAACTATGCTGTGGTTAACCTCCAGAACATGTGACTCCTTTCTTTCACTTACTCAAGAGTTTAGGGCTCATTTAATTATGTAAAAAGCTGAGCAACCAGGATCAAGAAGTACAATGGACCGGCAAGTAAAAACAACTCAAGAAATAAGTAATTGAACAAACATGAGAACAACAAAACCAAAATAGAACGTACATTAAAAAGAAAGTATTATATTCTGTAAAATGAATAATTTAAAGACAAAAAATCTGCCAAACTGCTTTCAATAAACTACTGAGAGCAAAATACATTTTATTATTTATTTGTTTTTTTTTTTTTTTAAACTTATGACCTTTGGTCACTTGAACTCACGCTAAGTCTGAAATTTAAAGCCGGAAGGTTCCTAATTCTGGCTCTGTTGTAGTGGAATGAGCTCCCTATCTTACTCAGAACTGCTGAATCCCTTTCAAAATGTAATAAGGGCCTCAAAATTCATGTCTTTCAGACCCACTTTTTTCCTGTTCATCCGTTTGTGCCATGTCATCTCTCAGATCACTTCTCTTTCCTACCAATTAAATATGTAGCCATTTGTTTAATATGTGCTGGCAAAAACAATGGTGCTCATAGAATGAATATAAATGTAAAAAGACAAATTATTATTGCACAGGAGGAATACATGTGTCTGCTATCGAAGATAAAGCAAACTATATCTCTGCATAATAATTACTTTAACAGTTAATAGTATTAATTAATATTAATTCCAATATTACTATTTTTTTGCCCCCATAATGGACAAGTTGGTCTATCTCTGATCAAGATGTAGAAACCAAACATATATGTATATGTGTGTGTGTGTGTGTGTGTGTGTGTGTGTGTGTGTGTGTACAAAACCAAGTTGTCATTTCTGAATGTAAATATTTGAGTGCTACCACTGCTACAGTGATACAAAAAAAATGAATAAATAAAGTTTTTGGTGTGGATCCCAGTGCAAAATTCAGCACATTGCAAACCGTCCTCTGTGCCCGAGCACAGCTGCAGGCCGAGAAAGCAGCACGAGCGCCGTTTACCCCTACGATGACAGCACAGGAATGTATTAGCAGTACAAAAAGCAGAAAGCAAGGCAAGGAGTGCCTTCTCATCCCTCAGCTGGAAGGTTCATTCCTTACAGCATAATTATATACTGTATGGCATATCAGTTTTTCACTTGAATTCCACCTTTAATTTAGATTTTTTTTTCCTCCATTTCTCAACTTTTTTGCACTAGATGCTGTTCTATCTCATTCTTATCGTAAGGATGAATACAAATGAAAATGTGAACAGATGTTTTATAAATTGACTACTGCCTAAACAAAGCTATTTCAACTTTTTTTTTTCTTTTTTTTTTTAAACAGATGCCGCATATGACAACATCATCAGGAAGTTGCTTACTGGAAGGAATTTCTCATAGCCAGAGTAGATTTTAATGAAAGTCAGGTGCTTACAGATGTTCTGCCCTGCAGAGACATGATCACCATTCTGACAAGTGTCACAGAATACACTGTATAGCCAAAAGTATGTGGACCACAGCCCCCCCCCCCATATTTCTACTGACTGAACTGTTTCGGCTGTATCCACACAGCACACAAACACATTCTAGACAACTGTGTGCTTCCAGCTTTGTGGCCACAGTTTGGGGAAGAAGCAGCTCCTTTCCTACTCCATCATGACTGTGCCCCCCTGCACAAAGTGAGCTTCATAAACACATGTTTTACTCAACTGGTGTGGAAGAATTTGAGTGGCCCTGACCTCAACCTCACCAAACACCTTTGGGATGAACTGGAAAGCTGACCACGAACCGAGCCTTCTTGCCCAACCTCACTGATGCTCTTGTAGCTGAACAGGCACAAATTCCCAAAATCGGGTGGAAAGCCTTCCCAGAAGAGTGGTGTCTATTACAGCGCTAAAGGGGGGAGGAACAACTCCATATTAATGCCCACAGGTTTGGAATGGGATGTTCAGCAAGCACATACGGATGCAAAGCTCAGGTGTCCGTGCAATTTTGGCCATGTAGCGCAACTGCTGCAGTGCTTTCCCAGGTCTGTCTGGGAACTTCCTCCATGGCCACCACACCCAAAACTGGTATTATATATATTTAAATAACAGGCGACATTTCTGAAAGGGTTTACTGGCTCCACAGGGTTCCGAAACCACACAATCCCAGGTGTTAATTTTTCTGCTTCTTCTTGTGCAAAATATCAGCGATGAATGGCGTCCGATTCCTTTGAAAACCGATTCGATCTGAAGAGCGCTAGGAAGGGATCACTGTCGCGTGTACGCAGTTTCAAGAAAAATACTGCGCACCCTTGTTCATTTAATATCTGAGTATTTACGGTCACATGGAAATGAACATAATTTAATAAATGATAATCGGAAACTGCTCTCACTTCACAAGAATGGAAGCGATTAAGGTCACCCAACCCTTCTCCCTAGACAGGCAGTTCCCATGCAAATAACATGCAAAACAGCTAAAACTGAAAACTAGTAATTTTAGCCTCTTGGCATTCCAAATGCCTTTAGGGCACTTATGCAAACCGAATTCAAATGCCCCACGCTACATTTATTTCTGTGTAAGGGGGCTTCACTTCCCCAAACATTTGAGATTTGCATGCACCGCAAGAAATGAAGCAGGAATGCAGTCTAGGTGATTCCACCAGGTCAGTCCGTCAGCAACGCAGGTAGTTCGGTCTAAGATCTGAGCTCGGGGCTTCAGAGGACTTGCTTGCTTCGAAGGGGTTCACTATCTAAACCATAGGCAGGGCTCCTGGTTGTCCATTGTGTGTTCCACCATCGCTCAGCCATCCAAGCAGAATTCTCCTCTCAGTGTCTGAGTCGCTTCTGGAAAAGGAAGCTGCTTTTACTGTAAACAGCTACTGTGAACCTCAGTGTTATGAAAACAGGCGGAAGGTAAAAACTGTGCCTTTTTAAGCAGAAATGGGCAACTGGATACGGCTCCAGCTCCTCGAAACGTTATCCTCCACTTCCGTTTCACAGGTGACGCCTTTACATTTGGTGACAGTTGGCTGCCTGCTTGTTCAGTACCTGCTGCAATCCTTGAACACTTGTTCACAATGAAAGGAAAAGCACAGAGTCTGGAGCGAGCGGCTGCTGCGGCTCTGCATTCTCAGGCCCGTTCCTGGTGTTTGTTTAGTCTCTGAACGGAGCTCACAAGCGTCCAACCCCCACGCAGCTCAGGGAACATCGTATTCTGGGAGCAAGGAGAGCCGAAGCTCTCGATGTGCAAAACAAACAACACGAAGGAACAGTTGGCCTCTTGCATAATCGCATTTATACCGCAGGAGTATATGCCAGTATTTTGAAAATATTTTGTTTTGGTTTTAAAAGGACAACTTTTGTCAGCATCTGCTTTGGTAATCATGGAAAATAAACAGCAGAGACTCTCATAAGCCAACAATGAATAGGTGGTGCAACGCTCGGTGTTCAATCTGAGCAAGAGAAAGTTTGTCTGCACCGTTTGAGGGCAGTGCAGTGAAACATTTTTGGATTTTTTTTTTTCCACCCCAGAATAACGGCTGAGATCCGAATTTTAAATGAAAACCAGTATTGTGTTCTGACCGTCCTGCAAGGCAGTGGCCAAAGGGTTCCAGCTTAGTTTTACTGCAGAAGCCATTTAATGACCCTCATGAAATCTTAAGTAAATGCCCAGGAGTTGTAGGCAGCCAGTGGTATTTGGACCTCCAGAGGTTTATTTCTCTCTCCTTCTGGGGTTAACTGTCCTCTGGGATTAATAATTTCATTCATTCAGTCTCAGTTCCTTGACATTTTCTTTTCTTTTTTGTTTTCCTCTCCATAGCTGCCAACTGACTTATTAACTTTGCAGCACAGAAATAGTATTGCTATTTTAGTAACTTTCTTGTTTCTATTAACACTGCATTACTGCTAAAAACATGCTATAAAAATTAGCTGAATTGTGCAAGATGAACTGGAAAACATTTAAAAATGTAAGGTTTTTGTGTAGCGGGCAGCAGGATTTTGTTTGTGAAATTGCACCGGTTGACTGACCAACACGAGGTTGAAGGGGCCCGGAGGAAGAAAGTGGTTAAGGGGATAGCTGTTCCAAAAATCCCTGTGAGGGGAAACAGGACTGCGCTCAGAGAGGTAAAAGCATCCTTCCTGAGCTGCCTGTGGGATGGTCTGCGAGAACTTCTTTCCTTTTTCTTCTTGCCCAAGGAAATACAAACTCATTAGTCCAAAGCACAGCTGGAAACAGTATCTGCCCTCCTGCACCATTAACAAGCTGGACCTTAAAGTCCTGTTCCACAGCCCGAACTTAATGTGTATTTTAAAAACACAAGAAAACAGACTCACATCCCATGATGCACTTCAGCCGTAAAAAGCCACAGATGGCACAACACCCTGTGGCGTGACAATTGATACTGACCTTTCACTCGGCGTGCGTATTTTTTCCCACCGCAGAATCCAGATGGAGAAGATAATTAATTGTTGCTGACTCTAACCGAATTCAAATATGGCACCAAAAACAGAGCCGTTTCAGTTCAGGAACAAAAGCAAAGCTTAGCATAGCTCGTAGTGGCTTCCTCCACCTACTCTGGAGGGATGAGAAGCACTAAGCCTAAGTTAGCTGCACAAAAGAAATGTATGCTGGAGATGGGTCAAGACAGACATCCCAAAAACTTTTACGATGGGGTATCGTTGTCAATAATCTATGAAATGAGGGAGCTTGGTGATGGCAGATGAACTTGCTTTAGACCAAATCACAAGTGACCACTGTTCTGCTTAACATTTGGAGGCTCAAGACCAGTGTCTCACTTCTGCAACTTCTAGTAGGTCTCGAGGTGGCTCTGTTGACAGAGCCATTTATCTCCTCAGGCCAACACAAGTCAGCATTCAGTGGGGTTGAGGTCAGGGTTCTGTGCAGCCACTCAAGTTCTTCCACACCGACCTGGGCAAACAGGGGCCACAGTCATGCCGGAGCAGGAAAGGAGCTGCTTCTTCCCCAAACTGTGGCCACAAAGCTGGAAGCACACAGTTGTCTAGAACATGTTTGTATGCTGCATAGGTGCGGCTGAAACAGCTCGGCTCAGTCATTAGAAGGGGGGGGGGGGTCCACAAACTTTTGGCAAGACAGTGTGAGTAAGAAATTTCCTTGTCAGAGCTACTTGTACCCCTGCATATGGCAGCATAATTCTACTGGATACCTAAACCCTGAAGACCAATAGGCCTCACATTATTACTTGATGCTACAGCTGTGTCCTACTTGGCAGTCTAATGACCTCTCAGAGCAGAAGCTGTTAACCTTTTCTAGACCATGGACTCCACGAAAAATCTAATGAAAGTGAAGGACTCCCCCTGGAAAACCGTCCATAAACAATCTGTTCATAAATAAACTGCATCTGGTATAACCAGGACCGCATTCAAGTTGTTTATTAATTTAACTGATTTTTTTTGTTTGTTTGAAGCAGCTTACAGTTAGGTGCCCATTTATACAGGTGGGCATTTTTTACTGGACTCATTCAAGGTAAGTGGCTTGGTTAAGGATACTACAGTGAAGCAAGGATTTGAACCTGGGTCCTTCAACCGTCAGAAAACTTTAACCACTACATTATCTAGTAATTATTTTGTTAAATTTTTTTTTTTTTTTGGGTTAGACAGTATTTTGTTCAAAGTATTGCTGCACTGCCTAGGCTCTACAAGGGGGTCCGTGGACCTCAGGTAAAGAACCACGTCAGAATCTAATGACTGATAATGTGCCACATTGAGAGCTTTAGTGCAATTCTGCGTTTCAGAACGAGGAGAAAGAAAGAAGTTAGACAGTCTGAGGATGAAAAATTACTGAAACAAGTTGCAGGAACACTCTTCCACCCACCGTTACCTTCAAACCTCTGAGTGATTGTTCCTCCTGCATACAGTTGTGATATTTAAGAAACCTTTTCTGACTTCATAAGCAGCCCAGCATTAGAGACCAGGCTCTCTTCTCTTAGTTCTTTTAAAAAAAACTTTGAAACATGCAGCATTTTATTTATATTCTTTGCCCAGATGTACCCTTGATGTATCCAGTCCAAGGATGTAGTCAAGTCCACGACCAGGACTAGGGTCACTGGACCCTTTTAGGTATCTGGTTGCACATTATCCTTCATATGGGCAGCCAAAGGAAGCCAATGGAGAAAGTGTAGCAGGTGCATGGGAATATACTGGCATGTCAGACACAGCTACACTATATTATGGCACAATGTTTTAGAAGAGCTGGAGAGACCCAACAGAAGAGGGCTGTAATAATTCAGGCAGGATGTCAGCATAACCTGGAGCAGAAGTGGTGTAGGCTGTGCTGGGACATATGGGCAAATACCCCTACCCTACGCCGGAGGCAACTGCTGAATTATGTTGTGGCTTCGATGAAGTAGAGGAAATGAATAAATTATCCAGTTTGGCAAAGAGCTTCAAACAGGTTTATTTACCTGCTGTGAGATGGAGAGCTTCAAGCTTGGAAAGACTGAATTGAAGATGGTGGTCAATCATCGCAAGCAGAGATGTCTGAGAGGCAAGCAGGAGTGTAGAGATGCATCTAGGGATGGGAGAAAAAGGGAAGAGGGAGAGAACAGCAGAACTAAGAAAAGCAGGGTGGGTGGGAAAGAATAAGCAGACCAGGACCAAGTTCTTTGGAATACCAGCTGAGTGGACAGGCAGCCGCACCAAGCCAAATGTTAAGGTCAAAAGGGAAGACTCAAACATTTCCCCCACTTCTCCAAGCCTTGCCAGAGACCAAATTTTAAATATTCAAAATAGTAGGTAGACTACACTAAACTCTTCCTTAGGGTGAGAAGTAACTGTGTGTCAAATTTCGAGTCTATGATTTGGGGGTGGGTGGGGCGTAAATAAAGAAACAGGCAAACAGAGGCTGAACTTTAGAGGTGTAAAGATGTAGACTTTTACTAAGAGCTTCTAGTCAGTATAATGTTTGCTCTACTGTATAAATGCTTTAAAGTGTAACATACTTATTTTATGTACAATTCTCCTCCCACACATCTACAACCAGAAAATACACCTGAAGTGCAGTCATGTCTTATTTCGCCTTCTGCATGGCCATTTTGGACTGAGATGGATTTTTATGGTTATTGTTGCTGCTGATTAAAAATATCGACTGCCCCCTGAGCTCCGACAGCAGTACCATTGTCGCCTTTTCATTTCTCTCGACTGCTCTTAGCAGAAAATATCAACGGCCAGAAGAAAATGGCCATATTAACGTAGAGGAAAAGGAAAGAGGTGTCCTGCACTGAGCTAAAGCAGCCGAGTTTAATGGGAGCCCAGTTTGAAGTTAGGGTTTACAAGGGAATTAATTTGACAAAAGCTTTTAAATGACAACGGCGTTATGGTGTGGTGGAGACAGGGTTCATGGGGTAGAGGCCTTATGTTTGGTACCAAACCTCAAAATGCAAGTCATTACGGGACCTGCAAATGTCAGGGAGAAAGGCAATGAAATTCAACCCCAACACTTACCCAGCTCACCTCTAGTAGATGCAACGAATGTGCCGAAACCCTTAAAAGGCTGTAAAAGCTAGCAAAGCCAAAGCTACCTTCACACAGGAAGAGATCTTTACTTACGGTTGAGGAGGGTTCATGCTTTGTGAACATTTAAAATTAGAATTGCTGCTCACAGACTGGATTTATTGTGTGTATTAATGAGGTACATTGATTCTAGTGCATGGCATGAGGGAGATGAGAGAACTGTAGCAGCAAAAGGTCTTTCCACCTGAAGGTCCTGCTATTGTCAGGTAGAGAAATTCATCAACAAAGCCTGTGGGGAAAATCTGGTGAGGAGATCAGTTGTAAACGGCAGCGCTTGTTCATGGCCCAAGTGCCCCAGAGCAGCAGAGGAAGCGCCTCAAGTTTACCAGAAAACAGCCCACACCCAAGTTTAAGATATTAAAAACAAAGGTACCTGAAAAGCCATTGTAAGTCTTCATTCCCAAGAAGCAGGTGTTCACTCTGCCTGTAAGATAACATTTAAGAGTTCAGTAAATAGGTTTGCATGTCTGAAGCTGGGAAATTATCATTTTTTGGATTGAGACCAGAGTTCAAAGTGTTTGCAGCCAGGAGGTCCAAACTGTTCTGACTACCCTGAGCCACACCGCACAGCAGCTCCCACTCAGCCTCTGGACAGAAGCAACTACTCTTTCATTCCAAACCATGTTCAGATGAAGAGCTTCCATTGTGACCAAACTGTGATTATGCTCCTCTGCGGGCAGCATAGGACACTGCATGCCAATGAGGCCAAAAGTTCACATTTTAAATAGTTGAATAATAAGGAAAGATTCTAAATAGGCATCTGATATATTCAGCATAGTTTGTGAAAATGTCAGTTTTACAAATAAGACAAGGCTAACAATCCTTGCATTTCGGACTACATCAGCCCACACGTGCCACCCTACATACCCCCTCTCTCTCTCTCTCTCTCTCTCTCTCACACACACACACACACACACACACACACACACACACAAATGTACTAAAGTAAACCAGTTTAAAAGTAATAAAGTTTGGTATATGTAATTTATGACTCTCTGCGTGTGTGTGAGAAAGAATGAGAGACTAGGGACGGCATGTGTGTTTGCTGTCAGTGCCATCCACATGTTCAACCCCAGGAGCCAGTAGCTGCTCTAAGTGAGTAAAGGAAAACCCCAAATAATGCTGCTACCATCCACAAATTCATTAAAATAAACATTTCTGGAGGTAACACTATTTTCTGTTTTAAAAAAATAGTAAACATTGCATTGGTCATTAATGATGTTCTGTGGAGAAGAAAGCACGCACTTGCAGACACACCAGAAACTATGTTCACCCCATTCTTTCTGTTCATGAAAAACTACTAGAAAATAAGAGACAACCACAGAGAAGTCCAGCACTGGGTGGTGCAGTTGTGACTGTCCTGAATGCGGTTGCCCAAGCAGTTGCAGCCGCAAGCTCCCAAAGGTCAGGCCTCTGCAACACGCTGTACACACACACCGCGTCTGCTGGCATCAAATCGCCTTCACTCCAGCAAAAATGGTGGGCGTGAGGCCCCCCAGCTCCTCCTACTATGTCTGGCTCTATCCAACTCCCTCCTGTTCTTGTCTACCATCGCCGAAGGCTCGGGATCCAATGCATGCCGTACCTGGCGCTGGGAGACAGGCTTGAGGAGAAGGCAGACCGCGTACTCTCATTGGTCGGCCCCACAGCCTGCGCAACCACTCCGATCCACCCGATGGCACCTTTTTATGAATGAGCTTCCAGCCTGCATGCATTTAAAACACAGATCATGTAATGTATGGGCTCCCTTCAATGAACTCCTTGTTTCACCGCCACTGCTGCTACTGGCCAGGTGAAGGAGAAGAAAAGGAAGAGTCGGACACACCAATATCTTCAGTGCCGGATATCTTCAGTCAAACAGCAGCTCTAAATATTTAATATATGGAAAACACACCATACATTTTATGTAACGCACACATTTTACACCTCTTGCAACGTGTACAGTCAAGGAGAATTTAACACTGACCAGCAGCATTGCTACTAGTCTCAAACTAACCCAATATGCAATGTAGTCATTACAGAAAACACTGGTAAATCAATAACAGCAGGGATGCTTTGTTAACTTTTTCTCTGCCAGGAAAAGTAGGGAAATAGGTTAACCTTTCTGCCATCTTTTTTAGTTGAATAGTGACACCCATGGGCAGACAGTGGAACTGCACTAAAATTAGATAATGGCGTCAATGGGCAGACTTATGTTGCCGTACTGTTTTCATAACAAAGAACAATAAGTTATCAAATTGTACTTTTTTAAAACACAGCTCCCTAGTGAGACATTCCTGATGTGAATGAAATGGGACATTCACATTTGTAATGCTGCAGCTTCTCTTTGTCATTTACACTGGAAACGTACCAATGGCAACATCCACGCTTGCAGCGTGTGGATTTGGTGCGAGTGCAACACACCGGCTCGCCTCTCCAAAGCCAGAGCAATGGCCGCCGTTTTAGGAACCAGACAAATGGTTTTCCACGGCTCAAAAACCGTCTTACCAGCGGCCTCTGCACAACCTGTCACACCGATTGTTGTGGGGCCTCCAGCTACGTTCGTCTGTGTTCCTCTACCTGCCCTTGACAACAGAACAATTCCTCCCCCTGGCAACGGCAAAAGTTTCCTGCTGTTTAAAAAATCTGACATCATTCGATTCAGATGAGTTGTAAAATATTGAGAAATGCTTTACAAAATCATTAACTGTTTGTGTGAACGTCCGGATGTCCTCCAAGGCTGCGAGTCAACACTGCCACCTAGCGCCCGAGTCTTGACTTTTCACCTAAAAAAAGGACTGAAGGTGTTTTCCTTCTTTTCCGTTACGTTACCCAAACTATTAATTATGTTTTCAGTTTTAATTCCTGTGCAATTCCCAGATGTGGCTCCCAAGACTGAATAAACATAAAATGTCTTGCTTCCACTCAATATACGACTGTCACGCTAACTCAGTGGGCTGACTTTGGAAACCGATACCTTTTTGGCTAAAGGCCTGTATTAATGTGACTCTTACATATACAACTGTGGTACACACAGCCCTGGCATATACATTTTCACTATACTATACACTATAGTACGTAGCTACACATTTAATATCGGCTATCAGTTTGCAAAAGAGATGTCCTGCTGTAACGCAAAGCCACAAAAAAGTGACAGAAACTCAACTGCAAGAAATTGAGACATTTGAAGCTGGCACATGGCAGGTGGTAGCTTGCTTCTGTGTCATAATGCTGTTCAGTTTGACAAGCTGTAAGGGATATACTCTGCTAATACCCTTACAGCCATGTCTCATGTTCGCTGTGATTGAGTGTTTGTGGAGTGTCTTCATTATAAAGTGAGTTGCAGCAAAATGGGACCAAAAATGAAGAAAAACCTATGGTGGGTGGGGGGGGGTGAAAAAAAGGTAATAATGTTAGAGCAGCACATATGATATAAGGTGAATAAAAATGTTGAAAGAATTGAAAGAGGGCAGCCACCCACCACAACTCACAACCAACTGTTCTCTTCACCTGGTGAGCATAAACAGTTATGTGATATTTGAGAAAGTTTTTGGGTGGGCTGGGAACACCTTCCCCCGATTTAAAATTATTTTAAAAAATAGCCCCCCCCAATACACATAATTTTGATTTGTGGAGGATTTTCAGGAACGGATTGTGTCAAATCAGGTTGACCTATCATTGCTTTTTCCTCTTGGCTAGAAAATCTGAATACATTTCATAACATTTATAAGTTCACTGTATTTTCCATAGAAGGAAACACAACACACTGCCATACATCAGAAACTGCAGTTAGACCAGACTAACCCAAAGAGGAAAAGATGGTTGAACATATGTGAACCTAAGTACTCCAGGACATATTCAATATGAAACTGGCAAAGGTCCCAGTGATTGGGGGGGGGGGGGGGGGATTTGTTTGGTGCTTAATTCACAGAAAAGGTGAGTTGCAGACCTAAACAAGCCAACTCTACCATCTCAATATGAACCTCTGGTCCTAGGACACCATAAATCACTGCTCATGAACAGACCCTCTCCAGGTTGCCAACCAGGACCAATGTCATCTACTAGTTGAAGAGTACCTGCTCCCACCTGGAGAAGGGAGACAGCACTGTAAGAACATTGTTCTTTTCTTCCCAACACAATATAATCTGGATACTGGGGGGAGAAGCTTTGGTCCATGCAGGTACGCTCATTCATCACATCCTGGACTCTGAACTACCTGACTGAGAAATCACAGTGTAAGAAGGCTATGTGTCAGAAGCGGTCATGGGTACCTGAAGACAATTGCTCACCTTCTGTTTACCCAGTACACTTCAGACTTAAGGTACAGCACCAAGTCATGTTATCTGCAGAAGTTCAAACTGCTGACTGAAGGATTGCTTTGCATTGAGCCTAAGACAAATAAACTCTTTTGACTCTTGACTGTACTGTCTGGGGGAAGTCAAGAAATGGACCCTAAGCTAAAACTTTAAAACATAATGGATGACAACTCAACAACAATGCTTACTCTGCTCACCATCCTTCCCCAATAGAGGGAATTTTCAGAAGCAAGACTGGCCCAGCAGTGATCTCTTAATGACTTGAGTGGCTCTGAGCTTAGTCTGTACCATCATACTTCACCCTGGCCCCACCTTTCTTGCATCACAAAGGTGCCCAATTCAAGGAGTGGCCAGGTGTGAGAGTGTCTGGGGTAAACTTATGGGATGGAGTACTTCACCTGTGGTCATGTGCAAAACCAAACCAAAGGAACAAAACTCCAGGTACATAGACCCAAAATGAGGCTTTCACGCAGGATTGCTGAACTCACACTCCATGACAGAGTGAAGAGCTTAGCAATCTGGGAGGCCTTGGAGAAACGTTGCTGCTCCTCTAATAATGTTATCATAGAGTATAAGAATGCTACCTGGTCACTCCCCCACCGGAAGGAGACCCCTGGACACACCATGTCTCTCAACTGCCCTGGGAATGCCTTGGGATTTAAACCTGGGTCCTATGAACACGTTAAGCATAAATATATCAGTACAGTAAATTTTTTGTGCAAGCAAAACAAGAAGCCTAGACACTTCAAGAAAAAGCTGGATTAATCTCAGTCTACACTGTGCAGACATGAGTATAAAGAGGGAAAAACTAACGCTCTACCACTTAAGCACCATGACCGCATTGTAGATCAGCATGGAGGTCATGTTGGACAGCCCTTCTATTTATGCTTCAATGTTGGGTTAGAACAAAACGGCGAGAAGAACCCAAAAAATTGTAATTCAAACTTATGTACATAATGAGATGTCAACGATGGAAGCTGACATCCAGGAGCTGTGGATTTCACACCTATCCAACACTGCCCTCCTGGTCCAGACAGAAGCCAAACAAAAAAAAAAAAAAAAAAAAATTCTGTGGGTAAATTTGGACCAAAACAAACATCTGGAATTCTTAAAGATTAGATTTCTAATTTCATATCCCATGTAAACAGTAAACACGCCCTCAGGAACACACACTACAAAGCTAG
This sequence comes from Heterotis niloticus, assembly GCA_018136845.1. NCBI lineage: Eukaryota > Metazoa > Chordata > Actinopteri > Osteoglossiformes > Osteoglossidae > Heterotis > Heterotis niloticus. The sequence goes on along the minus strand of CM030888.1, from coordinate 31,660,205 downwards.
ATTACATGTTTATTAAACAATTTAAACTATGTACAGTTCACACGCAAAAATTTAACATTTTCCCCAACATTCATTGAAAAAGGAAAAAAAAAAATGCTATTCCTTCCATGCATACAATCACACATCAAAAACAAAAAAAGCAAACAGAGCCAGATTTCTTTTTTTTTTTTTTTGGAGGAAAGGTATAAAACTTCAAGCTTTAGTACTCACTGGCAGTATTGCGTCCTTTCTTTGAAGGGATGAACTTAAAACTTAAGAGCAAATAAACGAGCCGTAAAATCTCTGTTTAAAGCACAGCAAGCATTTCAACAATGGGATGCGGTTCTCGATTGTGACTTCGGAAAATAATGGCAAAGGAAATGATAAACTGAGAGAGGCTTATTTCTTTTTTTGATTCAAACTACTGTCCCTTGTGGCTTAAAAAGAAACACGATGACATTATATAGTGTTGCTATTTTGTGTATACAAAAAATGTACATAAATACATTGCAAAAAATCCAAAAGCGGAATTTCACGTCAGTGCAAAATAGTTCCCCATCCACAAAGGACCTTAACAGATCCTTATAACAAAGAGGCCTCTTAAAATCCTGGGGGGTGGAAGTTCTGAATAATTTCAGAACTGACCAGAGTTATGGACACCAGAGGTGTAAAGGAGGTTTCATGAAGCAGGGCGACAGGATTGGGGCTCATTCCTGGTTTCCTATCAGCGTTGCTGGAGACACTTTGATGTCCCTTAAATCCTGCAGAAAATGTCAGAGTGGATTACAAAACTGGTTATGAAACTTTTAATAAAACCAACCATCCTTAATATAAAAACAGGACACACCAATTCCGGACACCCGTTTTTATACCATGTGCGCTATAAAAGAATTAAAAGGGGGGGGGGGGGTTTTCCAAAGCAGATGTGCTCGGGGAGCAAAGTCAGGATGACAGAGAGGTGCGGGAAAACGGTGTGAAGTTCATGGGGGCTCCTTCCTCCAAGAAGAAACAGACTAAGTCCATGAAAAAGAACATCTATAACACATTACCTTGCCCAGAGGTAGTACCCAATGCATACACCCCCTCAAGACAACAAATAACGCGTGTACCCACAGGTTTTACGGCTGCTCCAGACACCAAATCCGCTGGTGGGCATCTAAAGCTCCAAAAAAGGGATTAGCAACAAAGTCCCTGTATCATAATCAAGACTACCTGGTTCCTACAAACATGTACATCTGCAAGGTAAATTTGTTCCAATGCTCATGCATAAGATGATCTTACAATCTTATTTGGGATGAAGAGCTGTTTTCTCAGAGGTCCTGAGATGCTGCTGGACAACAAGCCTCGGTACCCATGGAGGCTTCCTCTCAATATTGGAGGACAAACATCCCAAAAATCACACCAGGAGATCTTGTCTCAGGTGTAAACATCAGCATGCTAAGGAAGATCAAGAGCACAAAGCAGAGGGTGCCACGTTGAAAACCGACTCGATTTTCTAACACGCATGGTAAAGTCTAGCCAGTTCATCTGGTCTGTTCATCAGCACTGAACCTCACACCATCTTGTGGCAGCCTGTGGGGTCTACATTATGGTCTGACTAAGCTTCAGTGCTGCTTAAGAGCTTCGATTCTGTTCCACCCCAACACTGACATGACTGCATCCTTCAGCCAGTGTAACTTCACCACTCTTGCATCAGAGCACCAGTCAAAGTAGAGGTTTCCAATGCAGAGCAAGCAAACTTCATCTTCAACCAACACTCTATTAAAAAGACATAATTTACATCTCAGGGTGTGATCTGGAACTGGAATTTAGGGAAAAGTGATTGTGCAAAGGCAGCAGCACAGTATACATCCCAGGAGTGCGTTCATGTTCAATACTAACGTTTCCAGCGCCATTTTTAAGGCTTCAAGCTTCAATAAAGCTTTGCTATGTCCATCACACGTTCCCCTGCTGGAATACGCTTCCTTACAAATGGGCTACAACAGTATGTGATTTAAAAAAGGTTGTGAAAAGGCCCAAAAAAAAAAAAAATTTTTAAGTATTAATATGGCAAAACTCGATGGTGGAATCCAGTGGTCACTTCTTCTGAAGGACCCTTTAAACAGCAGTAGTGAATGATGATATCCTATCTAGAATAAAGAATCTTTTTTACCTTCAAGAACCATCTATAAATTATCTAAGGTTGAGGGAGGGCAAATTCAAATATTAGAAAACATTACATACTATAAACAGACTAGATATAAATAATTCTCTTCAAACATTAATGGGTGTGGGGGAGGTTTAAAATGTAAGGCTATAATTTTCACAGGATCCAAACAGTCACAGACGCAGCAACCCATTCAAACAAGAGCTTCTATCGATTCGCTGTTCTCTCTGTCATATACAAAAGCAGACCAAGACTGAGATATTTGGAGGTCAAATTCTTACAAAATTTGTAGGAATAAAAGTGCAGAGGGGACAAAACAAAATTACACATTCATACAAAGGTCAGTCGTACTTCAGTACCCCCTGTAAGAATTTCCTCTCCGGTTTCCATTTTTCTATTAAAACTAGAAAAATGGCAGTTAACCAGCTGTGGTGCAATACCATTTTTTTTAAAGTTCTGTAAAATATTCAGGTGTCAGCTAATGTCAAGCATACGTTTGTGTATTTGTGCTACAGTGGGCCCCCCAGAGTACCAGTTCTTGAAGAACTTCTCGACCAGAAATGCCTCTTTAGCACTCATAAGGACACCCCCCCCAGCAGTGTTGCAGCTGACTCGCTCCAAAGCTCGTACCACTTTTTTTCCCATCTTTGTGTAGCTTCCCCATCAACAGATTATAGGGCCACACCTTAAAAACAAACACTGGCATACAAATATATGGCAGGGCTTTTCCCCATGCCACCTCTGCAAAAACACCCCCTCCGCTAAACTGCCATTATGCACTTCCAGCTGTCAAGCAGACAAACCAGAAGAACCTGAATTTATACATTTACCAGCTTGGTAAGGCAGCTCATATATGTTTGAAGAAAACAAAAAGCATATCAGGTGCAAGGCAACCCACTCGGTCCGTGCAGATCCAAAGGGACCCAAGAAGGGGCACATCCGGATGCCCATCTCTGAAGCCAGAGAGCTGCCCCACCCCTTCGGAGGACAGCCTTTGCCTCCAGGCTGGAGACCGTCCTCATGAGTTTCACAGCACATCCTCCAGGGGCAGATGGTCTAAATTATAGGCATCAAACAAGTCACAGATGCCTTCCTCATCTCCAAGACTTAATATGTAGTCTTCATTCAGGAGTGGAGGTGAGAGACTAATGAGGGAACCCTCCAGGGCTGAGGGGAACTGGTCCTCGGTCTGCTGCAGGAGGCCGGTGAGGGGCGACGTAAGAGGTGAGATGTTTGTGACTGTCACGGGGCAGTCAGGAATACTGGACACATCACCACTGGCACTCTCTGGGAAAGGGGAAGAAACAACCTTGTTAAAAAGGCAAGTATTTTATATGAGGATACCAGCAAACTAGAAAAAAAACAAACTTCCTCAGTATAGGCCTACCTGACAAATCTAAAATCTTAAGCAACGGTTGAGTACTTTAAGAATGTATACACTGCCTTAAGATTAAATAACATTGGGAATCCAAAATTGGTGAATAAAAGAATCATTTGGAAATATTTCCAAAGCCAATAATTCTTACAAAAACAATCCAAGTGCAAAAAGGCTATCAGTCACTTGACTTGAGGTTTCACATGGTTGTTAGTGTCATTACTGGTCACTTTCAGGGTTAAAAAGGCTACCTTGTAGGACTCTGACAAAAGGGGAGTTCTTCCCATTGACATTTTTCGTGGGGCTGTTGGGGGCGTTCTCATCTGGACATAGGAAGACATCGATGGGCCCCTGTGTGCTGGTTAGGTGGACCTGTAAACTCTGGGGATAAAAGCAGGCATTAAACAAAGCTCCTTCCATCATTTACAGACTCTAAAGGAGAAGCCAACATCTCACTGTTGGATCCACTACATAGCAACTACGAACAACACAATTCGTTCAGTCCTCAACACGTTTGCGTCCGATCTGTAATGTCACGCATAATATTGGTGTTAAACAAAAACTTACATCAAGTTAGTTTCAAATTTAGTTAAGCATTTTCTAACTTCCATACTGCATATCATCAAACTGTCAGACAACTAGGACTTTTATACCCTAAGTCACTGTAAATAAAAACTTAAGAGACATCCCTCAATTTACTGGAAGGTAAGCTTTTGTTTACAAAAAAAAAAAATTGATGAAAATGCATTGTTGTTAAACCACAGTAAGCTTTTTCTAAATATTGAGCTACATTAAAATGAATTAAAAATTAATTTAAGACTATTGAAAAGGAAAATACATCTTCACAAACTCTAGTCATGTTATTTCCCAATGCTGGCCATCTTTATCGTTTTGTTGTTTATCACAATAGTGACACAAACAGGAAGTTTGTTTTGTTAAGGTGGTCCTGTTTACATGCATTTTACTGGCAACTGTTGCATCTGTGCAGAAGCAAGTCATGTTTGCTTGGTTATTCAATTTCAGAAAATGGCATATGTGTAGGGCGATACTTGAAATGCTAAAAATACAATAAAAGCAGGGTAAGGCAGGAGTTGTCCCAGTCACTACAAACATCATCCCGATCCAGCAAAACACACACACCCACAAAACACTCAATGTATAAATAAAAATAGACCAACAAGCACAGCATCGCCCATGAATCAGCTGTGGAACCACCTAGTTCATCGTAACATAAGAGAAGAAAAGATCATAATAAAACTAAGTTCAACTGTCATAGAACATTGAGATTAAAATTCAACACACTAAAAGAGTTGCACATGAGGAAAACATGCATATGCTGCAGTGGAAAGAGCACGTGCCAAGAGTGGACTTTTCACACTGTGTGCAGTAAAACTGTACGAGGGGGGTTTTACAAGGAAGAAAAGGCGTAGAACACACCTCATCCCCAAGGAGAATGCAGATCATCATAGTATTGAAAACAAAAAAAAGGACACATGAAATGCTGAGTAGACTATACACATAAAATAACAAAAAGGCACTAGATGGGGCAGCATCAAGTGGGGTACTATTGTGTTACAAAATACTACATATAAATAAATATTTTAAGTTCATTTATATAACTAACATCTTCAAATTTGTCACACATCTCAAAACTTAGAACATAGCTTGTACTCTTACAGCTGCTTGGAGACACTGAACTGCATTGAGCCATTTTTATTTATTGAGGTGACACCTGTATCCAAGGCAACCAGTGTTAGAATAGGTTTGTCGAATAAAAGTTTAAGTATAATGTATGGCATTGATTTGCTTTATCCCTCTTTGTAGAAATTAATCATCATAAATAAGAAGCACCTACTAAGAGGTTGGCAAGTTAACAAAATATAAGCTTGTTTTAACATTAGCTGCAAGTCGTAATTCAATTACAGTGATAGGCAGGTCTCAGCTTCTGGGAAATTTTCCATTTTTCATTAGAATATGGGTGACAACAGCAATCCCACAGCGCCTGGCAACTTTTACTCACTTCCTGAGGATCAGGCACTTCAAGTTTGGTGTCAGCTGGCGCTTTGACCACAATCACCGTCTGATCTTGGAGGCCTCGGATCTTCCGTAAGTCTTGATACGTTACATAGGCAAACGTGAAGGAGTGCAGTTAAGGGAAGTCACATAAGTCCAGAGTCCAAGTTACGTAAAATCTAAAACTGTAGAAATTACTTTACTGGCATTTAGTACACCAGGCATAACTAAATATTTAGGCTTTCAACTTGCAAATCTAACTGGGACCAAAAGGCTGTTCACAAATTTGTTAGGATTAACAAATTTGTTTGGAATTCCAAAGTCACTCTGACCTCTAAGACACAATAAGCAAAATTTCAACACCAAATATGTTCCTCCACTTTTTACTAGGGTTAGGCTGAGTAAATCCTCCAATACACCAATAAAATACTTCAATACCTTCCATTTAGCCATTATGAATCACCATTTGCCCATAGCAGGTTCACAGTAACCTGCTGCATCCCAGAAAAATAAAATAACATATTAATAATATAAATCTATATAATAATATTAATCCCAAAGGAACTTCTTACCTCCTCAATATATTCAGTGTAACAAAAGCAGAGATACAAGGTAGAAAACTGTCAACAATTAAATTAAATGCCGATAATAATAAAAATAACTAAAAGTAGTTAATGACAGAGAGGGAAAATATTACACACCATACAAATAATAATTTACCAATTGCACATGAGCTAGGTACCCCCTCCACAAAAAAGGGGAGGAATTATAAAGTCCAAAGGCCACAGAGAGAAAGATCTTCTATGGCGTTCAGTCCTGTACCTGGGGGAAATAAAACTTTTGCTGCATATGCTCCTGTGTTCCACCAGAAGGGCATGCGGGGGGTGAGGGATTGTTCAAGATCCAGAGCAATTTCCTCAGCATCCTCCTCTCAAGACGCATCCACCAGAGTCTCAAATTCCACTCCAAAAACCAAAACGGCCCTCTTAACCAGCTTGTCCAGTTTATTGCCATCAGCTGCCTTCACCCTGCCGCCTCAGCACACCACCACATAGAAGACAACGCTCACCACCAAAGAGTGATAGAACACAGACAACGTGGTCCCGCAAATGTTGAAGGACCTGAGCCTCCTCAGCAAGTAGACTCTGGGCCTTTTTAAAAAGATGGTGCAAGACCTCATACAGCTTAGTCCTGAGGCCAAAAAATTATAATAATAAATCAATAATCACCTCTAAATTTTTAAAGCTCAATTTGTTTGTTTGCTATTCGTTCACAGCTTTGTTTTCAAGCGCCAGACTTAAAAACTTGGCACACGGGTACTTCTCACCCTAAGTGAGGCACACACATAAAAGTACTAAATTCAATAAGTGAAAAAGTAATAAAGTTTGGTGATATATATTTTTTCCTTCCCGTTTCAATTTGGCAATGACCAGTGCACGTGTCATTCTCTGCCCAACACCACTAACAGTACTTACATGTAACCACCTTAATGGTATAACAGTTTTGGTATTATATTTTACTACTTTTTACCTTACCACCTCCACACCTTTTTGATCCAGAGTTTAAAAAAAAAAAAATCTAAACTTATTTAAAATTACTAAAAATCATCTCCACTACCTCCCATTCAATGCCACTGACCAGTAAATCCCATAAAAATGTCAACGCTGGCATTCGTTGCTTTTATCTCACTTTCAATTAAATGTACTATCTATAAAAGCTTAAAAATGCCCCTCAATTTACAGATAAGGTCATGTAAAAATGAAGCTAAAACTTGCAACTTGTTTTCATTTTTACAATTATCTTTACGATTACACTACATATTTAAAATTAAATTTAAAAAATCCCCTCAACTCAGCAAACTCCTACTAAATACTAACTGTTCACCAATTCATCCTGTAACATGCAGTGTTCTTCATCTTGTTACCAACCACGGATATGAACTGCAAACAATGTGGAAACAAGTTGAATGAAGACAGTCTGACACTCCTGTACGACTTATTTTGCCTGAGTGTGTTACTGATAACTACCAGCTGAATGCAGATAAACGCGTGGCTTTTGCATCAGACAGAAATTTCAGAAGACAGAATGGAAAGAATCTAATCAAAAATAAACTGACAAAGTCAAACTATGCATACTTTTTTTATGACAGTGGTACTTGTTTATTCATGGATGTATTCCAGTATTTCTCTGTGTTGCTGTTTGTTTTTCTGTGACCCAGTGTTACCATTGTTGAATGTGAAAACGAAGATTAACTGTCAGTATCTTCAAGAATTCATAACATGAATGTTCATAATGCTGGGAGACAGTGTTTTGAAAAGCAGCTTAGTATTATAACAGATGGACTTTCATTTTGAATGTTGAAGTATCTATAACAGATACCATGCAAGATGAAGATACGATTAAAGTCCTAAGCAAGGGAGAGGAGGAGAAGCGAGGTAGGAGATGGATAAATACTGAAGCATGTGCATTGGTTTACTTCTGTATACCATCCAATATCATTTCTAGCAGTCAGCACCCACTTGCTAACGCCACATTTTCCGTAAAAGCCTGTTAGGAAAATTCTGCAACAAAATCCAACTTTGTTTCAATTTACAACAAACGGTTCAAACATTTCCCACCTTACACGCAAAAAGGAGCACTGGTGTTATATTATAAAAAAAAAAAAAAAAAAAATACACACACACACCAGACACAATGCCCGCATGGGCCAAGCTCCAAAGGATATTTCTGGTTGTGTGAGTCCTCTGTCATCTGCTTCACGTCCTGGGTGCAACTCTTGATAAGCTCGTCCAGCTTCTTCTCCTCCTGGCTCAGTTCCATCACCTGCCGGCCCAGACTCTGGCACTGGTTGATCACGGTCCCATCTTCCGATAAGCTGCAGCCCCTTAAAGGCAAACAACCGCAGTCAAACTTATTACGCACAACTCCCACAAAGTAAGAACACCGCGATCACGAGTACAAATAATGCCTTTGTATATCAAATTACCACAATCCCTCACATCCCTCTCTATCAAACAGCAAGACCAGCAAAACTGTCAAAAAACCAAATGTGGGCGCAACAACCCGTGTGCAATAGGAAATTCTAGCTTTCTGACCCACGTCCAGCTCCCCCCCACCATTGGCACGCTGAACACCTACATCCACTGAATGTTGTTTTTGGATTTCTTCTTGATGAGGTGGACCCCCTCAAGCACGTTGGTGATGTCATACAAGCGTCGTTTTTGGACCTTCAGCACCTCGGCGGCCTTGTTCAGGTCCACTACGCCATCCGACGACTGCCCCAAGAGCTGGACGAACTTCTTGGTGAGAAGGCCCAGCGATGTGTCGTAGCGTGATTTTTCCGACGGTGACTTTGGAGCTGCAACGAGGAGGGAGAAGGTAAAGGAGAAGTTCCAACAAACCCACCAAATGGCAACGTTTGTTCAAATCTGCCAGCTGCTCTTTCTATGTTTATTTGGCGCCAGTGTTTCCGTGTTAGAAAGACTTTTCAGTCTTGCTTTTACAATAAAATAAACACATTAAAATGACTTCTCCAACACCAATGTGAGCTTGGCCTGGAACAGGAGCAAACTCCCCACCGCTTTCTACCACACAGGTGTCCTCGTATTCTTGAAAGGCCACATCTATCAGTGTCCCCCCATGCCTAATAGTCACATCACCACATGCATCCTTTTGAGATGCATACAGTGCAAAAAGTATTTCAAAATCTCAGCTAAAACACTGCAGTCAAGTGCATCTTAAAAAAATGAGGCAACCTATAAGGTATGAAGGATGAGGAGTACAGCTGTGTGTATTGACAAATTGCAACTTGCTTTTCATACAAATACATTTCTTTTTGCATTTCGCTACTTGCTTACGGGTGGAAGCAAAACTTTGTCATTAAATCTCCGAACATCGCTGCTCCTTTGGACCCATCTCAGCAGCACTCTCCATCCTTCACGGGCGACAGCTGCACCTTCTTCGGCCATTAACCAAACTTCTAGCCGAACTCATCGCACAACATGTCGACGTACCGCATCACTGAAACACTAGCACACTTTAGCCTTTTAGCAGCAATAAACCATGTGCTGGGCGAGACCCAAGGAGCCTTCATGGCGCAGGCCGACTGCTTCCACCAGACATATCTGCCCTCTAAAACAAGAAATTGATGGCTTTAAACGCAGTGGGTGGTGTTAAATGGCAAAACTAATTTTTAAGCCTTTTATCATTCATATTTTCTCTGAAGAAATCCGGGAGAAATATTCAGTTAGCTCGTGGAAGAGGCGAGCACGTTTCATAGCCCGCTGTTCTATTATTTGGAGGACAGCAGTATTTGTAACAGGACTGCCAACATTTAAAATAAACAGCGTAGCCCAACACGTCTCAACATTCAGATGTTTTTTAGCGTAACCCCTTCTTTGGGGTCACGTGCAACAGTTTAAAGGCACTGTCCTACAAAGTTGGAATGTTGAGTAGCGATGGGTTAAGCATGGTGTTTTGACAATGATTTATGTACCTATCTGAGGTCACACCAATGCTAATATAGAATTTATGCTCCTAGGTTCTTAAAACCGTTTACAACTGCACCTTTCACATGGACCGCAGAGGTGCACATCATCACCCTGAGCTGCGACTTTGCCGTTCCTTTTCAGACAAATATTTAGCAACGCCGCAGAGCCTGCCGAGACCTCTCTCCCAATCCCCCACTGTGTATAGACACATATTAATACAAACATTACTGTAAGACAAACGCTGAATCCTAAATTATTTGAGAGCGTTGCTCTTCTCAGACATCACAGCAGCTATGTAATTTTGAAAAAACTTTGTTTGCCATTTATCTGAAACCTTGAACACTACATAATAAACAGATGCGTTCTGCTGCTGATAAGGCTGTTTAATAGAATTTATTTTATTATTTATTGACTATCTTCTTGTCTTTGCACTGAGCATTTTGTTGGTTTCAGAATTTCTCTCGGGATGAGATAAAGTTCTATCACATCTTATTTTTCACCCTACGGATTTTACTTAGTTTATTTTATGCATGGCTAGTATTTTTAAAAAATAAATAATTTCAGACACCTTTCTTCTAACACGTGAATCCAAAATTACACTACAATACGATGAAATAAATCAGTATTGTTTAACATTTGGTGCTGAATAACTTAAAGCTCCTAATGTTACTTAAATCTTTGCCTTTGAAACTTTTTAAAACGGTCATTTGCCTTCAGCTCTAACAATATGATAAAAATGATTGACAGCGAACGATAAAGGCTTCAGTGTAGGTATGCCTCTGGTATTCTATCTACAACCTTAAACACACACACATAGGAATCAAACCAGTGAAGGAGAAAGAGTACAGTGATATATAGGAAGTGGAACAGTATGGGTAGGACCAAAAAAAAAAAAAGTATACGTCTGAAACTACCAATTATTTAAGGAGTCTCACATTTCCTTACATTGAATACATTTACATTTGCTCATTTAGAAGGTGGTTTTCTCCAAAGCAATATGGAACAGTATTGCACTCACAGCAGACCAAGATGTTCAACACACAACAAAGCCACTTCCGTAAAACCATTACATTATTTTCTCTATCACTGTTTTCCCTTTATAATTATATTGCTTTTGTAATTGATTTTTTCAACTTTTTAAATAATTCACTGATTATTGGCTTCCTTTTTACAGTGATAAAAAGCTGTAAAAGGGGTTACGCATAAGATGCATCTCAAGATAAAAAAAAATGAATGTATGCAATGGGGCTGAATATTCAAATATTTAATAAAAAAATTATTTTTAAGTGTACTATATTTTACTCATTTCTATTAGTAAAAATTTTTTTATTTCCATAAAGTGCCATTTGTGACAATAAAGCAGATGCAAAGAGTACAATGAGGGGCTGGACTAATTCAATTCTCTCCCATGGTGTTTATACCTCGTGTCTGACGTTTGAGTGCTGTTGGTCAATAACAAGAGAAAACACAATGCACATGTTTACGAAATGAATCAGTCAACAACCAGGATTAAATAGGAATTTGTGGGAACAATACATTTTCATTTTCAGCCATTTTAAATTTATTTTAATTTTGACCAAATTTAAAGTTAAATCCTAAAGTGTATTTATTATAGCTATATTGCAGGCTTTTACAAAAGCTATCCAGCAAACATCTCAGTGACTATCTATACAGCACAACCTGTTTGTCCATCTATCCATCCTTTATGCACAGCTTTACTTTTCATTCCACAGACTTTATATTTGTCACAGTGGAAACAGTCACCCCAAGTCAGGTTTTTGCATAGTCAAACACATGCATACACATGCATGCATACACACACATATGTGCCTCCAGGTAGTTCCTAGCTAGACCTGAACTTGCAACAGGTAGGCATGCTGAAGGAAGGAAACAGAGCAGCCGATGCTATTGGAAGGACCCCAACTGGAAACAGGAAGGTGGTAAGAAATTATACATGACACACACACACACACACACATCAGTGAGTAATAAAGTTTAAGCTTGGTGATACAGTCTTAGCTCAAAAGGTTGCCCACATCCATTTAAAGTTTTTTGGTAAAAGGTGGGGGAAACAACTTAACAGGGGGGGTTGAGTCAGTCAAATAATCCACAACTTGTACAGCAGTACTAACAAGTGTTAACAAACAGTGTTAACAGTCCAATGTACTCACTAAGCAGTGTGATTTCCTACTGTGCTTTTGAAGGGTCATTGCTACACACACAAATCTCACTTCCGTTCAGACAAAACAACTTCCATTTGCCTGACATTTCGCTGCAAAATAAGCAATGAGACTAAGAACAGCATTCAACAGCACAACTGAATGAAACTTCAACAGCCGCACATGAAAGCAGGGGTGCTGAAAGGCCATCACCATCATTTATTGCTTACTGGAGGAAAGCATGGTGAGAAACCCATTCTACCCTACCATGTGGCAGGAAGCAAGGCTGGTGAGATAATGTGGTAAAACTGCATTTTTTTTTCCTACTATTTATCTTTCCACTGGACTACAACTAACATGAGAGTTGCTGTCTGCAGCGCCCAGCTGTTTGAGAGCATCAACACTTGCATACTGAACAACTTAATGGCTAAACTTGGTGATATGCAGCATTTTATAACTTTTTACCTTTTGGCTTTCTGAATAACTCAGTAACTAATAGAAAATAAAGTAAACATAAAATTGTCAGATACTAACAAATGTTGAGAGTGTTGTTACAAGTTAATAAAAAATAAAATTAATGTCCTGCAACAGATTCTCACTCACAATCCCATTATGCCCTGTTTTTGAGGACAGGCTCTGGAACGCAGCAGCCCTGCAGAGGACAAGCAGTTCATGAGGAGATAAACTTTTATTCATTATAATTTTATGCAGGTTTATTATAAAACCTAATATGTTTACAAATCATAGGATGAGAACCCAGTGTGCCTTCTTTTATTAACCTGCTATGTTTCTCCAAAATGACTCACAACATTAGGTTTGAGTATTGAGCCAAATAATACTTTTACCCTCTTCTGTACAGCTGAGCAGTTTTTGCCGGAGAAGTCCTGGGTAAGTATCTAGCTCAGGGGTAACTGCAACGGGGTCAAGAAAGTCAAATCCAAGTCATTCCATTGTAAGGTGACGGCACTAACCACTACACCTCCCGTTGCCAGAGGAACAAAATGCTAACTGCTAAAAATGCCAACAAAATGCTTAAAATAAAAAAAAAAAAAAAAAAAAAAAAAGCACTGCCCAGTATGATGCCTGCCATCAGATCTCTAAATAAGGAGCTTAAGCAAGACATGATGATGCAGCTTTAAAGCTACTCTACACTAAAGTGATAAAACTTACTTTTGGGGCTCTTAAGGTTGGGGGTAGACACAGCACTTTTGCCCCGTGGAGTTTTTGCTCCTTCGCTGATGTATTGGTGGTCAGTCCCGTCCAGCTCCAGCCGCCGTTTGGCCTGGGAAAACAGAGGTTGAAAGGATGACACCACTTTCCTAGGTTGAACCTGTTCCGTGTCATGGACTGGAAGCTCACTAGTTGTCAAGTGCAATCACTAGACACCTTCTGTACAACAGGAAAGACAGGGAATGCTCACTCACAATAAACCCCCCCAGTGCTTCTGCCCATCAGCAAAATTCTGAAAAAGCAAGCAGGCTCTACAAATGCTTTTTGTAGTTTTGAAGAAACCAAAACTTAGGCTGAAAAAGAAAAGACATTACAAACCTATTTGGGCTCAAATGAGCAACACCTTGGCCCCGTTGACCATTACAGGTAGATGAACTCAGCTTATTTTGGGGAGATGACACCCACAAACAAGTTAAAGCAAAAGGCCTCTTCACAAAAAAGCATAAATACAACAAAATGCAGCCATTTTTGACAAGAACACATTTCTGTACAAGTAAGTTCAGCTCAGCTTCTAAGACGCACTTTCTTAACCAAGATTTGTCTCCACTCATGTGCCCACGTGTCAGAACAACGAACCTTGGCCAGGTAACCCTGTACACCCCAATGGGTCTATCCAGTCCCTCTAGAATGTATTCACCACCACTGCTTTTCATTATGCTGTACTGCAAAGTCAAATTAAAGCATATTTAAAATGAAATTTTATGACTTCAAAATATTATAAATACAAATCTCAAAATTACTTGATAAGTATTTACGTCCTTTTTTCAACAACCTAAATTGAGAGATTGCAATGAATACATTAAAATGCAGCCGCGTTCATGTCAACGCAACCTGAATTCAACTGCTTAACCGCACAATATCACTGACTCAGATCTCAACTAAAACAGCAGAGATCAGTCCTGCTGTCATTAATTTCGAGGAGCTGCTCATGCAACTTCAAGCTGAAGATATGAACCTAAGAACACCATGAAGTTCACTGTAACCAAATAACACTACCAAAATGAGGTCATCCTACCAAACCGAGTAACCGAAAAAGGTCAGATGTCACAGAAGTGACAAAGAAGACAGCTACAACACTGAGAACTGCAGAGCTCTTTGGTTGAAATGATTTTCACAAAATCAGCCTCTTGGGGTGAGTGGCTAGAAGGTCAGAAGCTGTAACCTTTTCAATTAAATTTGAGCTCTTTGACCTGAAAGAAAAGTACTATGTTTCATGCAAATTAAACACAGCCCAACATCCAGGTGACAGCATGGTGGTGGCAGCATCATGCTCTGGGGTTGCTTTTCAGCAGGAACAACCGGAAAGTTTGCTGCCATTAAGAGCAACATGGATGGAGCTAAATACAGGCCAACCATCAAGGAGAACTTGTTTCAGTCATCTAGAGATTTGTGGCTAGGGCAAAGATTAATTTTCCAGCAGGACAATGACTCAAAGCACATAGCAAAAACTAAGGAAAGGCTTCAAAAATGTTACTACTGTACAATGTCCCAGGCAGAGCCCAGAACTGAATCTGAAAATCTGCAATATGACCTGAAAACTGCCATCTGGTGGCATCCATCTAATTTGGCAAAAACAGGCCAAATTTTTATCAAATAATGGGCAAAAAAATCCTAAACCTAAATGTACAAAGCTCATACAGAACCACCCATACCCAAGACAGTGGGGGGGGGGGTACTTTAGTAAATGAGAAATCAATGTTCTTAAAAACTTTTTTTAGTAAGTTGAACTGTGTTAGTGAAGGGATTTATAAAAAAAAAAAATAATAATCACTGCAATGAGCTAACATTTGGAAGTATAACAGAGGCAGGGATTAAAGGAGTGAATACTTATGAAAACCACCTTACATTCACAACTACATGGACAGTTCACTCTGGCATCCACACCAGCCAAACAAACTGACTGAAACCAAAGCAGAAGTGGAAACAGAACTTAGATTAAACTGATGCAACTGATGACACATTAATAAATGCAATGCTTTAGGTCATGTATTATGTTACCGGTGGAAATCCCAAAAAATAAATTTATACCAAGATGCTGACAGCGGAATCTCGATTCCCACTCAAGTGCGAATATGCGTTATGATTTGCACATCAGAGTACCCACGGCAAGAAACATACATGGGAAACTGAGCCTGGCAAATGTTCAGTGGCAAATTCCAAAATGTCAAAAAATCCATTCTGGCCAATTCAGAACGTACTTATCTGTCTTATACTTTCACTCAAACAGGCCTGTAAGCAGCCTATAAACTGTGGAGCCATTGTTTCCCCAGCATTGCACAATAATTTTGCTTACCTGATGTTTTAACTGTCATGACTACAGGAAAAGTCTTATTTAATATCTACAATTGACACAATGGTTTAAATGCCATCTTCAAACTCTATACTGAGTACAATCCCTCGGGTTGGTCAGGGAAGGGCAAAAAGCAGAAAGATCTCACCATATCAGTCAAAACTGACAGCAGACACACAAGCCACAAACAAGCCGCACACAAGCCAAGGAAGGTGTAGATTGCCGGGGCAGGAAAAAAAAATATATATTAATTTAATTTCAAAGCGATTTCTCGTGTTTTCGGCTGCGCTTAGTACATGAAATTAAATATTTGTGCACATTATAGCTTTTAATATTGCTTAACCCAGGAAGTAAAAAGAACAACTAGAAAAGAATACCCCATTAAGACTAAGACCATCAAAATAAACCACACGCAAGATGATGACATTCTCCCATCATGCAACAGCACCGTTTCTGGACACCAAAAAAAAAAAAAAACCGTGGCTGGGTATGGCAGTTAAGGAGTTAAGCAAGTTTAAAATGTGCCACCGCTGCAGATGTTGAGCGAACGTATACAGCTGAGCATGAACGTTTCTCAAACTTGCGTCTTCGCCAAAACCGCCGGCCTTGCAGGACTTCGTACAACAATACCAGACTGCAAGGAAACCAGAGCGGTAACCCGCATGGCTACAAATCAATTTCTGGTTGCTTATGCAACAAAGCCATTAAACTAAGCATAACATTTATCACTTAAAATTAAGTTGTCTTTTTGGGATATTTTGCTAAACTTAAGGCACTGGGCAACAGCTAAAAAACAAACTTAAATTACTCAAGTTCAACTTTGTGCTCAGCGAGAAAAGTGCTGCAGCAAACCCATTCCCACTGCTGTACAACATTACTAATTTTTGTTATTTTAAAATGTACATGTAAAACTTAAGACATTTGAATAAAAAATTGCACAAATTTAACATCAGACGCATTAAAAACCAAACCCGACTCTTTCCACAGCCAGCAGCATCGTAACAAAATGAAAGATGACTCTGTCCATCATACAGACTTAAAAACACCGGTTCTGATGCCTGAGCCCGGGCGGACTGCAGAGCGGTGAGGGTTTCCAGTCATTTCTAAGTTTGGGCAACAGTTCGTGCTGAGAACCGAACCGCTGCGGTTCTCCAGGGTCAAGCCCAAGAACCACCAGGGTCTCATGTGTAAACCCAGAGCAACCCAAAGCACCCCATCCGTCTCCATGCAAGAAAAACATAGACAAGCCCTCACTTCCCGCACAGCAGTTTAGGCCCAAATCACTACAGGTCAGGTAGTTCAGAAGCACATTTATCAACCAGGAGAAACAAAACAAATAAGGTATAAATATCATTAATAAAAAAATAAAAGCCAGTAAAGCCTCAAAGGCAGTTACTTGAAAACAGGGGTCAAACATATGGCGCCGCTAATGCAAGAAGTCTCCTGTAAAGGACCGCTTTGCCAGGTATTTTTTTTTTTAAAAAAGCAAAGCAGGAGCGCAATGCAGGCTTACAGCAAAGCACCTGTCAGCTATTAACTAACAGCCAAAAATTTTTAAAGGCAGGTAATGCGGTTCAGGGGCTGTGGTGCTGCAAGGTGCATTTTCAAGTCCTGTTCCTGCTGTTGTACCCTTGAGGTGACGCAGTTAAAATAAATAAATTTAAATTTTTTTAATAAATCACCCTGCTGTATAAATGGGAACCGTGGCGATGCCTAAGCCGGCACGTTATCTGCTAGCAAGATGATGCACATCCAGCGTCCATTTCTTCCACTGACACACGAAGGAGCTGCAGCTACAGGGGAAGCAGCTCTCTGGCTTGAAATGCAACAGAAAAGTGCGTTTCCGACAGGAGATGAGCAGAATTATTTAAGCGCCTTCATGCAGAACCAAAGCGGTATTATTATGCTTTATTAATGTGACTTTTCACTGACTCACCCAGTTTATACAATAGGGTCATTTCAACTTGAGTCAATACCCCGACTGAGGGTGCAAGAGTGGGATTCGAACCCAGATCCTTCCCATTGCGGGGCAACAGCCCCGGACACCGTAGTGCCTGGGCAGCTGGACTCCCTAAAACCCTTGGAACCGTTCTTCAAGCTGCAGCATGTCCGAATTTCCCAATTTTTTAACCGAAACAGCAGCTGGCCGAGTGCAGACCGGGCCTTTTGACGAGTTGGGCAACTTTGCGGGCCGTTTCCGCGGTGACACCCGACCGCGGGTTCAGCTCCGTCCGCCAGGAACCCCGCGTTCGAGCTCCGAGGAGTCACAGTTCGATCGCGGGGGGCCGAAGGAAAGCGTGCGTGTGTTGGTGCTCTAACGGACCCCTCTCCCGTCCCCCCCCTGGCCCCAACGCGCACCAACAACAAGGCCTGCAGTCCTACACTCCGCAGCGGTCGCAACTCGCCCGCGGTTTAACCAAGCCTCTCCGGGTCCCCGTCGATCGGAAGTGTCACAGCCCGGCGTGCAACCCGAGCCAGGCGGAACAAACCGGGCGCCTGACACCCACCACCTCCCCCGCTACCTCCACCCCAAAAGTAGCCAGCAGGGAGTGAAAAGTTCAAGCAAACAGAGGAGCCCCCCCTAGCAAAGCCACGTTAGAGCCAAGGAGCGGCGTTAGCAGAGTAGCTTAGCTCACCTGCAGCGCCGCCAAGTCCCTGCAAAACTACTACTAACAAGGCGATCGGTGGCCACCAACCACCAGCACCACAGCTGCAGCACGGGAGCCCGGCGGTTCATTACCGGAGGACGTCCGAGCGCAGGTCGCGGTGCCGCTCCGAGCGCCGATCCGTGCGGAGTGGAGTAAAGCAGACTGTGAGCCAGTGGCTCGGACACGCACACATCGGCGCTTTGGCTCCCGCAGGACGGAGGGCTCAGAATGTGGATGTACGTGGCTGTCGGGAAATTAGAACTGAGGCGGTCGGACAGCGCTGTAAGAACGGTGGCTTTGTCCACGGTGGAGCCCCCGACCCCTGTTATGATCACTTTATCCGGGGCCGAGGAGATCCCTTTTCTCATCTTTAGAGGCTCCAGTGCCCTTTGTCCCTTCTTTACTTTGGACTCGATTTTCTCCAAATCCAACGATATATGATCTAAAATACTTACAAAACGTGTTAGATAAGGGTCTAAACTACCGATACATCCGGATCGGAGCCTATATTAATCGAGAATAAAACCAGATGCAACGGATTAAAACCGGAGGCGAGCGCCCGTCTCGCTGGCTGAAAATGGCTCCAGGAAGCTGACAATGAATGAAGGGATATAGTTTACGCGCGAAAGGCCCTCCCGCGAAACTCAGATTTCCCGCGAACTTTTCAAACCAGATTAGCATATCCTCCCCTATTGGTCCTCACGACTGCCAACCGCCTCCCTGACTTCGTGAAGCGAGTCTTCTTTCTCGCCAATCGAGCTTGGCGTGCAACACAGCAACGAATAATTGGTGCGCACACGAACGCGGCTGCCAATAGGAGCATGCAGCGTTCTTGCATATTAAGTAGCCCCCGTCCAATAGGGTTTCGCTGAGCCTGTTAGGACTCCCTTGTTTTGTAGTTGATCGGCGCTTAGCCGTACGAGCCCACTCGCCTAAAAAAGCTTTAATAGAAAATGTATTTGCGTTTGGAAATGTAAACTGCACCCATAGTGAGCTTTCAGCTTTTCGTCTCATTTATTTTGGCGATCTACATTAACTTTTTCATGCTTAACGGGCACACAAAAGATCTAATATTCATGCAAAAAATTAAACACAACTTACGCGCGACTTGATGATGTCATAATAGTCCATGGTGAACGGATGTCAAAGTGATAATGACTATTTTTATTATTTTTATTACTGTTCTGGTTAAGATGGATTATTTATTTAAAACCAGATGCAATATTGGTGTTATAAAAAGCGAAAGCGACTAGAATACCGTAGAAATAATTCCTTATGACCGGTACTTGACGCATACAGTGTTCGCATTGAAAAATTGGTTCGGTTGCCAAGCTTTAGTTTATGATGCTTTTCTTATATTAGAGCCTCGGAATTATTATAAAGCGGTGTGGCCTTCCAGAGCCTCGCCCAGAAGTGTTGTCCGCCCCGGTTCGGGTTACGGGTTTTCCTGGAGAGTCACAGCCCGGAGCACAAATGTTTACTCAGTCTCATGCCAGGAAACAGCGTTACTGGACGGTTAACGGAGTACAAATACGTCGAGGTCCAAATCTGTCAGTTCTTTCTTCTTGCTTATGTATGTTTTTGGGAAGTTCTGCTGTTGTGATATTATTAATGGTCTCCAAACATCACGCCCATAACTTATTAAAAGGATTTACAAGTCAAATAATCCCACTGTAGGTAATCCTTATTCTTTTACATCCCAGGCATTGCCGAACCACAACGCAACTTAAAAGTATTATAGTTGTTCTAATACATTCTTAATAATATGGCTGCATTATCGTTGCATTTCCTTATGTTTGCACATTTCTGTAACTCAAGCTTAAACTTGACTGCAGGTTGCAGGACAGAATATCTCTTTTCCCCCGGTTTTCACAAACCTTTCCAATTTGGGGCAGCGGTCCAGAAGCTGTCCTGGAAACACAGTTGAGGCAGGATGCACCCTGGGTGGGGTGTCGGTTCATCACAGCGTAACACAAATGATCAAATATTAACCATTATATAGCGAACAAAGAATGTCAGATGATGGTTTACGTTTGCATTGGGCCCATGCAGCTATTTCACCAACCTCTAAAATGTGTCCTAATTCATTGTTACCCTGGTGCGAGAAAACATTCTACAACATTGTTTTTTAATTAAAATAATGTATATAATCTATAATCTGTCCACTGAAAATACTTTGAACTTCGCAGCAGTCTAATAAATTCACCATACACCTGTGGTGCAGTCTGCACTTAAAAAACTGGAATATATTGAAGTCAAAATCAAAACATTAATTATACTTACAGAGAGACCAAAATACTGTTTCATTGTTAAGTGCCGTCAAGTCATAAAGAAAAAATAAATATGAACTGTTAACAATTATAGTTTGAAATCCTAACACTTGCCAGAGTAAGGATAACTTCTTCTTCTTCTTCTTCTTTCGGCCGCTCCCATTAGGGATCGCCACAGCGGATCAATCGTTTCCACTTCTTCCTGTCCCCTGCATCTTTCTCCGTCACACCCACCACCTGCATGTCCTCCTTCACCACATCCACAAATCTCCTCTTAAGCCTTCCTCTCTTTCTCTTGCCTGGCAGCTCCATCCCTAGCATCCTTCTCCCGATATATCCAGCATCTCTCCTCTGCACGTGTCCAAACCAACGCAAGCTCGCCTCTCTGACTTTGTCTCCAAACCGTCCAACCTGCGCTGATCCTCTAATATAATCATTCCTAATCCTGTCCATCCTCGTCACACCCAATGCAAATCTTAACATCAGAGTAAGGATAACTATAATTTAAAAAGATTTCTTTCATTCAGCACAAAAAATAAACGCATTAATATACTTTGTAGGGTGACACCTTTGTCACGCGAGTTGATATAAACTGTAAATACTTAATTCAAAATTAAAACCTATTTGCACCAGAAAAAAAAAATTACAGGAATCAGCACTCAGATACAGGAAATTAACCCATTTTAAGAGATTAAAATGTATTAACCTATTTGAGCTGGAACATTTAAATATACATACTCAAACAGTAAAATATGTTTAGATGGATTTTTAAGTCATAGAGAATACAAACACTTGATTTAAAGAAATACAAAAAACAAACTACTCCATTTCAGCAAACTTGGCATTCTATTACAAGTACAAAAAATTAACTATTATCACATGTCCAGTTAAGCATGACACAATTTAAAAAATACAACTCATGTATATTTTTTGTCTGCACACCAGCCGCACGGGTCTTTACCAAAACCAGAATCCATAGAATGATTTCAGAAGGCTGTTAATCTTCATCAAACTTTATTTTCTTTCCTTGGAAGGCCATAATTTGGGCCTGCTGTTCTTTCCGTCTTTTGCTGGCCTCCCACGATGGATGCAGAGCTTGTTGTGCATTCTGAGAAGGACCTAGACCCTTTTCTGCCGGTGCCGTGCGACCCTGAGGCTTTTCAACCTGCAGTCTTCCCCTGCCCTGCTGCTTTGTAGATGGTATTAGCTTTCTGTTTCCTGCAGGGCCTCTCCTTGACTGCTGAATCTTGAATTTTGAAGCCCCCTGAGCACCTCTCGAGGAGACCTGTCTCAAACCTGACAAACTGTTACAGAACATTGTTTCCAGCTTTGCTGGTTTAGAGCCCTGTTTGCTCTTCCCTTCACCTCCACCTGCTCCCCGTGCTTCTGCCACCAGCTCTGCTGCTGAGCTAAATGGGTTCTTGAGGCAGCTGCCTGACTCCTCTGTCATCTTCTTCTTATGCTTACTCGCTTTGCCGAGAAAGAAATCATCGTCACTGTCCTCAGACTGAGACGACTGCATGTGGAAGCGCTCTTCTGTACTGTCGTCAAAGTATTCCTTCTCCTTTTCCTCATCAGACTGTTCAAGATCGCTCTCCTCGTCCTCAGGCTCTTTCATCCCCTCAACAGCAGAAAATGATGTATTCTCAGGGGTAAGCTGGGTTTTCACTGGAACTTCTTTTCCTTTTTTAGGAACTGTTTGAGAAACCTTTGGAGTAGAGGAGATTGCAGGTTTCTGCTTGGGACTTGACAAATTTCCTTCCATTTGGACTCTGGTCTTTCTGCTCTCCAAATAGGATGGACCTTGCACCTGTGAAGATGTTTCATCTCTGACACTGCGGGTGCTGTCTGCTGGTTTTTCTGTCTGATCCTGGTTTTGTGTTCTTGTATCACATAGATTTGCTTTATCACTCTCTCCACTCAAACTGTTCTGCTTGATAATCTCCTCCCCAGTGTTTTTCTCAGGCTTCCCTGAAGATTGGGTCTTTGCTCGCTCCTCATTAAATGCTTTGACAGCAGCTTTTAGTTCTTCAATCTTCTTGCTGATCTGTGGGTGTGAGGCGATCCGTGCCGTGGCCCGGTCCAGCAGGGTGCACTCTGGGTCTTTGCAAACTTTTTCAAAGTTGAGGTTACTCTGCAGTGCTTTTTTTGTGACATAGTCAGGCTTCAAGGTTTTCATCTGTTTTATTTCCTCCATAAGCCTGGCCACCTTCCTCTGGTTCTTCTCCACCTCGCTTTCACTGCCTTTCTTGTTCCTCAGGTTAGAGATCTGCCTGGTCAGTTTCCGAATGACCAGAGCTCTTATCTTCTTTATCTCCTTCCTCATCTTTACCACTTCGTTGTTTAAGTTTAAAGTTGCGGCCATCTTTCAAAAATGTTGAATTTATGGACCTGAAGCAATGGCATAAAAGTCTGGGAAAAGAGGAGGAAAACCAATTACATACACAGACGCCTGGTGTGTGTCTTCCTACAAACGTAGGAACTGTAACAACACAGCCAGTTGCACACAACTACAGTTAACTTGTAAATAAACCAGACTTTTATATTCGAGACATGAATACTTAATCTGAAAACGAACTACAGCGTCAGAAAGCAACATGTTAAAAGTGTACACGTGAAAAGTATTAAGCGCGTGTATTTCTGTCCTGTAAGCGCGCTTGTTTTTAAAATCCATTTTAACGTTTCAGTTTAACACACTTAGGAAACACAAGAGTGATACAAAAAATATTTAAAAAAAAACACACACACAGACCTTCAAAAACAACCCGAAAAACCATTTAGCGTGGACCAGGCGTGTTCGTGGGCGCCGCCATCTTGGACCGCAAGCACGAGCGCGTCGCTGGTAGTCACGTCACAGGCGCGCGCCCGCCGTTGGCGAGAACTTCGGGAGGAAAATGGAGCGCCGGAGAGCGAATTCACATGTTTGACACTAAAGGTGAGGACAAATAATTTAAAAAGATGACGAGGGAGATGATAAATATTTTTTTTTTAAATGTACAGCTGTTTGGTCATCTTATTTTATCTCGAAAAGCTGCAATATTGGAGATAAGCACCAGGGGGAACTGTGAATATGCTTATGTCTTTTGCGAAGTTGCGTTGAAAATCTGGCACCTCAGTAACAAATGGGTGAATTTAAATTCTTTTTTTTTGGTTATTATTATTATTCATATTTGATATGTATAAGTGCACGGTACACTTTGTCAGTGTTTGGAAAAAACTCACGGAAACAAAACAGAATACAGCACAGTTCCTTAGGAAATGTAGGAATTCCTAGATTCGTAGCCCCCTTCTCTTTCTTAAAGGAAATCTTTATTAGAACAAAATATTTTAGAAATGTTATTGTTTTTATCTTGCGCTTATATGTAAATATTGCTCTATTAGTTATGAAGATGTCATACTGAGAATGATGCAATGTGTCTGTTATAAGTTTCAGAAACCAGAACTTGGGAAATGTTTCCTCGATTTAAACTTTTTTGTTCAGATTCATATCAAACACAAAGTGCTAACAAAAGGACTCGCGCCTTAAAGGGGATCCGACTCCCTAACCTTCATCCTAACCCCCGTTTTACCCTATACCATCCCGCAAACACCACGGTAACCCCACAGTCAGCCCGTCTATCTACTATGCAATGGCTTGTATCTCCTTAATATCCAATGCTGGCCAACTACAAACCCAAACATGGCATAGCGAAGCGGTGGTGCAGTATCTCATCGGGGTTGTCAAGTGGGCTCCTTCCTTCGTCAGTGTTTCGTCAAGTAGGGCCCGCGACACCTCCGGAAAGCTGGCAAATATTAATGCCAGAACCTACTGCGAAATGTAGAATTTCTCACAGAACGCATGTAATGGAGGAAATGCAACTCATGATCATGGATGCGAGTCAAACTGAAGATAAGAAGCCTAGTTAGAACCTCATCAACTAGTATGACAGTGGGTCAATGGGAACCTCGAAGCTTGCTTTTAAATCGAAACATAAAACATGAAGTTTTCAGACGCGCTGCATGTTTTCCTTTCTTCTCCATCAACAGCAGGTTCTCATCCCATAACTTTGTTTAGATGGTTGGAATGGAAAAACAAGGTTTGCTCCGTAGTGCAGTTTTTCAAGGGTTACATATTTTTAGGGAGAACTTCTTACATGTGAGAAGGAAATTGAGATGATGTCATTCAGACAGAACCCAGCTATGGTGCTTTTATCCAGGTGAGATGTTTTCCTAAATTGAAGATGGTGGGTCTAAGAATTGCAGAGAGTTATTGAGGCCCGGGGCGGTCACGTCAAAGTCCGATTTTCTTCTTTGCATTGCGTAAACCGTCGCAGCCATTTCAAAGTGATGAGCAGAGTACACATTTTTAATAGAATTTGGTTATATAAGTAAACTGCACTGTCTGTTCTGTGTTGTATTTTGTAATAATCCTTGTGTGAGGAACTTAAAGACCTAAAAATAAAGTTGAAGCCAACAGATGGTGAAACTGATGATGTAAATGTCTGGGTCACACAGTTATATTTATTATGGCATTGTTCATGTAAATCTTTTAAAAGTATAGTGGCAGGAAGTTCAGGACTCGGTTCAATGTGTTGACAGTCACAAACTCCACAGATGTCCATCAATGCAGAGAATACAGAATCTTCTTCTTCTTTCGGCCGCTCCCGTTAGGGGTCGCCACAGCGGATCAAAAGCTTCCACTTCCTCCTGTCCTCTGCATCTCTCTCCGTCACCCCCACCACCTGCATGTCCTTCTTCACCACATCCATAAATCTCCTCTTAGGCCTTCCTCTCTTCCTCTTGCCTGGCGACTCCATCCCTAGCATCCTTCTCCCGATATATCCAGGATCTCTCCTCTGCACATGTCCAAACCAACGCAATCTCGCCTCTCTGACTTTGTCTCCAAACCGTTCAACCTGTGCTGATCCTCTAATATACTCATTTCTAATCCTGTCCATCCTCGTCACACCCAATGCAAACCTTAACATCTTTAACTCTGCCACCTCCAGCTCTGCCTCCTGTCTTTTGGTCAGTGCCACCGTCTCCAACCCATAAAGCATAGCTGGTCTCACTACCGTCTTGTAGACCTTCCCTTTCACTCTTGCTGGTACCCTTCTGTCGCAGATCACTCCTGACACTCTTCTCCATCCACTCCACCCTGCCTGCATTCTCTTCTTGACCTCTCTTCCACACTCCCCATTACTCTGGACTGTTGATCCTAAGTATTTAAATTCATTCACCTTCGCCAACTCTATTCCCTGCATCCTCACCATTCCTCTGTCCTCCCTCTCATTTATGCACATGTATTCTGTCTTAGTCCTACTGACCTTCATTCCTCTTCTCTCTAGAGCATATCGCCACCTCTCCAGGGTCTCTTCAACCTGCTCCCTACTCTCACTACAGATCACAATGTCATCTGCAAACATCATAGTCCACGGTGCCTCCTGTCTGATCTCATCTGTCAACCTGTCCATTACCATTGCAAACAAGAAAGGACTCAAAGCTGATCCTTGGTGTAATCCTACCCCCACCCTGAAAGCATCCGTCACTCCTACTGCAGACCTCACCACTGTCACACTGTCCTTGTACATATCCTGTACCACTCTTACATACTTTTCTGGCACACCCGACTTCCTCATACAATACCACAGCTCCTCTCTAGGTACCCTGTCATATGCTTTCTCTAAGTCCACGAAGACACAATGCAACTCCTTCTTACCTTCTCGGTACTTCTCCATCAACATCCTCAGAGCAAACAACGCATCTGTAGTACTCCTTCTCGGCATGAAGCCATACTGCTGCTCACTAATTGTCACCTCCCTTCTTAACCTAGCTTCCACTACTCTTTCCCATAACTTCATGCTATGGCTGATCAGTTTTATTCCTCTGTAGTTACTACAGCTCTGCACATCACCTTTATTCTTAAAAATAGGTACCAGTACACTTCTTCTCCACTCCTCAGGCATCGTCTCACTTTCCAAGATTCCATTAAACAATCTGGTTAAAAACTCCACTGCCATCTCTCCTAAACACTTCCATGCTTCCACAGGTATGTCATCTGGGCCAACAGCCTTTCCATTCTTCATCCTCTTCATAGCTGTCCTAACTTCCTCCTTGCTAATCCATTGCACTCCCCTATTCATAGTCCCTACATCATCCAGTCTTCTCTCTCTCTCGTTCTCTTTATTCATCAACCCCTCAAAGTACTCTTTCCATCTGCTCAACACACTCTCCTCGCTTGTGAGTACGTTTCCATTGCTATCTTTTATCACCCTAACCTGCTGCACATCTTTCCCAGCTCGGTCCCTCTGCCTAGCCAATCGGTACAGGTTCTTTTCTCCCTCCTTAGTGTCCAACCTCTCATACAATTCACCATAAGCCTTCTCTTTAGCCTTTGCCACCTCTCTCTTCGCCCTACGCCTCATCTCCTTGTACTCCTGTCTACATTCTTCATCTCTCTGTCTATCCCACTTCTTCTTCGCCAGCCTCTTCCTCTGTATACTCTCCTGTACTTCTTCATTCCACCACCAGGTTTCCTTGTCCTCCTTCCTCTGTCCTGATGCCACACCAAGCACCTTTCTAGCTGTCTCCCTTACCACTTCTGCTGTAGATGTCCAGCTCACTGGTAACTTTTCACTGCCACCCAGTGCCTGTCTTAATTCCTCCCTGAACTCCACCTTATAGTTTTCCTTTTCCAACTTCCACCATTTGATCCTTGGTTCTGCCCTCACTCTCCTTCTCTTTTTGATCTCCAATGTCATCCTACAAACCACCATCCTATGCTGCCTAACTACGCTTTCCCCTGCCACCACTTTACAGTCTACAGTCTCCTTCAGTCTGGCCCTCCTGCATAAGATATAGTCCACCTGTGTGCATCTTCCTCCACTCTTGTACGTCACCCTGTGTTCCTCCCTCTTCTTAAAATACGTGTTTACCACAGCCATGTCCATCCTTTTTGCAAAATCCACTATCATCTGACCTTCTGCATTCCTCTCCTTGACACCATATCTACCCATCACCTCCTCATCTCCTCTGTTTCCTTCCCCAACATG
The DNA here is from genome assembly GCA_018136845.1 of Heterotis niloticus. Taxonomy (NCBI): domain Eukaryota; kingdom Metazoa; phylum Chordata; class Actinopteri; order Osteoglossiformes; family Osteoglossidae; genus Heterotis; species Heterotis niloticus. The sequence continues at coordinate 31,632,574 of CM030888.1, read as the reverse complement.
TCCATTGAAATCCGCTCCAATCACCACTCTCTCTCCCTCAGGTACACTCCTCGCCACTTCATCCATATCACTCCAGAATTCTTCTTTCACATCCATCTCACACCCAACTTGCGGGGCATATGCACTAACAACATTCAGCATCACACCATCAATTTCCAGTTTCATAACCATCACTCTGTCAGACACTCGCTTCACCTCCAAGACACTCTTTACATACTGTTCCTTCAGGATAATCCCTACCCCATTTCTCCTCCCATCCACACCATGGTAAAACAGTTTAAACCCCGCTCCGATGCACCTAGCCTTACTCCCCTTCCATTTGGTCTCTTGCACACACAATATATCAACCTTCCTTCTCTCCATCATATCTGCAAGCTCTCTCCCTTTACCAGTCATACTACTAACATTCAAAGTTCCTATCCTCACATCCACTCTCTTAACCTTCCTCCTCTCCTCCTTCCTCCTGACATGCCTTCCTCCTCTCTTCCTCCTTCTTTGGCCGGCAGTAGCCCAATTTCCGCCAGCACCCTGTCGGCTAGCAGTGCTGGTGGCGGTCGTTGTTAACCCAGGCCTCGACCGATCCGGTTTGGAAATTTCTATTTTTGTCCGCATATTTAGTTTGGCAAAAATTTTTACACCGGATGCCCTTCCTGACGCAACCCTCTCCATTTCCGGGCTTGGGACCGGCACAAAGACGTGCACTAGTTTGTGCATCCCCTTGCGGCTGGATTGCAGAGAATACAGAATGCATAAGTTAATCAAATTAAGTTTTCAAATCTGAAAACTGAGGGACGGAGTGGAAAAGATGTTCGACAAAACCTTTTTATATCCTGAAGAACTTCAAAGAAGCATTCTGCCTTGGCAATACAACTGCTGGCTATGAAATGATGGATTTCAGCTGCCCAGAACCCAGAGACTGAGAAAATGTAAATATGCGAATTGCATTCATATCTTTTAATCTCAAAGAAACTTTCATCTGGAACTCATCTCCTGCCAGGATTTATACAACCTTTAATATGAACTTTCAATACACAGGCTGCAGAGATGCCTTTAGCCACTTATATGATAATTAGGAGCATTTTTTTCCTAGAATTGTCTCCTTGTTGTTGCAGAACTAAATCTTGCAAAAACATTCTCCAATATAGTTTGCATACATTTATCACAAGAACATCTCTCGAAGGTGGAATTATTATGAATGCAAGCACACCCAGAAGCAACGCGGCCACATTCACCACTGAACTTCACCAACAGTTTATCAGACAAAACATGAGTGAATTCATTTATGCAGACATCCTTGCCATTTGTCAGCAGGTACCAATATACAGTAGGCAGTGAAAAAGTTCACTCACTGTCAATTCTTTGGGGTCTCCTTGCTTTTGCCATCTTCTCAGCTGCCTCCAAACTACTGCTGCTAAGCCGTCTGCTCTGTGTTCACCTTTGGCGGATATGCTTCCAAAATGTTATCATTAATGAGAATAAAATCTTACATGATAGACGCTTAACACTTTGTGGTTTCTTCAGATTTGTGATTAAAAAACAGCTATAACGGATAATGGATTCACTGTGTCTCTGGGTACATTAAATGCCCAAAATTAGAGTTAGGTGCACCAGCTCAGATGCAAATATGGGGGGATCTTGGAGGAAGCTGTATTATTTAATCATCAAACATTTAGTTTGCACTTTGTTCCATGTCCGAAAAGTAAAAAAAAAATAATTAATGGGGTGTACTTATTTTTTCCACATGACTAGCGATACGTAGCATTATATGTAGCAATATACACTGCCCAGCGGAAAAAAGTCACATACTCTATTTCATTGGACCACCTTTAGCTTTGCTTACGGGACGCATTCGCCGTGGCACCGTTTCGATAAGCTTATGTAATGTCACAACATTTATTTCCGTCCAGAGTTGCATTCATTTTTCGCCAGGATCTTGTGTTGATGATGGGAGAGTCGGACCGCTGCGTAAAGTCTTCTCCAGCACATCCCCCAGATTCTCAGTGGGGTTAAGGTCTGGACTCTGTGGTGGCCAATCCATGTGTGAAAATGATGTCTCTCCCATGCTCCCTGAAGCACTCTTTCACAGTTTGAGCCTTATGAATCCTGGCATTGTCCTCTTGGAATATGCCCGTGCCATCAGGGAAGAAAAAATCTATTGTTGGAAAAACCTAGTAAAACATTCAGTATATTCAGGTAGTCAGCTCACCTTATTTTTGGGGCACATAACATTGCTGAACCTAGACCTGACCAACTGAAGCAACCCCACATCATAACACTAAGTTAAATCCAGGTGGTGAGTCTTTTTTTGGCCAGGCAGTATACATCACCAAACTTTGTTAGCCTGTTAGCAATGTATGCAGCTCCATGTGTGTCATACAAGTTCTTACCTGCTCTCTCAATCCAGCAGGATGTTCTTACTTTATCATATACGTTTAGTAAGTGTAAACAATTATGGTTTATAATCGCTCGTAAAGCTCAGGGTTATGGGGGACCAGAACATATCCCAGAAACCTAGGGCAAAAGGCAAGGTTCAACCAGCCCTTCATTTAGCATCAAATGCTGGACTCTAAATTGGAGCATTTATGTACTACGAGCTCATTCATTTCCAAGATTCAAAAAACAAAGAATGATGCTTTTGGCTTCACCATTGTGGTGTAATGCTCTCTGCTTCCCTCAGAACTGCTGGATCCTTTCCAGCAAATCCAACGCACGACCTAGCTTTCTCTTGACCTCCTAACAACTCCAAACCCTGGCATCACAGCCACATAAGCTTTGTGCTTTTTATTCTATTTCTAATGCTATTCCAGTTTATTTTTATTTGCACTGGCTAGCCAGCAAAAAAAGTGAGTATTCTGGCCGTGTTGAAAAGAAATCGCAAAAAATAAAAAAGATATAGACGGTAAAAACAAGCAACATAATACTTTAGTACATTTACATAACTATTTTTATAGTAGTATTATTTCAACATGAATAAGGTATGAAAATAGTAAAAAAATTAACAAAGACTTTTTGTACAGCATAGAATTCATGCATTTTCATTGTTAAAAGTATCATATGTTTACGTAATAGAGTAAACGGGGATGTCTAACATGGTGAAACACAACCATCATGGTGCACATCAGTCTGTGCATACAAGCTTTTGTTTTATTTCCTGGCAACTCATTTTCTAGCTCCATTAAAGATGAAGGAAATATGACAACCATTTTTTCAACTATTCGAAAAATATTGCAGCGCTACATATTTGGCATCGATGAATCCTCTCTCATGAGGAGGTTTATAGATTCTGAGTAACTGGGCTGCTGTCCTGCTACTGCAAAGCAAGTGGAGGGGAGCGTAATGATCCATCCCCGAGCACATCCTTCCAGGTGTATGTATAAAAAGTGCTTTATTTTACACTTATTTAAAAGCAGGCATATATCAAAGTTGAACAAAAATGCTTACCAATCCACATGCACAAAAAGATGCTACCTTAAGAGTTTTTTTTTTTTTTTCTGCTGACATCCATCTGGTTTTTCTACTTATTCGTAATTCATCAAGATTTGAAACCGTGGCTTTCCAAGACATTGCCTGCGCATTTGAATTTGGGGCATTGAATAACATTGGTGGAGCATTAATCTTGCAAGCTGTGGATGTTTCACACAGCAACTGAATTAATGCACTGCAGAGTTATTTTTTGGTTTTGCGGGTGCACACAAAATCATAACTGTGAAATATCAACCTCTTTTGAGCCGAGAGGCCTGAAAAGCACAATCACACATAATGTACAAATATTACAGGTAAAATTAGGGTTGCTTTATGGAATAGTGGTTGCTAGGATACATCTCACCACCACCTCCTCCTGATGAGAAGGTGGAGAAACTGGACAATCTGGCACAAAACACGTTTTATACATTACCTATTTTTACCCAACATTAAAGACATTCCTTGCATATTTTAATCTTTTACAGCAGCTTCTCCAGAATTCAAAAAAGCAATATATTTAAATTAAATAAGTTTGTTTAAAAAGCATATACTTAAGACAAATTATGTTTTAGACACATTTTAGCATCCGCTTATAGATCTGATCTAAAAAGATGATCTTCATGAGGCCACTGTCATGCATCTTGTTAATTCTACAACCTATGTGCAATATTGCAGTTATTGGAAAGGCTTAACCTTTCAGGTAATGATGTTGAATTTCTTACTCTTTCAATTAAAAGGGAAAAAAAATCCTAAAACAATATGGTGGGAAAACGTGAAGTTTGGACTTCAGTGCTACGTGAGCACACATGCCGCTGGTGAATACCGAGCTTTCCAGAAGGATTCTTAAAATACGCCATTAATAATTTCCTTATACTAAGACAAAATATTATTTTCCCAATTTTCTGTACATAACAGGTTTGTAAAACTGCACGAAATCGCAGTACTGATAAATTCTGAAGTAATATTTCCAAGAGTCAACTTCAAGTCTTATGCTTCTGAAACATTTGCCTTTACAAAGCAGAGAACTTTGCCAACTAAAATAATCTCACTTGTTTAAATTAATGTTCCATAACACTTTTTTTGCTGGAGCAAAACCAACATTTGCCACTTTGTGATGGACTCCGCCAGGAATTGCTATGAGGACTGGGCGCTGCCCTCAGCACCACGGTTCCTCTGTCAAGAACCAGCAGGTTGCTACTCTTCTGCATCTACCTCTCCTATACTTATCTGAGGAAGGAGCATTTTCTTACCCCTAGTCTTCGCCTTATTGCATTACAACCCACAACACTCTCATTCCTTTCCTTAACAATTCGTAAAACACAAAGATGAAAAAAATCTATAAATCTTACTTATTGGCTCACAACTACAGGTAAACCCTGGCGCACACAACAGCACCAAACTAAAGTGAAACCTTTACCTGGGTTCTCATTGTAACGCAGAGCCATAACAGTGCCAGACGTCACCGTGCAACAAATCAAGGCTGCAGGTTGTGGGAGAAGCTCGTTCCTGTGCCCTATGCATGCGTGCATACATATACTGCAAAGTCGACAAGATGTAAGAGACCAGGCTAATTTTCTCTGTTTGCTTTGTTTTTACGTGTTTCTATTTTAATCTCACAAATAAAATGAAAGCCTGAGCCAAAAGCGTTACAAAATTTGAGGAAAAAATTTTTAAAAAAGGCAATAAGGCTTGGAAAGTGCATAGGACAGTAAACAATACCAAAATTATTAAAACTGAAAGGGAGTCACCCACAGCTCAACTTTTCTTTAGCTGCGAGCACATTAACAGTTCATTGCAGTAAAATCTTATTTTGAAGTGCTCATTTCATTTTTATCAAATTTTGTGCTCTGCGGCATAGGGCAGTGCTGTGTGCACTACACGGTGTTCTAGTGAGGTTTGGGTAATAATCGGTTTGGGTTTTGGGATGAGGTGGGCCTGGGAACGCATCCTTATTTTTCCCCATCTAAAATAATGAAAAATAGCATGTCACTATATTTAATTTCAATTTGTGCCATTTTTCCAGGAACAAATTAAATGCGCAAATGGGGGGTTAACCTGCTCAAGACAATGCTTTAAAAAGCCCTACATGTCTCTGGGTTTCAAAGTAACACTAATACAGTTCACAAATTCATCATATTTATGTATTACCAGTATGAGCCACTTTACAACGGGGATGGGATCTAAAAAATGTGCCGTTAGGCATTTTTGTTGCTACGTGAACATCATAGCGTGTACATGCGCTGCATTGCATCCATTTTGATGTATATTATTATTATTTTTGTATGTGGTATAGCCTGTTGCTCCTAGGCTACAAACCTGTACCGCATGTTATAGCAGACGCGGTAAACACGAGATGTACGAGGCTGCTGCTGGAGTAACACGGCATCCTGTTTTACAGTAAACTTTTTTTTTTTATAAATAAAGAGTCACTCTAAAATAACGTTAAAAAGTACATTATAGTAAATACACGAACCAGTAACATAGTTATTATCATTATCAAGTATTATGTACCCTATATAATCTTATGGGACCACCGTCGCATATGTGGTCCATCGTTGACTGACACGTCGTTCTGTGGTGCATACCTGTCTTCGGTTACTTTTTCCTAAGAATAGTGTACAGATGAGTAGAAACAGAGTGAAAAAACAGGTTCCTTATCCTAACCCCACAGTTTTTAATCAAATCTGGTTATAAGGTAATTGTAAATCTAGAATTTTAACTTTCAAATCTTTAGTAGATAACAAATGAGCTAAACCTTGCCAATACAGACAGTCCATTTTAATACAGAATTTAATACAATAGCTACCTGTCAGGGATATAAAACACAACCTAATTCTTGTGTGAAGTGGGAAATGGACCAAATAAATTTAAATTTCCACCACAACACCAAGGCCTCAGCAGCATAACAGCACCTAGAGGTCCTTCAGACACAGGTAAAATTACATAAACTAGCTAACTATCTAAACTAGCACTACGTCAACATCATCATGGTCACAACCAGAGGCAGTTAGTGCAGTAGTAACGCACTTTGCAGATTGCTTCTTTCTCAATTCAGTCATTTTGATAAAATTGGGAAAAAAAAAATGCAGTGCAGAGGCATAATCAAAATCCATGCTTGTGTTTTTAAATACAGAATAACATTAATAGTTTAGTTAATCTTGGGCTCCCACTGCAGAAACACATTGACTTGCAGCAAAACCAGTGCAGTTCTGTAATGAAACATTTGTCCAGTTTACTGCCCATTAAAAGTATTTCCTCCTGAAAGTCAAGCGCTTCCGTGAGCTGAGAGGTGGGCAGTTCATTTACTGCTGGGTTCCGATGTGTTGCTCTTCTGTTCCTCTTCATCATTCTCATTCAGGAAGAGCAGAGGGAACATTCCCAGGATGCAGCCAATTGTGACCCCAATGGCTTTCCCCTTTTGGAAAAGAAAAACATCAAAAATATGAATTATGTTTTTATTTCCCTTATTTGTAACTACAATTTCTACATTTTGGCAACTGTTCCTGCTGTAATGAAAATGGGGCAAAGATGAGAAACTGAGCCCAGGCTAATATGCTTTGCTTACACTGCAAGCATCTAAACACCTTAGCACGTAGAGCTAGCTCGCACGTAGCACGGTGGCAAAGTACCACTCACCATATGTGAACTGACTCGAGTCTGCCACATGTCAGCTTGTTTGGGCGTCAGGTCCGGGATCTGCATGCCTAGCCTGGAGGCCAGAGCCTCTACATAACCTGCAAGCCTGGTCATGGCACCAAAAATAGTACAAAACAGTCACAAAACCATCACAAAGCTCAGGCTCTTCACAGGACTTCCTGTTCTAAATTTATTTATGTATGTGTTTACCTATTGCTCTGGAGTGTATTGTTTGCTAAAGAACTCATGCAAAATGACATTTGGGTTTTACCAATAGTAGTGCAATATAGTTGCACCACAGCATAGCTGGTTTAACAAGGCCACGCCTGGGTGCGTCAGCTTGGCGGACGCATTGCTGCTGAGAGCCCTGGCACATTCAGCTTTGGTGCTTTAACTGCTGACAGTGACTGAATTCTGACAACCAGACAATCTGCTCCCTGTGACACATGATGAGAGGTGTTAAAATGCAAACACCCTGAACATATTTAGAGGTGATGAAAACTGTCCATCACCACTTGTGAAACTAACATTGGGGGGAAAAAAAAAAAAACGGAATAATTTATTGAAAATTTATTGTAGAACAGGGACTGGTTACACTCATCCTGGAGAGGTGCAGTCCTGTAGAATTGTAGGTCTAAATGGTCCACCTGATAACCCGATAACTCTGGCATTTGTCAACATGCCAAGTTCCGATCTAAGGGAATGTATGGTATGGAGCATTAAAAAAATATTGCAACCTGTTTAAAGTGACAAAAATTCTTTTTGTTAAGTGCATCTGTAAATTTCCTGGAGCACTGCTGTTAATAACTGGTCCCCTAAGAACAAGGCGAATATGAGGCCTCTTAACAGCAGACACAGCAATCAGCCACAACATTAAAACCAGCTGCCTAACATCGTGTAGGTCCCCTTCGTGCTGCCAAAACGGCTCTGACCCATCGAGGCATCGACTCCACAAGACCTCTGAAGGTATTCCGTGGTATCTGGCACCAAGATGTTAGCAGCTGATTTTTTAAGTCCTATAAGTTGCAATTGGGGCTTCCATGGATCGGACTTGTTTTTCCAGCCCATCCCACAGATGCTCAATCGCATTGAGATCTGAGGAATTTGAAGGCCAAGACAACACCTTCAACTCTGTGCCATGTTCCTCAAACCATTCCTGAACAATTTCTGCAGTGTGGTAAGGCCACTGCCATCAGGGAATACCATTGCCATGAAGGGGTGTACATGGTCTGCAACAATATTTAGGTAGGTGGTACCTAAGTGGTAACATCCACATGAATGCCAGGACCTAAGGTTTCCCAGCAGAACATTGCCCAGAGCACCACAATACCTTCTTCCCATAGTGCATCCTGCTGCCATTTCTTCTCCAGGTAAACGACGCACACGCATCCAGCCGTCCACATCATCTAAAAGAAAGACCAGGCCACCAACTTCCATTGCTCCATGGTCCACTTCTGACGCTCACGTGCCCATTGCAGGTGCTTTTGGTGGTGGACCGGTCTGTAGCAGCACAGCACACAGCCCCATACACAGAAAGCTGTGATGCACTGTGTATTCTGACCCCTTTCTGTCATGGCCACCATTAAGGTTTTCAGCAATTTGTGCTACAGTAGCTCTTCTGTGGGATCAGACGGCCATCAGTGAGCCTTGGGCGCCCATGACCCTGTCACTGATTGTCCTTCCTTGGACCACTTTTGGTACTATAGGTACTAACCACTGCATATCAGGAAGCCCCCACAAAACCTGCCGTTTTGGAGATGCTCTGACCCAGTCATCCAGCCATCACAATTTGGCCCTCACATTCTTATGTTTGCCTATTTTTCCTGCTTCCAACACCTCAACTTCAAGAACTGACTGTTCACTTGCTGCCTAATATATCCCCCCTCCCTTGACAGGTGCCACTGTACCCAGATCATTAATGTTATTCACTTCACCTGTCAGTGCTTTTAATTTTGTGGCTGATCCGTATACACAATTTCTGTAGATTTGCTGTTATTCTAGAAGTTCAGGCTGCCAGTAAAGATTTTTTACTGAGACCTGCAGTAAGAGTTCAAATTAGTAGAGTCCTGGAACATGTTTTTTTCTTTAGCTGAATAACACAAGGGGAACACAAAAACTGCACAACCTGGACAAACCTGGACACCAGGAATTAGCAGAGGCATAAAAGTAGGCAAGGTTCTCACCCCAGGCCAGCCAGGTCAGATACCAGGTTCCCCAGAGCGGCAGCTGCAAATGGAAGACAATCCACTGTAATATATCCTACAGGGCATATCAGGTTAAAATGGGGGTTAATCCAGTTTTGTAACCCACACTGGCTGCTGGGAAGGAAACATCCATGGCTCAAATTTGAGTTGTCCGTCAAAAAATGAGTTTTTTTTTTTTTTTTTTAAACTCACATATGAAAAATGATAGGTTATAACTTTTTAAATCAGTCTTTAGTTCTAAGTGTTGCCGTAGGGTGCACTGGAGGGACAGAAGTGAACTGTGGTGTCATAGATAGGGGGCTCATTTCGTCTGATCGGCTGATCCACTCAGGGCAGACAAGCCACTAACTCGGGTAGTTCTGGTTACTTCACACACAGTATAAGAAAAATAAAGAAGAAAATATTTTTGAAATACTGTATCTATAAATCCAGTAAAAAGGCTTTCTTTAAAAATACAACCAGAAGAACCTTGTGTGTTAAAGTGATGACTGGAAAAGCTTTGAATTTCAGTTACCTCAAATCTACAGTAACCAGTTTCAGGGCTGACCCAAAAAAAAAAAAAAAAATCATCCGTCAAAAAAGTTATTTTTGGAGAACTTTCTCCAAGCAAACAATATAAACTATTATTACACCATTTAATAATACTGCAATATAATATTGATAAGAGAGCCTACACAATTGGCAAAATCTGCTTGTTATACAAACATTCTGCTGCTGCTGGCAAAACAGTCCATGGGTTGGATTGACTCCATTAATTGGCCTTCTTTTGTCTCATACACCACCACAAAACACGATAAAACTGAAAGGCAGCAGCATTCCATTACTTGCTGGCTGTTGCTACCTTATGTTCCCTTGGAAAGCCCAAAAATAGCTCAGCAGCAACCCTGCAGTGACAGCCTTACTGCTGTTAAAATGTTCTTGTTCATGCCAGAGGCCTAAGGTAGAGCACCTACAAGCTTATAGTATTAAATTGTTATTTCTGCAAATAAATACTGACCTTCTGCCTGCATACTGGGTCAGAAGCAATTTAAAAAAGTTGTATGTTTAGGTTACATAACTGTGCTTTGAATACTGTGTACTTTGTCAGCCTCCAAATTCATGAAAAAAAGTTGTTCCCAAAAAAATTTTTTTTGCATATTTACCAAATTTAAGGATAACCTCTCAGAAATGTACTTTGTTAATAGAAACAACCTGCATGTGGCCCAGAACGTGATTACTCATTTCATTGTTTGTTTTCTGCCAACTGTAGACTGCGTGGACCTCCCAGTTGTACCCGAGTGCTGCAGATAATTGTTCAGTCTACAAAGCGATTCATTTATAAATATTTTATAGTTTGAAACTTTCACTATGTTTCATAGTTAGGTACCTCTTCCATACACCATCCAAATCAGTGTTCTACATACCTGCCATGGTTGATATGCCAAACACCACACCTATGGACAGCTCAATCTGTGTTCCCTGCACAGACAAAAATCAGATTACTTCACTGGAAGCACCACAGAGTGCAATGAATTTCATAAAACTGCAATATGTTAACTAAACCAGGCAAACTTAATAATAATCTTATGGGGTAACAAATTCTACTGAAGTCCCCTCTTTCAATACTCTGAAATGAAACCTTTAAAATTATCAAACTAATTCTTGTTACAAATATTATTGAAGTACTGAATAAGAAAAATTTAAAAAGCTGAGAAAAAAAATATTCATAGAATTTTAGTGATGCGCACACACACGCACACACAAACAAAAGGTGAACTGCTTACTTACTGCAGCTATCATGATGGCGTTGTCTAGGAAGCCAAAACCAATGAAGGGAACTGCATTATGCAAAAGCACTGAAACAGAAACATAAAATCAGAGATAAAATGATGTTTTGCATGAAATGCACCAAACAAGAAGAGTGTTTTCATTATTAATCAAACAAGCTTGTTAAATATGTTTCTTTAAGCATTAAGAAGACACAAAATGGCTGAACAGATCAACAGTAACCTTCAAAAACAAGGAACGAAGGCTAAGTCTTAGTAATGTGAAGCTGAATTTATTGTTTAGGGCTTTGAGAAGCAGTAAACCCTGCAGTGGGCAGCTTGGTTTACAGGGGTTAGTGCTAGCGTTTGATAGAGCTGTGGGTTTGCATGCTCTCCCTGAGTTTCTGTGGAGTTCCTCCCACAGTCCAAAGATATGATTCAGGGGAATTGGTAACACTAAACTAAAAACTCAGAAAAGCACTTTCTCAAAACAAATGCATGGAATAGTGATGCCTTTTGTCCTGTTTTCAAACGTTTAACTCTAATTCAAAGTAAAAAACCAGCTTCCATCACCCCTAACTGGTAAGTCGCAAAGTGTGAGCCAGATCGACCTCAAAGTGATTTGCAACATCAGCTGTCCGACACACCCTTGGGTGAGGCCCTGCTTGCCTTAGCTGTAGCCCATGGAAATAACAGCATCATGAAGTGGGACTGAATGGAGTTCCACTGAAAACCGAAGAGTGAAGACCACACTCTCACCATATCTCAGTTGAGCAGCAGTCGGTGGGGCCATTTCCAATTTCTCTGCAAGGCAAAAAAAATTGTCATATGCAATGGTTAAGCATGAATCTTGTGGGTTAACAGTCTCAGATGTTAGTGTAAAAACAACACACCACACTGCAGTTGATGCAATATGTCAAGTCAGCTCAGAAAGGGAACTGCACCGGCGACCAGGGGACACATTTCAGTGCTTTAAGGGCATACGCTTCTGCCATCACCACAGGCCGCAGAGTCCAGAGTAAACATACAAGTAAACACAGTCCTATCTGTGGCACAGAAAATCTCCCAGGTCTAGATTCACCTGTTCTGCATTTGGGCTGAAGGTGTCTGCTGCAGACCAAGAAAAATACACTCTTCTGCATTAAGCACTAGAGATAATCCCACATAAAAATCGAGCTAATCCCAAGGGGTGGAAATAAAACCCGTTTTGTGTTTCCTCTAAATTGGCTTTCCTGACTGAAGTAAAATCAGGATTAGCAATCCTCTCAAAAATTTCCTCCTGACAATGAGTAAGACTATGGCATCATCTGTTTGCCAAAGACAAAGATCTTACAAAAATTCAGACGTTTATAAATAAACCCAAAAAAATCTGAAGTGATGCTTTCCTGTCTCTGCAGGTTAACTGCAGTGAGAATGAAAGCTTGTGTAAACTCATGAAAAATTATGTAAATGTCTTTCACGATGATCTGTGCCTCTGACAGCACCCATCTGTCTGCTGTCTTCTGGGGACCCCTGCTTGCCTGTTTGCTGAACGAAATTGTGTATGGATACTGCACAAATAAATAAATACTCCTTACAGGTTCTGCTCCCCACCAACAACACCTGTCATTTCTATCAATACAAACTAAATCTGACAGCTTCCAAAACAGTGATCCTGTCACTTTTCAATAGTCACCCAGCCATGACTGCTGAGCTTTAAATTTAATTTTATGATAGATAGATAGATAGATAGATAGATAGATAGACAGATAGATAGATAGATAGAAATCTGCTTGATGCCACATATTAAGGAAGGCAGAAGTGAAAACTATTGCTATAACGCAAGGTACAGCACATTATCAGTAAATAAAAGCAGTTGTGACCGGCTGACATGCTATTATTTAAAAAAAGTTTGCAAGCTTTCATGTGTTCATATATGAACCACAAAGTGTGTGCTTCCTAGGAAAATATTTGCCACACAAAAAGAGAACTACAGAGCAATGCCCCCATTTCACATATACACAACATGCCAAGATTACGATATTATATGGACATAATATTCTGTAATGACACTTTTGCACAGCAACTGCACCCTTTCCATCTGATGCAAAGCAAATTAAAGAAGTCAGTTGGAAAAAGCATAATTATTACAGGAGAGGAACCTCAAGCAGAGCATCTCACACATAATACTGTGAAGGAACACAGAATACAACAGTATTCTGCATTAAGCGCTAGAGATAATCCCACATAAAAACCGAGCTAATCCCAGAGGGTGGAAATGAAACCTGTTTTTGTGTTTCCTCTAAATTGGTTTTCCTGCCTGAAGTAAAATCAGGATTAGCATGCTATTATTAAAAAAAAAAAAGTTTCCAAGCTTTCATGTGTTCATATATGAACCACAAAGTGTGTGCTTACTAAGAAAATATTAGCCACACAAAAAGAGAACTACAGAGCTACTAACAAGAGTATGAAGAACCCTGTTCCTTCTTAAATAAACCTTCATATTCAGGTTTCTTGAAGTCTAACTTGTCTGTCCAGGCAGCTACCCCAGCTGTGGCCTCAGAATGACTGAACTTGATAAAAGACGTTAGAAAGGACACAAGAATACTAGGAGAAAGTCAAAAAGCTAAGTGTAAGTCACACTGAAATCTTCAGGCACAGACAGAGGTTATTTCCCTCAGCAATAATTAAAGTGTGTGGGGGCATAAATCTCAGCAAGTTACACAAAAAACAGCAAAAAGTTAAATGTTCCAGTAGGACAGCATTCTCTTGACAAATCACTAAAAATGCATGCTGTCTGTGAACTGTGAGATCATACACCGGGCCTGGCAGGTGACATAGAACATAAACAGTCAGGATGAAACATGGGGCACAAGGGCCTCGGGAAGCACCCTGCCGTGTGCTCTGTTGTCTCGCTTCAGACGCTGGGGGCTTCTCCTCTAGCTCGGCCAACCTATCCACAGAAACCAACACTCTGGTGTAGCGGGACTTCTGGGATTCTGGAAGGTCAAGTAAACAGTCAGGTACTCAGAGATACAGAGAAGAGTTAGAGACAAGCTAGAAGGTCTTTCTGAAATTAAACGTACCAATGAGCATCAGTGTGCCCTAAACATGGTATCACAAATATGTCTGTAGAACACTTCACCATGAAGCCTGGCAGTTAAAGTTACTAACAAGAGTATGAAGAACCCTGTTCCTTCTTAAATAAACCTTCACATTCAGGTTTCTCAGTACTTTTTCCCCCATTTCTCTAGGAAAGTTCCTGGCAGAAATATCCTCTTTAATCCCTGTAAAACTCCAAAGAAATTACCTGTTAACTAACTAGAAACATCACACAAAGACAAGCGTATAGGGGATATAAACTTCATTAGTCATCTGAATGAACATTAGATGAAGGTCCCACTTTAAAAATTCAGAGAAACACACAACAGCAGTGTGGAACTGGAAAAATAACATCACTGCTGTATCATGACACTGACAGTTTTTACACCAGCCACCCTAATTTACTGTATTTATCTACTTCAATTTATATGTGCATTGTATGTACTACATTTTCTCTTTACTGCATTGTGTATCATGGTCCAGGTAAAACTACTTTTTCACCTATAAAAGTACAGAATGAGAATAAAGTGAACTTTGAACCTCATAAACCTAACAGTACTTTATTATATAATTTTGTGGTCTTCGTCGAGTCCTGTTCTCTCTATATAAATATGAATCAGTTTGTTTTTTTATTGACACATTTATTTTCCTCACCACAGACTTGAAATTTGGCACACTGGTATTTCTCACCCTAAGGGAGGTTTTTCCATAGTCAATTTCATTTAACTCAAAGGAGCTCTGTATCTTGAAAATTTCAAATTTCATCTCTGAAATAAGGCTGGGAAAGGCAGTGCGTACATCACACTGACCAAATAGCACAAACAGAGTTGGCAGTGGTGCGAATAAGAAGAGCACAGTCTCCACCAGACTCTGGGAGGACACCAATGCTGTAGCCATGAGCAGCAAAGCACAGATAACCATGAATGTAGGCATGACTCGGTTCTTTTTAAAATTTCTAAATTCTTTTCCCAACCCGTCTTGAGAAAATAATGTCTGATGTCGGGTCAGCTAGAGCGCTATGAAACACAAAAAGCAGTGTTATAAAACACAAAAACGCAGTGCTAAATTCATTCATTTTAATACTACAGAAAGTGTGTGAAAGATAATTAATTCTTGTTGTCACAAATTTCAGTTTATAAACCCTAGGCCTAAAAATTAAAAAAAAAAAAAAAAAACAAAAAACTAAATAGCATTTATGGGACCTCATGAGCTGATCAGAGAAAATTACACACAATTTAAAAAATATGAGCTTTACTGGTAAGATGTAGAGCCAGAACACATAACCCTGACAGTCAATGCACAAATTTTCACTCTTCTTACAGCCTGCAGCTTCTTATGGTGGTAGAACCACTAAAGATCTCAGTTTGCTGCACATGTTATGGGCTAAAAATACAACCAGCATAGACATACACTTGGAAAAAAAAAAAGAAAAAAAAAACGTGTTGGCACATTGGTATGGACATACTGAGGTTACCGTGAGCTCATAGTAAGAGATCTCAGCATGATGACTCACCGGCAGCCGCCAAAGAGGCAAAACTGGGCAAGTCCACAGCTGGGTGGAGAACCTTACTTGGACAGGGCATAGGGCAGTGGCTCTGACAATAACATAATGATTCATGGGCATAGGACAGATGATGCCGAAAATGAGCAGCTGTTTCAACAGCTCCTGTTCAGAAAATCATTCCAAAAAGGCGTTCAAAGCGTAAAAGCCTCAAAAGGTGGATCATGTTACAAAGTGTTGCTGAACAACATGGCAGACACACAACCTCAAAGTAATGAACGTTAAACTCTGTAGAAAGTAAGAGAAGGAGCTGAAGCCTCCTACTAGCAGTGAACAACAGCTCTCCTGCAATTTGCCGCTGTCAACACAATTCACGCACCGATTTTAGTTCACAAGTCAGGGAGAACTACAATAAATGTACACCCATCACTTGATTTCGGAAAGTACTGTAATTCATTCCTCGAAACTGTTCATGATTTGGAAATCCATGAAGGTGGAAATTCCTATTAACCGTTTCAACAAAAATAGGCTAAAGCATGCTGACGTTATTCTTTATTGAGCTCACAACTCTGTCAAAGGGAACTTAAATGTTGGATAACCAGCACTACAATAAATAATACGGAAGGATAATCTTCCAGTTCAGGATAAGAACCTCGATCAAGATCACCACAGCTATGAGGTTGGAACCTTCAGACTACAAAGCAATGGCCCCAACAACTATGACATCCTTACTACACAGAAACAGGAACTGTACTGATAAGAACTGTAGTGTACAACAAACATTATAGTTAGGAAAGTAATCAAGAACACAATCTTATTGTGTTGGAAGGACAGTGGGCCTCAGGTCTCATCTCACTCATTTTGTTACGATATCAACAAACAGCACAGACACAGAATACAGAAATGTCCTAATGTTTGTAAACCGATATTTTGTTAAGTGAGTATTCATATTAAGAGCAATATACTCAATGTACAATAAAATTAATGTTTGAATGTAAAAAAAAAAAAAACCAGTTCATAACAGCAGCCAGGAAATTAGCTGGAGCAAACTGGTTCTGCAGTTTAAAACTGAAAACAAAAAAATATATATGACAAATAAATCTATAGTGCTAAACATGAACTGCGGCTTAAAAGGCTGGATGGCAAGGGGTGCCCATTCAAGAAGGCTGTGTGGGCTTTGTGAGAAATTTTTGGTGAAGGGGATAGAGGATGTTGTGTATTGCAGGCAGCCAGAGAGAGGAAGGCTCATGGAAGTTATTAGAGAGAAGTAATTTAGGTGGCTTCGGATCAGGAGTGGTGAGACACATAAAGGAATTAAATACACCTCGGATGAAAGTGTCTAGTGGTGAAAAACAAGAAATACCCAGTGACTGATGAGTCCAGTTGTACTGCAAAATGCCAGACATAGATGCAGAATTCATTAGTAAATCAACTTGTCACACACAGTTTAAAATAAAGTCTTCACCTAAATCTGTTACTACCCCAAGGTAGTAACCATAGGTATTACCAAAAGCAGACAATACACCAGTAACACAAGAGGTACATTTTTAAAGGGGGGGGGGAAATTTGCATGATATTTAACCTTCAGCTGCCCTTTCTGCTGAAGGACTAGACAAATTGTAAAAGAGTACTTATTTCTTATCCTTTATTTGCATAAATTCTTCTGGTACACTAAATCACGACTAAGTATTTATAAACCAAATGTTCTAAAACTTATCCATTCAGTAAAAACATTACGACTGTTTAAAAAGGAAGTAGGATGAAGTTGTGACAGCGAAACAGAAAGGAAACAAGGAAGTAAAACTGTCTTGAACACTGCTTATGAGTTGGAGAGACATGTCATCAGGAGAAAAATCCATTTGTCCAAGTAAGTGAAACTGTGTCAGCATACAAAGTAAATTAAAAAAGTGCCAATGCATGGATTTTCAAAGAAGCATCATGGCACATGATGGTGTGACAGAGTGAATCTTTACCTTGAGCAATGGCCATGGACTCAAAGCGGTGGAGCTCCTTGAGCAGGCAGCTGCGCTCCTTAGGATGCAGGCTATAGATGAAGTCCCTGGCCCCCTGGGGGGAGTTCAAGGGTTCCACTGGCTCCTTGTGAGGGTATGTGCCAAGGCGACAGCTCGGCAAAAGCATCAGGGGCAGAGGCGTGTGGACTGTGGCCACATCCTGTCGAATCATCGCCCAGGATGGCTTGGGCTTCAGTGAGAAGGTGGATTGCAGAGCTTTTCGCAAACCAGGCAACATTGTTCTGGAGATGGACAAAAAGTCAGCATGGATCTGATGGCCTAGAATTTATAAATAGATATGTATTACAGAACACAAGCCATTTTGCAACCACTGCATTGTAAGCCCTTCTTTATGTATTAAACTACTATAACCTGGACAGATCCCCAAACAGGCAAAGACCACTAAAAACACCCCAATTTTGCAGTCTTTAAAGGCAGTTAGAAGAGTGAAAGAAAGACAAAACAGCTTGCAACAGACCCACCCATCATGCACAATGGTCTCTTCCTAACACAGAACTACGTTCTTCTGTGGTGCCCATCTGCAACACTGCAGACATTCCCAGCTACTGCGACAGACTTACGGTTAGTGTTCTGGTGAAGGCTGCGACCCTGAATCTTCAGGCTATTGGCTTGAACCCCTCTCCTGCTGCAGTATCCTCGAACAAGGTACTTGGCAAAAACCTAATGTGGTAAAATATTACCCTGTGGAGTAAATGGAGAAAACACTGAAGCTGACTAACACAACTCGTACAAAAAAAAAAAAAAAAACACTGCGGTAGAATTCAAAAACACAGTCAAGTGCTATCAACTTCAGGACTTTGGATCTCACCAACCTCAGGAGAAAGAGAGTCTTGGGAGAAAAAAAAAAACAGAGAATTTCTTCAATTTAATCCCTATAAGACGCCTTCGAAGCAGTTCTCGCCGCTACGGTGGAAACACTTCTTACTAAAAGCACTTCTTCGCAGCACCGCGTCTCGCTGCTTTCCTCAAGACAGAACCGTCCACAAAAAGTGACTGCGGTTCTGCTTCTTCGAATTATCCTTTCCAGGTACTACATATAATACTGTTAAAGGTATTCGTCCTTAATTTTGATATTATTCTTATTTATTAATGTTTTTATTACAAGTACCAGCGTGGAGGAATCATGACAACCGCCGCAGCACGAGCTGTGACTGCAGCCAGCGTTGACACACGCCCAACTTGAACATTTACAGGAATTCTAGGAGTTGTAGTATTCCATGGAGGAGCTGGCATAGCTCAAGATGAAGCATTGGCTTACAAACACTACAGTTCCCAGAAGTCCTCTAAACCGAAACGAACTGTGCACTGGGAAATGTAGTACCCAGGTCATTTTGGACACAAAACACTGTGGTATTGTCTGAATAGAGCACTGGGTAACGCAAAAAATATAAACTTACGATATTGTAAAAAGGAAAAAATAATACAGTAATAATGTATCAATTTGTCAAAATTCTTTAAGTGCCTGATTTTAATATCAGCTGTAAATGCACAATGAAAGTAGTTTCCTGCCATCTTCTGGCAAACCACAGGAGACTCAGCTCAATATTAGAAGTTCAGCAGGTTTTTCAACAGTTAAAGCTGAAAATAGGCTCAGCCACACTAAGTCATTTTTATTAACCAGTTGTTCAACTCAGGCTCACTGAAGTCCTGAGCCTATTTCAGAAACCCAGGGATTTAGGCCAGGAGGGTATCATGGACTAGATGCCAGTTCATCTCATAACCACCACAGTTACACACTAGAGTCCTTATTTATCCTGACACACATCTTTAATAGTGAGTAGAAATGGAAGCACTTGATGTGAAACCACACAAACTCCTTAGAGACTGAGCTGGATTCAAACCTATACTTGACCACCCCAGGTGCAGCAAGACCACAGCCCCATCTGCAGCACCATTTGGCTCAGATATACTTTTACACAGGTTCCTTCATAACAGGATGCCGCAAAGTGCTTACCTGGGACTGCATGTACGACCAAGACATCCACCAATCTGCTACAGGGACAGACAGCTCAAAACGAGAAAAAAGTGCCAAAAGGTTATGGAAGCAAGGAAACAAAACTCCTAATCCTGGAAAAGGGAAAAAAGACTTTTGGTGTCCAAGGCCGACTGGAAACCCACTGCTCCTGTCCATGCTTTGCCATTACGTACCATACACACGATTGGGTGAAAAGATAAAGTTCGGTGAGCTAGGGTGGTCCGGCTATTATTCGGACAACCCATTTGGTCAGGAGGTCATCTTCAGCAGTTCAGGCAGTAGATACCAGGAGCAGCAAAGAAGGTGGAAATAAAAATGACAATTACTGTACATGGATTTGTACATCCAAAGTGTTACATAAAACCTCACTCTTCCGTCTGCCTGAAAAACTGACCACACATTCTCTACAGAATTACTCTACATGAAGTAACAGTTGCTTCTAAAATTGTTCAGACTTTAGATTTCTATAAGCAACTGGTCAGACCTACAGACCAGCTAAATGTGGAAATCATGCTTGATTTTGTAACAATAACTTACTTTTGAACATTCAAACATCACTTAGGCAAGGCATTTTATAAAGGACAGAAAATCATATTGAAAGGGATGGAAGTACAGTTTTCCTTTATGTCCAAAATAAAGACAAATTAAATGAGACATTGCCTTTATGATGTGAGAAAATAGTCTGTACTTATTTTTATTTATTAATATTTAAATAGCAGTCTACAAAATTATACTTTCAATCTTTTCACATAATTAAATATAACCCACAAATCAACTTTGTATCTATATTTACAATTCATGTTCAACATTTTTACAAAATTATGCAACTTTAATGGAACAGAACATTTAAAGCATAATCTGAGACTTTGGAATAGCTAAATTCCAGCTTCTAAGAACCCAAAAAAAGAAAATATCAGCTCTGCAACTAACCATTCAGAATGTGTTCAACTGCTGCTCCACATCTTGCGATGAGACTCTCAACCATCAACTTGTAGCACAGAAAGATAATCGCCACGAAAGATGACTTTATTTACATATACCTTTCACTAAGACAAAACAGACTTATTAAAAACTGTACCTAATAATCACCATCCTTCATTTCAAAAGAAACAAAATGCATGCTTATTCCCTGATTTCAGTAACCCAATTATAAGGGATAGCTTTATTTATTACAAAAATATACCTTTAGCAGTTAACTTAACAGCATACATATATATTTATTTATTATATTCAGGATTCACCATAAGAAACCCACATAAGTTAAGATGACTTCAGCTTTTGGATCAAATACTTCAAACTGTATATTAGGTCAAGTGCCAGTATATAGCAAAACCTTCATGTCTATCTGATATAAAACAGGTATTTAACCAAAGTGCCAACAATGAACACACCGACTTAATTGAGTACCAAGGCTGCTGAGGGTTAGTAACCACCTTAGCTCTGCCAAATCCTCTGTGTACGTGTTTTATCTTTTTCAAAACACTCAGCTGAATAACACCTTTCTTTAAAGGAAATTGTAGTTTATTACATGTACAATAATGTACACAATCTCATCAAGGTCGCACAAGAGACCAGTAGTAATTATAAGAGGTATATATGTGGTTACAGTAGCACATCACATCAAGTTAAACTTAGTCACTGAGATCTCCAAGTTCATCTACAACTTCTGCCGCATCTCACAATGTGCTCCTGCTTGGGCAGAAATTGAAAAGAACACATTCGATATTTTCAAAAGGAAACTCCATGACCAACCAATTCATAGTTATTTTACAGTTTCTGAAAATATACATTTTCTCCCATATTCTCAGCAAACTGAGGGGGAAATTCATCAACATCCCTAAACGCTGCAGGAATGTTTCTCACACCAGACATTGACAGCCATCCTTACACTCACTGCTGTAACACAAACATCTTCATAATAGGTATAATGTAACTTCTAAAAGCCCTTGGAAAATAAACCAAAAATTAAAAAAAAAAACAAGAAAATAATCAAAAGGGGAAAAATCCCTGATGTTTGTGATCATTCTTAACAAAAATTGTTCTAGTCAGTCCTCACTGGAGTCTGTGTCATCATTAATATATTCTTCCTCTATGGGTGTGCCAGTGTTCTGTGTGCCCCACTCATCCTCATCGTACTCAATACTGTCGTTATCCTCCAACAGTTCATTCTCAGGGTCAGGACCCCCTGCAGCAGCGGCAACAGCAGCTCCGCCAGGTTCGCCAAACTCCCCCATGTTTGCATTGGGGGCAACGTAACCATTGTTGTTGGAGAAAGAGGCACTGTCTCTGGAGTCCTCCTCAATGTAGACTTTCTGGTGGCACATAGGACAGGTGTCCTGGATGTACAGCCATTTACGCAAGCAAAGGGCATGGAAGTAGTGGTGGCACGGTGTGATGCGTGCAGAAGTGGCAAACTCCTGGTAACAGATGGCGCAGACATCCTCGATGCTGCGCAGCTGGCTGCCCTTCACTTCTGGCAGCGAGTTGATCTTCTTCACCGCAGTCCGTCGGTTGATGAATGTCTTCCAGCCATTCTTGGCCTGCAAGTAGATGTTGAAGTAGGCATGGAGGCACATCATACAGGCCCGAATCTTGCTCCCCGACTCAAACATCATAGTGTAGGCCCCGTTTCCGAACATTATGACTCCAAAAATGAACTCGATGATGTTGCCAGTGGAGCGCACGTAGTACACGTAGTCATCCAGCTTCTCCCACAGTACACCATAGTAGCTGTCCACCATGAAGAGTCCGTAGACGGTTAAGGAGACGACAACCTTGAGGCAGAGCTCCACGCAGAAAGCAGTGACAGCAAAGAGCCAGGTGGTGAGTTCATAGTAGTTCCAGAGTACAACGCTCAGCCAGATGGGCAGTACAAAGAGACAGAGAGACACCAGGAGGACGGGGAAATGCCGGCGGAAGGAGGATATGTGGGAGGCACTGAGAGACATGAGCACAGGATCGGTCATCCCGTGGATGAAGTGCAGGATGGCAGTAAGCAGAAGGCACATGTTGCGGCTGAGGCGGACCAGCCTCTCTTCTGGCTCCAGACCACTCAGACCAGTTTGGAGAGCCAGGATGAAGAATAGGACAGGTGCCACGAAGCCCAATCGCTTGTCTTCCTCCTCGGTGGAGCCAATGAAGGCCAAGATGCTCAGACCCAAGTAGTGGGCTATGGAAGAGATGACTGCACTCATGCCAAGAACTGTCAGCGTGGAGTCACAGCCACTGATGATCAAGTTGCTGAACAGATCCCAGAACACATCCCAGCTCATATAGCTTTGGTCTCCTGTCTCATTGCTCACCACTTTGACCACATACACCAGAATTATGGCCTGGGCGGTCATGCGGGTCAGCCAGAAGACCCGCAGAACGTCTGGAAATCGAATCCTCTTCCAGGTGTCTTCCACCAACAGCTGAATGCCGTAGATGCGATACATATGGCGCAGCAGCAGATAGACGTACCGGCAGGAGTAGTAGAACCACTTGAGCTTGAGGGTCAGGTATACAGCCGTGTTTACAACCAGCAACAGTCCAGAGGCAAAAGCCAGCATCTGGCGCATATCAGCGGGCAACTCGACAATGAGTCCCCAAATAGGGACCAAGACATCGAGGACCACCAGTGCAGCACATACAGAATGGATGTTGAGCAGGACAACATACCCAATGCCAAACACTAGCTGGACCACAGTCATGCCCAGCCATAAAGTGGGTCCATTCTTGGGCAACAACCTGAAGCCCAAGGCTGCCCTGTAATATGCACTATAGAAGTCTATGTGAGAGGTGGTGTAATAATTTATAAGCACAGAGGCTGCTCCAAGTAGTACTGCGAAGAACAGCATGTAGAATCTGAAGAGGGCCTTCTGAGACAAGACCAGCACGACACTGGCCAACAGGACACCTGTAGGTGAGCAAGAGCAAAAAGAACACTTAACTCCAGCAGTAGTTAATATTTCAAAGGTTATTCCTTTTCCTGGCATATCTTAAGGAGTGAATATATAACAAATCTAGACTGTAATGTATATTATTATTCTTTTTGTCTTTCATTTGTTATTAACTCTTCATTCATTTGATGCATTTCTCCAAAAAGACTTGTAATATTAGGCCTCTACACTAAGCTACTTGTAATTTTTGCAGAAGGATATTTTCACTGTATTAATTCAGCCTAAGTACACTAACCAATGTTACAGCAGAGTGAGGTGGGATTTGAACCCAATCTTTCAAGTCAAAATCAGAAGCTCTGACAGCTACACTTTGTGCTTAGTGATCAAAAGATAGTATTAGTATTGATATGGACAAAGTCACTGAAATCTTATTCCTACAAAACATAAATGGGTGGAGTTGGTGGAGCAGTTGGAGCCATTAAGTTGCAATCATGATCTGAGTTCATATCTCTCCTTTTCAGCTATAGTACCCTTGAGCAATGTATTTACCCTAAATTAAAAATGTAAAAATCACTCCACATAAACAGGTACAGTACAGTAACAAGTAATAAGTAGCCTGTTATATAATCACTTTTATTCATTTTGATGTTTTTCTGCAAAGCAATGTACAATAACTAACATTAGGTATTTTGCGGACACCTTTATGTATGACTTACAGTCCTAGTACACAATTTATAGTCATTTAGCAGTCTATACATCAGAGCGCATTATCGGAAATTCAGAATCAAGATTTCAGCTGAGACATCTCATTGGACTGTGGGGGAAAGACCAGAGGAAATCCACATAAACACAGGTAGAAAAAGCACATCCCACACAGACTGAGCAAACATCCAGTCACAGCCTAGGTGGTGTGACACCCCAGTGCTACCCAATATTGCACCGTGCCACCCACAGAAATCTAACAGTGTCATTTACTTTGGAGAAAAGTGTCAGATAAATGAGAGGAAAAGCCAAGTTGGTTGTTAGCAAATCGACTTGACAGTTAACCAATTTATACAGCAGGGTATTCTTACTGTATCAGCAGTGGGATTCAAACT
Source organism: Heterotis niloticus (assembly GCA_018136845.1). Taxonomy (NCBI): domain Eukaryota; kingdom Metazoa; phylum Chordata; class Actinopteri; order Osteoglossiformes; family Osteoglossidae; genus Heterotis; species Heterotis niloticus. The sequence continues at coordinate 31,607,959 of CM030888.1, read as the reverse complement.
AAGAACTTACAAGGTTGCAGCCCCTAACCAGTACGCCACCTGCTGTGCAACAAAGCCCCCGTCTTACGTTTTCCAGGAGGGGTACAACGAGCCAGGTGACCTGGTGGAAGGAGCTGGGGATTTTCGAGCTGAGAGCGTACTGGTGCCGAACCGGCCTGCCTGACAGCTGAGCTGCAGGGCGCCCAAACAGGACAGCCGTTACTCACTAAGAAATGTCGAGCTAATTTCGTCATGACAGCAGCGACCAAACAGAGCCAAATAGCGAATGTATTGTCAGTGACCTTACCCACAAATCTGACTAAGATCCTGGCAGCAGCCTCGGCCCAGCCGGACACGGGGTCGTAGTAGTATGAGTTAAAAATGGCGTCGATGATAAAGATACAAGGGACTCGGAATACTACATCCAACACAGCCAGGGCCTGCTGAGTGATTCGTGCGTAAGGGGACGCCATCGAATTGGGCGACGCTTCTGGAGGACTCGGTCTCTCCGTGCGGGATCCAAACCCTCCGCTCCTGGACTTGTCAACTGCTGAGGTCTCCGTGCTACTTAAGTTCCGCGAATTCCGCCATATTCACTCTACCTTCCAACTCGGTATGCTGGGAACGCGGAAGTAAATGGAGTGACAAACACGTCACGCACGCATTACGTCACAGCACGTTACGTCTCGGCGCTAATAACTTTTCCCTAATGGTATATTTACATGTACAGTACCTTAGCAATTAAAAGTTAAAATAGATTTTAAAAATGAGGACAAATAATGTACAAATAAGTATCCCAAAATGTTTATTAACGTTTTTGAGAAAGTTCAATATTTTACTTAGACACTCACATTTGCTCCCTCTGTTGAACATAGAGAGGGCAATTTCTATGGAATATTACCATATAGGTTCCAGAATTAAAATATATTTGTCATTTAAAAAAAGTTAAACAGGTCTGGGCAAAAATAAAACATTAATAAATGCACTCTAGCAGGACAACTATGGTTAAGTCAGCTTCTGAAGAAAACTTTCTCTGTGTTGTTGTAAATAGCATCTGCAAGCTCCAAAGGGTCTTCATCTCTAGCTGCAGCCATGACTTCCAACACTTGACTGGAAAAAAGGATTTAAAAAAATTTCAACAAAATTGCACTTCATACCAATAAACTGCTGTTTTTTTGTAGGTTGGGTCATCTTGACAAAAATAGTACTTCTGTCATTGTGACAGAAGTAAAATAAGACAACTTTATCCCGTTTGTTGCCTTTTAATGCTGAATGGAATCAATTGAGAAAATAAGCTCAACAGACCACACACACTTTAATACATACAATGCTCAACATATACGTAAAAGAAATGTGTGCTCACTACGTACATGATGTGACAGGGCTCATTCCTGTCCTTCATACAGTGACCTGCCTCCCATTTCTTCTTGGTGGGAAATGTAGTTTTTACATATTTGGAGCCAGCGTGTGTGTTTTTGATCCCACACCAAGGAGCATCTTGCAAAAAAAGAAAAAACAGATATTCACACTGCACATACATCTTCCTTTCTGCATACTCTTCTTATGGCATTACTGCCCATGCTGCTAAATATGTACAAATTTATTGACTGCTACATGCCAGAAATATTTCCGTAAAAAGGAAATCAGAAAAAGACAATTTATACAGCAATTAAATGACAAGTAATGGAAGCCTTGCTTAAATGCTTGTTTTTTATATATATATATATATATATATATATATATATATATATATATATATAAATATTAATAATAATGTGTTTAGTCCAGTAAATGTTATTTTAGGTAGGCATATTCCATTTTAAGGCCCATGTAGAAATATTTCAAATGGCCTATTGCTTATAATACTGTAAAGATAAATGCATACATGTACAAAAGTGACCAGGCTACAATGTTCACAAACACACCTGTCTCAATCATCAGCCTTTCAGTTGGAATGGATTTCATTGCTTCGAGATTTGCTGCTGTTTTTAGTGAGCTGAAAGAAGTTAAAACGAATGTTAGGGCTCCTTACTATAATAATAATAATAATAATAATAATAATAATAAGAAGAAGAAGAAGAAGAAGAAGAATATTGAATATTGTTGTAATATACATATTGTAAAATTTGTGCAAGAACATCTACGTTGATAAACAATTGCACAAGACGCACCATCCATTAATCCCAATATAAAGGTCCAGGTCAATAAGTGCTGCAGCATCCTCTTTGCTTCCATCAAATGAATGCACCTATGATATCACAAACATCTTCATAACAGACATACTGCATACATAATGATAATCTGTGTAATGAAACTGTGAGCACAAGACTGGTATTATCCTTAAGACAGAACCTCTTTTTGTCCACCAACTCACATTGAGTTATCATTACGTTTCTGCTACCAGCCACAAATATCATTTCAAAATTGGTCTGGTTTAAACATTGTTTGAAGTAATAAAACCTTACCACTCCTCCAACACATCTGTCTCTGTTTCTCTTCATAATATCTGTCAAAATGACAAAAATTTAATGGGTAATGTTAAACTGCCATAGCCATAGAAACCGTGGTTATATTATTTATCTATACATTCCACATTATAAACATACCCAAAAACTCTTTATGTGAGTTTCTACAGTGAAGGAACATGGGCAACTTAGCTTCTTCAGCCAAATCAAACTGTTTCTCAAAATATCTGAAAAACAAAAACACAGCTCATATAGGTTAGTAATAAATTACAATTAAACACAAGTGTAGTTGTTACTTTGTGATGCTGAACCTTCAGTCCTCAGTCTGAATTGAAAACCAGGGATAGGAGTTGTGCTGCCAACAGTCAGCTATGTGGACTTCATACTCACTGCATCTGATAAACCATTCCTAGAAACTTTCTCATGTTCACTAATACTGGTGTATATTTTGTGCATTTTGAGTAAGAAGCATTGGCAGATTTCTCACATAAGTTGAGTCTCTTTCGGACAAAACTCCAGTCTGTCAAAATCTGAAAAAAAAAGCAGGAAAAGTGTGAGACGGTTCTAAAAACTGCAATCTAACCACAAGAAAACACTGAGCATAAATCAACTGATATAATGGTAAACCGATTATAATTGCAAAGTTTGAGTATTTATATGAAAAAATATATCTGTGATTTAATGTCAGTTTAAACAAAAATTTGCAATACAGACTAGCAATCACTTCTGATTTCTACATCAAAAGTTACAGAAAAGATCACACTACCTAGTCCACATTCCCCTATAGCCACCACTTTCTTCTTGTTTGATATGGCCAACTCTCTCAGAGCTGCTAAGTAGTCTTCCGGTTCATTCTGTTCAAATTCACCACAGCGTGTTGGGTGGCATCCCACTGTGCTGAAAAACTCATCTGAAAATTTAAACAAAATTCAACATTTCTCATTCTGTGCCTTGACCAAAGTACCTCTTCTGGCTCTTTGCGATCCAGAGGAGTGGTGAACTTTACTCTGAGAATGTCCTGGATCACTAAACTCCTCAGTCTGTCACAGACAGTGAGCCCAACAATCCTGGGAGAGAAAACCTAATTTTGGCCACACATATCCACAGTCTCATTCTTTTGGACTTTCTCCAAAGGTCATGCCTGTACATGGGTACATACAATGCTGTGAAGAAGAATCCCTCTTTCCAATACTCTCAATTTATCCAGCTTTTTGATACTAAGTTAGATCTTTGTTTAGCCCACTTGGCTCTGTAGATGTAGAAATAATACAACAATGTTTGAAATGGTAGGTTTAAAAGGTGTTCAGAGGCCATGAAAAAAGATACTGAAATGAAAATTCTGGCAAAAAAACAAGAACAGAGAAACACTGATTTGCAGTACAGCAAGCTGGTGGTTGCACCCCCAGGCCTGGCTCCGAGTGTGGATTCCAGTAACTTTAATCTTGGTAGGATACACTTATTTTATAAATACTCACGGAGGTCTGCTCTGCCCTTCCATAACTCAATTCAGACAATGTTGCTCTTAGGATGAGACGCACACAAGCCCCACCAAGGTCTTATCACTTTGACTGCTAAAGTAATATCCTTAAATTCAGCAATCAATCTGAAACCTTGAGTATCATTTACAGCTGCAATGTTATATACATATTGGGTTTGACTCTGACATTATCATTATGAACACAATAAAAGATTACATGTAACAGCATTTAAAGAAACACTCACAGTGTAAATACAATTTTACAGCATCAATGAAGAAGAACCCCAGTAACAACTTACCTTGAGTTTCTGCCAACTTAAGAGCTTCTTTACTGTCCTCAAGGTTCCCACCGGTGATCATGAACTGCAAATATGAAAACATGATATAGTTGTCAACATTTTGTTCTTAATGCTTTAAATTTCAAAACTGATTATTCACCATGAAAATATTAATTTTCAAATGAAAAAATCTACCTTTTTAACTCCTGTCTGAATGGCCCTTTGTACTATTTGCTGGAAATCATCTGCAAAAGAGAAGCATCAAAAATGGTTGGGAAAAAAGTCCGTTTCCTGCATAAATGTTTGGTAGAGTTCAGCATTTTCTTAGTTCATTATTTTACAAATTTCTGTCTATTCTGTCAAATCAATGTAGATCTTGCTCATTTGTGCCTTCAGTTCCTAATGTGATGAATCACTTTAATATTAATCAGCTATGAGAAGACTGAATTTTACAGGTGAAAAATCCTTACATAGTCCAAAAAATGCCATTGCAATAGGGAATAACAAAAACTCAAATTAAAATGGATGGTTTAGGACATCATTAAATAACTGAAAAAGATGCAGACCTATTTAGCTTCATTTCTACGGTTTCTAGTTCATGTTTGATTTTTTAAAGATGAAATAAGCATAACAGCTTATGAAATTATATACCTTTTTCCATACATCAGATTTATTATTCAGTACAGTGGCTTTTTAAATATAATTTTGCTTTCACAACAAGTATTTTATTCAATGCCTACCAAGTCTTTTATTTTACAAAGCTTGTGAACACAATTTGACTTCCATAACACAGCCAAAAATAGTCGGTCACTAACTTACGAACTTTTAGATGATAAACTTTTTGCTGATACAGACTTTTAAAAAAAAAAAGCAATTACTTTTTTAAGCAGAGAGGCGGCCCACCAATTGAAATGCAGCAAAGCATCACGTGACGCACCGACAAAATTGGTCAAAAATAATCCTATCCGTTTTCATTATTTGAATAAACGTGACAGAATTAAATAATTATTGTAATAATCACTACACAATATACTTGTTCTATGTCTGTCATGCTTAGAATGTCTTTGGTATTTCAATTAAAAGTTAAATTAAGTTAAATTTCAACTTTAATTATTTCTCACCTTAAGAAATAATAACAATTCGATCCCCTCACAACGGAGATCTGAATGACAGGGTGCACAAGCACAGTAAATGCAACAATCCAGACCTCCGTGTTCCAAATAAAATCCCATTTAGTGGCACATAATTCTTACCCGGTGAAATGCCTACCTGGGTGTTTTTGAATTCCTCTGTAAACTCCCCGAAACATGGAATCTGTCAAATTTATTCCGATGTCTGCAAAGATCAAGACAGGGGAACAATATCAACAATCGCTGTACGAAACACCAGTCAGTTTATCTCCACTAATCTGTCAAGCAAGAAATAAATTATGTAGTCTATGCACGATCCTAGTTTTAAGTAAGTATAACTTTAGTGTTAGATTTTTTTTTCATTATAAAGGAAGCCAAGCAAGACATTCGCTTATTTCATTTATTCGGTTCCCTTAAATTAGAGGGGACTTCTTTAAGTTAGGCAATCTATTTTTTTTCATTATTTCTTGCTAGTTTCTAGCGTTTTCACTTATAGTTCAGAAAACTAACGAAATATTACAAACGACATAATCTATTTTTTACCAATGAACTTAAAACTGGCCATGACTCTCCGGATGCAGCTGCTGCAACACACGCCACAGTGCAACCCCTAGCAATCCCATAATTCCACAGCAAGTCGTAAATGCTGTAGTGGTAGCGCACTTAAAAATAAAATTACCACCGCTGCATATCGAGTTTCACGTTGACCATCATGATTGATTTGAAACGATTTTATTAATTTAATAAAACAAAGACTGACAACATAAAATGGCAAAAGACAAGAGGCTGCATAGTAAAGCAACAATCAGTCCTTTACGTTTCACATATTCACCACCAGGTGAACTACCTGCTCGAAGATCTGTGTGCGCATTTTCCTTGGTCTACAAGGTAGTTCGTGCTCATTGTGAATAAAGATTTATGTGCGGAAACTGATTTAGAAGTTATTTTATTATACAAGAAAAGTTGTACAGTATATAAATAAATGCAACTGCATAAACGTTGCGTTCTAGTTAGACGGACACGATTAATTTAGGTGATACTTTTATCATGAGTTTCTTTTAACTGATTTATATAAACAGCATACCGTATTGGTCCGAATATAAGACGGTTTTTTTTTTTCTGGAAATTACATTCAAAAAAGATGGAGTCGTCTTATATTCGTGGACTTGATGCATAAAGGTAATTACTGTATATCACCAGTAGATGATATGGAGGAAACTCGAGAAGGTTTGGAAACAAGAAGCTCAAAGTTGGGCCAAGGACTGAGGAGTTATGATGCCAACTTTAAGATAACGGAGATCAATGAGGCAGAGGTGGCAAACAACTATCATGTCACATTCGAAGATGGCAAGCCCCAAAAGACAGTCTTAAAAACGCAAATACGGTAAATATTAATAAATGCGATATTTCTTTCTAAAGATTAGATATAATGTACCAAAACTGAGCGTTGTACCTTTTCTAGGGGGGATGTCTCATAATCAGGAGTGTCTATTGCTCAAAGCAATACAGTAATAATCCATCCATTTATTGTGTTTAACTGCTTAATCCTGGTAAGGGTCGCAGGGGTCCGGAGTCCATCCTGGAGTTACTGGGCGATGGGCTGTGAAACATCTGGGTGGGTATTATTATGTGCATTTTGCTTACTAGAGACTAAACTGAGGTGGCCTGGAAGGAGAAAGTCTGAACACAAAAAGACTCCTTTGCAACTTTAATTTTGTTTGAAATATTACACAAAAACCATACATATTTAATGATGTACACAAGGAATGATAGTCTGTTTACATTACATGAAACACTAGACTTTTTGACAGATTTAAGTATTGATATATTGGTCATCATAAACTGACATAAATTTGCCAAATGAAAAGAAACACCTTTAGAAATGTGTTTTTAAGCAACAGTGTATATAAACATCAAGGGAAAACAGGTTTATTATATTTTGCATTCTATTACACATTATAACAAAACCACAACAGGTTGTTACCAAACACACATTTTCAGCTTCAGATGCATAATGCATCAGCTGCTTGGCACGTTCAGATGTATTACACAAATTTAGATCTCCATCAATTTTGATAAGGAGGCTTCAGGGAATGCACCAACATCTCTGCTTCATTAAAACAAAACATCATTCATGAGCATCTATAGGACAGGATAAGATGTTTTTGTCTGTCAAAAAGGTACTTAAGTCAATATTATAGGACATCAGGTTATAACAGTTTTGCCATTGAGGTAAAAATGTATCTGTTTCTTTTTTTAGCATTTTGCAAAATGAACTTGTGCTGAAATGTGGTGCAGTGCCTCGCTATAGTTTTGTCTGGTGTCCAAACAGCGTGAATGAAAATATCCCAGTTAACCGGTTTAAAGGCACGATGCTTGTCTTACCCTAGGCATAAATAAGTTTCTATACATATTGATAAATATGGCTTAATGTGATGAATGAACACAAATTTAGTCTTGCAAACATTTCACTCCTTGCTTTTTAAAAAACAGGAACATGCAGAATGGAGTGATTATGGCAAATACAGAACTTGTTCCAGGGTGTGTAGTGTTTTTGTAAAGACTATTTTTTAACATGGCACAAAGGTTTTCTTTTGTATGGCCATGCAGTGTAACACCATCATCTGTCTGAGGAAATAATGTGTCCTTTTACATTTGCCAGTATTTGATCTGGAAGCAAAGAAAGTGTGTAGCATGGTAGTGAGTGCAAAGAAAGGGTAAATATCACGGTAAAATGCTCTACTTGTGCTTTTGAGCTGGTATTTGATCAGTGGTCTGACCATCACTGTTCAAACAGAAAAAGAACAAGAATGACTCCATGTGTCAAACAACAGTTTGCTTCAAATGTTCTTATGTAAATAAAATAGGTAGCGACATCAAAAGTACATAAATACAATTAAACTATGTGTACTCAAGGTGCTTCCATATCTGTGGAGCACTTAATACAATTTATTTTCGACATTGCTAAGCAATGTTTTCTGTCCAGTCACAACGAACTCCATGTACATACACAGTTTTGTTTCTTGCTCAGTTTATATATTGAGATATTGATAATTTCCCCTTTAGTGGTCTAATTTGACCAAAAAGCACTTTTGGTTTTGGTTAAATTTTAAATAAGAAGTATGAAATGTTAATCATTTACATACTTTACAAGAATCAATATATACAAATTTTGTTTATGCGTGACATTTAAGTCATGTTTACAGTACACAGAGGTCAAGCTTAAAACATGCGCAATGGCACATCATTCAGTGGCCAAAAAATGTAAAACTTTGCAATTGTATGAAAAAAGTTTTCTTTTGAGACATTCTTCAAATTTATCATCATAGAAGTTTCATGCAAGCTCACCCTTGTACTCCTGTGTGTCCTCTCATTACCACCTAAAATGAGAGCAGTATGCATGCACGCACTTCCAAAATCAATTGTAAAACAATGTTTGCACATACACAGCAGTGTTCAGTACTGATGTGCTCACTTTGTGAAAATGGTTCTGTAATACTGAACACCATTTAACTGCACTGTAATGGTATTATATTAGAAACGAAACATCCAAACATCTATACAAAGAATATCAAACTCCGTTGTGAATTATGTTCAGGAATAGGCTAACTCCACTATAATATTCTTATCAATACTTTCAAAATACTTGGCACTTGGAAAGCTTGATATAAAAAGTTGTATCATTAAAATATTTAAAGCAACGCATTTTTTTTTCCAAATGTCTTAACCTGCCATTGTACTGAAACTTTGAAAATAAACAACCTGGTTCTCTATCAGAATCTGGAACAGACACAGCCTTGCTGGCCTGTTTTGACAAGCTTGTTGCCATGCATGTGGCTTTACGCAATGCGTGGTGCCGACCTGTCGTTGGTCATTGTCTTCTTCAACCTGACTCCTCTTCGAATGGTGAGAAGCATATCCTCCCCGTGACTGGGGAGAGAGTCTGCCTCCCCTAGTGGTGTGCCAAGGCTCTTGGAGGGCTGTTCATCCCACTGAGGGCTCTCAACAGGGGATCCTGGAAATGGCAGAACTCCACCCCCTACACCACAGACAGGGCCTCCAGGCAATTCAGGCACTGTGGGTGTCCTAACTGGGACAACAGCTGGCTTGATGGGGATGGGCCCCCCTCCACCGGGCGCCCTCCTCACTGAGGGCTTGGTAGAGGGTGTGCGCCGAATTGTGGCCACGCCTGGGGTGACATTAGCAGGGCCTGCTGTGGACACTGGCCGCTGGGATTGCAGAACTCTGCGGAATAACTGGCCAACGTCACTGCCATGTGGTATAGTGGACGACTTCTCAAAGTCCTGCCGGTCATCCTCCTGGTTCTCTCCGGCACAGAAATAGTCATAGTCTGAAATTGTGAAAGAAAAAAACAAAAAACTTGGTTAAACTGAAGTGGTGTGGTGGCTACTAAGAGACTGTGCCATAGTTAACGTTCAGCTCTATTTTTCAAGGTCACAGACAGAAAATAAACAAGTCACTCTAGTTTTCAGGGCATCTTAAGAGTATCAATTATTACTGTTGCAGAGAAACTGAATTAAATTGTCTAGTATTGATTTGTCTCTCCCATATATTCCAGAGGTTTTAAATATCTGCCCAGCCTCCACCTGACCGTACCCTGGGTATGGATCGCATCCTCGGAGCAGCAAGGTGTGGTACTCTGGGTGCTGTATCCACTGGAACCCTGTAGGGAGTCCCTGCTGGAGTGCTGCGAGTCCAGAGGCAGTCCTCGGGCCAGGGCTAAGGCCAGCTTCTCATGAGCCTCCATTTCCTCCAGAAGCTGCTGAGAATGCATAGGCACGCACAACTCAGTAGGTCTTAATGCACTGATAAACTCTTCTGTTTGTCTTCCACGTTTAACTATATGGAACAAACCCTAATTGTTATCAGCAAGATAGTGTATGTTAATAAAGTTTACTAAATTGCTTTCCGATAAAAACATCAATAAGGCATACTACATGCAGATATTGCAATATTTTTTAGAAGCCATTCATGAAAAACTGGGTGCTTTTTATGTTGTGCAATGGTATTTTGCACGTGCATGTTTTTGTCTGTGTATTTATGCTTTGTGTGCATGTCCACACACTCCACCTACATTTTTGGTGTTGGACACATTGGCATTGCATATAGCATCTCTTGGGGTGACGATGCTTTCACTCTGTAGTAGTGGTGAATTGTATCTGACTTCCGGGCCATGCCCCTTGTGTCTTTTCAGAGTATTCACCATGGGCTGGTCATAGGGTCCTGGCTTGGCCCAGTCCTGCAGAACAATGTCTTGGTAAACAATCCATCATCAAAGACAAATGTAACTACTGTCATTCATCTTAAAATTACATATAATGATTTATAAGTTTATGTTTAAAAAAAAAAAAAAACTGACAACATCATAGTTGGGAAAATTAGGAAAATAATATGAATGGCAAACCTTCCATGTGGGGATTTTGGAAGAAGGGATTATGCCAGGCCCCATGGTGCAGTAGGGTGAATAGGTGGGTAGTAGGGTGGGGCAAGGCCGAGACCATGTCCATGAGGTGGACGTGGAGGAACATGAAGAAGAGGATGATGGGGCCGGATAATGTAAGAAGGGCTCTACACTGATCCCAGGCAGGTGTGTAGGATCAGATGGGTCATGATGATCACATCCATTTGATAACTGAACATAAGCAGATCAAAGACACACACACACAAAAAGACACAAAATGGGAACCTTAATATTGCCAAATAAATATTCAAAAACAAAGTAAAAAAATGTAAAAAGTTTTTATGTGAAAAATTAAACAGTGGCAAAGAAAAAACAAAATAAATAAATCATTAAATGAAATCCAATGTTATAATTAAATTAAAATGGATCCCAAATTTTGACAGCTGAAGTTTCCCTGTAAAGTGCTTCTGTGCGGGGAAGAAAGTAGTGTGGGACCAATGCTCTACTTCTGGTAAAGGGTGTGGAGTGTAAATAAATGTGTAAACTCTGCAACGCACATGGACACTGTTGTTAGAGGTACTCTGTAGTGTTACTAACAAATATATAGACAATACATGGTCTTTATTTGATCAAGACTTTAAGTCTTTATGCTGGTATAACAGTATTCATGGTGTTAAAGGTGTTTATATGAAGGTGGAACAGGTGCACATCACTGTTCCCCAGCAGTAAGAGGGTGTGTGACCACACCAAGGAGATCAGAGAGACGATGTCTACCAGAGAGAATCTGCATCCCAGACAACTACCTTAACAGTTACCATTTCTGCAAATATCAAAATGAAATCAAACGTGTCACACTTACTTTGAGTCTATCCTCAGCACTTACCCTTGAGCGAACCCAGCATGTCAAATTGAAATAAGTAAGTAATTAAAAAATTATATAAAGTATTTACAGCTTATTTCTATAAGGACTTCAAGGATGCCAATCCAAATCCCACTCCTGCTCAAGGTATTTATGCTGAATTACTCTACTGTAACAATATAGCCTGGAACTATAAGTTGCTCTGGAGAAAAGCACCAGCTAAATTAATCAATAATAACATCAGAACTGAATCTACTGTTTTAACTGAGGTATTGAATTAACTTTAACTGATGGTTGTAACTGGTTAACATTGTTACTGTTATACAAAGTTGTTTTCTGATGTTGCCTTGGATTAAGCATAATTAAGTTCTGCATACAGTTAAATTAATTTACTGTCTTATGATTATTCGGTCTTTACTTTGTTGCTGTTGAATGACCACTCCGAACTGGTAACCAGTCCTTTGTGTCGGCATGGTGAGTAGAACACTCTAAGAATACACTGAATTGAATTCAGCTTCAGAGGCTTGATTGAATACATCTGTGGTTGTACTGTTCATTTTTTCTTTGTCAGTACTGCAGAAAGAACGCATATAGAAGTAAGGTTAGGCCCTTTACCTGTGTTATGGGCTCAGGAGGCATGGGTGAGGGGGATTTAGATGGGAAGGTGTCCTGTGAGACAAATCCCGAATCATGGGAGGAAATGCTGGGCAGGCGACCAGCAGGCTGCGGGGGCAGCGTGCAGCTGCGGTAGCGGCAGTGTGAGGACGGGGAACGTGAGCGTGAGCCACTGGACCGGGAGTCGCTACTGTGCACACTGTTGAGGCTGCTGCTGGAGAGGAGACATGACAGGAGATAGAATGTGACACGATGTAAGGCTGGGGAATAACGGAAGCAGCAGAGGAAAAAAGGCATTGAAAGGAGGGCAGGGTAAGAGCTGAGAATCACAGCAATAGATGAGGGATGGAGGATGGGGTGGTGCAGAGGTAAAAGGAGAGCTCATCTGAAGCCAGGAGAAACTTTAAGTACAAACACACTGTCTCGAAAACTGCTTATTGTGTATGGTATACTACGACTGACTGATATCCAAATATATTCATTTCATGCAGTCAGTTATGCACAGTACCTATTCTACACATGTGACCCACTACACTAAATAGTTGCTTGAGTACTAATGTATTTTAGTGCTGATAATGCTGAACACTTTGCACTTGAAAGTAAAGAATTTACATTGTAGTTTGTGTTATTACCTAATACAAGTTTGTTGCTGAAATAATTTGCAATACATGACGAACAATAAATTAAATCTTTTTTCTTTTTTTGTATAACAAAGACAAATATTCCATTGTTTTTTCTATACTAAAAACTGAATACAGTAAGAATCTTCTTCCACCTTAAAAAGGTAATATATTCTTTCTAGTCATGTGTAATTTTCATAACTGAAATACATTATTATCATTTGCTTCAACAGCAAAGGTTTTTGTGGTCCTCAGCCCCAAAACTAGCCATTTGTGCTAAAATATCAAAGAATCCCATTAAAATGGCCATCATCCCCCTCATACACATAAAAATGCTTATAAACAAATCATACATACATATAAAATGTTTATATATTAATTCAGCCTTTAATGCAAAAAACAAAAATGGAAATTAAAGAGAAAAGAATTGTGCCTCTCAGCATTGCTTTTCTTGTGAAAAGCCTGCTAAATGAGTACAAGTAAATGTCCAGAACTGTTTAGCTGTGAGGAGTGGGCAAAATGTAAAATCAGTCCTCATAAATGCAAACACAAATACTGGAACGCTCCTTCCAAAGAAGAATTTTCATAACTATAATTGGCATTGATTGGGGAACTATTTTCACCAAACATAGGGGCTAAAATGTGCAGTATTTATTCTTTACCACTGTGTGGCACAAAGTGACACAATACTGCAAACATTGCGCTGCGGGTTTTCCTACCTGCACATGCTGGATTTCCGGGATGCGTTTGTGCTGGGAGATGAAGGAGGGGTCTGGTATGACCAGGTGTAGTCTGAGCCTTTCAGATCAAGGATAACCTGTGACAGAACATCATAGATATCAGCTTAGTAAACAGCTTTCCATTACTCTGGTGGTGAGTGGTAAGTGAGCGCAAACAGCTCAGCTGGTGTGTAACTCTCTACTCACCTGCTCACTGGCTGGCGGCAGTTTATGGGGATCCATGGTCAGATCCTTCAGGTCATCTGCAATGGTCTGCAAGTGGGTGATCTCCCCCAACAATGAGATCTCTTCATCCTGCAATACAAGACCATTGGCAGACAAACTGTTGACACACCATTATTGTTGGAAGAGATGTGGGAAGAAATGTAAATAAGAGAAAAGGCTGGAAATGTGGACATTAGGTAGTCGTAACTGAACACTGTTTTGTATATCCAACTTTATCAGAACACCTAAAAGTTTGATTTCAGGGATTTTAGTTGGTGGTGGCACGTTACATTATGGGAGGGTATGTGGGCTCACCATGACAGGCCGGAGCATTGACACAAAGCTGCAGAATCGCCCTCTCTCCTCAATGAGTGCTCTCCGAAGTGCCTGTTTTTCAGTTTCCTCCAAAAGCAGGTACTTGTCGCTCACATCCTGCAGGGCGCTATCCAGCCGTGGCTGAAGGTCCCCCTTCCCTGTAGGTGAACACAGCATTACTCTCACTGCGGCACATTCACCCCTGGGACTTCTACTGCTGTGCCCTGCCTCATGTAGAAGCCACAGATACAGGTGCTCTCCTTACAACTTCCTACAGTACTCACCTCCAACTCATGGTGCTGCCCATTGTTCATAGACAAAAATACACCAACCAAGTTAGGCCAAAGAACTGGTTTGTTTTCAGAGCAGGGTGTCACAATACCAGCATTGCTGTGGAAAAGTTTAGAGGGAAACTGCACGGCCATGGCCTGAGGCTGTGTGCACGGAATGACAAGGCTGTTGTTGTTCTCTTGACTTTGTTTTGGTAATCTGTTTTGCGCAGTCAGGCTGACATCTTGCACATTTGTGTTACATCAGAGCCATATGACACATTGTTTTCCACTCTTAAACGTTAGTTTTATTCTGTTTTTTCTTTTTGCTATTCCAGCTAAATCATTTAAACACTGTAATTACTTATAAGTCCGTTCTCTTATTATGAAGAACATAGAAAAACAGATCAAATGGCTAGGCACACAGAGGTGAAATGGAGAGGGCTAATGGAGGAATAATATGCAGTAATCTAAGGAGAGCTTCCAGAACAACTATGCACACGTTTATTTTGTCTCAGCAGCCAGCCTGGGGTTTATTGAAAGGAGTTCCTTGACGGTATGTCTCCCCCTACCCGCGACGCAGTTTGGTCTGCGGTATTTGCTATGAGCACACAGATCACATTTTGATCCAATAACACACACTGCTGAGATTTTTCTCTTACAGAAGACTTGGCTGTAGCCCGTTAAACTGACCAGCTGCCACTGATCTTGGCCTGTTTGTTAAAGCACTGTGGAAACGACCCAGAATCCTCTTGCTTTCTGCTCACAACTGAAAACACAACTTTTTTGCAAAAACAGACTTTAGCTGTTTGGTTTTTTTAGTCAATGCTCCTAATCCTTTTTTTGGGAAAAATTACTCATTTTAAATGTTAAATTACAGTTCATTGTATGATTTAACAATGTAATCCATAAATCTATTAACCAAAGTTGGTGACCTTTGTCTGGATTTCTAAAAAGGGCTTTTATTTGAGACCTAAAGCTGACCTGTAAGTTTAACTTTTCACAGTTAGAACGGCATGGCTCTAAAATGCATCTGTTAAATTCCTGCCCAAATATCCTCATATTCTTCCAGAAGGAAATCCTCTAATTCTCCTCAGATTTTTTTCAATTTTGAATTTTGGACTCTTTTAAGACATCTGTACAGGGAATTCATCTGAAGGTGCACTTCAAGCATTTGTACCACTTAATAAATACAATAGGTGAGCTGTGCTACGCAGCATCATTCAACAATATGATCTTCTGAACAATAAATGGCTACATGTCAAAACAATTCATGTAAGAAAACACACAGGAGCTCAATAAAACATGAGATGTGCTCTGTCTTGGGATAATTTTATCGTTTATACATGCTTAGCTATATTGAAAAATCAAGTTATTATAGCTAGAACTGAACAATGTTAAACGCACTGATGCGCAATTTAAAAGAGACTGTAGTACTGAATAAGCCTGTTGTGGGGAAAAAGATCTCTACCGTCATAAAAAAAGGTTTCTCATTGTACAGGACTTGTATATATGTTGACTGCACAGCATTCTTCACTATATTGAATCTGTCTTTGTAACCTAAATCCACTTTTTACAAGAGCCTTCAGATCAACCTTGTATCATTAAGGAATACTCTGAACTGAAAACACAAGGGATCTTATTTTATAATACAAAAAAAAGTTGTAGCAGTTCATAGAAAGAAGATGTATGTAATAAATTAGCTCCAATTATCAGGAAGCCCAGAAGCCAACTCATGTGCTCCTTGACTGTTAAGCAAGTACAGTGCACTGGACTTGAGTAAAAATGTAACGAAAGAGCAAAGCGAGGCTTACAAATGCTAAAATAATTTAATATTTTGAAATGGCCTCAATTTAATATAACAACTTTGAGTGAAAATGCTAGAGAAAGCAATCTTTTTCTGTATTTGCCATATATTTTCAAAATCTCTGCAGGTGCAGAAAGAATAAAACAGACAATTTAATTTAATCTCTGTAGTAATCCAGGCAACACTGAATTCTTGCACAGCCTCTGATTTTTCCCAAACACACAATTTTTCCTCTTTCTCTGTCCTGCAAAACAGTTGCACCATCTCTATTATAAATAAAAAAAATAAACAAATAAATAAATAAACCTTTCCAAGTACCACTACGTCTCCATTGCTTTAGAATAAGATGGTGTGCTTGTAAAGCTGTAAAGGTGGTTTGGCTGTAGTGGCTGTTGGTCACAGAAGTCCCACCAGGAAGAATATCAAAGATATCAAAGAGTGCTATTAATGGTGAAGGTAGAAAAAGCATTCATCACATGAGGGATCCATGTCAAGGTAAATCCTGGTCAATCTGTCTTTAGCCATATAGAGACAATGCAGAAGTTGAAACTCAATAAAACTATGATACATAAGAAACAGAGAAGGCATGTACTCCTCTGATGACAGCTCAAGACTAAGGCTTGGTCCAATAGGGTAACTTGGAGATCTTCCCAAGCCACTCTTATAATACTCAAAGAAAACAGCTGCAATGTGTGCATGTGACTGTATGTCACTGAAATTGCTTCCTTTTTAGTAGAACTTCTTTAAAAGCAAAATCAAATGAAGTGGCAGGAGGATGTGCAAGAAAGTAGGGTATTAAAT
This sequence comes from Heterotis niloticus, assembly GCA_018136845.1. Lineage (NCBI taxonomy): Eukaryota > Metazoa > Chordata > Actinopteri > Osteoglossiformes > Osteoglossidae > Heterotis > Heterotis niloticus. Next base: position 31,590,978 of record CM030888.1, on the reverse strand, counting down.
TCAGAGCAAAATATTGTAGCGGTGCTGGTAAAAGTAGGATTTATGGGTCTTACATTTATCAAATAACTGACTGAAAGAACAAAAAAAGACAAAAACAAGATAAGCTGCTCAAGGGCCACATACCTCACCTATGCCAACTATGAAATGAAACTGTAAGAGGAAGAGTAAATTTATGGCAATTTAAGAATATGTGGAAGATAACTATAAACCAAAATAATTTCCGAACTGATTCCAATTTTTCTGCATGCCAATTACTACAGGGCTAGAGTTGTAATAAACTACTGAGAGAGGGAAAGGGGGACAGGCCAGGGTCAGGAACAAAGTGGGTTTACAGAAGCTGGTGTCAATGCTTTTCTTTAAAAATGGGAATACATTAAAAAAATAGAATTTGGAAAGAATATTCATCTACACAGCACTGCTGTGGTTGGGCACAGAGACCAGGTTTCACAGGTGTAAGTTGTCTTTCACTGGGTCTAGTATGTCTGCAACAGTATAAAACACAATGAAAAAGTCTCTGCAGTTTCTCATTACCTGTATGGCAAGGTAAGTGATTTTGGTCTGGACAACCTGAAAAATAAACTTTATTGCTAACTGCTTAATCCTGAGCAGAGCTGCTGGAGTTATTATATGTTTTATTAATTAATAATATATTATGATATGTGTTATTTACTATTAACTGGAGCAATTCAGTCCAAAGCAGCAAGAGCAAGGAACAAACACCTGAAATGCCACACATTGCCTATAACAGCCTTGTGTTTGCATGAATTGTAAACACAAGCAATAACAAGCAGTGATCTTGTGAATTTTATTTCCTTGTGTCATAGAGATCAATAAATCAATAATCTCTATGAGCCAAATTGTCAAAATGTGTCTGTTGAAGTCTTACTGTTTCACCTATGGGGGGGTGTGCAGTTAGGAGGTATCATTACGCCCCTGTTAGCCATAAATATAGTTGGCAGCTGATGGGTTTTCTAAGGAGGAAGGGTTTTTTTTTAAAATGTTTTTCTACATGGCCTGGCTTCAGTTTTCACATTCTGATATCTGTCTGTTACATTACCTTTCTTTGCCTTCTTCTGTAGTTTCAGTGTGTCTGAGGATGTCTTCTTAATTTCCTGTCGTGCTTTTTTGTAATCTGCAAAGACAACAAGTTGCATTATACATTTTTTTGAGAAGCATGTCATCACTAGAGGAGTTTTATTAGTTTCAAGGCTGAATCTAGGTGTCTCAGAAGGCTGAATATTTGTCAGTAAAAGTCACATCTTGTGAAAGTAGTGAAAAATCCTTTTCATGAACAAAACTATTACAGACAAGACAATGTTTGAAAAGCTTTTAATAAAAATTGTACAAAATATTAAATTTTCCATAACTATTGATGGATTTTTAAAAATATCTATGAAAAATACAATAAAACAAGTTAATCTAGACTTTGTACACGGTATCTGCTACACACTCAGAGCTATTGTTCTGTATTCAATGCCACATTTTACACATCTGCGCTATTGTCATGCCTCTATGACGTGTGAACCCTTTTCTGTCCACTTTTTATTGACACATGACAGTGATTGCAGCCGCTTAAACATTGCTATCTGGTGGTTAAACCAAAAGACACTTTCATCAACTTTTGTTGATTTTTAAAATAGATGACAGCCTTCATCCTCTTGTTGTCAGAAACCGCTTATGTTGACTTTTGTTGACAACTGCCTCTAAAAAGTTAATGTGTCAGAATGTAAAATCCTCACTGACACTCATCTACATCCACTTTTTTCTAATAGCAGACTCACCTTTTGCATGGTCTTTGTCCAAAGTATTCACCCCCTTCTTCCACTCCTCCATCTGTTCTTGCAGGGGGTTGATCAAACAATCTATAAATACACTTCAGAAGAGACAAGTGAAAATTAAATGTAAAGCAAGGAAAAAAGAAGAAAAAATTAAACTAAGACTAAAATCAAAAACTACATAAAAACAAATTCTAGGATTTATAGGTAAATCTTAAATGAGCTATGGCAAATACCACTGTATTTTTCAGGTTAATAACGTGGAAGAAAATGTGATGCAAGAAGATTTTGTTGCTTTTAAAGTGACAAAATCATTATGATTTATACCCCAGAAATATTACAATAAATGCATGGCTCTTTTTCTCATAACTAATGGGAGATTAGTAGGGACACTAATGCTAAATCATGCTTATGTTTAGGTTACTGAAGGAAAATAGCATTTTAAAAAGTTTCTCAACCAGGATTCTTTAAGCTCAATCTGTATACAGGTGTAACATTATTGACGTGGCTAGATTCTCAGGTGTAATGAGGGGAGGTGAGGTATGAACTTACGAAGACATCTGTCTTAGCCGGGCCTCAATACTTCTGTGACGCATACACATCCTGGTGAGTGCGGAGCCAATATCCCTGGTGCCCCCTAAAAAACAAGACAGACCACTGTCAATGAACTTCTTGCTTTCTTTCTCTCTCTCTCTCTCTCTCTCTCTCTCTCTCTCTCTCTCTCTCTCTCTCTCGTACACACACACACACACACACACACACAAAATCTGCAGGCAAGTGTCTACCATCTTAACCTGGGGCTTTGGTGTGGACAAAGCAAAACTCATGACCTTATCTCTCAGATCAGGCAAAGGACATAGGAAGGAATGGAGGACAGGGGGCTGAAGTACTGAAAACATTTGAAAATTTCTTTTCTTCTTGTTTGGGTCTCACTGATGTGCAATAAGCTGTTCTCAGCCTAATTCTCTATAGCAGCTGTACAAACCTCAGCTGCATATCCACTCATATTATCCCCATGACAGAACCCCCTTCCTGGGTCATTGTTACTTGTGCAAAACCCTTACACTCCTCAGCAGGATGGTACCATTTGAGTAAACTACCTGGCTGCTCCTCAGGACTAACTGACATTCTCCTCTCCTCTGGATTAACTTGAAAGATTAATAAGTGTGAACTTTTGTATAATTAAAAAAAATCCTCCAGAACTATTTTATACCTCATGGTTGCTGTATATTATGTATCAGCAAGTTTTTTTTCTAGGTCTATAAAATTCAGTCTCTGTTTATCTGTTTCTTTGTTCTTTCTGTAAAACGTCACTTAAGAGTTAAAAGTAGCTGTGTGAAATTTCAAGTCTGTGGCTTGAAAAACAAAGCTGTGCATAAAGAACAAATAGACAGAGATGAGCTGTATACATATACAGCTCCTTGATTTAGTATCTCTGTTACACAATAACTAATTTATCCAAAGCAGCTCTATACAAATAATGCAGGACTGAGTCAGCATTTCAGCCAAAACATTCTGAGAGGTAAGGATGTGGGGATAGAAAATCTTATTACACTTATTCCCATGTTTAGAAAAATTCAGAGTTCACCTCAAATGACTTTCAGTTTGCTTCTCATATCGCTTAAGTAAAATCAGTTGCATGCTACAAATTTAGGCCACCTTAAAACACTGGGAGGACCAAGAAAAGCTTTATTTCAGTTTTCTGTTTACCTCTCTGACTTCATACTTGGTAGCTCCAAAAACTAGCCAGAGACTTTGAACTTGACATTTACGTTAGGAAATTTGTATTTTTGACAGTTCCATTAGGTTTAGGTCAGCAAATTCACTATTGCTACCGAACTGGCACTTTGTGATGATGCAGGACAGGAGTGTGGAGGAAGAGCCTCAAGGAACAACAAAGCTCAGTTGTTTCTTTGGTAACAACATTTTCCAACTTTATCCACAGTTACGGGAAAAACCTTTGCTCAATGCCCTCTCAGCACCTGTCAAGTGCACAGCAGTTTTTTCATTTTTAATACTTATTTGGAAAGAAACATTCCCAGTTGTGCACAGCACTACTGTTGCAGTAGCACTGATGATAAGAGTTGCAGATAAATAGAGTACTGGACAAACTGAGGACTTCATAAACACATCATGCATAACACACAAGGTTCTTTAGTTTAACATGCCACAATATCTTCACCAACCCAGAGACACACCTTTTCTCTTCTTGTCTCCTATTTAAAGTTATGTGTCTGAGGTAAAAGAAGTAAAATACTGAAATGGCAGGACCCCTCACAAAGCAACAAATCTCCCTGCCACTACAGGTAGTTTCTCTGAATCTCTCCCAAGGGGCTTATTTATGGGGGAGCACTCACTAAAAATAGCTGTGATGGGAGTATCCTTCTCTGTATTTCTTCCTATCATCCTTCTGAAGGATCTTGGAAGGCCCAAAGTGAGATCAGAAAGGAGAGAAATTGACCTCATAATTAAACCCATAACTCCATTATTGAGTTTCAGAGCTATGGACTAATTTTCACCTTAGTGTTTCCATATTAAAATCTTTCCAGAGCCATCTCTAAGAAGATAAAAGCTCCACATTTAGCAGGTGATGTTGTAGGCAAGTGTAAAACACTACACTTAGACTCACTTATGAGGTCATTGACTGACTGCAGCAAAAGAAGGGATATCAAGATTTTACAGCTACATTTTAGCGAACAACCCATGAATCCCTAAAAAATGGTAAGAGACTGAAGTCACTTTTAACCTTATTTCTTCACAAAAAATAAATACCAGAGGGCAACCAGTGAGGCCAGATTTCCTACTAATGGCACTACATACAGACTCATTACTGTCATTATGACACACACAGAGACATTTTAACATTAATCTTATTGCTCAAAGAAAGAAGTGCATGGTTCCATGTAAATCTTTCTACATGGAATGGGTTTGGTATATTTTGCAGTGTAGAGTTTATTAAATAAAAATAATTAAATTTGTTCTTGACACATGATCAGGCCCAAGCCAGGTATGCCCTGTCATGAAATATTTACTATAATCCCACAAGATTTACCCTAAACCACCTGCACAACTCTAAAAAGTTCATATTACATAACTACTAGTTCAGTTATGCACACCTGTTGGCTGTGACATAGAGGTTTTCAATTGCATAGCGGTCCCATTACTGCATTCACAGAGGCTTAGGTGATGACATTGACTTTCTTATGGGTGACAAATAGATCTGCCTATCTCCAAGGTTGCCCTGTACAAAAAACTTCCAATCCAAATAATATATTGCTGCCTGCACATCACTACAGCTGGTGCACATGTTGCAGTCAGTGCTATCTACACATCCAATCAAAGGAGCCAGCTGCTTCTGTGAGCAAGTAAAAATATAAAAATTAACACAAAAATTACACTGTTTGGCACTGCACACATTAATAATGGAAGGATAATGACGTTTGTTGGCATATATTTAGCTTCTCCTTTTCACTTGACTATGACCAGTGAGCATATCCCTCTCCGTGGTGTTTGCCTGTTCGACAGCCCTAAATATACTTATGTACAAAATGCAACCATCTTTAATGGCAAAAAAATAAATAAATCTGGTGATTACATAATGTGTTAGTTTTTACCTTTCCACCGCTATACCTTTTTAACTTAGGCAGCACTGAGTAACACTGCACTGGGTCTCCCCCAGTATCACATTTCTGCTTGTCCCAATGTTTAATTTCATTTCATATTCATATCTTGGCACATACAAACAGCTCAATGGGTGATGAATAGGTATCCGTCATCAAGCACGTAAATTGAGCCCCCAAGTTGGGACTCCATAAAGAAGAGGTATATTTGTTTCTTTTACACTTTTTTGAAAAACTTGTGTTCACCATCACTGTCTCTTAGTGTATTGGATGACACTATGGCAAGTGACTTTACTTTGTATGACAAAAAAAAATGTCTTAAAAAGAAATGCGCCTCAAAAAAGAATTGATGAAAGACAATGTCAGGGACTAAAAAATAAACTCAAAATGTCTTTGTAATCAAAAATCCATAACTCTGATGTAATATGAGATACAGATGTACTTTGTTTCATTTTGGTATGTTTGTTACAGAATAAGAAATACCATTCTTAGTTTCCCTTCAGTCAGACTTCAGCAAGTTTTCATTAATGGCAAATGAATGCACTACAACTGGGAGTTTCTGCAAAGTGTCACACAAATAAATCAGTCATCTTAATGTAAGCCTTTTCCATTTTTGAATGAAAATTAAAGCAAGAAAACAGCCACAGAATTTTGTTAAATAAGAACAGTGATATAAATAGATTTAATTAAACTCTCCAGGCAGTTTCCCTGTGGTGCAAAACAGTATGTGTGAACAAGGCACTTGATCCCCTCCCCGAACTTTTGAATGAAGCTCTGCATACAAAGGGTGTGTGCCTACATGAAGGGTGGCAGGGGGTAGGTCACAGTGACTAATCTGCATTATAACACAAGCTGAAATGATGAAGATGGATGCATTTCCAATTATTTCTTGCCTTGTCAGCTTACATCTGATGAAGAATTCCACAATTTTGAGGTAATGGTGGAAAGACAGTATGTGCTAGGCTGGTATATTGAGAGGGTACAGCAATCAAAAGCCATGGGTGGGTGGCATAGCTCTGGCAAAGTCAGGTGGCTGAGACAGGACTAGCACAAAGGGCCAGCTTTGGTTCACAAGCTGTAAACTGGTCAGGTTGGATGCTGATAAACAGAAGTGAGAAAGTTTGAAGGGACTTATAAAGATAGCACTGGATGGGACAAAAGCAAAGAGTTCATATTTGCAAAGCTTCACACACCAAAAGCTAGACTTGTACCCACAAGCAATATTTTACTGACATAGCAAGTAGGAAGTGGGTACATTTTTTTAGGGACTTTCAGTGCAGTGGCCTGTACACTGACTCCTGTTAATAAATGTGGTTGGATTATAAATTGCAAAGATACAAACATTTTCTACCTTATTTTCAATTGCATTTTCTTCATTGCTATATTTTCTAAAATTTCTGTTCATTCCAGAGTGCACAGCTGTCAGATAAAATGCGACCGAGACAGAATGGGAGTGAGATACATCCACTGTGTTTACAGCTCACATCTGGTGCTACTGAGTTTTGATCACTGAGACGAGAAATGCTAGAACAATTTATAGCACAAATACATCAATAACCAATGTTAAACAATAGCTTATGGAGAGAAGGTGTTTTTATTTTCAATTATCATTATCAGTTTTCATTTTAATATATCTCATACTTAATTAAAATTTTAAAATGATACGTATTTTGATTATTACTGGTACACAAAACATTTGTACAGACCTAATCCTTAAAATTCCTACAATAACTTGTAGGCATCTTCTCCAAGATATGCCCTGCCTCACATCTTGTTTTCTAGGTATTTTCCAGACTATCACAACCCTATTAATAAAGGATGGATGGATGGTAAAACAGTATTTTTACTTAGAACGGCTTTATCTGAAATCTTCACTGAACCTAACACATTGACATCTCTTTTTATAACTTTTATATACTAATTAAAACTTACTGGCAAAGTGAGTAATGGATAAAGACAGAATAGTCTCTTTACAAACATAAATTTATGAACAGATTTCAGGTCCCAGTTATGTTTGTGAGTTGAGGAGAAAATGTATAGACGGTCCCCACCTTACGATGGGGTTACATTCTAATAAACTCATTGTAAGTTTAAAATATCGTCAGCTGAAAATACATTTAATACACCTAATCTACTGTCACGCCTGTGGCAGCTTCGAAAAAGGAACGTAGGCAGTCTCTCCGCTCCCGTCTTCAGACTGTACACTGATTGGTGTAGGAAACAATCGTGGATGGGATTTAGTTCCTACCCAGACTTCCTGTCTGTTCTCAGTTTCCGCTGCCCATTGTGATCTCTCCTGCAACCACTGTCTTGATAACACCTTGTATTTTGTTTATTTTGAATTGTGGCAGCTTTTGTTTACTGCTAATCGCTAATGTTTAGTGCTAGCTCCTGGCTAATGGTAACACTCTTTGTCAGAAACAACTCAGTAAAGATTTTAACAGAACTTAAACTTATTACTGTGGTGTCTTGCGATTGTTCCACCAACCCACACCATAACACCTACTGAATGTCATAGCCTAGTCTAGCCTTGACTACCTTAAAAGTCATTATAGGCTTGCCGCTTCCATGCCACTTTCAGAAAACACAGACACAGATGGATGAAGACAAGACAATGTAGATACAGGGAGGATATCAAAAAAATGCTGACAACACAGAACACTATAGAGTATTGGTTGTATACACTAGCAACCGTGTGGCATCCTGGGAGATGCGGATTACTGCCACTGCCCAGCATCATGAGAGGTTTTTACTGCATATCACTTCCTCAAAAATAAATAAATAAATAAATAAATAAATAAATAAATAAATAAATAAATAAATAAAAATTTGAAGTACGGCTTCTACTGAACGCGCATCGCTATCACACCATTGCAAAGTCTAAAAATCGTAAGTCAGACCATCGTAACTCAGGGACTATCTGTAGTTAGAGTGACCCTTACAAATTAATATAAATTCTTCTTGTCATTTGTTGCCTGGTGCTTCAATTGTGCTTGACAATATGCAGATACTGTCTGGGTACTCCACAGCTACACAGAATTAAAACATTAAAAAGCTCTCAGGCTAGCAAATTGTTCCAACAGTGCAGTATACACAGGCACAAAGAAAATGAAAATATTAACTACTTCTGGGGTGTTGGAAATACCAAAGGAAAAGATCCTAAGCATTCCTCACAGTCAAACTTATTCCACCTCAAATATTTCTAATAAGAGTGATACTGATATTCTTCCACTCTTTCACCATTTCAGGTGTACCATAAATTCCATGAAACTGTAGACACAAGAAATCTTTGTCACCTTGCATGTTATCTACACTCACCTCAGCTGGAAAAAGCCCAAGGGCAACTGTCACTCCTCTAAGTTCCTATTATTAGTAACTGAGACAATAGGGTTTCAAGTGCTTTGTCACCAAAAGAGAACATTTTTACTGCAGGAGAACTAAATTGATAAACACTACTTTGTCCAAAAAAAGAATGAATATTTAATCCTATGGTAAAACCAAAATAGAACATTTGCACAAAAGTACATCAACTCAAACAGGTTTTTTCTTGGCATATAATGCCTTAGCATGCAAGAAGGTTTTGTACTGAAAAGTTTTTATATCGATTACAGTGTAAAGGCTTATGGTTTGGGCATTATGCCAGGATTTAATAAATACCCATCTCCTCATGGAGAAAGCATCTCCATTCCAAAATGCAGACATTGGGGCCAGAAGTTGGTTTCACTTCAGAAATGACAGAGCTGTTTTCCAAAACAGAAAAATCCTCTTCCATCCAGGCCACAGGATTCCATGGATCATACTATGTGAATAATTCAGTCTGAATTAGTACCACTGGACAAAGACAAGATTTATCAACACTAAGTATGGGGGTAAGTCACCCTTGTTTTTGCCAAGCTAAGCCCTGCTTCACCCATGTGAACTGGGTACACAGTAGGAAAGCTGATAGCAACCAGTGAGTAAAAAAGGGAAAGACAACAGGCTGAAAATCCAAACTGTCGATGGGGGACTGCTTCCACTGGAAATGCCCTCATTCCTGACTGTGCCCCTTCAACTGTGTGTCTGCATGAGTTCTCGCCCTTTAACAGTCCAACTACGAGAGGCTCCGTTACCATGGCAGATGGCCGAGAGAAGCAGTGGACACAGCTGACCTCTTGCTGAGCCAGGTTCATTACGTGAGGCTGACCATTTCACAGCATGCTAAATACCAGAGAGCGAGATTAAATACTTAAATAGCTATTAGTGATAACAGCACTCCCAAACGTGAACAATTTCTTTTAAACTTGTAAAAAGTAAAAAATGTTTCAAAAACCTAATTTACTGACCAAATCTAATTAAATTGGATTGTGAGAGGAAACTAATTATTTAATACATATTGAATTTTTGGTTTCAAAAGTGAATTACAAACACATAAAAAGTAATACGGCTTTTGAACACATATACAGTGAGTAGTCCATTTATGAACATGGGAATGAAAGCTGGTTATTTTACTTGAATAGTTTTTGAGGTGAATATAACATAGAGAGGGCCAGCAGCTTGACATTAATTCTGTATGCAGCTGCATATGTAACGTGCACCAGTAGATAATGCAGTGTTGGATTACATGACTATATTTCAAAAATCAGGGTCTTTCTGTTGGCAAAACAAACCTTTGTTTACTTTAAGTTGTACATCTCTTTGAGAAGAATCAGCTAAATTAACAAATGTACTTGTAATGCAACACTCGGAAAACCAGACAGCTCTGTGGAGTGGGAAGCAGCAGTGATTTTTTTGGTTGGGATCAGAGTAGGACTCGCATTTTCTGTCTTTCTTTCTCTCTCCCACTAAGCAACTGACAGCAATCAGGCTGACATGTTGTAAATAAGAAGGAAGAATAAAGAATCCTGACCAAAGTTAGAGCATAAAGTTAAAAAACTTCAGGCAGCAGTTACTATTCCTGATCCTTATCTATTAACACATGAAGTGATGCTTTAGCACAAAATATGAATTAGCATACGCTTTGTGAAAAGGAAGTGCTATCAAATTGAATCCGATTCATAATGACCACTGGGTTAATGGTTTTTGTTGCAAGGGAAGAATGTAAGCGGTTTGCCATTACCTTTTTCTGTTCATGTTGTTTTCATTTCACTCGGAGTGCAGACATGAGAAGAAACATACAACCTTCATATACCTTGACTGGACTTGAACTCAATACCATACTAACAGGGGCTGTGAGGCAACAGCTTAACCGACTACACCAGTGTCCCTATTCTAGTTCTGCCGATGAATTGCAAAACAGTCAAGACTCCTCAAAAAGTCTGTACCAACACAAAGTTCATTACAGTTTGTATGTTGGGGACACACTGTATTATGTATTTTTCCATTGCTACACCTAATATGGACGCAATGGTTTATCACTGAAAATATTTAAAAATTGACTACGGCAGCCAGTGAGCCAAGATTTGACATGATTTTACTTGATAACAAAGTTAAAAGTTAAGTATATAACACTAACACCACATTAGTACATCAGATAAGCACTGGTCAGTGAGATTTTTTTACTTTAAGGGATGGACCAGGCTGAGATGTGTTGGGAATTCTGTAGCTCTGCTGTCCTCCTGCCTTCCCTCCATTAACCCTTATGTGCTTTTTTCTCTGCACTAGGTGCAGCCTACTTTCCCCAACCATGGTAAATAATGCTGTTTGATGAACACAAATAAACACAGGCTTGTTGCTGCTGTGGGATGAAGGATAGCTGAGGTTTTTTCTATATGTCTGCCTGCAGAGTAGGCATTTAATAATTCAATAATTCAGCTTTGTGTTGCATCGCAGCTAGCTGAGTGCTGCCTCACAATTGAACTTAGTAGAAATAAAAACCATTTGTAATAAAAATCACAGCCCAATTCAGTATTACCACATGCTGCTCACTTACGAAATTTGGCATTTGATATAAAGTCATCTCTACATTAAATTTTACAAGCAACACATCAGCAAATTAAATGTTGTGGTTCTTTTGTGAACAACAGAACACATTTAGCAATTTTGCTCTAAACCACTGCCATTACTCTCGTTCAAGCTGAAATATGAAACAATACAGAAATCTGAGCTTTCACTTGTTTGAGCTATTATGGATTCACCTTACAAGAGCAATAAAATATAAACAGCAAGGATTTCTTAGCTAGATTTAAGAAGTTAACATGTATGCAAATTATTGTATCAGGATGGGTATCAGTGATGTATCAAACAGGTTTTCCTCAATTTGTGTTCAGGTCCAACAAGTCTGGGCTTATACAACTTGGAGTGTATTATGAAAGCAGATCAACATTTTCAGATCTCCACAAACTAAGAGTCACACCTGTTATCTCTGTCTTCATATCACATGCATTTCTGCAATTAAAATGAACACATGCAGAGCCTGTAATGGAAGCTGTATTGTAATTCCAAAGGAATCACAAATGTGTTCAAGATGTTTTTGCTCTACCCTGTCTATCCAACAATAAATGTAGTTATGACTTTGTTGACACTCTTTAACAATAAATTAATCCATGTTGTTGTCTGTTTACCCACTACTTACAGATACGACTTCAAGATGCTGCTTTCAACCTACAAGGTACTGGCACCACCTTATATCACCAGTCTCCTCACTAACTACAAGGCATGTCGCACTCTACGCTCACAAAGCTCTGACTTCAGCGTAGTCCTGAAGTGCAAGTGGCAAAGCGCTTAGTCATCAGACCCATAAATCCCTGCCTTTAATTGGTCCCCTCTGTCACTGCCTTTAAAGATGGACTATAAACCCATTACTTCAGCCTTGCATTTTAATAGTTGATCCCAAGTGATGTACTGGAACTGGATAACAACTTCATCTTCCTCAGATTATAGCTCTGCCTTGATAAACACACTCATCCTTTGTACTAGACATATCCACACAGGTCATTTGTGACTAGAACAGAATGCCAACGAGGAGTGGACAGGTACTGGGATCTGGGTCCTCTGATAGGATCTGGATCCTCTAAGGTTCACTTTTGTCCATTTCCTTGCACTTGAGAGTTTTTTTTTTCCTCTCCTCTACTGCCAGCTAGAATACCCTAATAGTTAACTATATCTGCTGCCTTACAAATGGAAAATCTGGATTCTACTGTTCCTTTTGTTCACTGTAACATTCCTTGGCACTTTGTTCAGCACTCTATTACGCTTGTGAGAAGAGCGAGATACAAAAGCTGAACGTACTTTTACTGTTGCACATATTTACATAAATGCTGATAGTTTTGTTTGATAAAAAAGCACAAAAAAATACATATTAGTAAAATTACCAAGACTACAAAGAATGTGCTGGGGGGGTCAAAAAGCAGGCTTATCATAAGCCCCCCTCAGAAACAAAGACAAAAAAGAGAAGGTCTCGGGGTTCTACAGCTGATCCTGGAAGCACTGGATGCTAGGCTAGGCAGCGTACACACAAAATGAGTGCCGATTGAACCTATGTTCAGTTGCATAGCAAAAGCACAAAGGGGTACCTCTACACTACGAGAGCATTACTATCATGTTAAAGTCAATGGCAAGAAAAGGAAAACAGTACTAAAACCAGCTTATATCAAATAAAGGGCTACCAAATAGCCCTTTAAAGTTACACGGATACACTGTATGTATGGGGATGCTTGAAATTCTGACAGTAAAGTACTATAAAAAGAGGGTAAGATGAGAGCTCTCCTCCTCCTCTTCAGCTGGTTGGTATCCATATGTGTATTTTCTTATAATAACTGCAGTAAGTGTGTACCCATGGCAAGCTCTTTCTGCCAACCGGTAGCAGTCCCTTTCAGCATTAAGTAGATCCAGGGAAAAGCATGCACGCACGCACGCACGCACAACGTTCAGAAAACTTGTGCAATGCATAAGTAAAATGGGTGGAAGAAAAGTGCAAGAAATTGCTCCTGGGTTACATGTGAGGGGTAACCATATGAGAGCATATGACTGCAAGTTGTGTGCAGTAGTATGGTGAAGAAAACATGTGGCCAGAACAGATGTTTTGCAACATGTGCAGCAAATGTACTGGAGCCACACAACCAAGGCTTGGGGGATTGCACATAAAAGCAGAAAGAACGGCCTGGGGAGGGATCAGAGCATGTGGCACGAGCCCCTTGACAGACATGAGGAGAATGAAGATTATGACAATAATGACAACAAAGAACAGAGATGTACAGAGCTGACTCCACTACATACATCCACGCTGCAACCTTAAACCATGAGTAATTTGAAAAAACAGCGTTAAATAAAGCAGCATTAAGCAGACTATTACTGTATACCAAATTACTATTTCTCTTATTTTTAACTGTTTTTTTTTCAGTAATCTTAAACCAGCAAAAATATTGGTTATTTCAAAAACCAGGTTTTAACTCACCAATTAAAACAAAGATAATAAATAATAAACACATCCACATTCCCTATGGGAGTACGTCAGTAAACTAAATCACTCCTGCAGAACTTAAAAGTCCTATTACCAAATGCCTGTAAGAATTTCATTTAAATTCAAATAAATGCAGTTCTTTACTGTTTTAAACAAGCAAAATAAAAACTAAAAGTATAACCCACTATTTAAATTGACTTTAATATAAAGAAAATTGATATTTTTTGACATTTTACTTTTATGGAAATTATTTTTATACTTGTTTCCAAACTAAGTTATATATTTGTACATAAGAATCATGTACATTATCCTGTAGGGAATAATCAAGTATCAACCAACCTATTCAAATGCACATCAAGTAATAATGTTTTCACCAAGGAAACACAATGTAGATAGGCTGATTACTAATCTACCCCAAAGCTTGCAGTGAAACAGGTACACAACCACACATGTAACTAAAAAACAAAATTAATAAATAAATGAATGAATGAATGAATGAATGAAAACTGGGCTGAATGAGAGAAGTCTGCACCTCTGAAGCTGACTCATATTTCACAGCCTTTCATTCAGCAACAATAACATCATCATGAGCCATTCAACATATTTAACATATTTAGTGTATACAGTGCTGCAAGACCTACTATTTGCCCAAGTCTGATGCCCATCCTGGAAGCACAGTACCTAAGGCTATCCAAGGGGATAAAATGGACAGGATAACTATCCATCACAGGCCATACAGCTGTATTAATCTGTATTTTCTCAAGCTAAAAAGCAGCATGGAAAAACACAGCAGAAACAAGAACTTACTGCTCACATTATAAGAATCTTTAAAAAGTAAAGTTGGGTCATTCACTGCACAGGGTATTGAAATCTTCACAAAGAAACATCTGACTTTTGTGAAATCTAATATAATTGCTTCAAGTCTCCCATTTTTATTTTGATGTCCCTCATGCTAACATGAACACAAAAACAGCAGTATGAGGGACACAAATAAATAAATGAATACATACATACTCTAGTTTTCAGTATAAGCTATTTCTGCCCACTATTATCATGAAATCAATTATTTTGAAACTGTTTGTGGAGGAAGTTTACAGTCTTGGTATTTTGACTGCTTCATTTCTCACATGGCCTGACATGAAATGATTAGTGCTGGGGTGAAAGTGGACATATGACTCCTGCCAGCCTACATGAGAGCTGTGTATTGGTGTTTGGTGATAAGAAAGAATGAACTGTTTTTTTATACATATATAACTTTAGTCCCTTCACGGAAATTCAGCTGAGAGTACTGAGTGGGAACCAGCTGAAGTGAACGCCTGCACTTAATGTTGGACTGTCTGTTTGTCTCCATAGGCAGGTGCCCAAGTTCCCTCCCTACCATCCTCCCCATTTTCCAGATAGTTATCCAAACCCACTAGGTTACCAAATCTTCTGGATCTCCACAGGTTTAACATAATCCCCTGTAATAACCACAGGAATTAAACAATGGGCTAATGAAGGACTTCTGATTTGCATGCATGTATGTTTCCATTTATCAGCCCTAGCAGGATGCTGTTCACACCCCTGTTTTACTCATCCTAGCCTGGACAAAGAGGCTCAACCTTTGGTAGTACCCCTGTTGCGCTATTCAAGTCCTGTGAAAAGGACATATTTTCAGGCACGGGGTGCCATGGTGACAGAGTACCCAGCCAATCAGAGTCTGACTCTCTATTCTGGCTATGTGCAGCAGCGGAGCCTTTTCCTCAGGGTCGCTGATGACAGAATGCTGCAACAGGATGGGCTGAAGAGGTTTCCAAAGCAGACGAGAGCTGTGCACTGCACCTCAGTGGGAGCCACTGACATCACTCCTCTCACCATAGCAACACTCAGTTCTGAGGAACACTTGCTCCAGGCTTCGTGCTTTAAGGGAGAACTTTGCTGTTCCTGTTCATTCATCTGCCCAGAATCAAGATGTTTGTGTTTTACAGTTAATACATGGTTATACAGTACCAAACATTTAATGTCAAAGGGTGCAAATCTGCAGAGACAGACAAGTACAGACAAGTGAGCTATTCCACAATTTCCAGTCTTCCCTGCAGTGAAAACCACACATTTTTAGCAACACTATATTAAATTACTTGCCTGAAGGAAATGTAAAGAGACAAATCCAAAGAAACTGATACCAGTTATGCCACATTTCTACAGTTTGCCTGGAGTACACAACAAAACTATGAAATAGTTATCTGGAAAAAATTATTTCACAGTTAACTGCAGAAATTTAAAAGAATGATGTGCCCCACAGCAGAAATCTACCAAAACGTATTATTTTCACATGTTTCTTATTCTTACAGTGGTAGCAATCTACCTAAAACTTGCTTAATCCTGGTTTACAGATATGAGCTTTTCATGACAGTTTCCACTGCGACCATAATTTCTCATTCTCATTTTGCTTTTGTTTTACAGAAGATCTCCAAGGCCTGAAACACTGCAAAAACAAGGTAGGTCAGGGGTTTTCAACCTTTTTTCATAAAGGGCCACAATAATTTTGTGAGCTGGTTTGAGGTTCAGAGGTGTCAGAATCACAGTAAGTGACAAACTGAATCTTAAATGTCTAAACTGAACATAGCAATTATATTGTACAATACATTAACTATTTTAATAAGAAATAATATTATCATTATTAAATAATTTTCCTGACATACAGATGGACATAGGATTTAAAAAAAAAAAAAACTTTTCAACATGGCTATTGTAAATGTCTTACAGAGAGAAATAGTTTTTTCTCTTTTTCTAAACTTTTGAATTTTAATCAAGTTGGAGATGTACGGAAAATGATCACCAATAAACAAACAGCAATAATAATACTGCAGCAGACTGGCATCCCATCCAGGGTGTGCCCCACGTAGCCTTGAGACATATTCTTCCAGGACAGGCTGCCGTGGAGCTTAATACTGGTTGCCAACATGTTTCTAATTCATGACAATAATTTCAGGTAGTGCACAGATCAGTTTGGCCAGTGATTCTGACTGGAAATTTATGTTTTTATAAAGCAATTGTGGTACAAAAGGTTGGAAACCCCAGGGCACACCCATGACACATTGGTGGCATTATATACCTCAGTTGGCCAGGTTACTTTTTACTTTGGACACCGTGTCTTGACATTACTTATTCTTCATTTCAATGTATATGTTGTATCTTGTAATGCACCTGGACACAATACTGATGTACCCTTGGGTCAGTAGCTGTTCTGGGTATTTCAGCATCAGACACTCTCCCATAAGACATTTTCTTACATTAGTGAAGATCAAGTAAATACAATATTACTAACAAAGAGTAATTAATGTACTCTAAACATTAACAGCAATAAAATCTGAGTGTACACAAAAACAACAAAGAAAAACTGAATCAGAATGCTACACTGGGGATGACTAAGGTACAGCTGAATACAGTGCTCAGAGTCCCACAAATACTGGCAGCAGGATCACGGTGTGTTGTCTGTCATTCCGTCAGTCGCCTGTGCACTGTGTCTGTCTATTTATAACCATTTATCAAAAAATATTCATAATATTTATCGTAGGTATGGCATATACTATATAACAAATTTATTTGTTCATCTTCCCCATAATATTTATGTTTATTCTCTGGCACTGTCAAGCATTTATGCATTTGTATATATGTATTTTTGTATGTATGCATATATGTGTGTGTATGTATGTTGAGTTCTTATGTGCAATGAAAGCCACTGAGAACCAAAGCCAAATTCTCTATGTGTGTCAGCATATTTAGCCAACAAATCTGATTCTGATTTTGAAATGTACATCACATCACATATGATAGCTGACTGTATAGAATATGTGGGCAGGACAGTCGGTAGAAGTCCATCTCTGTTCCAAATAGATCAATGTACAGAACAACTTAGAGGAGGTGGAAAACTTGGCATCATGGTGCCAGGAGAACTGCCTCCAACTGAATGTCGGCAAAACGAAAGAGATGGTGGTGGACTTTGGTAGGCGCCAGCAGCGGTCCTACACCCCCCTTAAAATCAACGGGACTGCAGTGGAGAGGGTGAGCAGTTACAAATACCTGGGCATTCATGTCACTGAGGACTTGACATGGACTGTACACATCCGAGCTCAAGCCAGTAGAGCAAAGCAGCGGCTCTACCACCTCCGGCAGCTGAGGAAGCTACAGGTCTCTCCAGCTATCCTTAAGACCTTTTACTCTGGTGCTGTACAAAGTGTTCTGACTCAGAACATCATCTCCTGGTTTGGGAACAGCTGTGCTCGGGACATCAAGGCACTGCAGAGAGTGATCCGGGCAGCGAAACGCTGCACCAGATCTGATCTACCGTCCCTACATGACATCTATACCAGGAGATGCAGGACCAGAGCGAGTAGGATCGTCGGTGACCTGTCTCATCCCAGCAACCATCTATTCATCTTGATGAAATCAGGCAAACGCTACAGAAGCATTATGGCCAGAACGGAGAGGCTAAGGAGGAGCTTCTACCCACAGGCCATAAGACTTCTGAACCCGGACATGACATGACTACCCTCACGTAATCTCTGACCACTCCGCTCCAACCCCCCCCCCCCACTGTCACTGCCCTTCCAGGGCACCTTAACTGTTCCGTACCATTTTGCCTATTTATTTATTTATTTACTTATTTAATTACTTATTTACTTAATTATTTATCTATTTACTGCTTGTTTCTGTCTATTCTTCTTAGTGTTTGGATATGTGTTTGCTTCAATTTCCATTATAGATTGTTCGCACAGTCATCCTGGTTCAGATCGGTGCACATTTCAACACATGGTACACAACCATGTGCTTGACAAATAAACTCTTTTGACTTTTGACTCTTTGACAATAAGAGAATATACACAAAAATGTACTTCAAAAAATCCTAGAAATGCATGGTGTAATTTAGTACGTATTACATATAGAACTGCCCTCAAATCGGTTCATAACTCAGGTGTTCAGTGGTTTAACCTGGAGACTTCCCCACTGAGTCATTGTGTTTACGCAAAGGAAACAGAGCTATGAAAACATCACTGCTTGTAGTGTCATCACCTGAGAAAGCATTAAACACTATGATGTATGCAGAAAACGCCCAATCTAGGGTGCATGAATCAGGAACAAAACAGAGAGAAAACAGACATCAACAATGACATGTCATGGGTGTGTCTGTATCACATCCCTGTGACACTAACAAATCCTCGTGATGGGCAAGGCCACACTCGTCCAGAAGCTCACCTTGCAGCAGGCTGACTCAGCCACAGAACAGGTAGCTCTGTGCTGTTTCAAACGTCACAGGAACTCGGTGATACCACACCCCTAACTTTGCTTAGCCTGCTTACACGCAAGGCAAGCTGCTGCTGGATGTACACTCCCATTGCTTTGTGATGGCAAAAACAAAACTGAAATAGTAATTTTTTAGGGCAGAAGAATTTCAAAAAACCACCTCTGTTTTGAAATCCAAATTTTTTATGCAGTTAATGCTCCCAAGTATCATTTAGCTGTCCCCAAGTCTCAGGTAGTTTTTGGCTGTTATTTACTTTTGTTCTTCAACTACACACAAAAATGTCCCTGATTAAATGAATTGCAATACTAATGTAGAAACATAAGCTAGAGCACTTTTCTTGTACCCTAAGTGCAACGATAAAACAGAGGAAAGGTGCATGTAATTAAAATTACTTCCAAATGTATTTTTTAATTTTTATTTAACAATGAATTCACTGCCACTATTTAAAAAAGCTTTTACTATGAAAAATATGTGCAAGAAGCTATGACAGCCTCACATGTAATATTATATATAACAAGATATAATCTTAACAAAGCAGTGGTTTTAAAGAGCAGGAACACCACTTGTTCAACAAACTTCCTTGAATCCTGTGTAAATTATGTATGAATGTAATTAACAATTACACATTATTATTTTTTGATATAATGAACAAATTATTTATACTGAAACCCAAAGAGCAAAAATAGCCAAGTTGACCCATCAGATCAGCCTTCAGTTTGATGCATCCTGAGTGCAGCTGAGCTAAAATGATTGACCACCAAACATTCTCACATGTCATTAACATGATGAAAACAAATGTCCCTCTGGCCATCTATTCATATCTACACACAAGGCAGGATATGTCTGGGAGACAAAAGATTCTGCACCACCTTCCTGCAATAAACAGACACAGGGTTGCTGTCTCTAGGGAACTCCTACTCACACACATACACGTGCACGTAAGGAAGCAAACACTGGCCACAGGCACAGACACACACTTCTTTACTGACCACTGTAGGGATTCCACACTGAATGCCACTTTAAGTAAAAACATTCCTAACTGTACCCCAATGAAGCCGGAGAACACAAAAAAGTTTAATAATTCAGAAAGAGCTGCCTTTTGTTTTATAATGCCATCCAGACTGGGTCTGTTTTTCAGAGTTTACTGCCAAAATTCTCAGAAATGTCAACAGGTTAAACATGCACAAATATACTTATATGCATAGACATGGCTCACCTCTTGTGCTGGTGGCCAGGTCTGCCACTCTCTGGAAAGCATCAAGGAAGGTAGCAGCTGCAGCCACTGTTGTTCTGCAACGGCAGTGGAAAGATGGTCAGAGAAGCAGTCACACTATCTCTTTCTCTGTCTCTCACATACACAAACAGGTAGGGCAACCTATACAACATGGTCAGCTCATCAATGAAGTTTCTCTGCAGCATCTGTGGGCTGAGTGACTCAAAAATCTGGGAAACCCTCAGAGCCAAGTTGCTACTTCTCCCAATGGCGAGGAGTCAGTTGATGTGGTTAATGCATGTTGTAATAATGCCCCCTGGTGAACTCATGCTAAAGCTATACCAGGCATGTCTCACTGGTAGGAGACCCCAGGCCAGACCCATGACACACTGGAGGCATTATATACCTCATTTGCCCTGGGAACCCCTGGGGATGCACCACAACGCATTGAGTCACTGTTGCTAGAGAAAGTGTGAAACTCCATGCTTAGTTTCTTCGAATGCAACCAGGAACCGGAACCAGAACAGCAGGCAGAAAAAACACAGAAACTGGGAAAGGTGAGAAAAGCTGAGAAGGTTGCAAATTCCACCGGAGTTCTGAGGACCAGATTCAAAGTTATAAAAGATCTGCACTATTCAGAAAATGTGGTTTATCAACATGGTAAATGAGGCAGTTTAAACAATTTCTTATGCTGATTACACTGGCATTGTTCAATGGTACAGAGTGGTAAAAAAAAAAAAACCTAGTGTTCAGCAGAATCATGGGGCTGGAGCCTATGCTACTGTGAACCGGCAAGAGGCCATCTAAGGCAATTCTGAGCCAGTTAGGGAGGGAGAAGGGAATGCAGTGAGGTTTTTCCCAACTAACAGTGTGCCAAATACAGAACAGTTTAGTACACAACCATAGTGATGGCCAACGGTCTACAACCTTCCCTGGCATGACAAGTGTAATTGATTCCTGAAGATCTCATTATTTACACTACTGTTATTTTCTCTTTATTTTGTTGCTTTATTCTTTATTCTTTTTATTCACATAGATGAGCCACAGCCTGCAGGCTAAAGTTCTAATAGGTGAATTAAGTAATAGATCTATTTTAGACCTGAAACTGATGAGATTGGGCTTATATGAAATTAACTATCCCAGGGATAAGGATGTTGGACTACTTTAGTAGGTTACAGAACAGTCTCTTCCACACACAAAATCTGTTCAATATACTGGAAGTGTTCTGTGTTGCTCATGGAGATGAAAGTCATCTTGTATTTTCCTGTTCCATCTACAAAACAAAATTGTTTTTACTGAACAAAGAGCAGACTTCCAAAAATAGCCCTAAACTCCTAAATAGCCCTGTGCGTGCACCCACAAGCACAGTGATCTGAAGAAGTGGTAAATGTTGTCTAAATGTTGTAATATTGAGAGTGAAGCCATGTCTTGCTATGAACATTTGCCCTGCTGGGCAAGTTAGTTCACCCAGTTTTGTGAGAGTTGCGAGGACGCAAATGGCAGGTAGAGCTCACCTGAGTTGAGACTGCAGCTTCCCAGCCTTGTTGATAAAGTCCTCCCATACTGGGTAGCTGTTCTGAGGACAGAAAGAAAGAGCTGCTGTTATGAAGCACAAGGTTTAAATCATAATAAGAAGAAGAAAAAAATGGGAACAATACACTTGAACCATCTGCTAGGTAAGGAAAAGGAAAACTTCATGATCTTGGGTCAGTCTAAGAGAGCTGTACCTCAGCAGTGAAGCTCACCCAACTCAAAACGTTTGAAACGAAATAACCAGATTTGCATGCCATGGACACTGAAATTGTCTGCTTGTTTACATATCTTGGGCAGACATAAGGCAGACTTGAATGATGAGTGAAAAACCAAACCAAAGTTCATGATTTAAAAAAAGTTGCCCTTATACACCCACTTCTCTTCATAAGCAGGGCATTTACAGAGGAGGCAGGGGCAAAGCAACAGGAAACACACAACATCTGGTAAGGAAGCCAAGGAAACACCTGTCAGTGGGGAGTCTGGACTGATATAACAAACCCAGGAAGAGCAGGAAGACCACATTGGCTCAGCGGGTCTGTAAGGCACAATGTTGCCTAGGGAACTGGGCAAAAATGTTTTAAGGAGTTATGCATACATGATCCAGTCAGTACATGCATTTTAAACAGGGAACTGAACAACAAAAAGGAAAATACAGGAAATAATAATGGAGAAAGAATAAGCATTTTCAAACTGATTATGAACAAAAATTGTGTATTTTTAATACACACGTATTTGGTAAAACACATTCAAATAACAGTGACCTCTGACAAGGGCAAAAATCAATAAACTGACTCTACAGATCAGTTCATAACAAAACTACTGCCAGCAGTGACTCAACATATGTCCTTCCAAAACCATCAAAGCTCATTTTCAATAGGACTTCTCAGTCACACCACCTCAATGAAAAAATAAAGCAAGTTATATCAACAGATACTCTTCAGGGCCAAAAGTATGCGGACACCCTTTCAAATTAATGGGTGTGGCTAGTAAGTGCACAAAATGAAGTTTAGAGCCATGCAATCTCCTTGGACAAACATTTGCAGTAGAATGGGCTGTGCCACAGACTTCAGTGACTTTCAACGTGGCACTTTCAAAGGAGGTCATATTTCCAACATATCAGTTTGTCAGATGTCTGCCCTGCTAGATCTGTCTTAATTAACCGTTAGTTCTGTTATTGTGATGTGGAAAACTCAAAGAGTAAGTTCAACCACAAGCTTACAGAATGGGAATACCGAGTGCTGAAGTGAGTTGGGTGTAAAAGCTATCTCTCGAGTTCCAAACTGTGTCTCTGTTCATCATGAGCTTCATAAACTGGGTGTCTGTGGCTGAGCCTGAGATCATCATGCACAATGCCAAGCACAGTCTGGGATAGTGTAAAGCACACCACCATTGGTCTGGAACAGTGGAAACGTGTTCTTAGGAGTGATGAATTGTGCATCACCGTCTGACAATCTGCTGGATGAGTTTGGCTTTTGTGGACGGCAGGTGAACATGACCTGCTTGCATGCACCGTAAAGTTTGGTGGTGAAGGAATAATGGTCCGGGGCTGTTTTTCACGGTTTGGTCTCAACCACTTAATTCCAATGAAGGGAGACCTTAATGCTGCAGCATGCAATGACAGTCTAGAGAATGGTATGCTTACAGTGTTGTGATAACAATTTGGGGAGGGTCCTTTACTGTTTCACCATGACAGTACTCCTGTGAACAAAGCAAGGGCCATGAAGAAATGTTTTACTGAGCCTGGGGTGGAAGAGCTTGACTTGTGTGCACAGGGGCCAGATCTCAACTCCAGTGAGCACCTTTGGGATGAATCGGAACACCAACTGCAAGACAAGATTTCTTGCCAGACATTGGTGCCTGACCTCACTGATGCTCAAATTCCCAAAATCTGGTGGAAAGCCTTCCCAGAAGAGTGGGGGCTGTTAAAACAGCAAGGAAGGGGACAACTCCATATTAATGTCAATAGGTTTTGAATGAGATGTTCAACAAGTACATACAGGGGTGATGCTAAGGTGTCCACATACTTTTGGCCTTGTAGTATACATCCACAGCACCATGTGTAATTTGCATATTAAATTATGTGCTTAATGCTTTTAGATAGGTGGCTCTCCAACTACGACTTTAGCTTAAAAATAAATCATTATAGACCAGTTTATTTTTTTTCTTGTCTTCGTTATCTAAAAGGGAAAGCCAAATGTCTTTTTAAATGTTTAGTTAATGTGTGTTGAAAGTTTTGGGAAATTTCAATCCTTACAAAAAATTTTAAAGATATTTCCTTTATGATCTGTGTTCAAACTGGTTGAAGGCTAAAGATAAAAAAATGCTATTACTGGCATGAGAAATCCTCACAATCTGTACACTCACTATCAGTAAGCATTTATCCAGGTTAGGGCTCTGGTGGTCTGGAGCCCATCCCAGAAGCACAGGGCTCAAGGCTATGTGGGGTCCACCTCAGACAGGAGGTCAACCCACCACAGGGAAGCCACACACAGTCACACACCATTGGCATTTTAGAGTGACCAACAACCCTCAGACTCATGTCTTTGAACTGTGAGAGGAAACTGGACCAACGAGGGGAAACTCTTGCAGACACAGGGTGAGCAGGCAAACCCTACGCGCACACACTCACACCAGTAGCTAAAGATTAAGGCAGTTTTAATACAGAACTAGTAAATTTCACTAATTTTGAGAAAAAGAAAATGCAAGAAGCAATATAGCACTTGACTGCAGAAATATAAGTTGACTTGAAATGTTGAATCACTCTGTTTTAGCAGAACACAGTTTTTATCGTAAGTAATGCAGAACCACACAAAATGGAAAATTATACATTTCTACAGGGTATGAAAAGAAGTTGGCATGTTTGCAACCAGATCCTAACAGATCCATAAAGATGATGACCAAATCCCTGTGACAGCAACTGACAAAGGAGTGAAACAGTACAGACTTAAATGTTTTAATAGATCTGGTACAATAGTTAACTGGCTGATGAATTCCATGGTCTTCCAACAGTGGACCACAGCAGGACCATCTTTAAAGATGGTCTTCCTGAGTTTTCCAGCAAACTAAACCATGTAAAAATGCTAAATATGACTGTAGTAATATGAATGATCATTGATAAATATGACAAAAATAAAAATCCTAAACATTCCAGAGAAATGTTTCCCTATATACTTCTATGCTTTGAAAAAATAAGATAATAAAAAGCTTTATATTCTATTATAATGTTGAAAGTTTGAATGTTGTACTTATGGAGTGCACACCAGGCAAGGAGGTGTGCACTTCCACTGCACTGTACATCATTTTCAGTTTTAACCTATTTTCTGAACATAAATTAGCATAAACAAAAATATATAAAATATATTTTTTAAAAAATACTGAATTGAAAAACATGGGTTCTGCAGCTCCTGACAGAATAACCTGCAGCTGGTCAGACAGAGGAAAAGATGACAATTGCTGAGGAAAATAGGGAAAAAATGGAAATAAAGGAATTAAATGCAAGAAACAAATTAGGAATAATGATAAAAAAAAAGGAATAAGTGAAAAACAGGGTAGCAATAAAACACAAATAGATGAGGAACAGGTGAGGAACGACAGAGGAATAATGAGAAGGAGAGGAATAAGTAAGCAAGAAGAGTGGAATAAGTGATGAATAAAAGAACGAGAGAAGAAGATGCCAGTAATACGATTGAGAGGAGTAGGCGAGTAATAAGTAGGGAATAAAATGCGGACAAGAAAAAGTGAGGAATAAGAAAGGAATATGCGAGAAGTGCATCAACGTCTTAGCCCGGTGCGGATGTGATGCCATCGGTGTTTTTCTCACCTATGGCGATGGGTGAACATTTAAAATACGCGAAGGGTGTAAGAGAAGACAGCGGAAGAGGAAAGTTAGTCGGGTTAGTTTACTGTCGCTCGTTACCTTCATGTCCCCGACGACGGCGTGGAAAAGCCCCCCCAGCGCACTGCACTCCTTCTCTCTCACAGCCTCCATTATCCGCAGGCTGCGAGCGCCTCGCACAAGACAGCAAGCAGCTCCTCGTCTCACTCCTTCGTCTTCACTCCTCCGTCTCACCTCGCGCGAAAAGTCCGTCTGCAGAAGCGCGAGCGGAGGTCAGCGGACGTTAGCGAGCGCGGCGCTCCTCAACGCGTTTCCCCCCGTCGCCGGGCCAAATCCCATCTTCCGTCCCGACCGACGAGTCGCACTCTGTTCTATAAATAAAACGAAAGGAAAGGGAAAAAGAGGCGAAATCCCACAACCTTCGGCAGTCCGCTTCGAAGTGAAGTTCGCCACAGCAACCAACTGACACGACTCTCCGTTCACGCGCCCGTCCCGCCCCGCCTCTCGGCTTAACGGCTCTTTGAGCGCGTGCGGGCCGACGCTGCGCTGCACGGCACAATAAAAAACATCACAGAAAAATGATATAATCCACACCAATGTAGTACAAACATAAATCAGAATCCATATTACATTTTACAGCTGACTCCTAAATTTAATTCTGCCCAGGAACGCCAGAAAGGCTAGGGCTATGTTTCAGAATTGCTGTATTAGAAAGCTGGCTGATACTGGGTTATTATGGTAATAATCGAACAATCAATACTATTAATAAATCGATTAATAAAATCACAGCAATCTTTATCCTGAGCATTGACCCCCAGCTGCATAGGTGTGACATTTCCGTTGTTGCATCACTAATGTCTTGCTTTCACGGACAACAATGAACTACCAGGTGAAGTCCACTATGTTACAAAAAAATAATAATACAAAAATTAAAATTTAACGTCGAGTCTGTGTTCATTTTTTGTATGTATTACACTGTCGCCATCGCGTGGCTACCAAGGCACTTGGGATTCTTTTTTCTGTAACCGGGTGAGGTGAATCCGCCCATCCCTCGCCCCAGCAGACGAGTATTCGCGGCGAAGGTGTCGAATTGTCATCTATTATAGAAGAAAAAAGAGCGAATGAATGAAAAATTCGTCGCCTAGGAATGCAAACGACCAGGATAAAAACTCTTTTTTGCAAGGCAAGAGTAACGCAACGTATTTTATAACATGTCTGCATCTGTATCTGTTGGTGAAATAGACTGTGGAAACACACTTCGTTTACCCTGAGATGGACGTCATTTTGGAGAAAATAATGCATCCAAGAAACGTAGATCCATCCATCCATTTCCGTTTTCTGCTTAATCCCGAGCGGAGTCGGGCAGCCCAGAGACTTTTGGGAAATCAGTGGGGAATCGAGCTATGCCGGGGATAGGACACCAGCTCATTGCGGGTTGACCACACGTACACGTACTTTGGGCAATTCAGGGTGAACAGTTAACCTGAAACACATGTATTTGGACTGTGAGTGGAAACAGGAGCGGCCAGAGTCAGAATCCCAGGCAGACTGCGCTGGATTTGAACTCACACCCAGCTCAGGTGTTTGTTGTACATATCCCTGGCCCAAGCTAGTCGCCGAACAACCCCGCTGCCTGTTGTAAATGTACGTGAATGTAACACGGTAACGGATAAGACTCATTTCTGACTGTACAGTCAGTTTAAATGTCCTCTCTGTATGTCATCACCTCCCTGACCCCGAATGACCTCTATTGCACAGTTACCGTGGATCCCATTTGTCTTCTGCCTTTGTACTTCTTCAGGATGGACCGCTAGAGACCAGTGTGTGGGGGCCCCTGCACACCGATGTGCTCCAGATCAGCTACCTAAACCACTGGATTACAACGGCTGCTGTATGACGCCAGTTTCTCAGAGTGGTCAGGACAGCTGAGCTGCCGCTGACACTCGGACAAAAAGAAGCTGATTTTCATCCCTTCTTTGGGTTGTGGGATTTTTGTTTACCCTCTTCAGTGACCAACTGCCTAACTTTGTTGCTATCTGAAAACCATTAACTCAAGTCTTTTGGTTTTAATTCATCATTTCTCACTTGTTAAGAGTTTGTGTCATCATATTGGGAGTAGTTTATACAAATAAACTGAAAAGTGAAACTGAGGTGAAATCATTTTTACAATCAAGAAATTTTTGCTTTACTTACATTATGACAGGGTAGTGACATATGTGCTAATGCAGTCTCTTTGCTGTAGAACGCGTCCATCCATCATTTTCGTTAACTGCTTATTCCAGAGGAAGGTCGTGTTGGTCCAGATCCTATCCCAGAATCACTGGGCACTAGGCTAGTTGCTCCATCACAGGGTGCTGTAGAAGCCAAATACTTTTTTATTTCAATGGCTTTAAAATTGTGTTGTAGTGGGAGGCAGTGCCTCATTGCTCAAGGTTCTCAGGCAGGCATAGGTTTAAATCCAATCTGTATGTTCTCCCCATGTTCATAACTCAAAGATATGCACAGAAGAAGGCAATGGTAAACAACTTCTGTACCCACCCATACTCAGGTACATTGTAAAAGTCAAGAAGACTCGAATCGGACTCCACCACATGTGAGAAATTTAAATTAGTTTTAGTACTTTAGCTACTGCTGCTGCTTTTCTTTATTGTAACGCTCCTTGAACTCTGTTCAGCCCCGTTGATGTCACCCAGGTGAGAAAAGTGCTCTATAAAAATAGACTGGACTGTGGCAGGAAACCAGAAAATGAAGAGAAAACCCATGTTAATGCAGTGAGAAAGTGCAAAGTTAGAATAGAGTTGGATTCGAACCCATGGTCTATAAACTCAAACACTCGGTGGCTGCAGCCTATTATTTTAATGCCTAAAAATTAACACAAGAGGTCACTGAAGGATTGCATGAGAGCGCCACAAAGTCTGTGAGTGGGAACTTTAAACTGTGGTGATTTCCCATGACTAAATATTCTAAATATACTAGAACATTCAAATGTATAGTTGGGTTCTATAGTCAATAAGTTTTTTGACTTGCATATAACTACATAAAGTTCAAAATGTTAAGGTTGCTTAAATGGGATTGAGCTCCTTATTCCATTTTACCAATTCTATCTGCAGAAAAATGGTTATAACCCAGGACGGGACAATAGAGCATAGACTGTGAACATAAAAAGGTTTTCATTAAATAAAGTTTACCCATTCGGTAAGTTTCTTATTTTTATTCTATTATGTTATTATTCTTATTTCATTATGATGTGATCACAACATGATAAAACCATTTTTCATAGTTTAGGAGCCTTAACTTATAATATTATAATATTATTGTAGGAAGACCTTAGTGATGTAGCTTCATAAAGGTGCATATGTACATTTTAAAAGAGTGCTTATTGTCCAAGGACCAAGCTTATTACAGAATGCATTGGTATGATATTGTCCAGTCTGACTGGTTTGAGGTACTACAGTGATTTGTTCTTCATTCTTTGTAAAAATAAACTCCAGTTTAAGCATGGCGCTTATTTATTTCAACCCATGTCAATCATTAAAGACAAAAGTAAAATAAAGTGTGCAAGAACTGTGATGAAACAATAAAGTTCCTCATGAATGTTTTGCATCTCATCTGCTCAAGGTTTCTGTTTTTCTTAAGGTATACAATCTCTCCTGAGTAATTTTACGTATAATATTTTTAAATACAAGAGAATATGTCCATAAATTAGAACTGCAGTTTGTAAAATCCATTTTCATGACTAAGGTAGGGATGTCATCTGAAGTGAGAGCTCACTTTTCACCCAGAAAAATTCAGTATCTTCCCATTTGATGAAGATTTTCAAGAGGGAGGTGTAAAATGACTTTCAAGAGGACTTTCATGCCAATGAGTAAGCGATTCTGCAAGCTGATGCTTGTAAACATTTACATTTAAAAATCATATCTGTTTAACAAAGTTGGACTTTTTCCAACTCTAATATTATATTATATTATATTATATTATATTATATTATATTTGTTTTTTATATTTTTGTGACCCAGGTCTATATTGTTAACAAAAAAAAAACATGTGTAAACCACATAAATTATTAAAGTGTATCATTGTTGATAAAAATGTTTATAAAACAAATTTAAAAAGATTACAGATTTACCTAGTTTTTTCAAATTTGCACTAGTCAAAGGAATAATTCTTCATTCTGAAACAAACTGTAACAAAAAAGCTTAGATTTAATTTTTTTGTTTGGTTTTTTTTTTTTTTGCTGTTTCTATGAGAAAAAAAACTGTTTGATTCCTCTGCTTAAGTAACATATTTTTGATGAAAATCTGCCAGCTTCCCGTCTTCTGTGAAGGATGAAGAAGATTTTCCCATATTAAATAAGAATTCTACTTACTTTTATTTCTTCTGAGAAGCTTTGAATATTACTCATTCATTTACTGTGAAAAATCCTCTTCAAAGCAGTAAAAAAGTTTATGGTACTCACTTGAAATTTCCTCTAAGAGCATTTATGTTACTTTTGGCAGCATTACCCAACACACATTCTGTACCTATTTTATGAGACTTATGTGATATTTCCATCACATAATGAGATTAAAATAGACTAAATGAGACTAAAGTAGAAATACAATTTGACCTCATGACCTATCCAGAAGATAGATATCAGTGCACATACAAACAGCACTGGAATCCTATCCTGTTCGGGGTATAGTTTTGTAGCCTGGTGCCCAGTGATGCCAGGCTGGGATCCAGACTTCCACAGCCCTGACCAGGATACAGTGATTCATAATAGCAGATGGCAACATTTTTTAGCAAATACACAGAATGTAAAAGTGCTAAAGAGAATATTCTGTGACTCTTAACATTTCTTATTACATTCATAAGTCCAGTAGCAAATTTGGGGGAAAAAAAATGCTTAAAAAGTTGGCCTCCATGCATGCATGCTCATTTTAGGTTCTCACACCATATTGGATTTAAAAAAAATCACATAAAATTTAGCATGCATCCATGACTTCTTGGTACTGGGGGATATATTAAAGTCAACAAAGAAAAGCTGGTGAGCAATTAATCCATCAGGACTTCAGCTGTGTGGGATCATCGGGCTCCGGAAACCACAGCTGCCAAAAGCTGCCAAAGCCTCCTGTTGCCACCAGTTCTGAGGTGTAATTACCGCCTGGACATCCTAATTTTCTAAAGGCCCTCTTTGTGCTGGCAGTCAATGGCTGGGTGCTGATAGGCTCACTATGGACAGCCACCGTGCCGCAAAGCCTAAATTTACACCAAAATCCCCACAAGAGGCCAAATGACAGAGTAGCACAGTGTCATTACCCCCCACAGCCCGGCTTGGTATAATTACTGCTATCAGACCCTGTGTGGGAAGCTCACCTGTACACCAAAAATAAAAAATGAAATAAACACACAAATAATTAGAAACCCAGATGAGAAGTCCAAGCCTTTGCTTTCAGAGAAGTGACGTCTTACTTTTTATTACACTAATATAAAAATATGCCAATGGCCTGGCTGTGGATAGCAGGATTTAATACATTTCACTGAATTTATTTACCTGTGAATCTCCAGGTGAGGTGACCGTTCCGATAACTGCAAGATGAAAGCAACTGAAGCATCGCAGGAACAAGGACTCCAATTGTGAAGCAACTAAAAATGTAATTAGAAATGCAGGTACAGCGGTAAGACAAAACAGCAAAAAAGTAGGTTTTTATACACTGCCTGGCCAAAAAAAAGTCACCACCTAAATTTAACTTAGTGTTATGATGTGGGGTTGCTTCAGTTGGTCAGGTCTAGGTTCAGCAATATTATTTGCCCAAAAAATGAGGTGAGCAGACTACCTGAATATACTGAATGACCAGGTTTTTCCATCAATGGATTTTTTCTTCATATTCCTAGATGACAATGCCAGGGTTCATGGGGCTCAGATTGTGAAAGAGTGCTTCAAGGAGCATGGGAGAGACATCATTTTCACACATGGATTGGCCACCACAAAGTCCAGACCTTAACCCCACTGAGAATCTTTGGGATGTGCCGGAGAAGACTTTACGCAGCGGTCCGACTCTCCCATCAATACAAGATCTTGGTGAAAAATAAATGCAACTCTGGACGGAAATAAATGTTGTGACACTGCATAAGCTTATTGAAACGGTGCCACGGTGAATGCATGCTGTAATCAAAGCTAAAGGCGGTCCAACAAAATATTAGAGTATGTGACTTTTTTGGCTGGGTTAGGGTATATACAACAAACAATTGGCACGCGAGCAATTGTACAAAGAAATTGCAAACAATTATAAGGTGAGCAGTTATAACCTATAAGTCAATTGCATTCAATTGCTGTGCAGTGGCCATTATGTTTATTTATTTCTACTGTTGATTTAAATATAAAAACTTAATACTGATGATATTTTCGTAATTTTAACATTTCTAAAATGTTAAATGAAACCTAACAGGGTCTGAAAAATGCCAGGTAAGTCTGGAATTATGTGCTGAAGGACAAACATTATAATAGCATATAGCAAATAAAGGAAGACTTTTTGAAATGAGTCAAAGGTCATAGATGTAAATAGATGTTTACAAACAGTGTAAATAAACTAATGATCTCAAAAACTGCTGTGAACTGAAAGTGCACATTTGTGATTGAGACTCAGCAAAAATCTGGACCACAAGCCTCATAAAGTGTTCATTTATGCAAGGATGCCATGTGGAAATTCTTTGTATCCAACGGTAATGGAGTGATGGGAACAAAACCTAAAATCAAGAGCAAGGGAAAATGTAGTTTGGTCTGAGTTGGATGTTTTGTCCCTGCATCTGCATGACTTTCTATTTTGGCGAAGCCAATGGGTGCCTGCAGCTCACATTTTCTGCTGTGCCCTGTTAAATGGTGGTGGAACCATCTGGGTATGGACAGCTATCTCGGAGCAGTCGCTGGAATAGCCAAGGTCATTTAGAATTTCCTTTTGTGGTAGAAGCATTGTTTTCCCATAATTTAAGCTGATGAAGACTTTCAAAGTTGAACATCAAGGTGTCTTGCAAAAGTATTCAAACCCTTAAAATCCCTAATTTTGCTGAATAATAAAATGATGCTTTAATGTATCTGCCCACGTGGTACTTTAATTTAAAATAATTTTTTTGTCATGAGTTTTGCATTAGAATATTTTTTCAAGTAAAAAATGAAATATGCCATTTGCAAAAATACTCAAAACCATGAACTCAATTTTTGTTGCAAGTACAAGAATTGTTACGGCACCAAGGCTTTTTGGGTAACTTTATGCCAGGTTCTGACACCGGCTTGAATTTTGCCCATTGTTGTTGCCAAGTTTCTCCCTGGTCTCATGTTACTTGAACTGCTTGCGGACAGTAGTTTTCAAGTCTTGCCACAGCTTCTTGACTGGATTCAGACGAGGACTTTGACTGGGCTGCTCTAGGAGAACGGTCTTCCAAAGTGACTCCAGGACCCTGTTGGCCTTGGGTTTGTGATTGTTGTCCTGTAGAAAAATGAAACGTCACCCTTTAGCTGATTGTAACGGGTTTTCCTTCACTTTGCGCTGCCCATTCTTCACTCAGTCTTTACAAGGTTTCCAATCCCTGCTGATGAAAAACAACCCCATAGCCACCCCCATGCTTTACAGTCAGGATGGTGTTACCTTGGTGATGCACTCTTTTGGGTGTGCAGCGGACATAATGCTTTGCATATCTTGGTAAACTCAAAAAGATTTGATTTTTGTTTCTTTTTTTGCCAGATCACTCAGGTGCTTTGTTGCAAACTCTAGGCAAGCTTTGATGTGCTTGCTTTTCAGCAATGGCTTCCTTCTTGCCACCCTACCACACAGCCTGGTTTTATGGTTCCCTGATGCACATTCTCTCCCACTGCAGCCTCTGAACTCTTTCAAAGCTGACGTAGGCCTCAGAATTGGATCTTTTATCAGTTTGCTTTTTGCCTAAGTGCTCAGTTTGGACGGACAGACTGATGTAGGCAGTGTCTGGGTTATAAGGAAACATACTCCATTACCAAAAAATGGAAGGAAACATCTTCCATTTTTTGGTAATGGAGTAGATTGTGTTCACAGGGATGTTCAGGGCCTTTAACATTTCTATACCCTCCTTCATATCCATGCTTTCTGATAACTTGATCTTTGACTTGCTTTAACAACTCCTTGGATGTTGTGGTCTCTTTGCTTGAGATTTCATTACCTGACTGAGGTTCCACAGAGATACAGATGTTTTTACCTTGAAATCTGTGAATATTTATCGTGAACCACTGAATGCCAGCAATGGACAGATCACTAGTTGGGTTGCTTTTGAAAGTAATTTTGTGCACCTAAGTTAAGGTTTGCCTCAATGAAAAGGTTTGATTACTCATACAAGTAGCAAATTCTATTTTTTTCTTCTTTAAATTTCTTAAGAAAAATATTTAAACATCATTTTGTTATCCACTAAAAAGTTTTCCTTTGTCAAGGGTCTGAATTCTTCTGCAAGGCCCTGTGTCAGTTAAAAATTACTGCACATTGCTTTGGAGGGGAGAACCTGCTACTTGAATAACTGCAAAGCCAGAAAGGGGTCTAGGAAATGAAGCAATTCCAGGTCAACGCATGAACCTTAAGTTTTTTTTTTTTTTTTTTTTTTTTTACTTCACAGCATGCTGATAGTTTTCATTCCATAGGTTGCTAAACTTTAGAAGTTGTTCCCATAGAAGAAAAAAAATTAAGCTTTTATGTCACAGCTCTGGCCAATCTCTCCTTTTCAAAATGTTCATGTTGTCTGCATTTCTGCAGTCCAGTTGTAGGGTCTCTACTTTTAGTCATAACTTCCTTACATTTTAACAGACAAACTCCAGGACAAAAGTGCAGTCTTATTAAAAAGGAGGTTAAAGTCTTAGCAACTCAGTTTTGCTCTCCCAACACTTGTTGAAGGCCAACTGAAACTTTTCACAAAGAAGCGATTTACAGGTGTAGAGCGCCAGCACAGTTCACTACAAACAACACAAATGGAAAAAAATGGCAGCATTTTGGTTTTGGTTCCCACTGTTCTTAAATTGCTGTGTGGCGAATAAGAAAGTGTATGTGCTTTTCCAATAACTGTTATATTTATTAATTTGTTAACACCAAAAAAGAAGAAAATTTCACCCAAGAGATCAGTAATTTAAATCATTGTTGTTAAATGCACACAATTCAGATAAACATTGCCAGCACTAAACACAAGCCTTCAAATAACAAGCAGCCTAGTTATTTTCTTAAAC
The DNA here is from genome assembly GCA_018136845.1 of Heterotis niloticus. Taxonomy (NCBI): domain Eukaryota; kingdom Metazoa; phylum Chordata; class Actinopteri; order Osteoglossiformes; family Osteoglossidae; genus Heterotis; species Heterotis niloticus. The sequence goes on along the minus strand of CM030888.1, from coordinate 31,556,127 downwards.
AATAACACAACCTAAGGTCTTCTTGAAAATGATTTCCTCACATGTATTGGCATGTTAATGAGTCATGGACATAACATGTGACAGAAAGAAAACTTTGTATTTTTAAAACTTTTACATTTTTATTGCTGCTTATGTATCATATAATATTATTAGTTCTGTTTTTTTTCTTAGTCTGCCCATGAATAGCTGTTTTAAACTAACTACTGTACTTAACTAGCACTCAATAGCTTTTTTACGGTGTTGGCTATTGTGCTCTGCCGTTGTCAATTAAAATCAAATATTTTAACAAATAACCAGATAAATAAATAAAACAACCATATTGTGTGAGGTATACAGCAGAACCACAGAAGCGCTGATTTATGAGTTACTTGTTACAAGAGCTCCAACCCATCCTTTCTATATTTGCACCCATTGCCCCCCAAGCCCCCCCCAGTGCCCTCCATGTAAGTTGAAAGCATGTTGTTTTGGGGGCTGAAGCAGCATGGCTTCCACCACTCTCTCAAAGGGTTTATGGACTAAGTTTTAGCCCCAAACACAGAGCAAGCTCATTCTTCTGGATCTTCCCATCTTTGTTCACATCACAGTGGCCGAGGAGGACCTGACGGAATTTGTCCAGGTCAGCACCACTGATGCTGGGCTGAGGGACGAGAAGAGTGAAAACCTTGGCTGTGATCGACGTTTTCGAAGTACATAATGGAATACAAACTTCACAATTAGTACATCCTTTTACTATTTCTTGTTCATGCAGTGCTCTAATTTAAAGTGGCTGAGACCTTTTAAATAATTTATTACACAGGATATTTTTCAAGAAGAATTCCACTCTCTCATGTCATCTCCAATAGATGATTATCCTTGTCAAGGTGGACCAGAGCCTCTCCTGAAATCAGTTTCAATATCATTTCGAAAGTACTCAAGTATCTCTGGGACTTGAGCTCAAAACATAGTCCAGAGAGTCCAAAATAATTTGAACCCAATGCCACCTGGGTCACTTCGGTGTGGGTATTTATGAACCATGAGTATTTAAGTGCATTATTTCCAAGTGTGCCTTTTGATAGAAAGAAGCTAAGCAGAAAGCACCAAAGAAGAACCTTACCTTCACCAGTTCCATCATGTCTTTAACAAATCCATCTACCTCAGGCCCTTCTAAAGCTCCGGTCTTACTCTAGCAAAGAAAGAATGCCAATGCTGAAGACCATATTTTGCAATAAACATCATTATTATTATTATTATTATTATTATTATTTATTTTGGTTATATCAATACGAATTTTAGTTTGCTTTATATTTCCTTTACACTTGTTAGAGTAACATAAAATACGTGCTGTTGGTAGATGATACATACTGTACGTATTTAATACACATTTGTTCTAAAATTTTGAATACTGGAATAAGAAATAAAGGTTGAGATGAAATGATCCTTATAATTATGCAAACATGCTAAATGTGGAGAGCACTCCATAAACAGGGTTTAAATTTAGCAAAGTATTACTGACAGCATGTGAATCCAGAACACACATCTATTATAAAGACTATTATTAAGTTCTTTTTTCAAAGTGCCAATGTGATTCACTCACTAATTACAAAGTAAGGATTTGTATAACCAGTAACTTAAAGTTAAGTGTGTGTATAAAAAACATTTGCTAACAATGTGGGTGAAGCCCTCGCTAAACAACTGTGCAGTTTTTTTTGCTGCTTTTGAACAGTTATTATTGCATATAGATCTCCTCTTTCCTGTTCAGCACTCACAGAAAACAGCTTTTGTTTGCCTGACATTTTACTGAAAAATGATCAGAAATGAGACTTAAAGCTGCACTTAACACAGTAATGAATAGATCGTGACTTCAGCAGCAATGTGTGGAGCTCCATGAGTCAGAAGACATCAGCCTACATCAGATGGTTAGCGTGCCGTCAGAGGCAACTGCTAGCTGCGAGCGGCGGCATAAAGGGGTAGAACTAGATAGGTTCTGACACATTCTGTGCCTGGCGGGAAGTGAGGTTGAGGAGATAACAGAGTAAGACTGTGCTTACCATCAGAGTTTTTAAGTATTTAATTGGCAACAGGATTAACTTATTAGCTTGTCTGTTCTATTTTAATGAATTTGTACATCACATCTTATTTTCTAAAGATTGTTTCATCACTGGCATTTTATAGGATTATGTCCACTAACAGTGAAATTAATACACACGTTTCAAAACATGCACGATGATGGTCATGGCTCTGTAAAAACAGGAAGGCTGATGTGAATGTTTAATGTGTCAAAATTATTATTATTGAAAGTTGGCAAGTGGCGCTGAGTCATGTCTGACTCCTAGGTGACCACTGGCATTGTTTCCAAGGCAAAAGAGGAACAGGAGTGGTTTGCCATTACCTCCTTCTGGCTAATTCTTTCCTTAGAGGGGTGCAAACACAGAGGAGAGCATGCAAACCCCTGAACCGGATTTGAACCCCACATCAGGCAAGCAGCCCATGTGCTGTAAGGCACCAGCTTACCCCACTGAATCCCTGCATCCCCCATTACTATTATTATTATTATTATTTTTAAATAATAATAATAAAATAATAATAATAATTATTATTATTATTATTATTATAAACATGCCATTTATCACATTATCCATTAATTTTAATGGATTTTTCATTACTGGTAGGTAAAACACTTTGTTGTAACTTCAAGGCCTTTCCAAAGATTTAATCCAGAACCCTTCTGGTGTCAAGTCTGGATTTTCAGCTGCTGCAGGGCTTCCTGCCAACCATTGCATTTAGCAGAGAGGAAACCTGACATCTGATATTTCAGCACTCACCACATCATAGTGTGCAAATATGGCCTCAAAGTCTCGCCTTCTGTCCTCCTGGCTGCAGGCCTGAAACGACAAGGTGATGAGAAACTTCAGCCACACATTTGGACAAAAGTGTAAACCTACAGGAATGTCATGCAGGCTTCCCATCAAATAATGATGAAGAGGAAATGGAAAGCGGAGTCGCTAAGCAACAAAGACAGGAGAACGAACACAAGTTAACACAATTTGATTGCTATTTCAAGCATAATAAGTTTGCTTGCTTAAGAACTGTGGGAAGACCCCCAATATAGAGTAAGGAATTTGGTTATTAATGGTACATTAGAGACACAAAAATCATACAATGCTATTTGCTTGAAATTCCTGCAAATAAATTAAAACACAAATCTTTCTGCTAAGTGCTGCTGTTACATCTATGTCACCAAACAATGGTCATCCATTTATTTGGATTCTTGACCTCTAGCTCAATGCTGTGTTGTGCATCAAGGTGCTCTAGCACAGTTTTTTTTTTTCCTGAGGAATAGTACATAACATCATTGTTGGTCTTTGGAAATGTACAGAAGATTTGTTGGGCTCAGACAGATAATATTGCTTGAGTTCTGTATATTTACACAGCTGGGTCACTGCTGAAGCCACTGTAGCCCGGTCACGTCTATCAGGTACATTGTGGACTAGTGGACCACGAGCAAACTCACTGCACGGAAAATATACAAAAATGACAAACTTACATCCATCTTAAACTTCAGTAGGAAGTTTTCTTGAAGAGCTAAGATTCTAGAGCAGAGAATTAAAGGTTTCTGTTACAGCAAGAATAGTAAAACAATTAATTCATCAAATTGAAGAAATTACAAAAGATTAAAAATTTAAATTTTGCATCCATCACACACACGCACGCACGCACGCACGCACACACAAAGTACATATACATACATACTAAATGGCCAAAAATATGTGGACCCCCCTTCTAATGACAGAGCTGAGCTGTTTCAGCTGCATCCACAACTGTGTGGTTCCATCTCTGTGGCCACAGTTTTGGGAAGAAGCAACTCCTTTCCTGTCTCCAGCATGACTGTGTTGCCCTCCCCCCATGGGTTTGGAATGGGAGGTTCAACCAGCTCATATGGGTGTGATGCTCAGGTGGCCACATATGTTTGGCCATATAGGGTATCCAGATTTAGCAAAAAAATTCAAAATTGATATATATACACTGTATACTAAGAAAACAAGAGGAAGAAAAGCTGAACTTTGTAGTGTTATGAAGAGATTAAGCAAAATAGTGAGAAGAAAGCATTTTTTCATTACGTCAGTACCTGGCTAAGTCATTCAGATCCAATCGGCCATCTTTATTTTTGTCAAACATTTTCATCTGCAGTTGGAGGAAATGCATACATTTGAATTATTAATTCATTAGTGAGCCACAAAAGAAGACAGAGCTGACAAAATGTTCAATGGTGGGGAAACTAAAGGTGCAATTCAGACTGGAGGAGAAACACGAAGGCATTACTATAGCATCGGCGTATTCCTCCAGTTTGCTGGGGGCGACCACTTTCTTGTGCTGTAGGAAGAGATCCTGCAGGAAACTCTGTTCGAGACCCGGGGGGGGGGGGGATGATTTGGGATTAGTTTGTTCACATTTATCACTGAAAAAACATACAAGAAAGGCACTTCACCTAAAATGCAAATAAAAATAATTCTTAAAGCTCTTTTAAGACATATAACACTTGTCTCAGGGCCACCTTAGAGGTAGGTAGGTGGAGATCCAGAGACCTCCAAGCTAGCTTCCAGGCGTTCAGTCCAGAAGGTCTGCTCACTCATTGTCCCACTTATTCCATTAGCTGATGCTTCTTGCAATGATAACTCACACAGATTTGAACATTTGTACACCCGGGTCATTTTTATATGTGCAATTCAGAGTAAGCACCTGTCTTGGTGATACAACAGAAGGAGCTGGGGTTTAAACCTGATTCCTACAAGTGCGAGGTAGCAGCTCTCACCACAGGTCTACCTGTTGCACCCATATCACTGGCAGACCTGAGCAGGATTAAACCGACTTTCGGCTGCTCCCGTTAAGGGTTGCCACAGCGGATCGGCTCATCCACATATATTTGGTTTGGCAGATTTTTACGCCGGATGCCCTTCCTGATGCAACCCTCCATTTTGTCCGGGCTTGGGACCGACACAGAGGTGCACCCTTGTGGCTGTATTTGCATCGACGCCCAATGTGGGGCTCGAATCCACGACCCTGAGATTACGAGTCACATGCTCTACCAACTGAGCTAGCCAGACCTGACCGGGATTAAGCAGAGAAAAGTCAGGGTGGGCGGGGCCACAGAGTGATGTACCCAGCGCTAGAGTGGCAGGAGTTCCACATTACCGGACCATGTAGTTCCCACATTACTGTACCTTGAGTTCCATGGCAGATATGTACCCACTGCTGTCTGCATCGTAGTTCCTCCAGATCTACCAACAGAAGTGAGCGGGTATTACAGACAGGCTGTGCCCCACTACAGCATGACCGGTCATCACAAAAGAGCAAACATCTCCCACCCTCATGAACTCCACGCTGTTATCCAGTGGAGTCTCCCGGCGAAACAGCAGCAGGAAGTTCTCATCTTCTGGGAGCATCATGTTGGCCAACTGGAACACATCAGCGAACAGCCAGAATTGAACGGTCACTCATCATCACCCACAAGCCGCCAAAAACGGTGAAGTGATGCTGAGGAACCACAGAATGGATCACATCTAACCATCCTACCACCTGCTGAATGGCAGCAGACAACGCAGATGCTGAGGATGCGATCTTGCAAGCAAGTCCTTGGGGCAGATCTCGGTGAACTTCAGTTAGACCCTTGAGGGAAGCATTTTACTGTCTTCGTACGCAAATATAAGCTAAAAAGTAGAGGACAAACCCTTCATACCTCTTCGATCTGCAGACATCCATCAGCCGCAGTCTCACAGGCGGGCAAGAATCTCTTTTTGAGCTGCTGCACCTTATCATCAGTTAGGTTGTCCTTGAAACAGTGGAAAAATAACAGAAGAGAGGGACGCTCTTAGACAACCACAGCTGCATCTCACTGCTCTGGAAATTCCAATTATCTAACAGATTACACATTGCCAAAAACGGCAAGAATAAATGGACACTTGAAGTCGCCATTTTACTTTTCCCCCATGCATGATTCACACATGAACTTAACACAAAACGCTGCTTCAAATTGCACTCTAAAGCAATAATTTGGAGATGCAATATGTTTGGCTTCTAGACACGTTACAATATGCACTGACTGTTAAAAATGATTTGAAATTGTTCTTTTATAAAGTGGTGCAGGCAATGCATTGCGCATTAAGACTGAATCTAATTTCTTATTAAATCAAAATTTTGTGCGCAGATAAAATCATAAGAGTCATATTCCGTAGCATCAACTCAGGCATAGCTTTTTAAGCAAAAAAAAACCAAACTTTTATTTCTAAAAATAGCACTCATTTAAAGTTTCCAAGCTGTAGGAGGTAGGTAGGTGAGGTGCAGTAGAAAAAGATTTTAAACAGAGTAGAACCTCACCCGAAAACCCAGTTTCTTCATCATGTGGCGGAAAAAGTCATCAAGCTCTCTTCCTTGTATAGAGCCCTTGTCTGTAACAATCAATAAAAGTTGAACAATTTTTTAAATTTGAACATATTCTCAACGCACACATATACACAAATTCTGAGCAATTTTTCAGTAAGTTTGCACAAATTGTTGAATTCTGCTGTAATTCAGCAACAGTTTGCACAAACATTTAGCTTAAACTTTATTAGTAAAATACGTTACTTCTTTCTTTTTGTGCTCTTACCATCTGCATCAAAGTGCTGCCAGATTTCCAGGAATCGAGCAGCATCCAGTCGGGCCAAAGCGTTTTCCATGGCGCTTACGCTCGATCGGTGTGCGATGTGGGTGCCGGTCGTCTCCTGTCCCCCTCCACACTGCGGTCAGAGACCTCCCAGTGATTTGTTTTCTTTGACAATTCACCTGCCCCCTTTTTGCTCGACTCCACAGACCAGCGGGCTTCGACCTCTTATCCACCCACAGGCTTCCTTGCTGTTGACCTGTGGGCTTCGATCTGTGATCTACCTGGTTTTGCAACAACTATCCCAACCCAGACTCAGCACCATCTGCATACATCCTTTTTCCACACTTAAGTCCCAGGAAACCCCACCTCCACAGACCCTGGGAGGGAACGGCTTGCGCAAATTTAGGGAGGACGCTTTCGTCACCGCACAAGAGGACATCAAAATAAACTAAGCCAAGACTTTCATTTAAATATCAGTCAAATTTGAAGGATGATGGGTAAACAACTATTAAAATCTCCTTCTTCACATCCCATCATGCTTTCCACCTTATAAAAGGCTAACTTGTCTGACAGTTAAGCTTACTGACTTAGCTTAGCGTTACCCCAGTATTATTATTGATCTCCTAGCCAAGGTACAGTGTTAATCAGTTTTACAAATGGTTTTACCATTTTATAAAGCAGAGTATTATTACCGTACCAAAGGCCTTGAAGACAGCAGCCCAAAACACCATGCAGTATTAAAATACTATTTGAAAGCATTCCAAACAACAATCTAAACCCAAAATCAGAATCAAACATTTAAAAGAGTAATACAATTATTGAAAGTTGAAGGTCCCTCAAAGAAACACCGACTTTGTGCAGCAAAAAATGTGTACATCTCATTATGCTAAATATTTATACTATTTGATATCTATAATGGGCAAATCCCATGTCACATTTTGAAGCATAATAAATGCTTTCTTCCATGTGCATGACTTATTTTTTCTCACCTTTTCATTTTTTCTCAATAATTTTAATTCATTCACTTCATATTTCCATCCGGTATTTTAACAGGTCGTTTACGTACTGCGTTACTAAATGTTCACAGCTGCTGCCACCTAGCGGCAGAGCACGGCAGTACTTTTTTAAATAGGCAAAAAAGGTTTATTATTATTATTATTAATATAATTGTAAAATGATGTGGCGCAGGCAACATTACCTTCATCGCATAACACACAAAACACAAAACATTTTTCTATCTGAAAATGTTTAATTGGAAAAAATTATAAATATAAATAAATTCACACCTTTCGATGAAAATTCTTTGTAAAGAATAACAATGCCATGCTCAAAACAAAGCAAGTTGTTTCCAGGAAGCTGCATGTTTCCTTTGCGTACAGTAAGAGCCACAAAATGCAAATATTTCACAAGTAAATAGGTCCCTCTGTGTGTGTGTATAAAAATACATCCAAATGATAAAACTTTTTACTAATTTGCTTTAAATCATATAAATGACACTGTGATGATAAACACATACCCAGCAATGGAAACACATACACAAAAGACACTTTTTAAATTAAAAAGAAAAAGCAGCAGCATATATCTTTCCTGTTTGAAAATATGTATCTGCCTCTAGTTTTTACAAGGATTTCAAAAGGTGGAAACCATGTAAAATAATTTCATACAGAAATATTGCTGGGAGATGACAGTCACTCATTTCAGCTACTAATGAAAAATACAGAACTTTGCAATAGTTTAGTCTGCAATATGGTCGGTTATAATTTCTATTAATATTTACGCATATTAAGATTTTTTCAAGCAACTGGATTGTCATTAACTGGGGAGCAGAAAAAGGTTCTGTCATGACCAAGCTGAGATAAATCCAAGGAAAACAGGACCCTACTGATTTTATGCACCATATTTACATACCGTGTGTGTAAAACTGGCAAAAGGCCTCGAAATAACAGGTGTTATCGGTTCATTGTCTCCGTGTAACACTGAGCTTCTGCAGCCGTGTGAGATGTGCAAGTGGATTTCTCGAGCCATTTGACTCATAAAGATCAAAGGGGATGAGGAACAGGGCTGGAATTCGGGCCCAACTGTGTTCATCAATGCACCATGGCTGAAGAAATAAAACAATAATGATTGTTTGCTCTTTCTTTGCTGGTGTTCTGAATGCATATGGCACACTGTCAGGCCGCCTGTCCAGATAGAACCAGGATTTCAGTTAATGCACAAGACCTCGGACGGCAAAGAAATTTCCAAATTTCCATTTCTCTTGCTTATAGGAAAACACTCGGAGACACAAGATTTGACTTCTTTCCTTTTCACGTAAAAATTGAATCTTTATCGGCTTCCTCCGTCTGGTTTGTAGATTCGCCCTCTGGACTCTTGTCCTTGTCTCTGGTCTTGAAGCCACTGCCCTCGGAGTCTCGGTACCCTTCAGCGTGGCGCAGGGCAACATCTGCCTCGGAAGCTGCTCTCTCTGGAAGTGCCATTATGTACAGTGGTGAGTCTCATGCCACATAAACTAGTCGTCCAGGTTTGTACAACTACACATTTATATGGCACAGTGCAGACTACAGGTTACTGAAACAAACATCTTCATATCCATAATTCAACTCAAAATTAAGAAATAGCCCAGAAACAGTACTGTGGCTTTTTTCTTTTTTTTTTACAGTAACAATACATTAAAATAATCTGCCTTTTTCCTATTGGCACAAACTGTCTTTATGGCCCAAAGTGCTCAATTTATTATATTAATTTGTCACAACATTTGTCTGTCATAATACAACCGTTACATCACACAAACACCAAATTTGAAAAAGGGTGAAAGAAAAGCCGATGGACGAGTGGTCTCACCAGGTCGAGGGAGGGACTTGTTGCGTTGCTGCTCAGCGGCATCCTCAGCAGCACTGGCGGAGCTCTGCCGCAGGGGTCCGATCCTCGCAGCTGCCAGGGGCCTCGCAACCTCCAGCTCGGAGTCTAAAGTGTTTTCTTCTCTAGGCACGTCTACAGGGTACAGGGAGGGGACAAAAATCCCACTCATTTTCCACGACACACCACTGTTAGACTGAAAACAGTGAACAGCCAGTTGTCACTACCTTTTGTCTCCTCTGCCAAATGTTTTTAAACATTTAGTTTGGGATAAAATTGTGTTTAAAGAATCAAAATTAAGATGGTTTTCATGGCCTTTCATGAAACTCAGCTCCCGAAACCTGAAACGATCAAGGTTTTGGCATCTTTCACACTCGCCAGCTGCAGTTGATCATTTCTGTGGATAAGTGACGCCATCTACTGGTGTTATACGGTAGATAATCTCTATATGTCAAGTCTGTGAATAAAAGACATCCCTTTTTTTTTTTTTTTAAAGATGTTATTCCTAGAAAAAATACCAATTTATATTTGGGCCAGCACGGTATGTGGAGTCTCACACTCAGTCCGTAGAGAAACAGCAAGTACAGAAAGAACCAACCGTCAGAAGACAGTGCCCAGCCCCCAGTGCCCCCTGCAGGAGGACTGCTTTGCGATTCTCGCTCGCTGTCCAAGGGCACCCTTTTGGGGCCGGGGGGTGGCAGTGACATCTTTGGAGACACATTTCCACTGGGAGATTCAGGCTGTTCATCTGAGGATAGCCAGGTACGCAAAGTCAACTCCAGAAAGGAAGAAGGAAAATTCACACCTGCTGTTCCCCCATAATTCAGAAAGAGAACTGTTTCTTTTTTATTTTTTTTTTTCCAGAGGGATTCCAGCTATGACGGTAACAACTACGACATTGATCAATCCAGTTGACAAATAGATCCTCAGAAGTGTGCTAGTCCTTGGGATTCAGAAGGCAGTGAAGTCAGTCTCCAAGTCCAGCCCCAGTTTCACAGGTCCGATTCTACTGTGCTGGTTATTTTCTCCAGAGTTATGTTTACTGTTCCTATCTTTGTGTTTATTATTTCACTGCACTGCTCTCCCTTACACACTTTTTATCCCTGCCACGCTGCACCCAGATTAGAATCCCACTTTATTGCTGACTATGAAGTTTAGTGTTCATCATCCCGAACTGTCCTCAGCATGCAGTCAGGTGCTTATGCTCCTTATTTCCAGAGGACATCCAGTAACAAATATTGATTATTTTCACTACAATAACTATTGATCATTATTTAAGATTTGCTTCAGAGTATTCTTCAGTGTATTGCTAATGTTAACTTAGATGGTGCCCCCATTGTGCTGCTTACCTGCGCACCGGCTGCTGCTGGTTCTAGGCTTCAGAGGCAGAGAGGGGCGAGCACCAGGCGCAGGTTTGCTGCTGAGGGGAGGTGGCTTGGGGCTGACAGGCGAAGAGACCGCTGAAGGGTTGCGGCTCCTAGGGGCAGCTTCCGGTTTATTCTCGTTCTGGGGCGTCTTCTCCGAAAAGCCAGAAACCCCATCAACTTTAGTTGCTCCCTGTGTTCGACTTTCAGGCAGTGGGGGGTGTCCTTAAGCACATCAAACAAATACACAATAATAACTATAACATCTACATTTATTTAATATACAGTAAGTAATAATGTAACACCCATTTTGAATTATGATTTGCTTCTTTTATAAGTTATTCACATCTACCACGCAGCCTAGTTTTACAGTGCCATACATTCCCAGAAGACCTTTCTTCCAGTGATGCTTTACAACAAATACTTTTGCTTACAAATGCCTAGAAAGTTCAGACATGTAAAGACACAACAATGGGGAAAAACAAGAGCTACCTGTTTCAGACCCAGCAGGCTTGTCAGCACAGGCCGAGGAGCTTAACGCCTGCAAAGAATTACAGGTGAAATTAATGAAATGAAAGCTTGATCCCATGCCACATGTAATGAGCAATGTCACAACTATCCTAAAAAAGATGACAGAATATTGAAACTCATCTTTCAATCCATATGTGCCAGCCATCACATTGGCCAGTCACCTACACTGGGAATGTGTGTCCTGACTAAGCAACCAAGAGTATCACTACTACTAAAATATTTAGCCAAAACCCACTGCATATATTTGGGTTTTAACAAAGCAATACTTTTCTACATTTTTGAGCACACATCACAGTCAGACAATCTGAATCAGAATAAACTAGAAGCTCCTGGCTGTGTTTAAAAATGTTCCTTTTCTTCCCATGGACATACAGTATAGCGAGTAATTGATTTCTAACAGATGTGTTATGGAAGCAATGAATAGTTATATTTAACTGATAATATATATTTAAAAGATGTGTTTTGGAATAGCTTTGAGCAAAACTGCTTTATGTTATCAGCCAAATTGAGTTTCAGCGTTGCAGGACTGGTGTTTATTGACCAAGAACACAGGAGGGCGCTGAATTCTCACAGATGGGCTATGTTCTGAACCCACAAACTGCGGGTCACAACCAGCGTTCCTTCTAAGCTGTGCTCAGAGGGTTCATTAACCGAGAACATTTGACTAAACATTGAGAGCTCATAAAGCATCTGTTTTCCAATCATTTAAAAAGTTTATACACAGTCTCTTACTCTACATAAACAGTTATCCGTATTATCCCTAGGCATTGGCAGGGTGGTCCAGAGCCCATTATAGAAGCACAGGGCATGAGACTGTGCAGCATGCATCCTGGATGGGACGCCAGTCCACCACAGGGCAGACACACCCATTCATTCACTCACACACAAAGCCAAAGTCACCAGTTCACCTGAAACGCATCTTCAAAATACTAAAGGAAATTGGAGTGCCTGAAGAAAACCAACACAAACCCAGAAATATCACACAGACCAAGCAGGGAAAGAACCGATGTCCAACCACACAGCTGAAATGCTGTTGGGCACCTGCACTAGATGTGTAACAAAGGGTCAGTGTAGCCTGTCTGGTATCTACTTGCTCTTAGCAGGTCTGTATATATTATCACTTATATATCATAAACTTTGCAAGGCCAATCAAAATGTCACCAATATGAAATTATGGACGAAAGCTATACTGAGTTCTGGAAACTCTTTAAGCATTGATATTGTTCACTGAAAGCAACTGACTGATTGTAGAGTACCAACCTTCTGGTTTCCTGCAGCCCTCTTCTCCTGCTTGGCCTTCATCTCAGCAAGGAGACCAATGCCCATAACCTGTATCCGACCTTTATGCCCCCCAACGGGGCTGGCTCTGCCTTCACCCTCCAAGCGGTTCTCTGCAGAATCAGGGACCCGCAGATCATCCATTCGTTCAGGGCCTCGGTTCTGATCCACAAGAGGGGCTCTGACCAAACCGTTCTTTGGGGATGGCAGCTCTTCAACAACAGTAGGAGCTGGCGCTGCATCGGTGGTTGGTGCACCAAGACCAGCAGCAGGAGCTTGGACCTTCTCATGTTTGGAGGACCGTGACATGATCATGTTGAGGAAGCCACTTTTGCGGGAATCTCGCTTCTTCTCCTGCTCCTGGGAGGCAAAGTTCTTCATTGAGCACCTCCTGGAGAAAACACAACAGCAGCATTTTAACCAAAAAAAAACCCGTTAAACCCATTCCTCCACATAGCAGGCATGGGAACACCAGTCTTCGCAGCCAGCAGGGGATGCTATTTTATGTCATAAGTCACTGCTTCATCTTTTTAAACTTTTTAAAATGTATACACATGCACAATGAAAGACTTCCTCCATCATAATAGACTTACTTTGATCCTGTTTTAGCAAGGTTTCTAGAAAAGAATTCATCTATTCCTTCATCCACCCTTCCTATGACATTAACGTGCTCATCTTCCAGCACCTGAAAGAAGAAAAACAATAAATGACAACATTTTACACCAACATTACACTGCCACCAAAGTTCAAGTCTCCACATATCTGAAGTCATAGAAGCCACATTCACAGTATTTTTAGAACATGGAGGAAGATGGCTGAAGGACAGGCCTACAAGCTGAACAGTCACTAGGCAACTATCTGGTCATCACTGTTAGAAGTGGTAACAGCAGGTTTTAATGAATTATGGAGTATGGAACGGGAAGTCAGTCCCATGACAAAACTGAATACGATAGTTACAAACAGTTACCAAGGTAACATCATTTACGACCACAGGGCTACCACAGTGCTAAACAAGCATTCCTGGTGGGAGCAGCCGCACGCCACTCACTGCTGCAGTGTTGGACTTCAGTTTTTTGTTCCTTTTGGGACGGAGCTTGGTGTAATGTTGCAGCTTTGTCGTCTCCTCAGAAGGAAGATCCTCCAGCGTCTCCAAAGGCGGTGTCTCAGCTCTGGGTGTTGGTGGGTCCTCAATATGAATGGGCACATCTTCTAAAGCCTTATCCAAGTCAAATTCCATCTCTGTCAGACAGACAGTGACCGCCAGTCAGAGGCAAGCTTGGAGAAGACATCAGGAATCAGGCCGGTTGTACTGTTGAGGCCACTACATCAGTTCTCTTTGATGAGTTTCCTGTTCATTACATAAAACCACTCATTTCTGTTAGTTTCTTTAATCTCTTACAGGTACAGCTGTTCAAGGGGCCTGGTGCAGAGAATTTCTATAGTCAGTACTCACAGAACGGTAAAAATTGTCCTACTGATTATGAGGATAGCAGTGCTTATCCAAGTGGCTTTTCTACCCAAGCCCGACTGGCTTACCGAAGGCTCTGGATACTGGCCGCAGCATTCGGCTATGAATGCTTTTCCTCTTTGACTTGGTGGTCATCTGCAAGTGAAAAACACAACAGACTGTTGTCGACACAAAGGTATCGTGTACTGGGGGGATAAAAAACATTAGCAATAGTGCTTAGGTTTTATATACCAATACTAGGGTAACACATAAGGGTTGTTGGAATGCAGGGGAAGACCCAACTACCTCCCATGCCCCTAGCATTTCAACAGACAAGGTTGGACTTAAAAGGCTACAATATGTGGTTAACACAGTGTTTAAAAAGTTGAACTAAGTTACACAAAACACATTTGGGATATTTTGTAGGTTTTTTTTTTTTTTGAAAATTAGGGTTGAGAGTAGTGATCTGCAATAATGCAACTTTACCCCTCTTCGGTATTTATTCACTCTGGTTAGAAGCATCATACATTCACATGAACTCTGTTAGGGTTTTACAGATCGGCAGGGACTCAGATTATTCTCTCTTCAATCTTTGTGGATTTTTTAAGGATTTATAACAGTTAAAGGAAGAAGGTACTAGAAACACTTATCTGACAAAATCTTAGCAAGAGTGCTCTTAGGATTAAACTACACTGATTCTGAAGAGTAAGAACATACTGTAAGAACAAATTGGCAGGCTGATGGTCACATCAGTTCTGCTCATAGGGATGAATATCTGGTGATCATAATCATAATCATAATCATTATTATTATTATTATTATTATTATTATTATTATTAATAACAACAATAATAATAATAATAATAATAATAGTTGTTGTTGTTGTTGAATACTTGTAGAAAGTGACAGAACAAGATCAGGTGAGGAGAGCAGGCCCAGTTTAGATGCTTTAAATCTCTTAAAACATTTAAGGGACGTTTTAATGTTTCCATGTGTGTTTGCTATAGTTCACAAATGCCTCACTCCCCTTGGGTAGCTGCTGTAAAGAGTCAAAAGAGTTTAAAAGTGTTTCCCCGAGTTAAAAACTCAGTTTCAAAATAGCGTTTAACCCCTGTTGGAGAACAGTAGTATTTTAGTAAAAATGCATTTTTAATAAAGAGGAAAAAGCCAGCAAAACACTTCAGGATTGAGAACCAAGCACTTTAAAACTTTTACATGGGAAAAAGACCCACTGGAAAGAACTCAAGGAGGGGCGATGCAAACAAGAATTGGGAAAATATTAAGGAAGTTTAAAAAATAAAAATTTAAAAAAAAGCTTCATATTCAACCATCTATATGCTGACCTTTGTGAGGATGGTTGAGAAAGTAGAGAAAAACCAGTGCGGAGATGTGTTTAGCAGACAGCTAGAAGCCTACCATGCAGGTATCCAATTCACCCAGTTGCTCCACCTCCATGGGCTCCTCAATGACTGCTGGGACACTCTCATCCGGGAGCTCTGCCTCCAAGGATTCCTGCTGCTGCAGGGGTTGCCCTTTTCGGGCTAGGTGTTCTGCCTGGACCAGAGAGTGGGGACAAAGGACTAAAATGGCACTATGGGATTGCAGCAAGAATGATTCTGAACAAAAGGAATTAGAGACAGATGCCTTTTGCGCATTTTGAGTGGGTGAGCACTATAAGACCAGCACGCTCACCAGAATGTGCTGGCATCTGGAGAGAGACTCCAGAATCTCATCGACAATGCGGTCAGAGAGGAAGGAGGCCATGCTGAGCTTCACGTCACTGTGTGAAGAGGAACGAGGAAAACAAATTGTGCACAAACAGTCTGAACTGGTGTGAAACAAATAGCAAAACAATTCATTTAAACAATTGATTTATCAAATGCTTCCCCCCCCCAAAGTAATGTACAATGACATCTTTATTCAAAGCAACTTACAACGCTGAATATGATACACTAAACTGCCTTCATTCACATTCATTTCATTCATACAGCAGAGTAATGTGACACACACACGCTATGAGAGACACCAGTTCACCTGAAATATGTTTGTGGAAGGAAATACAAGCAGGCAGAGGAAATCCACAGGAAAGCAAGGAGAAACACTTATTTGAGAAAATCTTCAAACTTAACACAGGCTAACCCCTTCCTAAACCAAGTTCAGTCATATAGGCCAGACACCCATTACCCCACTGCTAATATTTCTTAATTTTGTATTAACACTTTTGTTTTTAACTTTTTTACATGTTTTACGCATGTTCCACTAACCTGATCTTGTTGAGGATGTCAACGCCAGACTGCTCTAGTAAGGTGGTCTTGACAAAGCTGCGGGGGACCACCATCTTGCTAGTACCAGCCTTG
Source organism: Heterotis niloticus (assembly GCA_018136845.1). Lineage (NCBI taxonomy): Eukaryota > Metazoa > Chordata > Actinopteri > Osteoglossiformes > Osteoglossidae > Heterotis > Heterotis niloticus. The sequence continues at coordinate 31,539,675 of CM030888.1, read as the reverse complement.
ATAAGCTCTTGTCGCAGGTGGGCCTTCTTCATCACACGGGGGCAGAGACCCTCAGCAACGTTAACCATTGACTCAAGCATACCCTGTGGAGGAGTCAGCCACTGTCAGGCCCTCAGGGTAAGACCATCCATGGCCTGGGTCCTTCAGCACTCAGACAGGGCTGAGAGCCTGCACACACTGCAGTCATTAAGAGTTAACACCTGAGCAGTTCAGCAACTTAAAGTTTATATAATTACAGCATAGTTTGTGCATTAGAATCAGCCACTCTTTAACCATAAGGACAAATCTGGGCTTCTCATTTAAAAACACTCAAAAGTAGTAACAACAGCTTAAGAATCACTTATAACTATTTTGCCTATTATCTATCTGATAATTTTTTGAATTCCATCTAGTGCTCTTTTATTTTATGAAAAAGATAAACCAAAAGATAAACTATACCAATAATACAGAACACTGCTAAGGTTTTTCAAAGGCCAGCTATCCATGAAGAAATCCAAAATGGTTTCATACCATCTTTCTGTTGCTGGCCAAGGGCTTCCAGACCATGAAAACAGTCTATATTAAATCCTCAACTGTATGAGGTGCTTTTTCCCTGTCCTTTTACTAACAGGAAATAGATAAGGCCAGCGTGGGCAGACAGGATTACAATGTTTGCCAACTGGAGGGAGAGATATGGCGGGGTGGGGGGAGGTGCTCGGAAAGACAGTGTGGAATGTGAACTGAGACACTGTGCTGCTTCACATTTCCAGCAGTGACACACACTACGTTTCCAAGAACTAGCAAAGGAGCAAGTTCTTAGGTCTCATTTCAGTTTTAAATGAAAATACACATTGGACATACAGGCAGACACAGATATACTCACATAAAAGTTAATGGAAAATACTAGCTGAGTTACATGGTGCTGTCTGGGTCAAAAAGGTCCAGTAGTAGAAGGTGAAATGTGATAAATTGTATAATGACAAAACTGTTTTATCGTTGAAGTGGTTGCATTTGGTACACAAGTATTGTTAATGTTGTCTGACAGAAATAAATTATACAACCATCAAACTTTATTACCGTTAAACTAGTTGATTTCTGTGTGCGTGGAAGAGAATGTGTACAGAACTTGAATGAGGTGTGAAAGCTGACATACAGAGAGAAATAAATTATATGTATGAAATGTCTTCCAATTTGTGGGAGTTTGAGAAAGTACAAAAGAGTTTTTGAGTTTTATAGATATAGAAACAAGCAGTTTTTTCTATATTCCTTGGAAGACCACAGAAGCAAGAAAAGTCCCTTGTTCATTACAGTCTGTCCTTGCAAAACATCTCTCCCTCCCTTTTTTTTTATTCATTTCAGAACCATGACTCACTACAATAATCTAGATGGCCATTAAATGTATTACTTCCACCAGCAAGGTCAGGACAGAGACTGTGTTTTCTGTAATCGTGCATCAAGGGGGGGAAAAACACCCAGCCAACCTGGACCCTGCAAGTCTTTATCCGAAGGCTGTGCTTACACGTATTGACCAAAGAAGTGGCTCATTTTTAAATATCATGGGGAGGGGCAGGGGATGAAAAACAAGCAAACAAAAACCAAGGCTCCAGTGTGGTTCCACTCTTGAGCAAGTATGGGCCCTGTAGAGCCTTTTCATAATGACTTACTTTGATGTAATCACCTACAGATGTAATAAAATACTGTACCTTGACTTTTTAATCTGTCACTGCACAGACATTAATGCCTTCCATGGTCCAATATTAAAACATTATATATTTACCACATAAAACTATGTTTAAAAGCATTCAGAATACTCCTATAGAATGCACCTTACAGCTTGACAGAAGAAATAACAAAAGGTTCAAGAGTAGAGGTCCTGCACTGATTTCACCAAGAACTTTTTGGCCACAACTTCAGTTTCTTGCCCCCCTAAAAGAGTCATAAAAGCATTCCCTGGACAGGTGGTGCTACAGAGGAAAAAAGTTGTGCCACTTGTGCTCAGCTACTCAGGCCTCTGCATGTCTGCACTTCAAAAATATAAACTGAATTGAACTGAAAGGCTTTAACCTGGGCTCTCCTCATACCTGCAGCTGTTCGTCCATCACACTGGCCACCTCTCCAACCATGGATTCCAGCTTAGCATGAATGGAGCCACTGACATCCTCACGGGAGGTGGCGCCCAGATGATACAGGTTGGGTAGAAGCTATGCAACCAAAACATGCATCGTGAACACTGTCACCTGTTAGGTCACTTAGATGGTCACCTTTCAGCTCTGAATTTAAAGAAACACAATTAGAAACTAAGTTGAGAACTTAAAACTTCAGCCTGAAAAAGGTTAGTGACCTGAAACAAAAGATGAAACTTGTAATGATGTCAAATAATCAAGGAGATGTTCAAGAATATAGCATATAACATGTTTAAAGTCCTTGTGGAGATATACACTTCTTGAATGTACTCACTCTTTTGGAATTCCTGGCATCCTTTATGAAGTTCTCTGCCATTTTCATGTCCTCCTGAACAGCATCAGTCTCTGTATACCTCAGAGAGTTGAGATGGTCCTGAACTTTGACACAAACCCTGTCTATAACCTGAATGAGCAGAACGTGAAAGGTCAACAATTCAGTTTGTCTCACATCTCTCAGATGATTCGAATCATTTAGCTCACCTGCTGTGTGGTTGTAGTGACAATGCCTTGCTGGAGTCTATAAGCCTGTCCTTGGAGGTACTTTCGGGTCTCATGATTTCGGAACAAGTAACTCTCCATCTGGATTTTTATTTTAAAAAGTTCACAAAGCCAATTAGCTAGGCATCATTTACCTTGCAGGGCCAGCTGATTTAAAAAGTTGTAGAGATACCTTTTTTGCTATTTTCTGGAATGCAAACATTAAATAGAAAAAACTAATCTCTGGTAACAAATCCACATTAACCAGAGACTTTGCAGAGAAAAAATGTCAACTCAAACTGTGGAGCAAGGATGACAAGAATGAAGTGCCATGTCTTCTAATAGCTGGAAGACCAACCTTCAGCAGTGCATCCTCAGTCTTCTCTGGACTTGCTTTGAGGGCCTGGGAAGCATCAATGATTGGGATGGGCATAAAGCGGATTGTGAAGTTCCTATTGAAATGAAGCAGATGTTACCCAGAGAGCTGTGAGGGTTTTTTTCTAGACCAGACCCATGTAAATTATAATGTAAATGGTGGCGCTGGCTCCTAGTTTACATGTTAGAAAAAAAAAACAAAGTCAAAGTCGAAAACAAATTTCACAGCTGGAAAATTTCTGACAGGTTTTAAACACTGACAAGAGCAACGTGTTGCAGAAAAACTGCTTGTATCACAAACTGTGAAACTGAGCTAAAATTACTGTCAATTTAATATTGTAATGCAATGCTGGGCTAAGAATGCACACAATTTTCACCCAACTATGCAAAATTATCACTAAATCACATAAAACACATAGCTGTCATGATGGGAAACATTCAAGGAAGCAGAACAACACTCACTTCTCCAAGGCTGCTGCCACATCCTGCAGGCCTTGAGGGCTGACATTATTCTTGTCCCAAATGACAGTCCTGCCAAAGTAAAATGAACAGATCAATGAGTCAGCAACTCAAATTCACTATGGCATACTGAACCCTGGGATGCTAGATGGCAGGCTGGCACTGGAAGAAAGAGCCCATACCTGAGTTTGGTATTGATCTGCAAGGCCTTGGCCAACATCTTGGCACCCATATCTCCCATTCCATTGCCACTGATGTCTACCTTGGTGAGTGAGGAATTGCTGCCTAGAGCGTTGAGAACGATGGTCAGCTCACCCTTCAGCTTAGAGTCGGCCAGTGAGAGGGATGTCAGGGGCTTGTGGAAGAAGTACAGGACATTAGGATTAATCTAGAAGTAATGTAGATATGTCGATGATAAACCGTCATAAAAATTCTGTTCTGATGTGTGGAATTAAAGCTGAAGATAAAAATATACAAAAAACAAAATTGTATTTTTCATATTAATATTTTATATTTCTAATCTAGGATTGAACAGCACAATGATAAAGTGAGTAGCACTGCTGCCGCATGGCATCTGGACTGTCTGCACAGAAGGAGCTCACCGATTCCTCCTCCTGTATCATGTGCACCAAGTTGTCCAAAACAGGTGCCAAGTTTCTATTAAAAAGAAATATGCGTACAATAAGAGGCAATTAATTTGTCCAGACACTCGTGTGCTTCTGGCTTCTTATTTACTTTTGTACACATTCCTCTAGAGCCCAGCTGGTGCTGCCGCTTCATTTCTCCTCTCAGCATGCTTTCCACAGGTCATGGGTCAAACATAATGCACGTACTTTGACTTGATGTTGTTGAAGTTCTTCCCCAGAGACAGATGGCGAATGGAGCGATTTTTGGCAAGCCACACCAAGAGGGTGATCAACTCGGAGTCCAAACCTGAATAATAATAACCGTGGGGTAGATGGTAAAATGGGATCCACCATAATGATGCAGCATTGTTAGAAATTCAGAAGAGCAATAACAAAATCTTATCTACAGTATATAGGCATGAAAGTAAAATGATTATTCAAGATAATAATTGGAGGGCCAATAAACAGTCTCACCATTGTCCGAAATGTCCAAGCTAGAAATATTAGGTATCTCGGCAATGCAGCCCTCCAGTATTTGAGAGCCTGCAGACCGGAGCTGTGGACATAAAAGCAAAAAAAAAAAAAAAAACTGATTAAACAAAGCTGAAAACTGTAAAAGATTTTCTCGGCCTACAGGTCAGAAACCATTCTCCGTGGAAGTTCTTTTTTGTGTATATGTCAGGATGGAAAGGCTGCGCTGGAAAGTTTCCATCACGGTTACATGACAAAGTCCAGGGAAAGAAGAAGTGGTACATGATTCAGGAGGAGGTATGCATAACAACAGATAAAAGACACCTAGCATGGTTTAGGTGTTAACAAATGATAGAACTTAAGGTCTCATGGACAGAGCCCTTAAAAACTGAGCCTCGGTGGATTAAGTGTATTAATCATGACCTGACCAGACCTGTACTGCTGGAGAAGAGAGGCCATTGGAGCACCTCCTCAGCAGATGTGCAAGCACACTGACTGAGGGCTAGTTTTGATGCTACCAGGACTAGAAGAACAATGCTTTGCCAAAGCCTATCAGTGTACAAATAGCACAATGCAGAATCTGCTGGCTAGCAAAGCAGGCCAAAGAATTTGAAAATCAGAATCAGCATGTAGTGTCACTTTAGGGGTCCTGGTGACAGATGGATGTTGGCAGTTGATGGTTGACTTCGAAAGGCAAATCAGATTTGAGACATGAATGAGGCCATAAAACATGCTAACATCAAAACCAATCTTTTAGGAGCTTACAGTTCCTTTGGAAGAATGGATGAAAGCAACTGCTGAAGGAAAAACAGCAAAATAAGAGGAACTGGTACAGCACAGCCATTTAAAAGGCTTGAGTGTAAGGTGTGCACCCAAATAAGTTGCCTGCAGGGGAAATATGCTAAAATATGCAGCAGATCAGAGGAAGAAACTTTATGAAAGTTATTACTGAAACTGAGGACAGGGCTCCTAGATGACTGGTGATCTGGACACGTGAGCTGTGGTTTCAAAGCAGTACTTCGAAACAGGTTGGGGTCCAATCAATCTGGGTGAGGTAGCCTGGACTAGGGTATGACCCGAAACACCCAGTAAACCCCATCTTCTGGGAAAATAATATTAATCCACTCAGTCATTAAGGTTATTTTCTGTTGTTCTGTGAGTCTTAACATTAATGCACACTCCCATCTTCTTCCTCCAAAGCTAATAAACCCTTTAGATTTTGACAGAAAATGTACACAAATAAAACACTAAGTTAACAGAATGCGAAAAGCACACCAAAGCTATATATACAAGTATGGCTTACCAACTACTTAATAAATAATAATAATTATTATTATTTATAATAAATGAAGGAATACTGGTGAATTGCACTACAAAATAAACAGGCAAAATTACTCACACAGTGACTAAGCTCAGGAAAGCAATATGGGAGAGAAAAGTTCATGTCAAAAACCAGGAGACCATGAGACATAGATCCGCAACAGTCAAGTGTTCACCAGTACCAAGACATGTATGAAAAAGGCTTAGGAACAATCAAAAAAGTCAACTATTAATTTATACATTATTCAAATATTACTTTAAGTCCATTAATATTCACACATTATATTTTCTTTTAATCTGTCCTGAACAATAGCAGCTGGATAAGAATGACAAGATGCTAACAAATGAAAACTGTCTCTTTAGCTCAAAGATCCTTTATGATGATGGTTTTTTCTTTATTACAGTTTTAGGACAGAAAAGACCTTGATGTGTGACAACACTGCCAGAGAATCAACACCAATGCTAGAGCTTAATGCCATACGAGAAGAACCTCAATGCTTAAATGTTGTCTTCTCAGACTGACAAATACAGAAGAGTTCAAAAAGACAGTTTTAAACTATTTTTAAATATTATAAGGTATTACGAGCAGTGCAGCCCAGTTTCAGACTGAAGTATTCAAATGAAACACTCAGACTTCAGAACTACAGAGTGATCTGTAGTTCAGAAAGATATTCCTAGAAGCTCAGCAATACAAACACACAGTCCATTAACAATGCTGATATGACGATAAAGCAGATAACTGGTCTTCAGGTCATTCTTCCTGCTTCCTTTCTGTGGCTTATTAGAGCCTATAAAAGGAGCCCAGACATCCAGCATAAGCTACCTTTCGATCTATGGCAGTCAAACATGCTTCGGAGAACCGACTGTTCTTACCTCACAGCTGCTGAGATCCAGTGAGACGTCCTTTAGATGTGGATTACAGGCAACGCCTAGCAGGAGTGCCCTGAGGGCACAGTCATTTTAAAAAAGACAGAACATAAAAAAGGTGAACTTCTAAATCTGAAGAAAATGATGCCATATGATATTCAACTAAGTCATAAAAGAGAGGGAAGCAGGTGAGGAGGGGCTCACTTCAGTGCCTCAGGGGGGAGTTTTGTTCCCGAAACATTGATACTGCTCAGAGCCACGGCACTGCTGAAGAACTGCTTGAAGGACGGTGCAATGTCTCTCCCTTTTCTGGGGATAAGGAGGAAATTTCAGACTGACCTCCACATGTGGAATCACAGTGGTGACTGTTTTCACCCAATACGGGGATTTGTTTTGCCATTATGTGAAATCATCATTCTTCATCTAATGGATCAACCATTGCTTATCTTGCTACTATGGGTCACAAATTGAAACATCTACCCTGAAGCTTACTGAAAATCCCAAGAGATAAAATGACTAGGTATTCATGAACAATGAATAATCTAAGTACAAAAAAGCTAAATAAAAATTGGAATATACTTTGGATAACATAGTTGAGAAAAGAAATACAAAATGCTTAAATAAGTTTATAGGAATTTCTGCAAATATAACAGCAGGCACCTTTCCTATGCATGGATTCAACAGCCTTTGGGTCATTTACATTGATTTACATTAAACAACTTTGTTCAAAGCAAGCTAACCATTAATAATATGCTGGTATAGTGAGTGCATTAAAATTAGAAATATTTTGGTTATGACTACAGATCCTTCAGGAGCTATTAGTTGCAAATAAAGCAAGTTAGACTGCAATAGTACAATAATTGCGAACTTCACCTGTAAGGGAAAACGCCCTTCGATAAGTTCAGAACTGAAAGGTGTTGAACAGACCCCCGCAGTAACGCAGAACACACCTGAAACACAATTTTTACCAGCAAATAATTACTGAATAAATTTATTTACACCAGTATCTTTGTTTGCTACTGATGCCCGTTATTATTTTAACTGCATTTAATATACATTCTGTGCTAAACAGCTAATAATGGAAGAAGTTAAGAAATGAACACCCATATCATATAAACTGTGACATACAAATAAAATTATGACAAAATGAACCAACACAGCAAAATAAGGCATGGAAAAAAGTTTGCCTCAATGAATGGTCAGCTTCCTCCTTTGTAGAAGGGCACATTATAAAAATAACTAATCTGGTCCACTGAGTAATAATGGTAGGACTTACCTGGTCCAATGAGCAGTCAGTGTTTGAGAGATCCAGGGTTTTGAGGTTGTTTGGTTGGGCCAGGAAATTATACAGATTCTACAAAAACATGTAAAGAGCATTCATTTATGTCCAGAACTTGTGTGTATCTACACACAATTGTTAATACCAGTTGTTGATATTAGTAACTGCACCTGTTGCTTGTACTTCACCTTAAATGAGGTGCACAGCCATTTAAATCATTTATTTCTTTCATTTTACATCAACATCACGTTTTCTCTTAATGAGTGAGCGATGTGCCAGTTTACGTGCATACGAACACCCATGTGCATCTGGCACCCAGGATCTAATGTTAAAATGATCTCATTAGCTCATCAACAAGGTCTTATATAATAATAATAATAATATTATTATTATTATTATTATTATTAATAAATTGTATGCACGACTGAAGTGAACTGAACAAGATGTCTGTGTGATCCATGTTATGTGTTAAAGACAGTGAAGCAAAGCTCAAAACTCATTTTCACAATATGTGAAAAATTATTTTGTGTCTTTTTTTGGGGTAAAATACACGAAACATTAATGTAGATTTATAAAAAAAAAATAATTACCAGACACAAATCAATGAATATAAAGAGAATAGTGATTTCTATGTCACACTATGTTGACACGCTATGGGGAATCTGATTAGGATTCTAGAAGAAATTTTAGAAGAATTTCTTCAAATAAATTAAAAAAGGCACAAAGGCTGTGATACTGCTGCATCTTGCACAGCCTAGACGATCTTATTTATACATTCACTGCAACTTTTTTTTAGGGATGCTGATACAACCCAAGGAGAACTGGTGGTAGCGCTCAGCAGCAGATGGCCTGATTGATTCAGTGCAGCACTGAGAAAGGATGGAATGCTGAACTGGATCAGTCAGAGTCATAAGGGAATCTTGTGAGTAAAGAATCCTCAGAACACAAAGAAAAGTATTAGTTAAAAGCCCTGACACATTGCTAATGGACATCATCATCATCATCTTTGTGTCCCACAAAGCAAAAGCAGGATATAACACATCCTATGTTTGGACAAATACTGATGTACATTGTTTTTACCCAACTAGGGTTGGTATAAAATGGTGACAATGCAGTCTTTTTAGCTTTTCATATGATGAGAGGGAATAGAGCATTAGTACATACTAGGAAATCGTCACCACGAAGAACGTTTCCAGACAGATCAAGGTGTGTGAGCGTACTGGGGATCAGCTTATTGGCGATGAGTGCCTGGCCAAGGTTGTTCACCCCTAGAAAGTAAACAGTGGAGGTTCAGAGCAGAGAACATTCAGGGGCAGCCAACTCTAATTTCACAAAAGCATTAAACCATCTGATTCATCATAAACTGAAGTGTTTGACTTCTAAGATAATAATTAATGGTTGCAGTTCAATGGCCCTAATCTACAGCACGTGATATGAAACCCCAGAGGAAGTGACATCATAACCGATTAATACAATCCAGGACCAGACCACAAAGAGCAAAACTTTCATATATAAGCCAGAAGTAGCTGCAGGAATTAGAACAAACTCAGAAGTGTGTGGAATTTTGAAAATATGACAAAGAATGACACGTAACACAATGCAGTGCTAGCATATGGTTCTGGTTAAGTGTTCCTAAAAATCAAAACATAGCCAAAGCCATTCCAGAGCATTCTGTCATACATGCAGAGGAATGTGTGAGATTGGTCTGGGTGGAGATGTTGGTAAGCCAAAACTGCAACAGTAGGAAGAGGTCCCTGCTGTAAGGGGATGTTTGAAACAGAATAAAGGCAAGGATCATGATGCTAAAGGACAATTTGCAGTGTTCTTTGGGGTTGCAGAAAGGACTGCACCACAGGAATGAAGATGAAGACACTACGTAGCTGATGGAACCAATCCAACTGCACCGCATCCTGCACTCGTCACAACCACATTTTAACTTCTACTGACACTGCTCCCATCACTGGTTGCACTGCCATTTAATTTTTAAACCACACAAACCACATTTTACAGGCCCACACATTACACCGGGGTGCCAACTGGGCAAGGAAGCCCTTCACAGGCATTAAGAATTCATGAACATGGGTAGCAAACAGCAACAAGTTAAAGCCAGCATTTAAGTCTCCTGCCTAACAAAAATGTTTAACATAAGTGACTGACTAGATGGTTTTCAGTCAAATTCAAGTAATTTGTGGACATATAAAAATTATACCGATAAATAATGAAGTCACACTAATTTAGCACTTTTTTCAACAATATTTATGGAGCTTGTGGGCAGGGGGGCACCTTCCCACTGCCCACCCCGTGGCTTGCCTAAATAATTTCTACCAGCTTCTACCACTTGAGGACAATCAGCAAGAACTTATGAACTCCTGTTCTGAAGAGTAAACGGGAGATTTCGAGGGGAGCTTTGCATTTGGTCACTTTTCTTCTTGTTTGTTATTTTTTCTTTAAGGTTGTACCTTAAAGGAGCCCCTCCTCTCTACTTTTCTTGTCTTGGATTGAAAATAAAGTAAATAAAGGCCTGTTCATGTGGAAAGCCTTTTGTCCTTGAGCTTCTGTCCCACACATGGGATCATTTCTACCTTATAACTGGGCACACCTTACTATTGAGAACAAAAACCCCATAGTGTGTATACAGACCACGCAAAGAGCACCTTTTTGGAATAGACTCCTTAAAATTAAAAAAATATATATATGTATTACATGTTCTGTTTGGAAAGACCCTTCAAATAGTTATTAGTAACTGCTTTAGGAAGACCATCAAAATTATGGTGTGACAGGAAGCATTTTTACCGAACAAATTTGACAATCAAAAAATTTTAACAACCTGTTATGGTTTATTAGATTAGCATATGGTACGCACACCTGTGTGTACCATATGCCAATTCACAATACATAGCATTAATTTTAAACATTGCACACTCAACTCACCTGTTATTGACTGGAATAAATTTACAATGCATATTATCATGCACCGATTAAGAAAACGGTGGTTTTGGTTAACTTGGTTAACTGACCACTATGGAAGTGTTTCCCCCCCAGATCTTAATTTCTTTCAGGTTTCAGGACAAATTCATGTGCTGGACATGATCAGATATACCTGAGACAGAGTTAACTAATGGACAAGGGGAGAGAAATCATGCCAATAGGTATTAAGAACACGGATTTGCCTACTTTTCATGTCAGTTAGTTAAGTTTTCTGCAGAAAAGTCAGACCTGAGAAGTAGGGATTCTTATAGCTGTTGGGGTAAAGCAATAAAAAAGTGTCTTTATTCCTTACGCATTGAGTGCAAGACACCAAGCTTCACTGAGCTCTGAAAACATTTGAAGACACCCTTTGTGTGCAGCAGAACAAGCAGAAAAGACCGTTTTAGAAATCTCTCTGTTAGATAGAATGCCCAGAGGGGGCTGGGCGGTCCTTTGGCCTTGGAACCCCTGCAGATTTAGTTTTTTCTCCCCAGTCTACCTAGAGTTTTTTTTTTGTTGTTTGTTTTTCCTGTCCTCCCGGCTATTCGACCCTACTTTTAATCTGTAAACACACTTTTATTGTCTGAGTTTCCATTGATTATTCTTGTCTCTTTATTCTTGTCTCTTTCACCTTGTAAAGCACTTTGAGCTACAGCATTCTGTATGAAAATGTGCTATACAAATAAATGCTGTTGCTGTTTTTGTACATTCCCCTCCAAACTTTAGTGATTAATAAAAAAAGTATTTTGCCAGAACTTCAGAATATTTTTCCTTTTCCATAGGAAGAGGCCATACAATGTACTGACAAATTCAAATGTATTACAATCTGTTTTGCAAGATGCAACTTCTGTTTCAGTTAAATAACAGAAATAAAAAATGCTCACCTTTGGGTGAGAGTGAAGTCCTGGAGAAATTCAAATGCTTCAGCCCTGTCTGTAGTTTGGCAAACTGTGCACTCAGAGAGGAAATTCCTGGATGGATGAGAGAAATTCAGAAAATGATTGTAACGCTCCTTTTAAGTTAACAACGAAACTTCTGAAAGGATTCCTTTGTCTACTCAAGCTACTACAGTTATAATCCAAAAAGCTGCATTTTCAGAAAGCCAAGCAGAATTTAAAAAAAAAAAAAAAAAAAAAAAAAACAGATTTCGTGTAGACATAAAAGAAACTTAGTGGTAAAACAGACATGTTTAAACTAGCTATGGGTGTAGTTTTGAACTCCTCAGTGTCTAAATTTCTGGTCTGTAGGCCAAACATAGTTTCTGGGACTACTTAGATATGTAGATATGACCTCTCTCTGTCTGACTTCCAGGTCTGTAACCTTGCCATGATTTCCAGATGGTATGTGACGTTATGCTGTGCAAGAAAACTAACTTTGCTGTGGGAATGCATGAGTCACCCTTTAGTTTTCCATGACAAAATGATGTCTCTCAGTCCTCCAATGCTCCCATCCCTGTCTCTCCCAACAGCCCCCTCCCCCCAAAAAAAATCATCATGCAAGTGCAATTGCAGCAATGCACAACAGCTGCCTTTCACCATAACACCCATATCTGCATGATGCTGCAGTTTGAGAAGCCCACAGATATCAGAAAAAGAGCTGTTTTAAAGAGTAGGGCAACCTTAAAACTGGGATTTTGAGATGCAAGAGTGGAGGAAATAACTGGCCCTGTCACACAGTGTGCATACCCCTGTCCTCCAGAGCATTGCTGGCCAGGTTGATGGTGTGTAGGCCTGAGTTGGGGTTAAGTGCCAGGACGTTGGCCAGCTTCTGTGCAAAATCACTGCAAAGTGAAGAGGCGGCGTCAGATAACACTCATTCCATGCTGAAGGGCAGTCAGGTGCCTGGTACTTGAGGGACACATTTCTAAGACATCAGCTTGAGCCACCACAATGTTAACCTTCTGAACTTTAACATGACCCACGTCAGTATTTGTAGCAAAGTCTGCTAGTAAAAGTTGGTTGTTGCCACTGATTTATCACAGGGATTTGAAACTGACCAAAGCTGACAAGAGGAATCTGTGTCCTTCAAAACCACAAAGAGCAATTTTGGAGGGTGCTTACGCTTTGAGGCCAGCATTGTCCAGAACCAGTTCTTCCAGTCGAGCTGACCTGGCCACCACACGAAGAATCTGGTCGCACACATCTGTAGACTGACAAACACAACAAGGCTGTAGCACTCCACAACTCAAAAACCACAGCTTTTTGTATTAAATGGCATATAGACCAGTGTTCATCATTTCTGAGATCTCCAAGTGTCCCCTGTGTATCTTCAGGTGTTTTCAATCACGGAGAACAAAAACCTGTACAGCCTCTTGAAATAACACATTTGAACTTTTGTGCGTGGCACATTTAACCAAAGAACCTTCAGCTCAAATTTCAGTAGAACCAACAAGCACTCTTGACTGCTTGACTACAGAAAGCTCCTGAGCTTTGAGCATTGCATATGGATTTAACTTCCAAATGTTAGAAACAAACAGCTATTCATGGACAAAAAAGCAAATTGCTGAAAAAACATCTGCTAAACTGAACCAAGCTGCCCTTTGAAAAGGTAACCTTCTCTACTTCCTTCATGGTAGGCTCTCAAAGAAATGAAGCATCAAAATGACTCAAGGATCAACGCAAGACCTCACGACTGAACATTTTGAAGCAAGAAGTGAGACAAAAATTAATCAAACCAAATCAGTTATTAATTCATTGTTTAATATAAACTATAAATACAGTAACATGACAGGTTTAACCAAGAGCTGTGTGCTTCTTGCAGTTAATTGGCATGTGGGATAAACCTGAGCTCACATTATTGCGCATGAAACTGGAGAAAAGTCCTGATGTTGCAACGTGTCCGCAGAGGGTGCTCTCTCCACTGACAGCAGCCCCCACCTGAGACCACATAAAGCAACGTGCTATCCCCAAAGGGGCGTAGACAGCACAGGGTCCTCAGAAACCAAAGCATGCCCAGGCACTTCCCGGGAGATAAGCAGCATGAAATTCTTTACTCTGTCTCATTATTGAAGACCTTGTGGGTCCAGTTCACAACTTTCTACTCAATACAGGAAAAAACCTTAGTTAAGTGCATAACTGAGGTCTTTTGATGGTTATTTATGCACTTACACACTTCTGATGGCTTAGTATTTTCCCATTATTAAAATCATTACTTCTGAACCAAAAATGCCTGGAATCAGCTACAAACACAAATAAAAATGAAACATTTTTATGAAAATGCATAACATCCATTTTAATAAAATAATATTATTGTTGCTCTCTTAATACATGATTCAGGCTTAACAGGACAATTTATCCATCCATTACCCTTAACCATTTGTCTTGGTCAGGGTTGTGGTGCTTCAGAACCTGTCCTGGAATCACTGGGTGCAAACCTAGAAGTCCCGTTGGACAGGAAACCCATCCTTGGCAGGGTAGCTCTACACACACCATCATTTACATGGTCAATTTTGACCAATTACCCTGAAACAAGGGCCTGAATGAGGAAACCAGAGCACCCAGAAGAATGCCATGCAGATACGGGGAGAATAGACAAATTCCACACGGACTGAGTCGGACTTGAACCCATGCCTGATCTGCCCAGGTGCAGTGAGGCAGCATCGCTATTTGCCGTAGCGCTGTTTAACAGGACAAGCAAAACTAAATGACTGCAGCTCATCACTATAATCTAGTAATTCTTGACATAAAAGTGGAACAGTGTACCATGATAAGGGTTACATCTGCAAGGGTTTAACAGATAAAATGTATTATTTAATAAGATAATGCGAAATACAGATGTTCGGTAACAGAGAGAAGATTATGGTACATTTGTGCGCCTGTTGCGGCTACATCAAAACTTACCAATTTGTAGTCCTTCACCGAGAGCTTTGTAAACCACTGATTGTATTCAAGAACTGCAAGGATGGCCACCAAGTCCCTGTCACACAAAAACATGCCAAGCCACATAGTGTCAAAAACACTTTCATGCACTTTTTATTTTATACTGCATGGATAAAATCAACACTCATCCAAGTGATCAGCAGGGTACATTTGCTTTCGTTCCAGCTGCTGCCTCCTCAGATACTACCAGCCATTTCCACCCTTTCTGGCAAAGATTAGCTGACCATGTATTTTTGTAAGCATAAATGACTTGCAGTGCCATTCTCATGGAATCAAAAGTTGAAAATTGAACCTGAAGTTGAAATAAATGATGGTTCCATCATTTATTAATAGGCTCCATACAAGGACATGGGCTGGTAACCACCCAATGAGATTATTCAGACAGTAAATTAGAATTACCTGTTTTCAAGGTGAATGAAATCCTGTAGATTGAGTTCTTTTGTGTCTTGTGTCAGGTAGATTGTGTCCACATCCTATATGATGAAGGGCAAATACAAGTACATATAGATATAAAGCACTTGAGACAGTATCGACACCATAGGAAAGGAATTTAGACAAAGTTATTAAAGTTAATGCTGTTTTTATGTTGAGTTTTTATGCTGTAATTCTACAAGTGTGTGTTAGAACTGTGGATCCTCAAATAACAAAACAATTGGGACTGGATGTCTGTCTGTAATTTGGTTTGTTCATAAATAAAACCACAAGGTCAGAATGAATGAATGAATAAATAAATAAATAAATAAATAGTAGTTATTCTGTTTTACAGCAGCTTAATGTTGCAAATGTCCCTTACTTTATTCACTTGTTAGGCTGTTAAAAAAAAAAAAAAAAAGTTCAGCCAAAAAGCTATAATAAATCAAAAAGTCACTGTAAGATATTTATTTATTTCTTTATCTAAAATTGCATGAGAGCAGTGCAGGGTGCACACTATCTGGTTTGTTTTATTATTGCTCATTAAGTTCAGACAACATTAAAATTAAGTCAACGTTAAATTACTCTGAATAAAAATGTAATATCTAATAACTAGTTAAACCCCAAAGAATTTGCAATGTTTGTTAGCAACTAGGCAATTTTATTTCATGTCTATACAATCAGTAAAAGTGCAATAGTAAGAGACCCCACATTAGATTAACTGAAACTGTGCTGTGAGGCTTTTTACATTTTTTATAACCTGTGAGTCACATTAAAACTAAAACAAAAATAATAAACTAGTATAACAGACTAAAATAAGTGATAATAAAAAACTCATTTACTGTCAGGTGCAAACTGCTTTATCCTATAAAATATGCAACATTATTCATCTTATTGCCTATCACTCAGAAATACGAGACACAAGCTGTAAACACTGTGGCAGGGAGTTGAAATAAGTTAACCCTCCAGTCCTACCATGAGGGGCTACCTTTCACTGCCAATTAAGGATTATGCACAAAAACACATTTCCTCTACAATAAACAAGCTTTGGAAACAAAAAAGTACAATCAAATGCAAAATGAAAAATGTTTGTATTTGTGACTTTAAAAACTAGCAGCACAAAACATTAATAAGATTATCCAGCATAATACAGTATAATAATAATGTTACTGTAATGTACTCCAATTGTTGGAACACTGAGCCCACACCAGTAGGAAAGTTTGTTTTTCAATTTTATATTGTTTGAATTTCTTGTTCTAATAAATTTGACTATTAAATGTTTGTTGCTAATAATAAGGAAGAAAACTTGCATGTACAGTATAATACTAAAATTAAAACCTGCTTATAAACACTCACATTTATCTTTTTTACCTTGTTAATTGTTTGGTAAGTAGGTAACTTATTTAAAATGTTCTTTATCATACAAATAGGTATTTCAGAGTGGAAGGAAAATTTTATAGAAATTAACTGGGGTTTCTTGGATGAACAAATAATTTTCCTCATAAGAAATAATGGAAATACAGCTTCCTGATACTTCAGTTTGTGGTATTTCTAGGAAACAATTATACTTTGAAATCAGATTGTAGGTGTATTTCCTTAAATGAGAACATTTAAAATTCTTTCCTCTCTTGTGTGGGGAGTAGCTTTGTTTTTGGACAGCATATCACTGATAGCTGAAAGCATGCACACATACTGACATGGCAGGAAAAGAAGGAAGAAACATAGTGGTTCATTTGTCCATAGGAATCCTGCTTTCAAAAAGCCGGTCAACCACACCCATGTGAGAAAGGTAAACACAGTTAAAGGTTCCACATGGAACAACTCACCCACTGTACTTCCTCCCTGTATGGCAGACCCAGCCAGTCACAGACACACTTGTAGGTCAGGGAGAAGCCCCCTGGGCAAAAAAAAAGAGAGGGAGATTGGAAGACAATGGTTAAAAACCTCCAAAACACTCAAATACCTGCCAATACTTTGCAGGTTCAGTTACCCAACAGTGAAGCTGTCCCCTCTGGAAAACACCCGTTGTGAAGGAAAGACAGATCAGGTCACTTGAGCTTTTCTGTTACTCAGTTTTATACCATGAATTCCTCAGCACTCTTATACTTGTGCACCAAAATTACTACACATGTCCTACAGTCACGGTCAATGTTAATATCCAGGATGTGTTTCTAGAAAGTGGAGCGCTAACCAAAACAGCGTGCGCGTGTGCACGCGCACACACACACACACACACACACACACACACACACACACACACACACACACACACACACAATTGTTGGATAATTTTGACATTTAAAAAAAATGTGTAATGCACATGCAAAATTAAGGAAAGAAAGGGTCTGGAACTGCTGTGAATAGCACACGAGAAGGAAACACTGGGAAACTGTATGTCTGTAAGTTGAGTACAGCAAGGCCTGAAACTGAGGTCAGGGGTGGGATGCAAAAAAACAGTATGTCTCATCCCCATGGGAGGCCAGAGCATACGGCACGATTACTGGAGGGATACAAGAATGACAATTATTACAATATTAACAAAAATACCATAAGAATATAGCTGGAGCATTATAACAAGCCAGTGTTAAACTGGCTAAAGTTCACTAGTGTGAAGCAGGGTATAACTGTACAACATTTTCTCTGACCAACAGCTTTTTTTAAAGCAACTTGATCAGTAGAAGTTAGATGCCGCAACTTCTCCCTCAACTCTCTCTCAAGTGCCATAGCTGCTTGCATCAAGCTTTCCCCTTGTGCTGCACAGAATAGACAGCACTCAGTTCTACAATGAGATCTGTTTAGCTGAGTCAGGGTATTTTTTGTTTTACCACAGGGTCCTGGCTCTGCAGCATTGTCCCAGAGTGTTTGCAGGTGGGAGATTCGTTCTGGAGGGTCCAGCAACACCTTCTTCATCATCTTCCTGCACAAGAATAATTCCATCTCACTGAGCTCAATATTAACACCACCAGACAGCCTGCTGCCTAAAATCACTTCTTTACTGCTGGTTATGGCTGAATGTTAGCAACCAGTTTGTTCAATTCAGGCAAAATGGAAAGAGCTATAGAGCAAACCAAACCACCAAATCTGAGTCCAGAGAACCAGTGAGAAATTTCTTCTGGAGAGCAAAAAGGCAACTGCAGGAACTACATAAAAATGTGATAGTATCTATAGCAATATTAACTAAATATCTACAAGATGTAAGGGGACATGATCATAACCTACAAGGGGGACAGGCCAGGGCAAACCCTCTGCAGATGACTCCCGATATGGCCCACTACATTATCCACATCCTCGCAGGATGCCAGCTTCATTGACAGCAGGCCCCGGTCCAGCTCTACCAGCAGCTGTGGAGCACACAGGCAATCAAAAACCCCACCAAAGGTCCCATTTTGTAATACAGAAGATTTCGCTGAAATCACAAAAAAAAATCATTCCAGTTCTTTCAGTCTTTAAGAGTCACATGTCTGCTGAAACAAGGCAACGCTATGACCGTTTTTGCCCTGCAACTGAGAGCTTATGGCCTATTATGGAAAGATGTTTTTCATGAAGTTTTTAAACTTTATTTATCGCTTTTTTCTTTGCATATGGCCAGTGTCTTTAATGTACTCACTATATTTTTAACGCATAGTAATCTTTTCTCAAGTAGGCTCAAGGGCTCCGGCTTACCTGTGTAGGCTTGTTGCTGCTAATGCCTTGTATCTCCAAATAACTGAAGCTTTGTTCAACCTGAAAAGGCAGGCCAGCAATGAATAAATCATTATGTGTGCAAGACTTGAATTTCAGCCAAGATAACAGACTGGGTTTCTTGAGAATTCAAAAGTGATACTTATTTCTCTCAAAACTGCCTGAAATATGTATAGTTAAAAAAAAAAAAAATCAGTTAACCTGTAAAAGCACTAAATGAATGAAAATATAAGTCAATAAATGGTTCAATGATGTTGCTTGTATGCATTTTGTAAGGGTGTTTGTTGGGGGGGGGGGGGTTAAGAAATGCTGACCTCCAACTCTAACAGGATCAAACCCCTGTTTATGACCAATTTAAATAGGATTTTAGCTTGTTAAATTGTTCAGTGTCTTATACTGACATACAAACAAAGCATGTGGGCTATTTTTCACCTGACCTGAATGAAGGATGAAAAATCTTTTCAGTTATCAAGTTACAAAATACACCAATCGCAATGACTCTCTGTGAAAAGGAAGCAAAGCAGCTGGGTCCAAAATAATCCAGGAAGTCCATGTTCCTGCATGTGAGGGTGGGCTCTTAGCTCAGCTGTGAATCTTGGCATTCTGACCATGTCCACCCCCCTCTTCACTAATGTCCCTTGGGACCTGATCCCAGCCAACACAGGACAGTCTTTTCTCACCCATTCAGTTGTCACACAAACGCTGTATCAGTGTGAGTCGCAGCCCAGACGGAGGCGTGCAGTTCAGTGTAGTGTATTTTGTTGTAATTGCACCAATTGTGCCAGTGTGACAGCTATGAAACACACTGCCTGCCCATTTGGATCCAGCACCCTGAAGAATTTGACATTACTTTCAAAGAGCACCCTTCCAATGTACAAGTGGTGAAATGTACTGCTGATATAACAGCATGAACAACCCATTCATTAAATCATTCATTACTAACAAAGAGTATAGAGAATACTGAAAGCCAGACAAGATCAGACCTTCTCTTAATGCTTTTGACACTCAGCAGACACTTTTCAAAAGCAGCTAAAAAACTGTATTTTGTCAGTTTAAGTGTTTTTGCTTATCTACATTTCTCAAGGGATCAACAAATGGGAAATAAGAAAAACTTTTCCTCTTGCCTATGCTTTACCTTCCACGTACATTAAAGAGTAATATCAAAGAAAGACTTTAAAAAATGTTTTGGTACCCCTAACTTCATATTTAAGCCTTCCCAGTAATTGTTTATTGCCCATAGGAGAACTAAAAACTAAGAAGGCAAAGGGGGGTTGGCCTAAAATGAAGTCAGGAAGAATAAAATCTCACAAACACGTTGCAGTAACTTGTTCTGAGGACAAGACATGACTGCCAGATAGATGCTCAAATATTTAACAAGCAGGAGCATGCCTGGGGATTTAATGCACACTGTGAAACGTTCAGATTAAATTCCAAGAGAGATGTCTGAGCTTATATTTGGGGGCAAGACCTTGTGTGCTTGATGCAGGGTGTATGTGGACACAGAACAATGATCGGGGGGTTTAATATGCCGAGCCTAACATGCTTCATTTGTTCAGTTCTCAGTACAGACATCTGTGTGTTTAAGCAGGAAGCTCATGGAACTGTGGAACTGTGCAATAACAACAGTATTAAGATCCCCTATAAAACCCAAAAATGAACTAGGATCTGAACAAGAAATGACTGTAGAGCAGGTTTAAAGTAAACCAGCTTTCTAATTCAAGAATTAACAATCAATATATCAGAGGAGGACCAGACCCAGTGATCCTTTAGATAAGTTTTTACATAAAAGAACATTTAAAACCCAAGAACCAGCATTTATTACAAAAATATATATATTTTTTAAGTCCACTTCTATTTGTTAAAATACTACATTTTCGTTTATACAACCTACATATAATAACATATTGGCTCTAGTATGGTAAAATAGGGAAATCCATGTGTGCATATTATAGAACATTATATCATATAGTTTCTTTATACATTTACAGCCTTTTGAGGACAAAGCTGCTGCGTACCTATTCATCATAATGTCTGCAAATGGCTCATACACAGATACCGCGATATATTTATACATGTTATTTGTTATACGCACCACCCATTTAGAATGGGTTCTCACAGCAGATGACACGCTTACCTTCTGCCTGATCATGTGGTCACAACATCTCCTTACCTTGGAAGGGAGGCGGGCAGTGAGAAGGTAGGCGCGATGAAATGACAAAGCCTGCAGATGGACATGGGGACAGAGGGACAAGGAGTAAGACTTCTCACTGGCCTTCAGCACAAATGGATGCTAGTTCCTACACAGAATTCTGCTTACAAAACTGCTTTTTGTTAATATTTTGATTCACAGGTACTGTCTACAAAACAAATTTTGTACAAAAACTATTGGAAGAGTTCTCCACAGTGTGACATTTGCTTTCATTTAATTTTTGCTCTTTAAGTTACTTGTACTGTGTAGTTCTGTTAATTTTCAACGTGCTTGGCTCAAATTGAAGCTGTCTCTGGAAAGACCTGTCCTGCGCTGGCCCAGGTCCAGGGGTTTTTCTGCAAAAACTGCAAGTCACCTCAGCTTTTCCTGGCAGAAACTGGAAGTATCTGGTTTTTTTTTTTAAAAAAAAAAAAAAAGCAAATAGGCTGAAAGCCACACCCAAGACAGTAGGCTACGCTACACTGGGGGCTTGTTTTAGGCCCCATAGGCAATGATGGGAATAAACCCTGCACAATAGATGTACAGCAACACTCTGCTGTGGCCACCGAGACCCTGCGGATCCTCATGGCATAGAGAGCACAAGGAGAAGGCGGAAAGCACCTGGCAGCGCTTGCTTACCAACATTCTAAGTCAGTATACGATAACAGGAGTTATAAGATTTATAGTCCACAGAAATAACAGACAAGCTTAGAGAATGGATGCAGAAGAGAATACAAAAGGAAAAGGGTCCAGTAATCCCTGTAAATTCCAGTACAAATCGATTCAATGCTGTATTAGCTTATTAATTTTTTGTCAGCACTTTTTCCAATACATTGCATCAAAAAGCTTAAGGTTTTATAAGGTTAAAAAAAATTGAAAAAAAAAAAAAAAAATATATATATATATATATACACACACACACACACACACACACACACACACACACACAAAACAAGGTCCAAATATTATCATTTATAAGAAAAATGCTATACACTTTTAAAAACGTGTGGTGCAAATGCCAGAGGTCAACACAGAAGAGTAAACAAAAACATGAGGGGGGGGGGGGTATCTGGGCCCCGGTTGTTTTCTGTAACTCCTGGTCAAAAGTGAGGGGAGGTGGAAGAGGTTCACTGATCATTTGCTTTTCCAGACAACCAGCGTGGGACAAAGCTGCTATGGGAAGATTTCTCTGTAGTTGCAATTTTACTAGGAAGGGTTGGGGTCAGAAGGGGTGAGCTGGAGGTATTCACTTCCTTATTACAGCACAATGATTCACCACATGTTGTGTCTTCAGCAAACTGCTTCTCTGATATACAGCTGTGGATGAGGAACATTTTTTCATCCCTCAACACAAGTAAAACTGAGGTATTTGCCATGGGTAGGTACACTGCAACCCATTGTCTATTCCGATCAGTACTTAATACTCATAGATTGACCTTTAAGTATTCTGTAAAAAAAAAAAATGTAGGTGTTTTAATGGCCATAAATCTGTTGGTTGCTTCTCATGTTGCTGCACTGACCAGGTTTTATATCTTTCAGCTTAAAAATACACCCAAGTTAAGGTAGGTGACTTCTATCAAGGCCAGATGCTGAGAAACTGTTTCATTATTCTATCTTGAGAAGTACAGACTACTGTAATGTTCTGCTCCTGTCTTGTTCATACCAATCTACACCCAGCTTGCAGTTAACCTGTAACACCTGTTCTCAATTTGCTGCATTATGGTTTTGGTACCAAATATAGTCACTTGCTTGTTGGAGGTCTGTGTCTCTTCTTCTAGTCCTAATTCTCTAGTCTATTTGTGTCCCTAGTGACCACTCCTGCTTCGTGTTTTCCCAGGAACCACTGTTATCACAGAGCATCTGATTTCCTCCGACAAAGCCGCCCGTAGTACCAGCACTTTATACGGACAGAAACTGATGACTGCATGGTGTGATGGATGACATTAGTACACCTGCACCTGAATGTCATGTTAGTAACTTACAGTGATGGTAGCCATGTTGTTTAGTTATACAGTCTCTCTTCTTTCAGATATAGTTACTGGTTTCCTGTTTTCTACCTACAATGCCCAGGAGGGTTAGCAGCTACTGGCATTTGCACCTCTAGAGGTTTATTTTCTCTCTTTCTCTCTCCTTTTGGCTGGGAGTTATTTTGTTTTCCTCTACTCAGTTGCCAGCTGGCTCACTGTACAGCTGTTATATCTACTGTATCTCTGCTTTGGTCTTTGCTCTGTGTCACTGTGTGACAAGAGCAATACATATAAATGGAAATGAGTATCACATTAAGTATAAAGGTAAATGTGACTATGAGTATAGTACACACACACACACACACATATATCAGCTTTTAGGTAAGTAAGAGTATTTAGGATATAATTTTGACTAGAATAGTGGCTATGAATCGAACTGCTGTTCAGGGAAATTATTCCACCAAATTCAACTATATTTAGTCACAGGAAAAACACAAGTACACTTGGTATTCAAAATCCCCATTCTATGCTTTCAAAATACATTAATTTGGCCTATGCAATAGTCACAATCAACATTTAGTAAAGAAGGTATGAATTTAAAAAAAAAAAAAAAAAAACACAGTGATGCCTTCTGTATCAAAAACCTGTAAAGTGTGAACTTCCACAATGCTGGGCCTCACCACATTGGTAAACGTGGTCACTCTAGTCATACATTAAATACAATGTTTATTTGCCACTGGGCATTCATTCCAAAAAGGAGCATAAGTTTAGATATAAAATATTAAAGACTAAATCTAGACAAAACCAAGATGACAATCACACGACACATCTTTAGTCAGTTTGCATCGCTTAAATACTGCTTGAGAGTCTCTGAATTAGCATCGACAGGACAAAATTCATAATAATGTAATGGTAAATTTCATATGATGTGGGGGATAAAAGCTGCATGTCAACAAAAACATTCTGGTACAGCCATAATGTTTTAAATACTCTTGACAAGGGACTTAAGAACATGAAGGTACGAGCAGGAGGCATCCGGGTAAGCAAGAAGGCTGTCAGCCTGGTTTTCATGAGCTGCTCAGTGGGAGACAGAGACAGTTCTGTTCTGTGTTTTCTCCTCTGAAAAGTCCCACTGCTGCCTCCTATCTGGCAGGTTGTTTGACTTTTATGTTACATTTATTAATTTTTTGGATACAGCTTAGTTTAAACAACAATTTTCATCAACAAAGGCATTTCTCCAAGTACACTCATATCTGAATACCACCATTTTTACCAGGTGGCATTACAGAAGCTTGAAGATAAGCCCGACTTTCTCCATGTCATGTTTAACTACCAGACTTTGAGAAACAAACCAATTATGCTCACAACTGAGAAGACTCAATGTAACAACTAAAACTTTTAGATTTTAATGCACAAAAATAATCTAGATTTCACTGTTTCTGATAGCTGAGACACTTCAGTTTGCCAAGGAAAAAGAGGCTTCACATTGTAGTCTTTAATTATTCAAACTTTCAGATCATGAAGTATTATAGTAACTGGCACAGTCAAAAAATGTTGATTATTGACAATAATTTGATTATTGATTGCCACACACCTTGCAGCAGGAACACAACGGCACTAGGACCCAGAAGGTCAGCATTGGACTGCCTTCAGCAGAAACTCCAAATTCACCATCAAGTCACAACAGGCAGAACAAGCAGATTCAAGGCCTTTTGCCAGGATGTAAAACCTGACAAATAACTGAGCATACCTGGAGGACCTGCATTTTTAAACCCTCCCTTATGCAATGAAACCACAGCTATGTGACAGGAGGACAACTAATACACAGGTAAAAATTTTAAAAAGTAATCTGGTCAGTTAGTGACTGCATTGTGCAGCCAAATTAATTCAGCCTTTATGGTCCTATTGTAACTCAACACTAAATAAACGCAACTCAAAACCTTGTCCAGGCAAGTTTCAAGGATGTTCTCCCAAATGTATATCAGTTGCAGGTAACTATGAGAGTTTCTGTATGCTTGGCCACTGAGGAGACCCAACATAAACGCTATCTAAAGGATCACTGGGTCCAGTTCTCCTCTGATATATTACATATATTCATGATTTTCTTCAGAATACTGTAAAGAATTTCTGCACCATAAAATTCATAATGACGTTGGGCTGAGTATCCGGACATAGGCTCGGACCAGGCTCAGCACGCACATGAGTTACATCTTCTCCGAGTTCCTCCTACTGTTCTATTTTCCTCCCACAGTCCAAAGACACGTTTCCTATGAACTGAATTATCTAATTTGTCTTGCGTATGTATGGTTTAGTGAATGTATGTGTGATTGTCGTGCTACAAATAGAGAAAGCAAAATAGCAAGCGACCCATTTCTACAGATGAACCTTAGACTTTTTGGAAACGAAAAAGCCCCCACCTATGAGAATTAGCAGCAACTTTTAGGTTGAAGTCTATGTTCTTCCCTACTATGCTATGTGCTAAAATTTAATATTGTTGCTGTACAGGCTGTAAAGGACCTTGTGACAATGATGATATTTGGAGAAAACCCATTAGAGGTCCACGTTAAGATGCATTAAACTTCTTTTATATAGAAAAACAATGGGAGTGCTTTAAACCCAGCAATTCTTTGGCAAGAGTATCGAGCCATTAAAAAAAAAAAAAAAAAAAAAGAAAAGAAAAATATGAAAGGGCAATGGTCCAATCACATAACCCCAGAACCCAAACAGAAAGACCAGTTCTCAGGGCATCTATGTAATGTTTCTATAAAAAAGCAAGCCAAAGTTTTCCTCAGAGATCTCACCCCCCACCCACCACATGAATGCAAATACTGTACAAGAAAGCTTTAGAAGAAATATCCTGCACAAGAAATATCCAAATAAAGTTTGGTGTAAAACTAAGAAAATGTAATCGTGCTTGATACGTTAAAGTCACAGTGAAAAGGTGCATGTTTCAATTGAAAAAAAGCATTAAAGAATATTTTGTTATTAGGTAACTTTACATTCTACATCCTCAACATCGGAGTAGCACACAGCTGGATTTAGTTACAAAAGTTGGAAGTGAAACATGGATTAAATGGGCTGGTCAGAAGTCATGCACTAAGTCATCTTGGCTGCTTCTCCTTCAGTATTAACAGCCCATTTGCATGCATTTCCTTAGCAGATGCTTTTATCCGAAGCAATTTACAAAGTCACGTTAAGACATAATGACTGTATACAAACCCAGAGCTCAGACACCTTCGACCTAAAGACAGATTTAGAGACTGCAATGGTAACTGAAGTTCAGAGATGCTAAGGCCAAGGCATAGGATGACAAGAGGTAATACAGAGTAATATAGTTTAAAAACACATTTCAGCCTGAAGATTTCCCCTTTAAATGACATGAAGGTACTATAAGGTACTGACTTTCTATACTAAAGCTTCTCCCTCTATAAGTGTTCAAAATTGTAAGCCACGATTACCCAAAGTGTCAGTTAAGCAATAAACAGTATACCCTTTCTGAAAATATTTTCCTAAAAGCAACACAAATAGCTACACAAATATTGCAACGCACTTCTTGGACAGATGAATTTTGGCTTTTTTTTTTTCGTCAATAACATAAAATTTAAGGGAATAAAATGCAAAAATGTTTAAGTGAGAAAGTTTTTCCAGAAGCTATTTCACAGAATTGTACGCAGGTGTTTCCTTAAACTTACAATTTTTCAAAAATGTATATAACCAATGAGCAGGCTACAAAGAAAACTGTCAATCACACTGCAGAGCAAGACAGGTTGTTGAAACAAGAAATCCAGGAATTGTCCACTGCTAGTGTTTTCCTCCTGTGTTGGAGGGGAGCAGGTTAGTCTTTTCCTCCAGTGAAAATGAAGCCCTTGTCATGGTGCTCACAGTTGGCCTCTGGGCATGGAATTGTGGTGAAAGGCAGGAGGAATGTGATATCTCCCCTTAGCACGATGCTTTGGAATGCACTGCTTAGAGGAACATGGCCCAGATGGCCAGTAGCCAGCAGAGTGCTGGCAGTCAGATACACAAGTTTCAGCACACTCCAGTTCCATGATCACTGAAATCATGGTCCATGAAGGTCATTCATTGAACTTTATTTCAAAAATAGAGCTTTCAACTCTTCCTCACATGACTTTGCATAACAGGATTTTGCTAACTTTGAAATTTCTCATCATCTCCTCTGACTACAGAGACTTTCAACATAGGGTGATTTTGCTTTCAGCCTATACAGCATAAGCCAGCCTGTTGTTGTTGTATGCCGTAGGTTCCCATTTAACGCAAATAAATGCCTTAACCAAACCACCATTCACTCCAAGTGCCATCATGTAAACTTAAGCTAGGAAAATTCATTTCTGAGGAACTGAAAGGTTAAAAAAATGTTGCGTACAACTGATGCAAAGCAGATAAGGAACCAACCAGGATTCTGTTTTCCAGCCGGTCTCCCTTGGTTTCCAGCTTCACCTTTTTCTTCAGAGTAAGCTTGGTCTTCCTGCCCACAGCATCCTTTACACTTTCTAGAGCAGAAGAGAAGGATTTCAGCAGCAAACCACAAGCATCATTTGTCCCATGATTCTCCAAGAAAAAACAGAATTTGCATAAATTCAAAATTTGTACTAATAACATGTTTTTACGGAGATTTCTCTTTTCAACCACACTGCCAGGTTTTATTCAAACAGTTACATATATATAGTGAAGAATATTTGTTTTAGTCTACGGCACCTGGCTCTGGTTAATGGCAAAACAGTAGCTATTAAAAAATCTTAAGATATTGCCAACAAACAAATTCAAATTTGGTCTTTCAAATAAGGCACACATACTGATGTTGCATGCAAGTTATAGGTACATCAAATGCAGAGTGCGTATCAGGCTATTCGAATGGTGCAATGCTGACACATGTGCTATTCAAGAGGACAAACAGGCCAGTTTGGCTGCTGAGGTATAACAGTGTACAGTTTAGTGATATATAATGTATTACTTTCTACTTTTCCACTTCGCTACAGCCACTACACTCTCAATGGGATCCACATATTTGACAGTGCTAACAATCTTTACGTACTAAATTCAGCCAGTTTAAGTGTAAAAAAAAAAAAAAAAAAGTTTAGTAATACATAATTCACATTACTTTTTACCTTTTCACTTTCTCAGACAGGCTATGATGAGTAACTCAGCTATTTTATTGTAAAGGACAGCAGGGTCTCATAAATAAATGAAACTTGGCTATCTGCAGAATGTAGTCACTCATTCTCTACATAAAGGTAGAATCAGAAGAACACTTAGGATGTTTAAGACCATCTTTTGAGAGATTTGATTAAATTTAAAGGTGGGCAGGGCTAAGGATGTGAGCTTTTATTAGTGACAGTAAGGGTAGAAACAGCTGGACTCTCTGGCTTTCCTATAAACCTGCACCACCTCCCTTTGTGCTGTCGCAGCCACATGGCTGAGAGCACAAATAACATAAAAACAGCTTTAATGACAGGAACACCCTTACACCAGGGTCTGAAAAGTTTTAGCCTCATAGTCAAACATAACTTGTAAATATTTAAATAAATAACTAAATAAACAAACAGCATAGTATCCACAAGCTTTGCAAAGTGGCATAGGCAGCAATCTTAATATCTTGGATATCTTTATTTTATAAACAGTCATGAGTTAAATTATCAGAATACCTCCAGCCAGTGTAGCATGCATTGCTCATATTGTCCTGGTGAAGGAGATTTTACACCAAAATGACAATATGCTGGACAAGTTGTTATCGGTTATGAGTGAATGACATTTTTTGTCCAGAAACGATTTTTTCCGCTAAGAAAAACAGGAATTCGATCCCCTCGCGACAGGAGTTTCCCTAATGGGGTGATTTCATGGTTCAAATTACCCCCATTAAGAAAGGGATGACTGTGCTGCTTTGCGATGTTTTAAAGCAACCTTCAGACTCTCTTTATTTACAGTAAAAACTAGAATGAATCAGAGAGGGTTTTCCCTCCGCACCTTCTTTTTCCTATGTTGATGGAATAGTTTCAGTCATTTCCAACTTGGGTTCCGGTTCAAGTATTCCACATGCAGCAGAACTCTTGCCAAGCAGTAAAACTGGCTGGCTGAACTGGGTCAGCTCTGTTTTTGTCAAGAACGGTGTTATTCTGAGACATTTGAAATGCCAGACAAATCCGAAATTGTCTCACCGACATCAGCGAATGCACTGCAAACACTGCTTGGAAATGCTGTGTAGGGAGCTGTTTAAAAATAACTCATCCTGACATTTTTCTCCATAAGGATTTGCCCTGAAGCCACAATTCCACACTGTGTTATATAAATTTGGCAGCATTTAAATTCAAGTTAAAGCAATAATCCTTATCAGCTGGGCCTCAGCTGATATTAACTCATTTTCCACTACAAGCTCACAGCTCCAAGTCACCAGTTCAACAGTCAAAAAAATCCCTTTTAAAACCCAGACTGTGCACTTGCAAAGCAGCTAACAGACAAAAACATCATGTTAATTTCTGCATGGACTCACTCCACCTCTATATTGCTGACGAAACCAAAAATCAAGTTTTGGGAGTGGTGTTTAAAGTCCACAAATGTATTGGTGAAATGGTAACCACTTATATGTCCGCCGGCCATTTCACCGGGAATTCCAGGCTGGTACAGAATGTCGGTGGTGGTGCAATGGTGTTCAGAATGTTATCTTTGCATAAATTTGGTTTTTTAGTATCAAATGAGCATCATTTGAATGGCACAAAGGACCAAAATATTGGAGCTGACCAGGTGCATCCCTGCATGGCCAGTCTAACCTTCCTCGTCCTAATACGACCAGCAGGACGTCCCATCATCTCAGGAGGGTTTCACAAGCTCGGCAATGTCTTTACTCAACCGGCCTTCGCGGGCCTCACCTCTCAAGCCAACCGAGCACCTCTGGGATAAGATGGAATGGAATGTAAGCAGAATGAATGTAGTGCCATAAATTCTATAGAAACTGCACGAGGCTGTCAAGACAGCGTGGGCCAGGAGCTCTGCGCAACGGGTCCACCACCTTGCTGCCGAATTCATGCTGTTCTCGAGGGAAAAGTGGATCCCATCCTCTAGCTGATATTTGTAACTAATAAAAGGAGGGGGTGCATGAATATAACACAAAAGTTGTAACAAGAAATTGGACTTTATCTTTTTGTAGTAGCTATAATAGGAAAAAAGGCTGTGATAACGTGTTTGGCTGTGCAGTTACTGGCTGTTGTATGGAAGCAGGTGTAGCGACCCCCCCCCCCGGCACACACACACACACACACACAAAAACAACCATACAATTTCTCTCACGGCAAAAGAAGAAATAAAAGATCGGCATTTCCTAAATCTGTGTAGCTTCTCTACCTATGAAACACGTGAACACCGATTTCCACTTGGCAAACACGGCAGAATTCACTCCTTTTTCAGGTTAGGCTGGAGACTTGACAACCAGGTTTTAGCGATCCAAATAAATCTGTTAATGTACATTCGGCTGCAGTAATAATCCGTGTTCGGATGAGCATCTTTGAAAGGATTTCTGGATTCAGATGCAAATATTCAAACACGGTGAGAAGCACAGGGCGCTCTGGAGCGGTGCGATTCTTGGACGCCTACTTTTTTTTTGTATTAAGGAATTAGGACAAAATGGCTGTTGAAGAGCAGCAACCGAAGTCACTTGAAGGCAAAAAGCGGCATTTTTTTGGCATTAAAAACAATTTTACGCGCATTCCCCCCCACTACCACACACACGGGATTGACTCTCTTACCAGACAGCTCCTTCGGAAGCTCAGAAACGTCTTGGCTCATGTTTGCGGACTTGTGTCAGCTCCCGCCTGAAGAACGAACGAAGGAACGAGCGAACGACAAAATAAGCAATCCGGTTTTAAACAGAAACACAGTTCGGAGAGCGAAATAACCCTGGAGTCCTGCTTCTCTGTGTTCGTCGTCAGGTGTCGCTTGCAAACGCCGTTAAAAGTCTCCTTCCCCCGTTGGGCTTCTCGCTGCAGCTCCGCCGAACATTTCCCCCCACCTTCTCTTTTTTCTTAAGTTTTTCACTTCATAAATATCCGCGGTCGTGAAAAAGACTTTGTTCCGCTTGTGTAACAGAACATTTTGAAAGATTATCACACCCTCATCAGACGGAGGAATCACACCCTGAACAAATAGAACCGAGCGGACTCAGATAAGGAGGCTGGGAACTACCGGTACTCGAGTCGAGGAGGAGTCGCGCAACGTGGAGGCGAAAAATTGGGGGAAGGCGCCATCTGCTGGTTGCGCCTCGTATCTATCGTTTCGGAGAACTTCACTGCTGAAGGGTAGCGGCGGCTGAGATGGATGTTCTTGGAGTCTGGGTTGGAGGCCAGCGAGATATTGGGCAGCCTGGATAGCACCTTGCAGAACCTGGAGCAGTTATGACACACCATGAAGTACTGCAGCAGGTCACGATGTTCTCAGCTGTGCAGCAGAAGTCAACGCCTTGGGGATAATTTAACTCTCCTCCGCTTCGTCAGAAGGAACAGAACCTACACTTGGCGAGGTGTTGAGGAACCACAAGTGGACCTCTGTGATGCGACTACTATTATGGCAGCTTTTTACTTCCTGGGCATTTATATGAACTAGATTTTGTTTGCTGGTTCTATAGCAATTACTGTATTTCTTATTACTTCCTCTGCTAGCAATAATTAGCTCCTCTGAACTTCTTGACCCAGAAAGCCAGCCTGTGTACATTACACCATCTCACCAAGTTCTCTGCTTGCTCCCTTTAAGCAGCCTCATTGTACATATAAGTCTACCCTTGCTTCTGGGTCAGGCTCTGGCCCTCAGCATCCTGGAGTTAAGAGTACAGAGATTGTGACATTATTATTGCTGTTGTATTTATTAATATCCACATATATAAATGACTTTACAGTCATTTGACATGAATCCTTTGATTGTAGTAGTACCGCTGAATAACTTTGGGAATGTATGAAGATAATCATCCTTTTTTTTTTCAAGGCCTATGACGTAACATGTTTTTTTTCCCCCTTTCATCTTGTTCATAAAATACAGCGATTGAGATTACTACAGCTGTAATTTAGTTTGCAGTACTCATTTGCCACATGTGCTGCATCAACTTTCTGTGAAGTACAGCGATGGAAAGATTTCTATAACATGCACTTTTAGTTAATAAAAATAAAAGTTTGGGCTGATCTGAAAAGTTTTGGAACTGTGAAACTGCCCTGTCATAAAGACTACTTAAGAGTGCTTAAACTGTAATAACACTCTTGCCCATGACCTGATTGTTGCTGATATTATAACTCAATCACTCTTTCAATTATTCTTTTTGTAAACCACTTTGAACTGCAAAATTTGTAGGAAACATGCTATATAAAGTTGTTTATGATCACTGATAAAAAAAAAAATAAAAAAAATACATAATACAACCTCCCAGGGTGTGAATGTAAATCACATTGTGTTTTGTGAAAAATTCAATGAAAGATGCAACTCAGGGCACAGCTCAAATACAACAGAGCTATATTACCTCAAGTCACCAGAAAATCAATGTACAATGCATTTTTCTGTTGGTTTTGAAGTTTATTTCTTTCCATTCAGTTGACTTTAAAAAGGTAGGTTTAACAAGTGTGCAGTTAATGACACATTCATTTTTGTGCTTAATTCTTCACAGATTTACAACAGCCTGAGAGCCATGGCACTTTGTAACACACAGATGTAATGTACAAACACAGCACTGTAAGCACAGCAACAAAACTGAACAGAAATATCATGAACTTAGTCCCCATGAGGTTATTCAAACTGAAGAGTCATTAAAATATGTATACATACGGTAACAGTGATACAGCCAAGGATGTAAACGTTTCGAAAAACCCTGTCCTTTGCTGCAAGTGCTAATCAAAGGTATCCCAAAACATGATAAAATAGTGTTTACGAAATCAGGACAACTATTTGTATAAAGAAATACAGTACTTCAAGGATGAAGTCATTTTCAGTGACTTCAGTGTCTAAAAATCCCCTACAACCTAACATCCTTTTTTTGTCAAGAAAAAAAAAAAACTTTTGTTCACATCTGGTTAGAAAGCATGATCCTAATGTGCGGGCTGAACATTGACCCGCCTGATTTCCTTCTAAAATCCTGCTTTTTGGTCATTTTGAAGTTTATCACTGAAATGACAACATAAAATGACTGCCACCTTGTTTGGCATGACTGATGCGATGAGGCTGTCTGAAATGTTTGTCACGACATAAAGCCTGGTGTGGTCTTCTGAGCAGCCACCGATTCTTTTTAAAGTACAGACTGCCAATCACTTCACAGGTTACGGAACTATAACCATTTAAGGTAGTAAATCTACTGGGGAAAAAAAAATTAAAAATCTTGATATGAATTTCACTAGAGAGGGCAAAGGTGGTGGTTACAAAGCAGCATAGTTGTCACCATGCACAGTTTTTTCTCCAGTTCATCTGCAACATGATGGAGATTTGACTTTTTCAGCAGCTCTGGAAGGGTCCTCAGCTCTGTTTCACCAGCATGTTTGCACCACTTTGCAATGTAGGCCAGCGAGTCTCCCTCAGCAGAAACACCCTGAGATCCCCTGAGAAGTAACTTTTTCACGAACCTCAACAATTTATTTTTGCTGATGTTCTGGTAGCTGAAGAAATCTGGAAGGAAGTCTCGCAATGCTCTGAGCCCACCTGAACAAAAGTCATCAATAAAAAATATAAACACATACTTCACAATCAGAATGTAAAATAAAACTGTTTATTTTCCAAGTAGGCATGCAAATGTTTGAAGAACAGTTACAAAGTTGAGTGTTCGCATCCATAAACATTATTCAC
Organism: Heterotis niloticus; assembly: GCA_018136845.1. NCBI lineage: Eukaryota > Metazoa > Chordata > Actinopteri > Osteoglossiformes > Osteoglossidae > Heterotis > Heterotis niloticus. The sequence continues at coordinate 31,505,729 of CM030888.1, read as the reverse complement.
TTATTTGTGAACCAAACAAGAACACAAATTCATCTTACTCAACTGCTTTCATTTTAATTAAAAAACAATTATTGTAAAAGTTGTATTTTTGTAAATGATATATTTATTTTGGAGTTAAGTACAGCATCGGGCCAGATAGTGAGTCAGAGCTGTCAGCTTGTAAACTTAAGATTCCTTGCGGAAATCCCTCTCCTTCAGAACCACCGGTCAATCGATTAATAACTGATACAGCAAGAACAGCCTGCTGTGTAAATCACAGTAAAATTGATTATGCCACACTGCAAGTGGTCTTGAATAAAAGTGCTGGTGGAACGGACTAGAAAAACAAGTAATTTCCATACTGCACCATAGACATGCATCTGTGGTGTTGGTGTGTTGAAAGTACTACGCTCTCCAGTAAGAAGCCATACTTGCCTCCAGCTTTAAGGTCATCACATGATGAACACACATTGTCGTGCCACTCGGAGCCTCTGAGGACCAGCAGGAGCCCAAGGGACGCGCAGTCGGTGTGGTTTGCGCACCCGGCTTGCGAGGAGCCCCCTGCGGAGTAGGTGCCTTGCGGACATTTTTCACACTCCGTATTCTGAGAGGCGTTCCCTGACGAGCAACAAACACGTTGGCAGACGTCGGCAAAGCACAGGTGTGCCACGCAAATTTCTGACGGATTCTAACCTGGCAGGTACAGCACTGCCGCACAGCATCACCGTGACACAGGAGCGGTCCCATCACTTACGCACTTTACGTGAGCTTTGTGTGGGACGTCCTACGCAGGAACCTCGGGTGTATAAACTGTTTTAAATGTATACAATTTCGTGTATAACTGTTCTTGAATGAGCCATTTCGCGAGCTGCGACCTTTTTCACTAAGGTAACACGTGATCCCTCACGTACGGTGTCACTGATCGATAGATGCACTTCTGCGCTTCTTATTTTTAATCGAAATTACATTACGATTTCAGAAGCATGTTTATCATCGGCAGTAGTGTTTTGTGTGTGTGTGTGTGTGTGTGTGTGTGTGTGTGTGTGTGTGTGTAAGCTTAACGTTATGGCATGTTAACACCTCAGGTCCGCGCACAAACTGCGACTACACACCGGGCGGCTGACGCTACCTTTCACTTTGGCGCCGTACCCCGGGGCGCACAAGGTGTGCCGCCTGCAGAAGTCAACGTACAGGTAGTATCCGTCCTTGCACTCGCACCTCCTGTTGCGCTGCGACGAGCACTCTTCCTTGACCACCTGGTTCTCCCCGCATGGGGCCGTGCAGCGCAGACACCTAGCCAGGTAGTTCCAGCGCTCCGTGAAGGAGCCCGGCGGGCACGGCGCGCATTGCGTGCTTCGGTTCGCGGCGCAGTGCTCGTGTCTGTGCGAGCCAGGCGGGCAGCGGTCGCACGCTAGCACGCGGCCGGCGTCGTCGCGGTGTTGGTACGTAGGCGTGAGCGACGATGACGCGGGCTCCGCGCAGCCAATCAACAGGACGAGCGGCAGCATCGCGAACAACTGTTGAAAAACATGCATGCATACATACATACATAAATAAACGACAAAACATGGCCCTAAATCCCCAGTTTAATGGAAAACATTTTAAAATAATACTTATTTTTTTCATGCGGCGTCTGTCAACAGCTCTGTTCATCAGGGAATGTCTCTCAGAACACGGTGCATTATTTTATTCTCCAGAGCGGTCTACGAGCTATAAAATCTTATTATAATTACAAATAACATTGCGAGGGTTTTTTTTTTTCCCAGTTTGCTTATTTTTAATGAGGGTGTGGAACATCAACCACATTTAACGGCAGGAATTTTTCAGTCAAACAGCAGTTACGAATGTACTTGTTGGTGTATAAACTCACCATGGTGGCGTCACTGCGCTTGTGTTGCTGCCCGAGGAGTCCCAGCTACCTCTGTTGGGCCTCTGGAAGGCCTTTTAAACCTTCAGAGGGCGTGCGTCATCCACGAAACGCATCGAAACCGTTCCGACTTGTTTACGCAAAGGGAAACAAAAAACATCCCGTGGGAGTTTACATCATCCCACCGGGATACAAATTTATAATAGCGATAATGATGGGAACTGAACGTAAATATTGTTACAATAAAATAGTTGAGGAATCAAATAAAAAAGGATAAGACGGCTATTGGGGTTTACTCGCCTCTTGGCGGAGTGGATACTAGTGCAGTCCTCAGGCTGTATTTGTTTTTACTGAAGGATTTATATCATAGACAGAGGAGATAAATTGAGAAATTTTACTGACGTGGTGGACAGTTTGAAACGCCAAACACTGCTGCCTTGATTTGTCCATTCTTATCCGTTGGGAAAAACCGTTTCCGATTGTAACCCCTTGCGTTTATTTACACGCTGCGTCAGGGGAAGCCGCCTTGTGTCGTTCTCCCCACCGAAGCCCATAATCGCGCTCTCTACAGTAATAAAGCTGGCGTCCTGCTGCTGCTGTATGTTGGTGGACCGAGCACGAGTGGGTTTTGGACTGAAACACGGCGTTATCTCCAGAATTAATACTGTTCCAATGTACTGTGACGTAAAGTGGAAACAATTGATCCGCTGTGGCGACCTTTAACGAGAAAGAAGAAGACGATGTACTATGACGTCACACGCGGAGTGTTGCTACGGGCAAACCAGAAACAGAACCTATGGCAACCGCATTTTAAAAGATTTCGGAGGAATTTCAAGTGGAAGTAAAGCGAAACCAGTTTGTTGCTCTTGGAACATACATTGGTCTTTTGCTTTAGGTTTGGTGTGTTTTAATAAGGCCTGATAAAAAGTCTTCCATGCTGGGTCAGAACTTGGCAGAACAAATCGTTGTACAGATGCATTACATACAGGTGTGTGTATGTGGGGGGGCAAGTTAGGCTTTACAATCCCCCACCCCTTGTAATGTTAAACAAAGGGAACCCAAGTTGATGTATAATACTGAATTTGAACTATGCTGCTTGGCCAAGAAAAAGTCACCACCTGGATTGAACTTAGTGTTATGATGTGGGGTTGCTTAAGTTTGTGAGGTCTAGGTTCAGCAGCGTTATGTGCCCAAAAAATGAGGTGACCTGACTATCTGAATATACCGAATAACCAGGTTTTTCCATCAATGGATTTTTTCTTCATATTCCAAAATGACAATGCCAGGATTCATGGGGCTCAGATTGTGAAAGAGTGCTTCAGGGAGCATGAGACATCATTGGCCACCACAGAATCCAGACCTTAACCCCATTGAGAATCTTTGGAATGTGCTGGAGAAGACTTTACGCAGCGCTCCGACTCTCCCATCATCGATACGAGATCTTGGCGAAAAATAAATGCAACTCTGGATGGAAGTAAATGTTGTGACATTGCATAAGCTTATTGAAACGATGCCACGGTGAATACGTGCTGTAAGCAAAGCTAAAAGTGGTCCAACAAAATACTAGTGTGTGACTTTTTTCTGGCCGGGCATTGTATTTCTTCCTTTATTTAAGGAGCAAAGCTTTCCAACACCCATATCATGTGAAAAAGTAACTATCTGCCCCCACCCCACTTAAACTTAACTGGTTGCACCACCTTTGCAGAATTGCTTTAATTCAGACACATTCGTGAGTTTTAGCCTGAACTGCTTATTTCAAGTCCTGTCACCGTATGTCAATTGAGATTAACTCAGGACTTTTACTAGGTTACCATAAAACTATATATTTTTTTGTTCCTGCTCTTCAGATGTAGACTTGCTTTTGTGTTTAGGATCACTGTCTCACTGCATAACCCAGTTGCACTTCAGTTTCAGGTCATGGACAGATGCCTGGAGATTCTTCTTAAGAATTTTCTGGTACAGTGTAGAATTCATGGTTCTTTCAATAATGGCAAGTCATCCAGGTCCTGAGGAGGTAAAGCATCCCTACCCCATCACACTGCCACCACCACTATGTTTGAAAGCTGGTATGATGTTCTTTGAAATGCTGCATTTCCTTTACTCCAGCTATAATGGGACCTGTGCCATCCAAAGAGTTCCACTTTTGTTTCATCTGTAAATAGAACTTTGTCCCAAAAGTTTGGGAATCATTTAGGAGGTTTTTTGTTACAAATCTGAAACTAGAATTGCTGTTACTCTTTGATAGCAGTGGTTTCCATTTTGCTACGCTCCCATGAACCTCTTTTTGCCCAGTCTCTTTCTTATTGCGGAGTCATGAATACCGACCTTAGCTAAGGCTAGAGAGGTCTGCAGTTCTTTGCATGTTCTTCCGAGGATTTTTATGACTTCCTAGAAGAACTGTGTGCACTTGGAGTAATTCTTCGCTGGTAATTCCTAGGAAGATTTCACATTGTCAAGTTGAATTTATAGTGAGGTTTAGAATCAGCAGGACTGACTGCAGTTAACCTGACTCGCTGTGTTGTATCAGCTGAATCTAATTATCAAATTTGATCAATTGGTTGACTAAGGGACTAAAGGGACGACTACTTTCTTACATGGGTGATTTGGGTGTTGGACAACGTTGTTCCTTAAATAAATCAAATAATCATTTAAAAACTGCTATGCATTTATTCATGCTCCCTTTGCCTAGTATCATATTTTGTCCATTTAGTGTGACAATGTGCAATAATAGGGGCAAAGAGGAAGGGAGTAAATACTATTTCACAGCACTCTGTGTTTAAATCAATGTGCTAGGTCTTAAAAAACAATGACAATACTGCATTTAGTTGTAAAATGTAGTACACACTGCATAGAACACATTCAGATTCACAAAGTCGCACACTAAGCCCAAATCAGACTCATCGTATAAACTAGTCTGAAACTGACACAAATAGCTTAATATTTTTCAATTTTTTTGTATCCCACAAAGACTTGCAGTTGCTAGTGCTGTTCTTTTATTATTACTATCATCACTAGTAGGTCAGGAAATAAAACTTTATTCCCAAAATTATGTCTGTAATACAACACAACAGGAGACCTTATTTGAACAACAAATGCTTTGTTAGAGAGTCTCTCTTATTTGCTTTCTCCATGTCACTTAAAAAAAACCAACACAGATTAGTCTCTGAGCAGCGGTGCGTAGTATTTATTTTACAAAACTGAATGATCCATACCATTACTTGAAAATAAATAAAGCTGACTAAAAGAGGAAAAGAGGATTTTTACATTATATTCTCTGCTTACACAGCTTCATAGAATTTGTGTGAAATATAAAAATAAGTTATACTTTTGTACAGTGATGTAATAACTTTACATGTTTAGTATTTTGAGGAGAAACATCCCTTCATCCAGAAAATTTCTAAAAAAAGCAAACATTTTCTGCTTATCTGCTTACCCCAATTCTGTGAAATGGACTGAGCAAAATTAAAATGAGTCCATTGTTTTTTTGTGAACACTTAGTTGTGTTACAACTTGGATGTGAAGCACTTGCCACCCTGAATCATATTCAAGAACATTTTCTCGCTGGTCTTATGTCTGGAGAAGGTGCTGAGCACCTTGCCAATTTTGCGAACACTCCTCCAGAGGTGTCGCGGGACTCCCTGGCGGCGAAGCTTACTTAAGGCCAACTCCAGACCCTTAGCTACATTCTGCTCCGGGTTCTGCACTCTCCATCCATGCAGGAGGCGAAGCAAGCGCTCCTGGGGCTGACAGGAGCGCACCACCAGCCTGATGTCTTTCTCCCCCACTGGGTCGCCAGGAAGACTATCTGTCACTGCTCTGAAGTCATCCAGGGTTAGGGTGTCAGGTCCAGCACTCCTTGACAGTAGCTTTTCACAGCGGTTCAGGCCTGTGTGTGGAGAAACCAGTGACCATTACATCATTATTATGTTTCAAGTCCACATTTTGTATTCTTAAAATCTAATGTTCATTATCCTGACATTCATACAATGTCTAGCTGTGGTTTCATTTGTCATTAGATGATCTGAATGATCTGATGCCTTTGCAATTTGTAGTTTTATGTGCTTTAGGTCCATACAGCATGGACTTTTATGTTTGTTTGTTTGTTTTGCTTTTTACTTCTTGGAAAAAGCAGCATACACTCAGCTGTCATATAACAGGGTCTCATACAAAGAAAAAACAATAGCTTGTGAAATTATAGCCTTCTTCATATGGTGGAATTATTTTTCAGTACAATGGCATCTTTGCCAGTTCCAATCCTGACAATGATCAAACAAACAATGCAACCACTCAAACATGACGGTATCCTGCAACAGGTGATTCCCTCCCCAATTTATCAGTTCAGATCAATCATTCAGCATAAAAAAAATAGTAAACATAATACATACTCATGGCAACATTTAAGGACACAACAAAACAATTTAACGTACAGAAATGTTATGATGCTTAGTGCAAGGCATCGTGTGAGATCTTCTTCCAACCACATTGATAGTCAAGAACAGATTAATGCAAATGCAAATTCATTTCGGCTGATATTTTTAACTTTTTTTTTGTCTGGGATAACACCAATTCCTCCGATAAGAAATAATATTAATGGTTCTGTTAGAACAGAAATTCACACAAAGGTGTGATTTCAGGGAAAGAGTTACAGTAGCCCCATTATGAGAGGAAAATGTATATAAGTTCTTAAGACATCGATTTAATGTGAATGTCATAGCAGCCATGCAATTTCACAGGTGCCTTTTTTCATTTTTACTCACTTTTACTTTTATGTGGAATTTATGTGGAATTTGAGCAATATCACTAGTTATGACATGTATAGTTGATAGGACCAGGCAACTTACAGGGAATTCATGAGTCAGGAAATATGCGTTGGGTGGTAATATAAAATGTTATATACTCTGGAATGTCTTAATGCCTTTACTCATGGTATACTCAACATTTTTGGAAAACATAACATGTACAAATTTTAAGCAGACTGAAACTGCCAGTGGCACTGTCCATGTATGGCAGCAAAAATCAAAAGACTGGTTGCTTGACCTCTGATGATGCTGAAGAGATTCTCCAGGCCACGGTTCTGTTCCCTCCACAGCCTGAACAGTTGAAGCACCCCCTGCAGGGGGCTGCATGCCTCTTTTGTCTGCTCTACTCTCCTCCTATCTACCTTCTGACCCGGCAGCTGGTCCCAGAGGCAGTCCACCTGCTGCCAGCAGAGCTGCTGCGACACCAAGGACTGGAACACAGCATCCTCGCACAGTGTTATGTCTGTATAAAATGCAGAAATAAACAATGAGATTTTCAGTACAGCTTGGAGGGTGGGAGACTGAAACTTGGGTTTCTGGAAAACAAGAATGGTGGAGGAGAGTTTCCCCACTTTTTGTCTATTTGATGAGGGAAAGTATTGAAAATCTACAATAATCCACAATGGCACCTTAAAAAAAAACAAGGATGGTGGTACATGCCTGAGAAGCATCTATCACGTGGCTGTAAACACTGGGCTTCCCCTTCACACATGGCATCGTGTATGGCTGTCCCAGTTCGAAGGGTCCTTTTTCCTAAAATGCTGCAGTTCCTGTGTGGAATGCAGGGCTCTGTGGCTGAGGAAACACCGGAGAAATAGCCCTTCGGACACTTCTCACATACTGTGTTCCTCTCTGGGGTGCCTGGGTTCAAAAAAGCAGCATAGCATCTTATCAACAAAACCTCACTCAAACCAAACATATGTTTAAAAATACCATTGCAGTTAGCTAACGTACCTCATCTTACTCCCATTTGGATGGTAAGAGATTCTATATTTTTAAAAATAAAGATGCAAAATGTTTATTTAGAGAGCAGCGAGGTATTTTTTTAATTTGTTTTTTCTTTTTTCACTCACTTGCTCACTTTTTTTAATCACTTGCTCAAGTGAGGCTCACGGCACGCCAGAGCTGACACCAGAAGCAGTGTTCGAGGTCAAGCGGAATGCACACTGGGTGGAACACGGTCCATTCCAGCTGTTTCTTTTTTAGCTTGTTTAAGTTTTGCTTTTAGGTGTAGTGAACCAACATCATTCTCAGTCAGTTACATCAGGTTCGAATAACAACACAGCTGTTAAACCTGACTACAGTTTTTATTTTTTATTCAAATGGACTCAAGTGGCATTGTCTTCTTCTGCATGGCTGTACAAGCCCACTGAAGGAAATAAAACCACAACTTCAGATCTTTTCTACAGAGGCGATGCCAGTTACTATATGGTCTAGTAGGTACAACACCGACACTAAAAACAATGGATAAAAAAAACAGAAGAAAACAGAAAACAAAGTTTTTTGGGGGAAAGGTGAGTTTTTTGAATACAGACAGTAATCTAGCAGCCAGTGTTTCCAGGACTACTACACCTCTGTCTTGAATGGGTGGTTAACAATGGAGAATGAGTTGGACAATGAACTCCTTCAAGATCTGAGGTTTCAGACTGGCAAGCAATTATAAGATAATGATTGTATAGGAATAGAAACACATTTTTACATAAGTTCTATGAGCATTTGCTCAATTGACAGTTCATCACAACCTACAGAAGGTAAACAGTTTTCTGTCCATTTTACAACTTTGTCATAAAAAGGCTTTTATCTGACCAAAGAAGCCACTATGCACCCCTTCAGGGTCTGCGGGCTCATTCCTGACAAGAATTTGTGAGAAAACTTCAGTTGCTTGCAGCTATGTTTTTTATGAAAAGATCAGATCACCCTGTGACTTATTCAAAGCTTAACAATTCCAAAACTATACATCAATAAAAATATGCCTATTCAATATTAAGTACAATTTTTGCTTTTGCACAAATCTCATGCGTTGCTCCTTGTTGTGTACACGTCATTGCTTGTTTTGTACTTTAATGACTTACTTATGCGATTGCACCAATTAACTATTTCTTAGACATTTATTTTTTCCCAGGGATGCTTTTGTTAGGCTTCAGGTTACTGAGATCACTGAAGCTGTTGGGCCGCAAGTGCCACTGGTTTGCAAACACAGCAAATATTGTTGTAGAAGAAGCCTTTATGTTTACATGTTAAGCCATTTCAGGAAAAGAGCATTTATTTGAACTTTCTGCAAATGTTTGGAGCGATTTAGTATAAAATCCAAACAGTCAAAGGTACGCACTGTTAAAATATGAACCTGTTGACTTGTTGAACTCTGAGTTTTGGCAAACCTCAAACATCCTGCCCACAAAGAAAAATACACGTCTCCACTTTCCACAAACACATGTACATTACCTATGTCAAATGATTAAAACAATGGACTGGCTAAGACTTACATTTTATTTAGAAGTTTGTTATTGATTTCAAATTGATATTAACATAGTTATTTAGCAGTATTTTTATTATTCAGTAGGATAAGACAATACATCCAGAAGGGATGCCTGTCCTTTGCAGTGGGGGTGGGCGCACACACACGCATGCGCGCGCTCACTCATGCATGCAGACACTACGGGCAAATTACTGTCGCCAGTTAACCCATAACCTGTCTTTGGACTGGGGAGAAAACCAGAGGACCCAAAAGAAACTCACAATCTCACCAACTATGTTGCTATCTACTGGTTTTTACACAAACTGCAGTTTTATTATTTATATCTTTAAATCTTCAGTTCTAGGCAATTTAGTCTTATGCAAGGGAAGATTTTTAAAAATCAGACCCAGACCTGAAAAAGTATTTTTTTAAATCCCCCTTATATATACAAGAAGTCTATGTTTTTAAGCCTATAATGTATGAAGTCTATGTATATACTCAATTATGCCTCATAAGCACATTTTGGGAGTCTCAGGTGTTACTGTAGATCATCTTCAAATTCATTGTATGAGCAATATATTTCACATATATTTTACATTTTACTAAATAAAATAATGGTTGGTGTAGTGAAGTGGTACCCAATGTAATGTAGTTATAGATCCTAAAAAAATATCCTGGGAACAAACCCCAAAATATCAGTATTCTATTTAGCTACTGAAATGTGAAAAAGAGGAAAGACAAACATAAAATCTACACTGACACAAACTACATTACAGATGCCGTACTGTCACATCACCACTGTGATAAGTAAAATGAGTCAGAAATCAAGAGCCATTCATTTTCTACTCCTCATTGCCATCAATATGTGAAAATTTCCAGGTATTAAGTGATTTTTTTTGTATTTAATGAACTTGGCTCCCTTAAGGTGAGAACTACCACTTTCCGAAATGTTAAGTCTGTGGCTTGAAGGACAAAGCTGTCCATAAAGAACAGACAGACAGAGACTGAGATTTATAGATAAAGAGATGACTATCCTGTCCTCTTCAGCTAGTACACTAGACTCACCCAAACAGAACACACATAGATACAGTTGTAATGGGTAAGGAAAACAAAGACGCCATGATGTCTACTGTAATACAAACTTGGAAATTACAAGGAGTAAACAGAAAGACCATATTTCACCAAGACTTATAGTCCAAAGCCATTATGGTTACCATGGTGCTGATGCTCACCCTTTTAGTAGTGTACACATTTTAAGCAGTGTAATAAACAGCATAATCTCAGAAACAGTGCCTAGAAACATTTATTTCTCAAATAATCAAGATATACACATACCTCTCCAATATGCAAATTAAAGCTGTTTTAATATTTATACCTTAGTTCCTAGTCCAGCTCGTAGGAGGATCCCCAGAGTGGCATACACTGCAAAATAATACTCAATGCTTATGTTTTAACTGAACCAGAATGGTATGCAAACTTTTAAGTCTGTTCCTTGAAAATGCAAAACAGTGCCTTATAAGTTATAGGTGTATTAAATGAAACTCAAACTTTTGTAACCCAGATGGACCAAACCATGTTGCTGGGACTAATATCCATTTCTACTCCATATACTTTTCTCATACACTTATGAATGATTCTGGCAGGTTCACAAATAAGTTCCCTCCATGCTTTTGATATACAGTAATATAACTGCTAAAATGAGGAAGCATAAACTATAACTGTTCATGTACTATAACTATAAACAGAACCACCATAAAAATATTCCTTTAATCTAAAACTGTTTAAATAAATCAGGACTTCATCTGACATAACAAATGGCATCGTAGCACAGCAGGTAGGATTGATGTCTTGGAACATTTGAATTGTTCAGATCTTGCTTATCCATTCATCTTAGTCTGAGGTTTGCATGTTCTCCCCCTGTTCACATGAGTTTCTTCTCAGTGCTCTAGTTTTCTCTCATAGTCCAATCATGTGTAACCTGACACACCTTAAGTCTCTGGCATAAGCTTCAGACCACTGTGACCCTGCATTAGAACAAGAAGTTATCTATAATGAATGAACAAATACACCAGAAAGTTTAAGCAGTACTTAGCAAAAATGAAGCCATTAAAAATCATCTTTTTTGACAATTTTTGTCCATTTTATTTATTGCTGACCCTTATAAGTGGGAGTCCGTCGTATGTCGTGTATGTTGTGAGTTTGTATTTAATATCTCACTACCTAATTTGTTGTGCAGAAGCCCCAGAAAAAAACATGTATTCTCTTTATATAGTATCCTACAGCCAAGAAAGTGAACCAAAACTCCTTCTAGTCCTTCTACTTTACATAACTTACTGCAGTTATCATCCACAAATCCTTTTACATAACTTCACAATTTTTTAATACTGTCAAATATTTAAGTATATATATTTAAGTTTCTATATATAAGTGTATATGTATTATCCCACATGCTTTTAATATACACTATTTTGTAACATGAAAAAATAATACTTTGACATTTGTATGTTAAAATGCAAAAAGCTGAAAATGTAAGATTTTCCATATGTATAGCTTTTCTCCTAATATGAAGGTTGATTGTAGGGCAGAAAGAGTAATGATTCTTTGGAACTTTCAGTGATGCAGCACACCACTCACATTGTTGTAATGTTGCCATGGTAGCACTGTGCCGTGTTGCTACAGCAACACTACAAGGCTTTGTTTTAGTGAGTGGTACAGCCCTTGATGCATTACCATTGCACAAGAACAGTCATAATACCTTTGTTCTAGATTTAAAGCACACACCCAAGATGGCTGCTCCCATGCCGGGGGGACAAACAGTGTGCCGAATGCAGAATTCCACCTCCAGGTAGAAGCCCGGGATGCACTCGCAGAGCTGGTCGTGTGTTCCATTGCACTCGTGCCGCACCACTTGTCTCTCCTTGCAGACAGCTGTGCAGTGCTGGCATGTCTCACCCCAGTGCCACTGCTCGGCAAAGGTCCCCACAGGACAGGGTGCACATACCGTGGGACTCTTCAGATCACAGTGCCTCCTTACCACCATGCCGGGGGGGCACTGCTCACACTGAAGCACCTGCGACGTTGCAGGGTCACGCCACAGGTAGGTTGGTGGGGCTGTATGGTGGGCCGCCCAGGCAAAGGACACAGCGAGCAACTGGGATGGGGACAGATAAGAGAGAGACAGATGCTCTCAGATCTTTTTGGCTGGGAGCTTCACAGTTACATAATGCAGAACAGCCTCATGGTAGCTGTTTTTCTCACCAGTGTGTTTTTCCCACTTATTGTGCCACCAAAGATGGAGAATCCACCAGGCTGAGTCACAACATTGCTGACACTACATAACAATCGAACCTGCAATCTGACTGGTTGCAGCAAGAGCTCATAGATGGATAATTAAAATGACGCCATAATTACGGTCTTAAAAACAAGGGGGCAGACCATTTTAATGCAGACATTTCATAAACGGGGGTACATAAAATCTAAGTATAACTGAAAAAAATAGCAATGACTAACAACAAAACCAGTGCACGTTTAGCATTAAATGCAAAATAAACCACAGCAGCAAATTTAACACTTCCCATTTAGTTGGTCCTTCGAACATTCATTTATGATGTTCTTGCAGTGCCCAAAAATGGATCCACTATGTCATCACTTCACAAACAACACTGACCACCCATTTTCCCCAAAGGCCTCATTACTTTTCTTCTGCTGGGCTTCTGCTCTCTACTTCGTAAACTGAGAACCTCAAGTGGTCTCTGCAGCACAATGTGCCCTTCTTCATGTGTAATCCCTACTTCTGTTCTGCTCGAGGAACAAAAAATGCTCCTGTGTGATGGCTGGCAGCCATCTGCTTGGGCTAGCTGTTCACAAAGGACTGACATTCCCCTAGATGCTCACAGTCCAGAACACCCAACATCCAACACGACTCCTGCTGTGATTTTTCTGTAGAAATAACATTTTCTCTTTTGACTGAAATGTTTGAACATTATGCATGGAAACAGCAGTACAATGTATTGAAAAGAGCTAACAGGCCTGCTCTTTGAGCATTTAGAAATAAAACACACTTGAAATATTTTCTTTGTGTAACATTTTACAAATCCATCCATCCATCAGTTTTCAGTGTCTACGTGTTTTGATCAGGGTTGCAGCAGCCTGTGGGGTATTGGAAGCACTGGGCGCTAGGCTACAAGAGGGTACATTCTGGCCAGGATGCTGGTCCATAGCAGGGAAGCTACCCGCTGCCAATTTATAGTGGCCAATTAAGCTAAAACACATGTCTTTGGACTGTGGGAGTTAACCTATACAGACACAAGGAGAACGTGCAAAATCCAAGCAGACAGTGCTGGATTCAAGCCTATGCCCACACAACCCAGGCACGGTGAGATGATAGCACTCCTGACTGCGCTACTCCATAAAAAAAAAATAATAATAAATAAAATTTAAGGGACTCGAATGCCTTTTCTACCTCGACCCAACACTGGAGGGGAACAAAAACCACTTCTTAAAACACTTTATTAAAAACAAGTGGCCATGTAAAAATGGAAGTTCTAAAAAAAGCCATTTAAATCACTGCTGCTGCTATTACACCCGTGAATGTACTGTAAAGTGAAGCAACGAACTGTGAAGTAATGCTAATGCTGGTAAAACTTCCCGTTAACAACAGGAAAAAAACACAATACACAACAAAATTTTACAATAATTTATACAATATCTGCCGGTCCAGGTTGTCAAATGAGAACCAACTTGTCCACTGGACCTCTATGAAACTAACACTGTTAGATAGATAGATAGATAGATAGATAGATAGATAGATACCTGGCCAACATGCTAGTCCTCTAACTGAGGGCTGATCCCTCCTTCCCCCTCATCCCTTCTTCTGCAGAAACACCTGACTTCACCTTCAGTACCTTCTGCTACCGTGCAACATCCTTGTTTGCAGACTGAGGCGCCGGCCAGTCCGTCTGCGCTTGTTTAACCTTGCAGATATGCAAATATTGCAATATTATGCCCGCGCTTCAACGCCATAATCGTTTCAAAGATCAAACTGTTCTACACGGGCACACGAATACAGATGTCTGTCAAAACAGCGCGTTACACTTCGACAGACTCCGCGAAGCCATTGAAGGCGCACGACGCGCAGCGCAGAAGAGAAGCGACAGATTCGGTCCTCCGGCTTTTGCAAACGAACTTTTATTGTGAGGAATGCGCAAAGGCGCCACATGGAGAGGTGCTTCGATTCGATTTTTACTGGTCCATGTGGCTGCCCGGACCAGCCCCGCATTTAAATTATTAGATTGTATTTCTTACGAAAGTGCCGCACACACATCCTAAAATAACGCGCGTGAGGAAGTTATTGTTCTGGCCGCTTCACGCTCTTGTGAGCACAGTGCGGGCTTTCATTGACACCCGGGTTCATCCATCCGTCGGTTAAATGGGGAACAAGTTGGGCAAAGTGTGAAATACAGTCACGCCAAACGCCTCTCAATTCATACATCGTCCAGAATTAACTTAGAAGGACCTTAGTGAACTTCACAATCCAAAATAAATTCATAAAAAGAACTCACACGGGTTAAAAAAAAAAATCATATCGCATCATTTCATAAACAAAACTGCATCACATTTTTAGATCCGCGAAGCCCACACAGTTTTTTAAACTACTTTTTTTATTATTATTATTTTAACAAATGCGCGACAGTTTATACAAATGAGCAGTTTAAATATAAAGCAGTGGATGCGAAACGAAGCACTGGCCGAAATATATTAACAGGACGATTTCGGTTTTTATATCAAGGTCTGCTCGTTGGGGGACGATTAAATGGTTCAGTTAGAATAAACACAAATATATGAAAGACAAACTGGTCAATGAATGTGGGTTTGCGAATGCGAATCTTTATTCCGGTACTCACAATATGGAGCCTCATGACTGCGATGATCCCGCACTGCAGGCAGTTAGAAAAACAGATCTCTTTCCAAGCGAGGTCCGTTTAAACAGGACACTTCCATGCCAAACTTATAGTTAGGAAAAAGGGAAGAGAAACGTGCCCAACCCACTTGATGGCATTTCCATCTGTAGTCCCCCCCTCCCCATCTAAAGTGTGAAAACTGGACCTGGGTGTTGCTTCCAAACAGTGCCGCTCTTGTTTGGGAGCGCTGCAGAAAAATGCAGAAGATGTGGATGCAGAAGACACAGGGCATGTGGAAGACATGAGCATTCAGAAGATTCCGAAAATGTGCGACATGTAGAAAATGCCAAAGGGAAACCATGAAGAAAAACGTCAAAAAGCAGAAGATGAACATGTAGAAGATGCCAGTGCACCAGATGCAGGTGTAAAATGTGCAGAAAGTGTCAAAGATTTCAAACAAAAATGCCCAATGTGTAGCCTGCTAAACATTTATACTTTATTCATACATAAACTCACACATTCACTTGTTCACTCGGGACTGTTATTGGATGAGCAGTGGTTTGGCGTCTTCCAGGAAAAACAGGCTACCGGGCTACTTTGGGAGCAGTCCATCACGTGGGTAGCAAACGTACGTACAGATTCACACAAACACACACAGAAAGGACGATTTCAGTCACCAGTAAACACGCCTTAGGACTGTGGGTTGAAACTGGAGTGTGGACGCAGACACAAAAAAAATGCAAATTCCATACAGACTGAGCTGGATTCAAACAGCCCAGGTAATGTGAGGGCGTGGCGCTAAAGCTACCATAAACACTGTCAATTCTACTGCTGTTGCTATATAAATAAATAGTTTCTATCAGAGAAATACCTTTCAGTAATGTGTTGCTAAAGCAGGTAATGCAATAGTATCACACAATAACCAATTTTTCAGTTTAAAAGTATGATTCGGTGTCTCGCTGTGGCTTTTATACATGCAGCCCCCGAACCACGTGGCCAAAAGGTTCCACACGTCAAATGTACAGCATGTAAGTCCTCTTTAAGATGTAGCAAACGCAAGTATAGGAAATGTTGAAGTTGTACACTGTCATAGACCCTGGAAGCAACATCCCCAATGACCACCACAGCCCCATTTTAGGGCCACCTAACAGAACCCAGCACACAAGTGTTTAATTTCTCAATCAGTTAATTCCTTGTTAAGTCTATAAATGGAAGTCTGGCAGCAGTAAGGATAGAGATTGACAGCACACATCATAATACATGCCTTTGAGATCTTCTCTACCTCATGTGCTCACATCTTGCATACTTTTCTATTGTTCTTGGCCCTCGTTCCCCATGCGTTCAGTGCACAGCCCTCCTGAGGTCCCCAGGTCTTCGTGACTCCTCATTTCCATTCCCACCTTAGCTTCGCAACATTATGTCTTCATCCATCCATGCACTCGTAAATTAACTTTGTGCTCGAGTTCACCACCGAGTGCAATGGTAATGGACAGGTTGACAGATGAGATCAGACAGGAGTCACCGTGGACTATCATGTTTGCGGATGACATTGTGATCTGTAGTGAGAGTAGGGAGCAGGTTGAGGAGACCATGGAGAGGTGGAGATATGCTCTAGAGAGAAGAGGAATGAAGGTCAGTAGGACTAAGACAGAATACATGTGCATAAATGAGAGGGAGGACAGAGGAATGGTGAGGATGCAGGGAATAGAGTTGGCGAAGGTCAATAAATTTAAATACTTGGGATCAACAGTCCAGAGTAATGGGGAGTGTGGAAGAGAGGTGAAGAAGAGAGTGCAGGCAGGGTGGAGTGGGTGGAGAAGAGTGTCAGGAGTGATTTGTGACAGAAGAGTACCAGCAAGAGTGAAAGGGAAGGTCTACAAGATGGTAGTGAGACCAGCTATGCTTTATGGGTTGGAGACGGTGGCACTGACCAAAAGACAGGAGGCAGAGCTGGAGGTGGCAGAGTTAAAGATGTTAAGGTTTGCATTGGGTGTGACGAGGATGGACAGGATTAGAAATGAGTATATTAGAGGGTCAGCACAGGTTGGACGGTTTGGAGACAAAGTCAGAGAGGCGAGATTGCGTTGGTTTGGACATGTGCAGAGTAGAGATCCTGAATATATCGGGAGAAGGATGCTAGGGATGGAGCTGCCCGGCAAGAGGAAGAGAGGAAGGCCTAAGAGGAGAATTATGGATGTGGTGAAGGGGGACATGCAGGTGGTGGGTGTGACGGAGAAAGATGCAGAAGACAGGAAGACATGGAAACATTTGAGCCGCTGTGGCGACCCCTAACGGGAGCAGCCGAAAGATGAAGAAGAAGAAGATTACCATCAAAAACATCTCTATTTTAGCACTTCATGTTGTATTAATGCACTGTCTGATCTTTAACAACTATAGGCTGACTGCAAATTTCCTGTGTATCAGACGTTTGTGCTTTTTATCACGACCTCAGGCTGCTTTAGCAACTGTCTCATCACTTCTAAGCAAAAGCAGCTGCCTGGGTTTGACATCTGTGGTTTGTGAATATGTAAAAAAAAGCTGATGTTAAGCTTATTTTACCTGATTCCCAAGTTTTTCTGTCCTAAGACAAACCCTACAAGTTATTCTTGGCCAGTTCCTTGATAAAGTAATAAAAGCAATCAATTCCTCCTATTACTACAATTAGGAAAGATTTTGAGCTTTTTTGGAAAAAAAAAATAATGGTAAATTGAGGAAAGATGGAAAACCAGCATTATCCACAATTTCTTATAAGCATAACGCAATACAGACAGCTTCTCAAATCCATTCTGTTGGGTTTTTAAATATAAAACCTTAGCTCCCTGTTAGTTCTGTCATTTCTCTCTTCCTACAAAATTGGAAAAGAGGCATTTTTACTGTAATCCTTTATGACACACATCATGTACAAAAACTCCTAAGGGTAACATTTGCATCTAAAAACATTCTGCAAATTTTTTAACATTGATTCAGGCTCCTACTGCACCTTCCAGAATTTCACTGGAAATGAGCAGTTGGCCTGTTGTCTTTCACTTGAAACTATCCTGGGCAGCAAGATGGTTGCAGGGCTCAGAGAAACCATGATGCTGTGAGAGAAGAATGAATTGAGGCTCATTCAGCATCGCTGGACCATAGCCAACATCGGTGGACATCCATTAGCGTAAAAAAATCCTGGCTAACAGTCCAGCAGTCATATCTCAGCATTAATACATGTTTATAAGGGGTGGCTAACAATTAGCAGGTGTTCTCATGATTTGAAACGGGACCGAAAATGCTCTGCCATGACCCTTGTGGTTCAGCTGAGTAAGTGTTAGGGTCAAAGAGGTTGCACATAAATAGGAAAAAGGGTTTAAAGGGTTTACCATGAAGATGATGCACCAGGAACCACACCAAAGAATGTGGAAGAGTTTTATTGTGAGAAGAGTTAGTGATTTATAGTGAATATTTACATATAATAGTGATGCTCAAAGGTGTCAAAGTGTAAACAAACTAACTATTCTACTTTGTGAAGCAAAGACCAACTGTCCATCTTACACCCAAAAAGAAAAAGTGGCAAAGCCAGAATGAAGTCTTAAGTGCTTGACTGACTATAGTGATCCATACCACCTAACAACACACACAAATAGGAATAGGACACCACTATCGCTATACAAACCACACAAAGTATAGAAGAACACACTAGCCAAACACATATCACAAAGCCAAATCTACTGAAATGAAACTCATGATTCTCTTGTGTGGGGTTCTTCATAGCCACAGGAGGCAAGGCCACCCAGTTGAGCTTAACTGGCACAGGTGATGTCCATTTGGAGTCCCTAAAAGTCTTAGTGGTAAAGAGGGAAGAGACACAAACACACAGCCAGACCCTGGGCTGCTATAACTGCAACAAAGCTGCCAAATGAGCTGATGTGCCCCGGTGATACTGGGCTATAGGGACGCCGTCCTGTCCCGGTGATCTACAACTGTGGTTCAGGACAACAAAGAGACAAGAATCATGACTACTCTGAAGAGTGTTAACAGAATATCTGAAACCCTTCCAAGAATCACACCCACAGAAATGCATACATGAAGGTGCACATGCTCACACATGCATGGACATTCACTCTCATCAGGTTGTTTGCCTCAAAGATCTGCTCTGATGTTCCCAGCTAGTCCTCTTCCCATTACCTCCAAGAGGCACCATTCAATATGATCTTTATTTACACAAATTTTCGGTGTCAGCGAGCAGGCACAGAAACTCCAATTTTATATTCAGCCAGTAAATAGCACGCTGTCATCATTGTGATTCTGCTTATAAGACACAACACGAAACTGATTTAAGACTCTGGTTTTTGATGTGTTTGCTTGGTGTCTGATGTAAATAAGATGACTGTGATCTTAACATTTAGACAAGAATGTCAAGCTTCTCCAGAATGACAGCTTCATTCATCTCACATGCATAGACTTTTCATCAAGAGAACGAGGTTTCCAAAGAATTCTGGACAAGCGCCTTGCTAAATATTCCAGTGCAGTCATCAGGGACATGAACTGTTCAAAAAACCTGAGATTACTTAATAGTCAGAGTGGTTAAAAATGACAACGGTCACAATCGTGGACTTTCACATGAAACGTTATTTTACCCTCATATATTTCATAAGCTTGCACGTAAGTTTCCCTGGCTTATGAAGCATAATTAAATTATGAAAATGTGCTCATAAGGTGAATGACTGTAAAATGAGGCAGAAATGATCATAAATTTAAATACAGTCTGAAGCCACAAAAGGGTGATCTACTTTTTCACTAACCTTACAAAAATTCCTGCATTAATTGTAAAACACTGGGAAAATCCCATTCAAAACCATATCCGGAATATAAGAACTGCTCTGGCCACCTTTGAAACCAGACATAAGGCCCACATGTCCAGAATTGTTGAAAAATTTGCACCAATCGAGTATTTTCTCATTTTATTTTGATTTTTTTTTTTTTTTTTTTGCTGTTCATGGGGGTCATGGTGGCACGGTCTATAGTGCTGCACCCACACAGCTTCTGGATCAGTTAATCCTGAGTTTTTGAGTTGGTTTCATCCAGGTATTACAAATTCCTCCCACAGTCCAAAGACATATTTCTGGTAAAGTGGTGACTCCAAATTCATCTTAGTAGTTGCACAGTTGTGCTATAAAGTTTGTAAACCCCTCAGAACATTCAGAATTTCTGTGTCAATTTCACTTAAAATGTGTTTCAGTCTTCATCTAAATCATAAAAATAGAGACAACTAAATAAATTATTTGATGAAGTTTCACTTTTTCATTCATTCATTGATCAAAATGATCCAACATTAAAAAATCTTTGTTGGAAAAAGTATGTGAACCCAGTAAATGGAATGAACCCCTTGAGCAACAATGGCTTCAGCCAAAAATTAGGGTTGGGGTGTTGATCGGTCCAACATAGTGGCTTAGAGGCCCATTCCTCCTTACAGAACTACTTCAGCTCAGTGATGCTGGTGGGCTTTCTTGCATGAGTTCCCTACTTTAGGTTCTATCCCAACATTTCTAATGGATTAAGGCCTGGACTTGGCCATTCCTAAATGCTAAATTTCCTATTCTCCAGCCATTCTTTGGTAGACTGACCTGGGTGTTTAAGGTTGCTCTCTTGTTGCAAGAATCACCTTCTGCTGAGCTTCAGTTTGCGAACAAACCTTCACATAATCCTGTAGAATTTGCTGGTCCAATCCAGAATTCATAGTTCTGTCAATGATGGCAAGCTGTCCTCATCTCATGGCACCAAAACAGGCCCAGACGATGACACTGTCACCACCATGTTTCACGGCTGGAATGAGGTTCTTGTATCAGAATGCAGTCTTTAGTTTTTGCAAACACTGCATTTCTCATTTAAGCCAAGAACTTCTATTTTAGACTCATCCATCAACAGAACTTTGTTCCTGTAGTCTTGGGGCTCATCTAGGTGGTCCTTAGCAAACCTTTAATGGGAAGCAAAGTTCTTTGAAAGCAGTGCCTTTCTCCTTGCTATGCTTCCAAGCACACTATTCTTGTTTAGTCTTTGCCTGAAAGTGGACTTATGAACCCTGACATTAGCCAGAGTAAGAGAGGCCTTCAGATCCATAGATGGTCTTAGTGATCTTATGGAATGTGATATACCTTTCTTCTGGAGTGATTTTTGTTGGAAGACAACTCCTGGCAAGAGAAACAGTGGTGTTGAATCTTCTCCATTTGTTCATATCTGCTTGACAGTAGACTGGTGAAGCCCAAACTCTTTATAATTTTTTGTAACCTCTTACAGCCTGACCAGCATCAACAAGTCTTTTTTGCTTTCCTCCTTTGACCAAGGCATGGAATACATTCACAGACCTGTGTTTTGAAGACCCAACTTCAGTAGCAAAAACTCAGGTTTATTTTATTTTTTTTTAAATGGGTGACGGACACACGGACGCACACCCGATTGTCATCTTATCGATCAACTCCAATCGTCTCCTTAACTGACCAGATAATCCTAGATGTTCACATACTTTTTCCGACACAGACATTTAATGTTCGATTACGTCGACCAATAAATGAGCAAAAAAAAGTACAAGTAACATTTTGCATGCTACTTACTTTGTTTAGTTCTTTTCATCAATTTTTCTGATTTAGATGAAGATCTAATCATATTTTATGTCAAATTTTAAAGGGTAAAGGGTTCATAGTTTTCTAGCACCACTTTGTGTGAGTGAATATGCATAGCTGCCCTGAAATGCATTAATGTTCCATCCAAAGTGTACAGTGTCTTATACTACTTCCCTCAACATCAAATAAACAGCTACTGAAAATAACAACAGTACCTGGGAATAAAAACGCAGGGACATTTTCAAGCTTCACAAATTCCATATTTTAAATAATTTTCAAGTAAGGAATGCAGTTAACTTTAAATACATTTTGAATGTCTAAAGGAAAGTGGCAAAGTTCTGAAGGTACTTCTCCAACCATCTCTTGTCATGTTTTACTTGGGAAAGGAAGTTTGGTTTTTGATTTCTGTCTTTGGTGAGTATTTGCAGTCAATCATACCGGTATGCCGGCCGCGTTGCAGTTTCCGGCCTAGACCGAGAGCGAATTCAGTCACTAGCAAATCAATTTTAGTACTTTTGAGCTGGATGGGTATCTCTGTGTCTGTCCGCTTGGCGCTGGGTGTGTATAGTCTGATGCAAGGTGTGACTTTGGACCTGGTCTTGTGGTTATAAGGGAATTATGACTGAATGTTCCTGGGAATCTTTTTGTCTCTGAAGACACCGATACAAGAGATTACATTACAGCGGCTGCCATTACGAATTGCAGCCAGAAGCCTTTTCCACATGATTCACTCTGTGAATAACATCTGCTTCAAAAATAACAACGCTCATGTGCTTGTGTTTGAGATGTCGGGAGAAATAATTGACCTTTTTGAAAAGCAAACAATCTGAGGAGCGCAGTTTTTAAAGCGTAAGAACCCTATGAAAGAAAAAGAGCTCAGAAAGAAAAAAAATTATGCTCATATTGCCAGCTGGCAATAGTAAATTTCAAATTTGTTATACAGTTAGTTATGTTTGCACAGTAAATAGCAGATGCCAGGTTTATTTTAAAAATTGATACTATTGTTTCTTGAATCCTGGGGGGAAAAAAATTGAAGAAACTGACTAATGCTGCCACATAGTCACACAGTTCATCACTTAAGTGTATATCATACGTAATCCCCTCAATCTGAGCAATACTGAGTCATCTCAAATGAACCAGGTCTTTTTCTGCAGAGAAATAAGTGCATTTCCAAAGTCAACACTCACATTCAATGCAAAACAAGTTATTTATATCAGAAACATAGACCGAGCTCTCGATAAGTAAATCAAAAAACTTTATGAAAAGTGATAAGACTCTTAGTAAAGGCACGGTCCTTACTGGAACTGTGGTTTTTGGGTTCACGCTCAATCACAGCTTGTGCTATTTTTTTTAAACTAGTAAGGAACTTAACATGTTTTAAATACAAAACAATAAAGGATTTTGGTTTCCAAGACTGCAACATGAAATTGCAGAGAAACAATGAATTTTCCAGTGTAGATGATTCTTTTTGTTGTTCTGCATCTAAATGTGTCTCTATGAGTGATATAACAATGTAGAGATATAAGGAAAGAGTCACCTGTTTCCTTGACAAGATAGAAAATATAAAAAGACCAATTAGAATTGAAACAATTACTTCCCATATAGGAGTTGCATGGTAAAAATATTCATAATTTTTTTAAGATGTGTTGAGGGTCTGAACTGTAGATTCTTGAAGGGGTGAAGGAGAAAAGTTAAGGAGTCATCTTGTTGTTTCCTTTGCCACAGAAGCACAGCAGTTGCCAAAGGTCAGTTAGAGTATCAAGGAATGTAAGCTTTGATATATTTTCGGAAAAATATAAGTACTTATCTACTTTTCTTGAAGTGCTGCTCAGTTTTATAGTTAGCACTTTAGTTACTGTTAAACACTATTTGTTGCAAGGCTGTTGTTTAGATAGTTTTATACAAAGTGACACAAATAAGTGCCTTACTTTTTACTTTCATTCTTCAACCATTCATAGGTGACTAAAAAAAAGTCCCAGAAACAATCCAGGTTAAGAACTTTTCTAAAAGATTCAGCGCCTGGACCTCTTTAGTTAACCCTTACGGCATCTGAACAAGAAGCTTAAGCTAAAGCCCAGTAATACAGAAAGACACCTTGTGGTCATGCATGATCTGAAAAAGCCCCATTTGTTTATATTAGAAACTTGTATACCTTTGCATATGGACTAACAAAAGATGTATAATTCGTGAAGCTCGCAGGATCTCCCCATTGCTAATTTCAAACTTGCATGAATGTGTGACAGCCAGAATAACCAGATCACAGCTCCACCCACCGTGTCTAACAGGCCTCATGGTGCGCCCTACCAGATGCGTCAGGAAGAGCTTTTTTGGTGTTAAATATGGATTTTCAGTTTGACTGTCATGAGAACACCCATATACAACATGTGGAAAAATGCTTAACTTTCCAGTGGTCAAACTGGAAATGGATGCTTTTATAAATATTTTTTTCTCAAAATGTCATAACAAGGTTCTCAGAGGAATGGGGTTATAGCAACATTTAAACCTGGCAGAAGAAAACTACAGAAATTAAGAGTACAGGTGTTTCTCTTCATTTAAAATTGTAAGCAGGCTAGTCAGGTCCTGAATTTCCTTGCCGGTCTTTATGGAATCAAATTGTTCAAATTGCTGTATATACTCCAAGCAGTCTACCCAGGAAGCACAGCGTGCTGTGCTAGTCAGGGTACGCCCTGGATAGGATGCCATTTCTGTTCCATCTCATTTCACACAAGGCTTACACATTAAACACCAGTTGTGATGACTAAGAAACAGCTGTGTTGGAATGAAGAGAACCCAGTTACAGCAAAACTATTCTGTATCATGCGGGTACCATAGTTTTCCACAGCTGTCTCACCGAACATGCTTAATGGGTGGGTTGCAGGATATTCTCATGCCAATATAAAAGTTTAAAGCTTCCGGTGATTCCTTTGCTAGTTTTGTTTAATAAACTGCCCATTATTGATTATGTAATAAACTGTTGAGTAATTCATTTTAAATGAATATGTTTCAGAAGTGTTTGTAGGGCAAGTTATTACTGTTTAAATAAAAACACATTCTGACAGATGTTCTAGTTTGTCTAACAAAAGGAGTCACAACTACAGCATTTTGTAGTCAACACTAGATTTGTAACTCCTAAGTTAAGGAAAAGAGTGGTCAGACAGGCCTATGCCCTCTGTGTTTCTCTCCGGAAGTACAGTTCTTTTCCTGTGGACAGCGAGAACTTAGATGGGATGTCATGGTCACTGCATCTTTGTTGACCATAACTAGACGTATATGTTACATTTGGCATGGTGTCTGGGCGTGAGCTGTGTATCATGGCGGGCGTGAGAGTTCAAACTGTGGTGAACTGTGAGTGAGTGAACTGAAGAACTGTGTTCCACAAACATTCAAACAAATTTGGAACGTTAATAAACGCTTCTGCTTTCCACTTTTGAACATTTCCATTAGTTTTCTTACTATGCAAACATGATGCAAATTCATTACCTTCTAGTCATATGTTTGTGTTGTATTTTTCCTTCTTAGCTCCTGCTTAAATTAGGAATATAAAGTTTAAATAATTATTAAGAATTGCAGAACTGTCTAATAGGTTGAAGGGAAAAATTCAGTTAGCATTTTTCAGTCTGTTCCTCTCCTTAGTCCTCATTATCTTTAAACAGTAAAATTCACTGAGCACATAACACGCAGCATAAGTTGTTTATGTGTGAAAATGAAAAGCTTTACAACTTTGATATGGAGTCTGCACACCTGCTGTGCACCTGCTGTCTGTCTGTATTGTTCTCAACTTCCTCATGTTGACAACAGTCACAGAAATCAGAAGTCAAACATATGTCACCCATTCCAACACGAGAGACTATTGCTGCTTTGTGTTCATGAAAAGACAACGTTCTTCTGGTTAATTCCATGAAATGAAGACCAGCAAGTTTCTAAGGAAGTCATTCTCTCTGTATACTTTAATTTCTGGTTTGTATTGATATGCTCACACGTTGGAACAAATGGCATACTGTATATTTTACGTACCTATTAAAAATAAGCATTGCTGTATAGACACACTTACATGGGTTTTACCTCTCCCAGACTCACGTCTCTTACCAGAGTTGAGTTACTCTTACAGAGAAGTAGGCCTTTAGTAAGAACTCTTACTAAACAGTGGTGATTTTCCTGGACTGGGACTCCAACCCTGGTTTTTTATATGCTATATGGTGGAATTACCACCCCC
Source organism: Heterotis niloticus (assembly GCA_018136845.1). NCBI lineage: Eukaryota > Metazoa > Chordata > Actinopteri > Osteoglossiformes > Osteoglossidae > Heterotis > Heterotis niloticus. The sequence continues at coordinate 31,479,923 of CM030888.1, read as the reverse complement.
CCCATGCTGCCTAGTTGTTACATATGTGTTTTATATATAATATATGTAAGTATTGCAATAGTGAATAATGAATATACACTACATGGCCAAATATATGTGGACACCTGAGCATCACACCCATATGTGCTTGTTAAACCTCCCATTCCAGACCCATGAGCATTAAATATGGAGTTGTTCCCCTTTTGCTGCTATAACAGCCTCCACTCTTCTGAGAAGGCTTTCCACCAGATTTTGGAGTATGGCTGTCGGAATTTGTGCCCATTCAGGTACAAGTGCATCAGCAAGGTTGGGCATCAATGTTGGGTGAGGAGGCTTGGCTCATGGTTGGGGTTCCAGTTTCTCCCAACGGTCTTCAGTGGGGTTGAGGTCAAGGCTCTGTGTATCCACTCAAGTTCTTCCACACCAACCTGGGCAATCCCTGGGTTTATGGAGTTTCTTTTGTGCATGGGGGGGGGGGGCACAATCATGCTGGAGCAGGAAAGGAGCTTCTTCTCCAAACTGTGGCCACAAAGTTGGAAACATACTACATTTGTCTACAATGTGCTTTTAAGCTGCGTGGGTGTGGCTGAAACAACTCAGCTCAGTCATTAGAAGGGGCGTCCACATACTTTTGGCTATACAGTGCATTTACCAAAGAGACGAGTTTAAAGGACACCTAAAATTGGTTATTCTATTTAAACAATAGAATATAATCATACTTATTTTGTATGTGAATCAAATGACTAATAAATACTTTTACACCAAAATGTTACTCTCAAAAAGTCAGAGATAAACCCGTACGCATGCAAATAACAGTGTTATGCTTGTTTTTGTAACTTTGACTAGAAAAGGTCAGTTTATTCAAAGCCTAAAAAAATGAAGTGTTAACTGAGCTATTTTGATTGCTACGTTGTGCCGACCCATTTCTGTTTTGTTATTTATTTAATAAGAATAGATGGCGGCAGTGCTTCTGTAAATTCTGTAAATTATAACATTGTACCATCATACCATGAGTGTCAGAATCAAGCATTTAAAATGTTTAAAAGGGTTTAGGTTCAGATTTGGCTTTTGTCCAATAGCAAATAGCTGTGGTAGTTTTAGTGGCTGTTGGTCAAATGGGTGAGAAGTCTGTTTGGGGTGGGTTTGCAAGAAGCAGTAAAGTTGTGTAGGCAAGATGCCATTATTTCTTTTACTGAACACTGTTTTAGGACATTCAAGGGAATAATGAGGGTCAGGCCAAAAACGAAACTCAGGATTCGGGGAATAATAGAAGTCAAGGGGGTTACAAGGTGAAACGAGAAGTACTACCGTGTGGGTGCTTTAGCTAAGGGCTGAAAAAGTTAGGGCTGCAGGTTATTGAACCTGGATGTCACCGCTGTGCTTAACTGGATGTAGCTAGAAGCTGACACCCACTCAAGAGGAACAGCTCAAAGACCACAGAAGTATCTTAAGCTGCAGCTTGTTGGAAAAGCCTTACGTCTGCCAGGAAGCAATTCTGTGGTCAGGTGAGTCTGGGCAGTTGACTCAGAAGTGGAGCTCTCAGACTGGCCCCTGCAAGCAGGAGGGAGGCAAACAGACACATCATTTGATATCAGCGGAAACGCAGGAAAACCAAAACACGTGAAGATCAGTGACGTCACATGCACGGCAGCAGACGAAGCCCCCCCTGTGAGCCATCTTGGATGTTTGTCTTTGCATCAGTCAGGATTAGGATGATGAATACATGACAAGTCAGGAAAAGTGAAAACAGCTGTACTCAACTAGTCTAGCCAAGCATACCAAAATGGCAAGATAAACATAAAAAAATGGAAAATTGGTGTTGTTTTGAAGAAGTCTGAGCAAGTTCCAATGTCAAGCAATAATGAAGGGAAAAAAGTTGATGGGAGCCAATGTTGGACACGGCCATGTCACATCAGTCACACTCGGGTCCTCAGATTCTTCAAAATGACCTGAAGGGCATCACTACATGTGTGGCTGCCAAACAGTCCCACCGTTCTTTTGCCAATTTAGAAAAGAAGCTCTTGCTTTGGGTCCTCAGACCAGGCATTAAATTTCTTTTAAGCCAGGACTGGGACACTGCTGCCCCCCTGTTGTCTGCAGAAAGAGCCCACCAGTGTTGGACTGGATAGATGGGATACCTCCATGCACCAAGCATTGCACCAACCCATTAAGGAAGATACATTCCATCCAGCGAAGGTCTGCCACACCATGTTTTTTTTGCAAACTTCTTAGTGTTCCTCCTTGGTGTTAAATCCACGGTCTCGCGCTGTAGTTACACAGCGCTCGCATTTCACTTTTCTTCCAGCACCCACCAAAGTCCAAGAATCCAAACAATGGAAGTCAAACAGACATTTAAAAAAAAAAAAAAAAGCAGCACGACAAGAAGTTATCTGAGTTACTGCAACCAGTATGCCTGTTGGAACGGCGCCAAGTTGAAATGCTTAAAAATTTATCGCCGTGTAGCTCAAGGAGCAATTCTTGGCCCCCTACTCCTCTTTGTCATATATTTCCAGAAAATTATTTTCCATTCTGTTTGACAATGATACTAATATTGTTCTTTCAGATGTGAGCTATTACAACAAATCAATGATTTATAGTTAATTAATAATTAATTTTTTAATTAATTAATATAATTAATCAACTAGATTATGCAGATACCTGGTTTGAAGGCTGTCCCTCGGTGCTACTAAAAATTTGTTTTAACAAATGTGAAAAACACCTCCGCCTGTTCAGCTACTCATTGTTATGGGAGTCATCAGCTAAAATTCTCCTTTTATTCATGACAAACTCACTTGGAAAGCACACGTCTTCCGTATTGTAAAAGAGTAAAAAAAATTGTAAATAGTAATTTCCACCAAACTTCTAATCCTTCTACATTATTCTCTGATTTATTCTTGCGTTTGCTATTGGAATGTTGTTTGGGCATCCACATATAAAGCACATTCATTCTCCCCAGAAAGATTTGTTAGGGGAATGACTTTCCAACCTCCATTATCCAGTCTTCTTCAAGAATCTAGAGAACATTTTCCAGATTAATCCATTTTTAATTTTTAAAATTTTTAAGTCTGTTTCTCACTAAGAAATCTTTTTCCCATCCCACCCAAGGTCAATTCTCTGCACGGTTTCAAAATTCCCATATAAGGTCTGACCTTTCTTACTTTTTAAAACCATATCAATCTCTTTCATTCTTCAAGAAATTACTTGAAATATCTTATTGATCTTATTGTTTGGCGATGTGTAATATGTGGATGGATGTTTACATTTTACCGTTTTATTTTTATTCTCGCGGTTATAAAACTGCTGATATCTTTTTCCAGTCTTCTTCATTCCTGGAGTTTTATCCCTACTTCTGAGTTTGCAGGTGAGCCTTCAACAAGCCAAGCCTGCTTTTCCCCAGCAAATTATGTCATATCTCTGTACTTCTTTTCTTGTGCTTTTTTCCCCTCCTTTGCTAAGTAAATAAATAAAAATATTATTTCCAAACACTGGGCATTTGAGACACTTGGACGCTTACACCTTAGCCCCTCACAGTTACTGGTTCACGTGGTTGTGCAAATCTAACAGCTCAGCACAATGGTGGGCAGACAGGCACTTCTCACAGCAACATGAAACCCCACAGAGGATAGGCAACAACTGCGGGAGACCCTGCTTAGTTCCGCTCCTGTAAGCTAACCACAAGAAAGCGACGCTAAAGTAGGCATCAAAAACAGAAAAACAGATGAACCTTGACGTCTGTTGCAACACACCGATAGGGAAGAGAAAACCTGGCGTCAGCAGCATGAATCCATGGACTCACCCTGTCTGGTGTCAATAGTGGAGGGATGATGATGTGGTAATACTTTTTCTGCACGTTATCTGTTTTTCTGTGTCTCAGTAGTACAAGTGACATAGAACTGAGACAAATTTCCTGTTTTATGCTTTGTTTCTGACACATCAACTCAAAACTAAGTTGCGGCGGCTTCTTAAGGGAAACCAAAAAGTTACTTGCTCCCAGCACATATTGAGCGACCTGGGAGTTTCCAAATGTCTTTCATGATGAATGGGGCCCTTTGTCACCCGGCTAGGCCAACGTTTGTCCATCCTTTTTATCTGAACAAATCCACCTGAGCAGATGTTATCGGAACTAAACAAATGCACTTGTGTGTCCGCTTGGGTAACGTAGGGAAATGTTTTATGGTCCGGTTAACGAAATAAGCCGCTAATCTGGAGAAGCACGTGCAATTTTTTTTTGTTTTACGCATGTCCTCTTGTCATTGTTTAGCTTAAACAGGCAGCAAACAAAACCAACGGCGTTAAGTAACTATCCTGAAATATTTTTCTTACACGGTAGAGTCCAAAGTGGAGTTTCTCAGATTCAGAAAAGCAGACGTGCTGAAAATTCCCTGAAAGAGAAGCACATTATGCTAAAACATAAGACTATTTGATTTAGCTGTGGAAAGCATAGCTCATCCACAGCTGTCAGTCATTGCCAAGTTATTCATAAATTGTGATTTATGTGTGCTTTTACACAAGTCCATAATTTCCAGGCTATTCAGGGAAAATACAGGCAAAAGGCTCAGAAAAAATTATTTGTGGTCTTATAAGTTCTTCCTTATCCCTTCAGAAGCTTTCAACCTGGCAGAGAACACATACCGGTGAGAAGAAAAATGCATGAACAAAATGCTCTCCTCTGCAAACGCACAGAACATCACTGATATTTCCAAACTTTATGACCAAGCTGTGAACGACCAGTTTCCACAAGTCTCTTCTTATACTCTGCCGCTGCCAACGAAATCCTAAGCAAAAGCTCTGTTGACGGCTATTAAAAATCCCTTTTTACCCAAATATAATTCCCAGGCTGCTCAAGTCTGAACTCCAAGAGCAGTTGTCAATTCTTCCAAAGTCTGGTTCTTACCTCCAGCAATTGTTTTAATAACTAAGGTTTAGAGAAGTAACTGAGCAATATATCCAAAGAAATAACAATGAATGAATGACAGAACTGATGGAAAAATCATTATTTTGTTACAATGGAAATTGTTAAATTGACTTTATTGCCTGCAATAATTTTATGATTCAAATAGATAATAATTCCAATTTGACATTTTATTCCCTACATATTTTGAAAAAACACACATGCAGAAACATTTTGCACAGGCTTCTCTGTCATTTTTATTTATTGTTTTTCAGGAGCATTTCAGTAGTTTTAAGCACCATTAAACTTGGATGTCCAGAACTGAGGGGCTGTTTTACTGCGGGTTACTATTTTACAGAGGAACGGTAAAGCTTCTCCCTGATACGGGAATATGCTTGTGGGATTTGCATGTGCTGTAAATCAAAGCACTGTCGCATATACATATATATTTTCAACAGAATACTGACTTTAGAAACAAAAACCTTACAGACAAGGTCCTTAAAGGTGTTTAGCAAAAAAAAAAAAAGAATACATTTGGGGAAATGGGAACAGTTTAGAGTTAGGTGTGTATTATTGTCAAACAGTTCTGTTCATCCTGTTATCCCGAACACTTTATCCTGTTGTTCTCAGAATAATGCAGCATAAGAAGAACCACCACTGAAATTTATCTACAACATCAGCAAATTGAGTAATGTCCTCCCAAATATCTTTTGGTCTCATTTTCTGGATTACGATGCCTTTTTTAATACCTCGGTACTTTTAAGGCTTTATAAGAAAGACTAAAAGATATTCCTTATTTTAAACCAATATCCCACTGTGTGATGAGTCACGCAAAACCATTTTCACATTTGGAAATTCCATGTTTGCCTTCAACTGCGAAATCCACTGCTGGTGATCATCTGGTGAGATCATCTGTGATCTCTGTCAGATGAAAAATTAACACCGGTCCTCAAAGTTATGAGCAATATTTGCAAAAGGCTGTGAATCAGTCAGCATCTGTTCAAATGATGCAATTATCCTAGAGAGTCAAAGGACTTGCAAGCTTCAGGTCATTCATTTTTTTGGTGGAACAAAAGCGGGAGCACCCCTGTACGAAGTGTATTGTAGGCCTGATGTGCTAAGATACAGGCTGCAAATAAATACATACGAGCAGTCAACTGAAAACAGTTTTGGCTTTTCAGAACAGGGCTTTTTCATTCCATCGCATTCACTCTGCTGTTGGCTCATTTGTGGGAGGCAGAAGAATCCCCTGAAAATGCACCCATCTCCAACCATATCAGCATGAATGAGCATCCATTCACCTCTGAACAAGACAAGAAAATTAAAGCTTCTGCTCCAACCGTGTGAGCGTTTCATAATGCACGACCAACTTGCATAAGAGTGAAGGATGTAGAGAAACTTCGATTGCCCTACAAGACCATTCCCACAAACCAAGACGTGTACCACAGCCGGGTTAATCATTCACAGGCCATGCAAAACTGAGGTCCGCTTCTGGAATGATCAAATGTCTTTGCCAGTCACATCCTGGGTTTACCTCCCGTATCCTCAAAAACACAACACCAGAGCAACTGAAAACTTGACTCACAGCACAGTTAAGCAAGACGTGTCCTTAAGAATCGTAATTAGGGAACGAAATGGTAAAGTGAAGAATTTGGGTTAAAGGACCATGTATATAAATTGTTTCTGGTTTTAAAACAGTGGAAAGAGGCTGAGCAGTGCCCAATATAGCACACCTGTGGAAACTCCCTGGAAGCCTAAACCACCACAAACCCTCAAAGCTTTGGCCACTCCATCTGCCAGTCTGGTTTATATTTGGGACAGTTTGTTGTTTTTTTTGGGGGGGGGGATTCCACACAAGCAGCACGCACAGGGCAGTCAGTGTAGTTCTTCAGATTTCCTCAAGTCGAACCCATCGTTTCCACTCAGTGTGCTGGCTTTCGCTCCTATACTTGCCTTTCTACCTTACAATATCTGAGATGCCGAGACTGTTTAGGGCATGAACATAGCAAGTTTGCAAAAAAAACGCATCTGTGCATTACACTGGTGAGAAAGTTAAAAATGTTGCCTGACTTATTTCCCCCAAAAAATTGCATAAATTATCACACAACCTAAATAAAATTAATTTTCAGATACATAATTGTTCAGGTACTTGGGAAGTAGACATTTATATATATTTATACACACACACTTAACTTGGAAATAAAGTTCTTTTTGAATTTATGACGACTGTGGGCATTGTTAGGAAACTAAGGCGCTACAGCGGTCACCTCGCTGCTGTAAACGGAAAGGTTAAAATGCGACAGAGGGACAAGGACTCAACCGCATGTCATCCCTTGTGGACCCTCCACTGCTGAGCACAACTCTTACTGTACACACAATTTAATACTTGTTCTTGCATCCATCTGTTGGGCTTTTAGATCAGGACCCAATCACAGACTCAAAGAAGTAAAGCATATTTAATACAGGGGAAATCCAATTCATCAGGCAAAAACAAGGTCCAAACCAGTGAAACAGGCACGATAAAACAGCCACAATCTGACAAGAACCTGATACAAACGCAGGACTTAAATACCTAACGCAATAAACCGAGCGGGCCACTGGAGGAACACAAGAGGTAATAATGAGAATAATAATGAAGGTAATAATAGTGATCAGGTGGAGGAGGTGGGGCAAGGAGCACACAGACGTAAACAGAAGCACATGGCCTTACAGTACCCAAAACGACCAGCAGGGCGGCCAAAAGTTCCCGTACAGGCAGGAGTGATGACGTCATTCTTTATTAGCAGGCGCTACATTATTAATTCGTACGAATGTGGCTGAATGTATTGGACCCTTTCGAAAAAACTGAATTATCCATGAAATAAGCTGAAATGGTATTTGTGTCACAGGACCAGACTTTATAACTTTATAATAGGCATTTTATAACTTAATATATTGATTTATTTTTAATAAATTTGCAAAAATTTCTAAAATCCTGATTTCATGTTGTCATTATGGAGTGTTGCTTGATGAGGGAAAAATTAATCTTAATTATTTTAGCGTAAGGCTGCGACATAAAATGTTAAAAGGGTCAAGGGGCCTGAATACTTTTGAATACACTATATCTTAAGCAATAAAACAAATGAAAATGGCAGGGACAAAAATATTGGGTCCTTAGAATAACGAATTGCAGTGCAGCCTTTAGAGATAAAAACAGGAACGAAGCGCTTTCTGTACCTCTGAATGAGATTTCTCCCCTCCTCTGCTGGTAGTTTGGCTCACTCTTCTTGAGCTAACTGCTCCACTTCTCTCATATTTGATGGTTTCTTCTCCCAGCTGTGACTTTCAGCACTTTCCAGAAATGTTCTAAGGAATTCAGATCACAGCTCACAGCAGCCACTTCAGATGGTACAATGCATCCATTCTTTGGTGCTTATTAGGGTTTGTTTTGCTCCAAAAGGCCTTGTTTCAGTATTCTGATTTCATTGTGTCCTGCACAGATCCAAAACCCCCCCAGTGCCAAAGGCAACAAAGCAACCCCAAAACATCGCTGAGTCTCCTCCATATTTCATGGTAGGGATGGTTCTCTTTCAAAGCTTTGTTGTGTTTTCTGCGAACATAGAGTAGGTGCGATTCACCAAAGAGCTCAAATTTAGTTTTTTCGTGCTGCTCTCTTAGAAGTGGTGTCTTCCTGGGTTTTCTGCATTGGAGCCCATTTTCACTCAGGCAGCAATGGATGTTGTGACTTTTGAAACTGCAGAAATTATTTTCTTTCTAACCTCCTCCAACAACTCTCCGTTTTTCCTTCTCTTTTTTATGTTTAGTGTGAAACACAAAGCAGCCGACAGAACTTTTCTCCATCTATGTGGTCTGAACGGGCGATCATAAGATTGAAGACACCTGTAGTTCTAATTAAAAGGGAAAGCCTGCTTTAAGTATTGCTACAATACAGTTATTTATTATAACTTCAAAAGGGCGATCAGTAAATGTCCAGGCCATTTTACAATGCCTTTGTAGAACAAGAATTCAGTTCTTTTCAGTTTTTCTGCTCTGTCCCACTGCAAACCAAAAAGATGGAAGAATGAATGACAGAAGGCTTTAATTTCAACACTTTTCAGGAAAAATGATTTATTACTTGAATATGATACAAAGGTACCAGTACTTCCGGCCACATCTGCATAGACAAGAATAAACCAAACACAGTCTCGTGTTAAATCAGGGCACATTTCACTACATGGTATACTTAATAACCATGTATATGACAAATAAATTCTTTTGACTTTGACTTTGAAATGTTTCCTTCATAGTTTTTTCATATGTGACGTCATACTAACTGTGCAGTTTTGAAGCGAAATGAGGCTCCGTAACCTCTGAGCCATTGGCAAGTATCGCAACGTCGCCCCCTTGTGGAAGGTCTGGCAAAGCGCTCATCGAGATTTCAGGCAGCTTTTGTGTCTGGGGCTCGACTCCATAAGACAGTGCAGTTGCACCTCAACTTGCAAAAATCCGTATCACACATTTAGGAAGATACAAACATTTACAAATTTACTTATTTTTAGTCGCACTTCCTTCTAAAAAAAATCTTTGTTGCAGGGCCAAAAATGGTGTGCAATTCCACTTGTCAGCTATGAAGGGCAACACAACAGAGAATGCATAATAAAGTTGTAATGCTGTCTGGCTAAATTAAAGTGCAGGCACTTTAAAGTTCAAATAATAAAGTTTTTTTATATATATTCGTAAAATGCATGCTAGGTTGCTGATGTTTGTTTCTGCAGATTTGCACCTTGTCACCAAATCAAGGAAGATGAAAACTGCATTGCTTGTTCAACCTGCTTATACATGCAAATAAAATTTATATATATATATGTGTGTGTGTGTGTGTGTGTGTGTGTGTGTGTACAATGTCTTCAGTTAATTCTGCTGATTGCAGCTGTTGGACGGCTCTTAAGCTTCAGGAGCTCAGCAACTGGTCTGGCGCTGTCTTGGTAGAAATCTAAACCGGTGATGAGTTCCACATCTCTCACTCTCGACTGGTGGAACCAAATAAAGTCCTCGACCCACTGAGACGGCGCTTCATGACTCTGCGAATTGCACAATGGACAATAAATTATTAATGACACAGCCTAACGCAGCCAAATGTTACATGTTGAAACCTACAGTTATGTAAATATGTGAATAAATCTATAAATCCATCTGAACATCTAACATCATCTATCACCTGCACTTAAAATTTCACTTCCTTTCTGAACTGCAAGCAAACTTACAAACTGGTTGCATGTCAACCTCCACTGAAGAAAATAAATGTTACACTGTTGTTTATATTTGCATGGCCTCGTGGTGGAATGGCTGTGTGAAAAAAATGGTCAGACTTACATTGCAGATCTCTGAGACTTCTGCTCTGTGGGGTATCAAAAAGGAGACGGATTGCATCTCCTGTTGACAGCTTTCCACTGGCTGTGATGTGTTCTTACAGCTGGTGAGGACCATGAAGTAATGGGTGGGAATCGATATGTTTGTTCCAGGAATAAATCTCAAAAGGAAACAGAGACAGAGAAGTATAAACAATAAAATATAATATGACGCAATTGAGTATAATAGAATATTCTTAACACACAGAAAGCAATAACAAACGGGCTAGCACTTCAAAGAGGATCCAACCTCCTGACCTTCAGTCTTAACTCAACCTATAAACACCAAGGCAACCCCACAGTCAAACCCACAGCAAACATATCTAGCCAGTATACAATAGTCTGTATGTCCTTAACACCCAATGTTAATCATCTACACCCCCACACATGGTACAGCAAAGTGATGGTGCAGTATCTCATCGGGGTTGTCAGGTGGGCACCTCCAAGTTAGACCCACGACACCTTTGGAAGGTTCAACCACAGCTCTGGCGTCCCAGAACTGCTCCCCTCAGCAACTGCATTACACAAGCTGTACCCCTTAGCCCCTATGCTAACCAGCTACACACTCTGTAAAATATAATTAAAACAAGATGATCTCTGTGAGTGTGTGTATAGGTATGTGTTTATTTGAGTCATGTATTTTTTGAGAAAATGAATCCCACAAGAATGGAAAACCACCACACAAATGGATAATATGGGAATGTTCCATGGAAACCCTTTGTATTTACTATCAAAATATCACATTACTCTGAGGTGGAGTCAGGAATCATTTCCACAAGCGGAGATCACTGCAAAGTCCCCAAGAAAGGTGTGCGCTTATGTGTGTGAGCTGAATTTGCGAGCGTTCGTACTCTTGGATCTGGTCAGCGGCGTCCCACAGCCCATCGTAGTTGTAGTCGAAGGCCGGCCCCAGCACTACGTTCATACCGTTGTACTGTGCTGCATATTTCTTCAGAAGGACGGTTTGTAAATAATCCCAGATTTCTGAAAAAGAATGCATGTGTTTGATTTCATCAGTCAGCATCTAATACACTGACTTTCTTCCAGGAGGTTAATACAGCGAGGCCCCAACTTAACAAACTTTCAAGTAACAAACTTTTTGCCGATACAGACTTTTCTGAGAAGTAACTGGCATTTTTTTTTTTTTTTACAAAAAAGATAGCTGGCATACAGTTCAGATCGCAGGCCAAAGTCTCACTTGATGCACTGACAGATAGCAACTGTGAATGGTAAGTTTTTCAAAAGAATTTTGTTTTTGAAAGGCTGAAAATGGTAAAAAGAAGAAGAAGCTGTAGATGATCCTGTGGGTTCTGCATCTAGCAGATTGAAGCCACCAGTGCCTTTCAGTCATTCTTCACCTTCAAGTAAATCCTAAAGCTCCAGGGTGATGTGCACTTCTTGTCTACATCAAGATGAACAAAATATTCCTTACATTTTTTAAAATTCTAAACTATGCTTTTATTTCTGATAATTATCATTGCATTGCGCATGAATAAATTTGTGGATTTTGTGTGCTGCTTCCTGACCTGCCGAGCTGTCATGTTTCTGGCTTTTACAGTACATTACATTTATTCATTTTCAGATTCTTTTATTCAGTAAACAACATAATGGGCCATTAAAAAGGTGTTTACAGACTGAACTTAAATGAACAAAAGTGAACAAAATGACAAAAGTACAAACTATACAAACTGCGTTTGAACACAGGCCACACAGGGCAAAGGCAACGATAATCGGGGTGTTTCGCCACCAAACCATGCGGTGGACTCAAGTGAAATTCAAAGGTTTCAAAGATGTGGTTCTGCTTTGCTTGGATGGCACTCGTTGTGCCAGGATGGGTATTAATATTTACTACTTTCTGCAAACAATCTGAGAAGACCAAGCAGAAACACAATAACCACAAATCAAATGCATACACAGAAGACCACCTTCCTGAGACTGAACTTATTCGGTTCTCCTCACATAATAAAGCCGCATCAGGCTGACAAGGGTGACGGCACGTCCTCTCACGCACTTTTCGACACACCAAGACATCACCGCGTCCAAAACAAATGCACTCTCACATCAAGTCAAGCAGAAAATGTTAGGGAAACTGTATTCTCACTACAGGCTACCAGAATCACAACCAGGAAAATATGACACAGCCAGCTATTAGTAGCTGGGAAAAGCAGAACACAACAAGTCGCATCCCAGTACTATCAGCACTGCAGAGACATCCCCAAACTGGAACACTTATGGGCATGGAAATTCATATTCTCATACTACAGTGAGGGAATGGACCTGAGGCTGAGCAATGAACTCAAACTCTTGTTCAGTTCCCTCAGGAAGTGGAGCTCCAGGACAGAATATGTGTTGATCAGTGTGTTTTCAAACTTATCACCTGGCTTGAGTTTTCCTACAGAAGCAAAAAATATTTACTGTTACCCTAGATGGCTTTGCTGCAGGAATGAGCATGTGCAGAAGAATGGCAATGGTATCGTCCCCACTTTTGTTAACCACCCCTGCTGCAGAGGACCACTTTTCCCTTGGACCTCTTCGGTGTCTGAGTTCATATCAGAGATCCAGCCTGGGTTAGGGTTTCCCATTGTCATGTTCCAGTATGAGTCTACAAACTATACTGAAAGAACACCCCTACTTACTTTTAAACTCCTGGTACAAGGGCACTACATTGCTCATCAGCAGAGCATCATACTGTTCCTCTGCTGTGCTGTTAAGGTCTGAAAAGAGCAGACAAGGTGAGTTTAGACTTTGCACCCACACCAGTCAGTTCTCTTCACAAGGTTTAGGTTCAAAGAGTCAAAAGAGTTTATTCGTCACTTACATGGTTACTGAGTATACCATGTAGTGAAATGTGCTTAGAATAATGTGATTTCACGTACTGGGAGGATACAAGAAAGCTGGAGTAATGCTCTTGTTGGCATACTGACTGCAGTGAGGGCTGCTGTCAGCAGAGACTCGGACGTCAGCTCTCAAGCAGTCCTCAACTCCAGGCAGGGGGCTCAGATCCTCCTGTAGGGACAGCAACAGTGCTGTACAAAACCGTTTATTCCATAACACGTAATGCTTAAAACATTGTGTGGTCTGCAAAGGCTGCAGTTCAGAGCATCTCCTTGGATGAAAAACGGTTTGAAATTTTCTTTTTCTTCAACATTTATCAGAACTGTCCACAAGGTGGCGCATGTGTACATAAAAAGTTTCTGGCTGGAACATTGTAAGCCTGGGCTGTGGCCTAATCTCATAAAGGCGTCTTACAGGCCTGCTCATGGTGAAAGAACTCCAGAGAGGCATGGAGGTCTGCGACCTGTAGGCACTGATAAATCCCTGCTGGTGGAGAAGACAGTAGTCTGTGGGAGGCTGCAGTAGCCTGGGCCTTCCGAAAGGGATGTGCTTTTTCTCGCTGGTGGACACTGCGGAGGAATCCCACACACACACAAGTACTCATACACATGTTACAGCAAAAACCTCAGCTTTAATTCATATGTACGTTTTCATTTATCTGACATTTTTCTTTAAATTTGCCAAAAATTCAGAGTAAACATTTAAATACAGCAGACACAATCTAAAACACAATTTGTCTAATCCGACCATCTTTGCTTTTTTCTTTAGACTTCAGCAGTGCACGCAGGGTGTTATCTTACCTTCTGCCATTGTGAGGTTCAAACGGGAATTTAAGGCCGTTATGTTCTAAAAACATCAAGCAATGAATTGTGATAAGCAAAGCACCGGTTAATTTCGTCAAGAAAATGTGATATGTTTTACATTTTGTATGAATTAAAGCACTAATATGGTAGGATGATTTTGAAATTTGTTAGGGGTGATAATTTAATTATTACAATTAATAAAACAAACACCTCAGCTCTCCTCCCACTCACCATAAACGTAATGTAAAGCATATTGGTTCCTGGACTGTGGCCTGGTTTACACTTGTACATCCATTTATGAATGTTTACTTTTACAGTTTTTCAAAGATACAAATATTTCCACGTACATAATAATTCACTCGGAGATTAGCATGGATGCTAGATACAGCCTGGGCCTTTGCAACAGCTCTTCTCCTAAGCAGTTCAGCGTCAAGTGGAAAGATATTTTTGCACTCAGGTCTGACTGTTTACACTAAAAAGTATAGCAAAGGATGAGAATTAAGATTGTTGAGGGCACCATTGCTATCCTTGCTTAGGGCCCTCAGACCATTAAAGCTAAGATTCATGCACCCATCTGAGAGAGCATAAGCAAGGAGTGCAACATAAGATACAAGAATAGATTGTTTTGCAGACAGAGATCCACCTGATTATTCAAATGGAGATGCTGAAGTACAGAGACTTACAGTTCCAGGGCAGGAGCAGCCAAGATCATCTGTTGAGTTGAGGGACAGGAGCAGACACTGATATGGTGCCGTCTGCTCAGCAGCAAAGGTGGGCACGTACCAAGGCTTCCTAAGGATGTGGTTCAGACTGCCATGGGTGCCATTGTTTGGAGCTGGTGTTATCTCCAACAGATCTGTTCACACAGAAAAGCCATCTGTGCTGCTGAGATATCCCATCATGAACTACTAGAGATATCCCATCATGTTCTGTATTCTTATGGGCTTCCACTATTTAAGATCTCCTGCTAGAGAAGAAGGTATATCGATGCACTGTACCTCATATCAGAAAGCTACTGTTGTGCTGTTGCTGCACTCACCGCACATGAGATTGTAGACTTCCACATTTGAGAACGGGTCAACTTCAGTCTTGTACATGAACTTGGGTCCATAGCTCAGGAACATAGCCTGATGAAAGGTCCAAAATGAACTTTTGCAATTCTCTTTGGGGCAGCCATGGCTCTTTTTTGTTCTGTTGATCAGTAAGTTGCTCACCTGCATGCTGGGCACATCATTATCATAACCATGCGTTCCACCTTCACAGTAGTTCAAAGACCCTTTCATTCTGTAGCAACACAGAACATTGAGCTTAGTTACATTTATTAGTTTAGCTGGCAACGCAATCTACACCATTAAGCTACTTACAGTCATGCAACCATTTACACAGCTGGACAATGTTTGCTGCAGCAGTTTATGGTTAGCACCAGCTCAAGGGTAATACAGCTGGAGGTGATATGCAGACCTGCGTCTTCTGGGTCCAACAGGGGTGGCTCTAACAACGACACCACATGTTGACCTAATGCTCAGGCCTTCTTAAATTGCACAATGTTAACGGCAAGCAATTTATGTGCTGAAAACATGTTTAAGCCACAGTATTAGGTAGAGGAACTTCACATGGCTTAACATAGGCACTTTTCCAAACAGTGAACCCTGAGGGTTCGTACAGTTCGTACAAACCTTCCTTAGCTCCACCCCACTTGCCCACCGCAAACAAAGGAGCCTCTATTGTTCTCTTTCCCTGGGTTCATACTAGGACGAAGGCTGAAAGCATGAAAATCACAAAACCTTGCAAACAGCCATCTCGGCTCAACAAGCACAACGACGTCCTCGATGCGTCGGCTGTTGGCGTAGTGGAAGCGCTTGGGGAGCTGGGATTTCAGGAAAGGCTTCACTTTCTGGTCTGCCTTTTTGCACTGAGCGTCCCAGGAGAAACAATACCACCTTCAGTGCATGTGTCTTAAGGTGTCATTCTCACTTAATTCAGTTAATGCCAAGACAACAGTACTGCCAAAAACAAATCAATTGCTTATCATAAAGCATTTCTTCATAATTTAAAAGCCTTAACTTGCGAGTGCAAATAAAAAGCCTGCATTTTCATTTCCAAGAACAGTAGGTGACTATTGTGAGCATCTTGCATCTTTGGTTAGTAAAAGCATATTTGAGACTTTTACTAGTAATGATTAAAGTTTCTTAATTATTACTTACAGTCATGTTAGCGACAAGTTGTTCTGAATTCACTGTTAAAAGAACCAAGAGGTGTAGAAAGCAGTTAATAGACAGTTGTGAACATTGCACTGTATCACAATATGAGGCTTCTAATTTGGGTGATGTGTGGGGAATATTGCCGTGCTGCTAAACACAGAGCCACTGTTTCTCAGAATCTTAGTCAAGAGCATAACTCACAAGTGTGGTCTTTGTTTTTCGACCTGATTCTGCCAAAAGCTCCCTGGTTCACGTACAGGTGATTTATATCTCCAACCATGTCCTGAAGGATCTCTACGCGGTCGCAGCTGGTTTCTTCCATGCCTGTAATCACACCTTGTCAGAAGGTCTGCGTACCTCAGTCACGTTCATCTGGCT
Organism: Heterotis niloticus; assembly: GCA_018136845.1. NCBI lineage: Eukaryota > Metazoa > Chordata > Actinopteri > Osteoglossiformes > Osteoglossidae > Heterotis > Heterotis niloticus. The sequence continues at coordinate 31,463,449 of CM030888.1, read as the reverse complement.
TTGTCTGGTTTCATCTGCCTTCATGCTCAGTTTGGTCCGGTTCAGCTCAGAAACTAGGAGCTTAAACGAACGTGTATGGTATGTAAGGGATCTTCAGCATGCTTCTATTTGTGCAAACGTTGCAAAGCTTCCCACCACCCAACGTCAAAGGATTACACATTCTTATTTCAAACATCTATTTTGTTGTTTGCAGACAATCTTTTTTGCTAGCAATTTGACACTCTAGTGATACCATGGCACATTTTTTGTCCTTACCGTGATCAGCTAAAACTATTATGTTAACACACTGGTGAAGGTCCATCTGTTTGAGTCCATTCATCAGCTGACCAATGATCCTATCAACTCCCTGGATGGCCTCAATGACCTGAAGGCATTTTAGCAATGACTTGAGTGAACAAGGCAGGACGCAGGACAGGGAATGTGAAAACATTTGAGCACTGCCAGTGCTCCTATTTGCACTTGTTGTATCTTGCCATCCTGACAACTTACTGTAAGAAGGTATTAATAAGAACAGCAGAACTGAGAACAAAAATGCATGGCACCTATCAAGGTTGGATCAAAAATCAACCGTTAACAAATATATAGCAAAGACCTTATAATGGCTTGGCTAGCATAGTGCTATTATTACTCATTGTGTTACAAAGTGAATTTTTACTGTCATGTTATGTTGGAAAACCACAGCTCTTTTTGGGGAAAACAGCCGGAAAACAAAGCAAGTAAGGTGCGTAGGAGAGATTTTAATACAAGTCAGATGAGATAATATGTTCCCGCTTTGGTTTTTGAGGTCTAAATATAAACTAATCTGTGGCCTAATTCTGTCATGTTACTCGTCTGTCTTCTATTTCCAGACAATTCAAGCATTTTGTTCAATGCTGCCACGTACAAACTACTGATTAAAAACCCAGACGCTGCAGGAACCACAAATACCTACTATGTTCTATTTATAGATGAAGGACTTTAGCCTTGCATAAACCTAAAAATGACAGACTAGCAGCTTATCTGTGTTTTGACAAGACAGCAGAAATCTATCAGTTTTTATATTACAGCTCTGCTGCTCCTGCTGGAAACTGCATGTGTGTGCGTGTGTGATTGGAGACGGAGCAGTGTTGCTGTGTCCCCCTCACCCCACCGCTGACAGGTCCAAAGCTGTGCCCAGACTTGTCCGGCTCTTCCAGGTATAGGGTGTAAAAATCTGGCCTGTAGGGAACAGTCAGACTCTCACTGCGTGGTCATGACTTAAAGCTTATCATGGGGGCCACCAGGAGGATAGTATCTTACCTCTTATCCTCAGGCAGCCTCAGCCACTGCAGGATCCCAAATACCCGCTCCTCAAAAGGCACCGTTCTAGAATGACAACACAGAACTGAAGGATGTTCGGGGTGTTAAGTAATAAGAGCATTCAGAAACATAATTATTGTCAGTACCCATTATAATCTTTGTATATATTGGGAAAACTCCCATTGATCTTGACATCTGATCCAGGCCAGAAATATGTTGCTGCTTTCAGTCCTTGGTTCATAACAGTGTGCCAGATCTGCAAACCCAGAATACAGCAGATTTACGTGTCTTTGCATCTTTGCTTATGCAGGTTATGACATTTTAAACCTTGCCAGAACATTTCTCAAAATTCGACTGTCAGAAGGATGACAAGGCCACTCCCAGCCAGTAATTCTCAGGTGTCTGACATGCAGGAAAGCTGCTCTACACAGTGGCAAGCTGAAATATGCTTAACCCAGCATCACCTCAGCAGAACAATGTCAGATTTTTTTGCAGCGCTAAGGTCTCCTGGTCAAGACTAGTTAATAACGTAGTCTAGATTTCATATCATAATCGCAGCTTAACCTTCTAACCTACTCACGGGGTCAGGACAATACGTATACTCTACTTTTCTTTACCTGTAATTAAAGCTTACTTTCCTTTTCCTGTGTCATGCTAAGATTAATATAGCTAAAAACTGAATGTATTATGCACTGGGTACAGTTCCACATGATGGTACAGCAACTTTTAAGGCATGTAAACAATGCTTACAGGTTGCCCAAGGTACCATCTGGGATTGGACTTCTCACTATTTGACAGACTGAAGGAAGCATCAAAGACTGGATCATACATGCTGTTGTCGATTAGGCCATGGGATTCTGCATATAAGCCCTGAAAAAAACAGTAAGTGACAATTTAATTCAAAACCTTTAAAACAAACAAGCTATTATCTTTGTTTCAAATTCACTTGTGCCTCAACCTGCAGATGTATTTGGGACCAGAGCTTGGCTTGCAACTTAGAATTGCACAGAAGTCCATCCACTACATCCCTGTCATTAACAGTTAGATAATACAGCTTGATCCTTTGATTTATTGACAGGTTAGGTTCTGTTAATATTAGAAAAAGCTAGAATGAACTTAAAACTTGCCATATGACTTTTGTTTACATATTCTATGTTTAGAAACAGCCCATACAATGCAGAGCATTAGAGTTCTTCTGCCGTGAAAGCACAGGGCATGAGATAAGATACAGCACGAGTATCCTATTTCAAGCAACAGTAATGTTAAATGTGCTCTAAAATACTGAAAAAAAAAAAAAAATGTCATATGAAGAACCTTAACATGTTTTCTGCAGTTCCATGTTTCCATGTTATCTGAATGCATTTTGCTGCCTCTAGTGGTTGCTAGTGCAAATGCAGCTCATTTTTAGATTCTGAATTTTTACAAAACCTAAATGGGGAATTTATTATTATTATTATTATTATTATTATTATTATTATTATTATTATTATTAATAAATAAACACACTTTGAATTATCCATATCTTTGAAAATTTGTGTTTATAACATGAGATACAGGTAGTCTTTGAGTACGAGTCTTTGACCTACGAGCTTTTGTGTATACAAGTGAAATTTTTTTTCAAATTTTGACCAAATAGGAGCCTGTTTTTTTTTTGTCTTTACAAGCATCAAGAGCAATTTGTGAAAAAATGGTAATTATGTCTCAGACTTAAGAGATTTCACCTTACATGCCAATTGCCAGGAGCGCATTAAGTTTGTAAAATAGGGGAATATTTGTACCTGTATATTTAGAGAATGGGTATTACCATTAAGAGCCATTTGAAATTGTTGCACAAGTGTAACTACCGCTCATTTGTACTTAAAAAATGGCAAATCAGACCTCAGACAGACTGATATCAAAGGAAGTATAAACTCACCGTCACGATTGTGTAGTGGTTTGGAAATGTCATACTGGGAAACACAGCCTGCATGTATGGTGCATAAGTACCACAGTTTTCTGTTTGAGGAAAATATGGGTGGTGTTATAATATCCATTATTTCAAATGGAGCTTTTCAATTTATTTTACTGCTCCTTTTTGCAATTTTTAAAATCTGTATTGAAATGCTCCTTTGGCTTCTTCACAAATGTGTTTGGTTTTCTACCTGACTGCATTTCCAGAGACTTTTACTCACTCAGTTTGTCTATTACTGGTATGATTTTCCTCCACGTTTTCAGATACTCAGCACGGAATCCATCCAAAGAGACCAGAAGCAGTGGCTGCTTTGAGAAACTGGGTGCAAAAGTCAGACATTGTTGCAGCACTTCTGTGAACTCAGAAATATTTTTTTAATTTTCCTTCAGTGTGAAATGACTAGATGGCTGTACCTTGGTGGACATTTTGGAGCCACTATCTCCTCACACACATCATCCTTCCATTCAGCATCACCTGAACAAATGTACAGAAAGCCAGCTTAGATCAATATCCTTTAACATGTTTGTCAGTTAAGACATAATAGTGATGATAAACACAGGATTCCTACTTGGTGGCAAAGCAAAGGGCTGACAGTATGGTCATGAGGTCATCATACCTTGGCAGACATTCTTAAAGTTGGTACAGCAGTCTCCATGTTCCATACAGTCCTCAGAACAATGGCATTTGCTGTCTTTAATCCGTTTTTCACCACAGCGCAGTTTGGTACAGTCCCACCGCTGAGCTGTTCCCAGTTAAGGGTTGAATTAGGGGCAAATAAATTCTATTAAAAATTCAACATCTCTGGTAGCTACTGTTGACCAACATTGACTAAGCCTTAAGGATGATCACTTTTGTTTTTGATATCTCAGCTGGTGGTAATATTTCTACCAGTGACATGCAACCCCTGATCTAAGGAACCCCAGTAAATTCAAGCTTTCATTACAATGGGTATTGATCATAGATGTTCAGCCACATTGCAGAAACTCTCCTAAACACATTTCGTCACAAAGTGTAAAATCCTGGTAAGTAGGACCATAGCTCACTGGGTAGGTAGCAGATGTCCTCGAAGTCATAGCAGCAAGTACCAGTGGAGTAACACTGACTGTCGCACCGACACCCTGGTGACTCATCACTGTACGGCTCATAGCAGTGGTTTTTGCATGAAGTTCGTATTATAGAGTCTGTTGACTCTATGGAGCAGAAAGAGAGATAGGGAAATCCGAAATTTACATTTTGTTCAGCAGAAATACTAGACAATATCTATCTATCTATCTATCTATCTATCTATCTATCTATCTATCTATCTATCTATCTATCTATCTCACCTGATATCTGTATGCAAGCTAACACACTCAGGTATTATAAAGCAGTGCTCTCTACAGAAGACTGTAGTTAAATGCAGCACTTGTAAAAAGTTTTTTTTGGACTTCTTCATATTTTATTAAGTTACAGCATGGAAGCATGACACCTTTAACAGAATAAATTGTGAAAAAGTTCAAAGGGTTGCATACTTTCTAACGTTATGATTAGGGCAACTATAACCTTAATCCTAACCCTAGGCACTCTAGGTTCTTAGAAAATCCTCAACCATTTTCACAAGATTAAGCTGACTTGCTTCTGACTCTGCAGTGGTTTATGGGTTCGAGCCTCTAAGGGATAGGGGTCGCATGATGAGCTCTGGAGATCCCCAGGATGCAGTAACCCTGTGGCTATTCACCTTTACTCCTACAGTTTTGCAGCTGCAGTCCAAGGCCCAGTCCCAGTCCCAAGGTGATGACAACAATTGAGACAGACAAGGCACCGATCTATAGGCAAAATAGAGCAAAAAACTACAGAACAGCATCTTCACCCAAGCACAAGCACTCACTGTCATGATACATATGTAATACTGCATATATTTAATAAATTGTGGCTCATACAGAATCTGATCATCAGCTTCACCCACCAGTTTACCACACCAAATAATAAACCTTGTAATAAACTGCATCCATAAATACACTGCCTGGTCAAAAAAAGTCACACACACTAATATTTTGTGGGGACCACCTTTAGTTTTGATTATGGCATGCATTCACCATGGTACCGTTTCGATAAGCTTATGCAATGTCATAACATTTATTTCCACCCAGAGTTGCATTAATTTTTCGCCAAAATCTTGTACTGATGATGGGAGAGTCGGACAGCTGCGTAAAGTCTTCTCCAACACATCCCAAAGATTCTCAATGGGGTTAAGGTCTGGACTCTGTGGTGGCCAATCCATGTGCAAAAATGATGTCTCTCCCATGCTCCCTGAAGCACTCTTTCACAATTTAAACCCAATGAATTATCATCTTGGAATATGCCCATGCCATCAAGGAAGAAAAAATCCATTGATGGAAAAACCTGGTCATTCAGTATATTCGGGTAGTCAGCTGACCTTATTTTTTGGGCACAAAACATTGCTGAACCTAGACCTGACCAACTAAAGCAACTCCAGATCATAACATTAAGTTAAAGCCAGGTGGTGACTGTTTATTTGGCCAGGGAGTGTATGTCCTTCAGTTTGACTTTGATGTCCATCATAATGCATGCAAAAACATGGTAATGCACAGCATACATTGTCTGAAGTACTGTGGGTTAAAAGTTTCGGCATCACTGTTGCCAGGTTTACTCCTGAAGTACTAAATGGATTAAATATTAGCTTAATTATTAGTCAATTTAACAAAAACACTAGCATACCTTCCTGCCTCAAAGACAAAAATTACTTTTGAAATTATTTACAATCATTTACAAATTTAAAAATGTTTGTTTTTGTCATATCCTTCTCAGCAAGGTTACCTTTGAGGGTTTAACAGAAGATAGAATGCAGAATAGATTGCCATGATATGTTTTTTTAGTTATCTTTGCATCCACAAGAAGAAATATCCAGTACACATTTTGTTTAACATAACAGGGAGGTTTTATTTCCATGTGCCTGAAATCCATGTCAAACTTCTGATGGTAGATCGGCTCAAAACATCAGTGTTTTTCTGTGACAGGATTTCTACTCATCAGTTACATTCCTTGAACCTAAAGCGCTTACTGTGGCAAGAAAGAAAATAAGCACACCGGTACTCACAATTATGACTTTCTTTTTCAACTCCTTTCTGTAGCCCATTTTCCACTCCTATTTACTGTGTTGTGTGACACAAAACACAAAAGGCGAGTGGCCCTTGGAAATGGAACAGCTTTCAGCCCTTCAACTGTTAAACTATCAAATCCAGGGTGACACAAGGAGAGTGAGAAGCAGAATCAGTGTGAAAACATCTCTACAGTTTCACTTCAGATTATTTTATCAGTCATCATGCAGTAAAAGTTAATGTTTGGTTAATGATGAACAATGCTTAGTGTACTTCACTATATACATGCTGATGCACAGCAAATTTGTAAAAATCATCTGTGTTGAGATGGAAACATTCATTATTTCCCCCTCTGAACTCACTGTGAAACAAATTCATACTTTTACTCATTCATGTATAACTACAGAATAACATATTAGGCAAAAGGCTCAAAGAATCTTGACTGATAACATAACAAACACAGATATTGCATCAGCTTGCTACAAACTCAAGCAAGATATGAAGATAATCTTCAGCCCTGCAATAAAAATCAGAGCTTAAGCACTGCTGAGTAGTCAAAAAATAAAATGAGCTGAATAGAATTCCCTGGAAAAATGACTAATCCTTATGTGACTGAGTTTTCCTGCCACTTTGTATTACACCGTCAACCCAAAATGTACATGGCTGACTTCAAATGCGAAATAAATATACAAGGACTTTGTATATTAGTTCAACAAGCAATGAAATCAAGCATTGAATTTTTTTCTGTTACATATATTTAAACCTGTTGGAAAGGTCATATGAATGTTTCTGATTACATAATGCTAGAAAAAGGACTTTGCAAGCAAAGACAAATGTTTAAACTTGGCTCTGATAAAGTTACAGCCGTTCAACCCTATAATACTGATTTCTAAATAGGAAACTGCCCAACTTTGGTGTTTAACATTTAAAGATTTCTCCAGGGATAGAGTGCAGGCTACAGAAAACTTGATCAGGTAAAGAGGTTATCAATGTTGGATCAGGGGTCCATGGCTGGATGGACAGATGGATGTGGGAGTAAATAACTAAATCTAGAAGTTTTGTTGGAGGAATAGGCTGTTCAGTTGAGTAAAAATACAGGTTTTTTTATTTCGGTGCAACTTTAACAGTCTTAAGACAGTGGTCATTAGTGGTAATCACACAGGAGGATATACTGAGTCAATGATGCAGTTACATTACTGTATACAGTACAGCGTTCTGAGCAACTGAATGTCACTCCCAAACCTTCAGCTTTCCCTTCCAATTAAAATCATACCCCGCTCACTTAAACCTCACATCAATTCAAAACAAAATAATTAGCACAAATGACAAAACCAGTTCATTCGTACAGGTTTTTTTTTTTTTTTTTAAAAAACAAGATCATTTGTTACATAATATTAGAATATCAACTGTTATTAAAAATTCTAGGGAACATGTGAAACACTGTATAAAAATATACACCTAAGCACAGAAGATGTACCCAGAAGTGACTACAGACATATTCAGATTTCACCCTCAAAAGTGTGCAAGTAAGTCTTTAGGGAGAGGATCTCTACGTAACTCCTGCTGGTTGTGCGGTAGAAGTCTAGCCCGGTGAGGATCTCAATGTCACGGACACGTGCAGTGTGTCTTTTCATCAGCTCCTCCACCCATTTAGATTCCTCCTCGGGGTTCTGAAAACAAGCACAAAACAGCAAAATGCTCATCGTGAGACTTTTAATATAAACCCTAAACCCTGTTTCTTCTGCATAATTACTTTTTAATTAGTGACCTTACAGTTAAGAATCTTTTCTTCTGTAAATCAAGTATTTATTTATTTTTTTGCAGTGCCATATCAGGTAATGATCACCCTGTCCAATAAACAGCCAAAGTCAAAAGCTGAGACAGCATTCAGATAAAATAGCTAGCAATAAAAAGCTGGCAATATCAAGTGAAACTGAAAGCAGCAGGAAAGCAGGAGAAACTCACATTGCAAGTCTCATCATTGTCAGGCCGATGGGGTAGAATGAAGGAGAAGACAGCGAGTGGGCCATCACAGGTCTTCAGGGTCTGGGTGCTGTCTGAGCAGCTAGTAATCACACTGTAGTAGTGTGTGGGGATAGGGAGGGACTCACTTGTGTACCTGCAACCAAGAAAATGTAGAATCAGTCCCCAACCCCCCAGTATTCAGTAAAATAAATACTTTTCTTTTATTTTCAGGAAAATGTAAGTGTCAGCACAGAATCTACCCTCAAAAATTTAGCAATATAGGACTCCTCCTTGATACTAAACCAACGTGTTGGGGAAAGGTCCACAACTGCCAGTTAAACTAATTACTTTCACGTGCATGACAGTAATAAAACTTTATCACAATTTCAAAACATTTAACAAGAAAACATGAGCACTGATAACTGATGCAGCTTAACAAACAAAGAAACTGAACAAAACTATAAACATGTAGAGTGTCTACACTGAAGAAGTAGTATGCAGTATTACATATTGTAACCACTACTAGATCTTTGCAACAACTTGTTTCAGTTCCTACTTTCTGATCTTCTCTTCGCTGTCACGGAGGCCGTCAAAGTCATAGTCAAAGATTGGTCCGACAATGACATTCACCCCATTTCTTTCGCTGGCGTAGCGCTTCACTAGGGTTTCCTGGAAGAAGGTCCACACCCCTGCAAGACAGGAGAGATCAGTCCTGTTGGTTGAGCTCTGGCCCTGAATCTTTCACAACAGGAAACCTATCTGCTCTGATGAGTAAGTTCAGCTCTGTGCCGTACTGCATGGAATGGTACATTTTAGCCATATGACAGTCACACTACAGTCCAAACATGTGCATTTCAGGTTAATTGGTCACTCTAAACTGGCCATAGTGTGTGGATGGATGTGTGGCCACCCTGCAATGGACTAGCGTCCCATCCAGAGGCATTCTCATAGCTTAGCAGCCAATTATTCCCATGGCTCTGAACTGCTGTGAACCTGGCCGGGATAAGATAAAATATGAGACTTGGTCCGTGCTAACTTCCATTATCAGGCATGTGCAATTTCAAATTAATACTAGAGAAGTTCAGAAAAACACCTCTCTCAAAGGCAACAAAGCAGTGCCACAATAGCCTGCATTCAAGCCAAAGGTGGCTGTTGACTGTGCATGTCATTTGACCACCCCCTTCCAGACTGTGGGACATTATACGCATGCACCATGAACATGGTACAAATTTTTCAGTGTTTGAAACACAAATCACTGCATACTGTGGCTTAGTCAACAATAATGACATATCTGCTCTATACTACTAGGGCTATCTGGCAGGGGGAAGGAAGAGGACGGATGGCCAATAATGGACCATTACATCCTTATCCTTGTATATCAGCCATGGACTCCAGAAAACTTGTGTGTGTACATTGTTCTCCCGTGCTGTTGTGAGGCTGCCGTTTCAAGCAGGACAAAATGTGCCAGCCTCTACAAGGCACGGCGACAGAGCAGCATGCTGAGGTCACTCCCCTGAGAGAGGGCTGCTGTTCTCCATGCACCACAGGCTTTCTACAACTGACAGAAAGTAAAGATCTCTAGCTCTCTAAAGTTGTCAGATACCATTAAGAAAATAAAATGCAGGTCAAAGTCTGCTGGGCTAAAAATAATTAGCTCATTCTACTATTTTTCAATTATTCACTTGAATCCATTAAGTTACGTTTCCTCAAACTTAATTTTGTTAGGATCCTACATTGCTTTTGAACTAAAAATTAATGAAAAATTAACTAAATGAGTCAAGCCAGCAGTTGCTGAGGATGAAAGGAATATAAAAGTAATGTGCAATCTTATAACCAAATAAAGAAACATTATTTAAAATAGATGTCCATACAAGAATGTTTTTACCTTGGAAACAGCTCAGTGCATTTATGAAAGGATTAAAATCTAACACTGTAGATACTGAGCTTTGCAATTCCAGCAGATTTAGTAGATTTCCTTACACTACTCAAAAAGGGAAAAGCAAAGCTTGGCTGGAACAAAGACTCTGTTAACTGGAACTTTCAGGACTGTAGTACATCATTTATAGTTTAAAAAGACCAGACAGCTCAAAAAGTATACTCACTTTTGAAGGCCCAGTACATTGGAACTGTGTTGGTGATCAGAAGAGCATCATAAGTAGTTTCAGTGGATGAGGCTAGTTCTATAAAAAGATGTTTTATAGATCAAAACAACATGTTCAGTGCCCATTTATTTTCACAATCGTCATCTTTTATTTGTGCAATGCATATCCTGGCTCACTGGAGCACTAATGCTGATGTTTTCATCAATTAGACATATTATTAGTAGGAGGTGGATCAGTCTGCTAAGGTCCAGCATCCTTATCATGAAATTGATTTGACCCAGCAATATTCATTAGGGATGCATAATGCTATCTAAATTATATCGGTATTAGCCGATATTTGTCCAAATGAATTGTATCTGCAACGGACGACGCTTAAATTTTACTACTAATTTAAATCAACACTGGGCTAAAGTGCCTTCGAAAGTCTCTGTGGTGTGGAAGTATGCAAAAGCAACATAAGAGATGTTATTTGTAATATTTGGGACCTTAGTGTCAACTGGAAGAGATTGTTGTGTGGCTCCTGAGTCAGGTATGACTCAGGTAGCTAAATGTAGTTCAGCAGTTGCCATTTACTTTAATGACTGCACATGGCCCACAAAACTGAAATGTTATACAAATGAATCCATTTGTCTATAATTCTCATCCAGCCAGATCTAGTCCCATTCTTCTCTTAATTATATAAATATGTATATACTGGCATCAGCTGCAATTCCCATATCAGTGTAATCCCTAATATTCAGGCTACAGTCTAAAACTTTCAGAACTTTCCTTTTCTCTGCATTCTTAACACCTACTCCCACTTTATCAAAACAGAGGAGTGCTCTTTGAGTCTGGATACAGAATAACTTGTATTAACCGGCCTCACATCTCACATTACAACCACACACACAGAAAGGATTCATACAGGTTAGCAGTACAGTACTTCAATAATTCAGCACCAGTGATCAGGTCCTCTCTGCTACTGTGTAAACTTGAGAAGGAGTTAAAGAGGTAAGGAGGCAGAACTCACGAGGAGGGAAGAGGAATCCGTACGAAAGCTGCTGATTTGCACTGTATCCAGTGCAGGACTGACTGTGGGTAGGAGCCACTCTAGCATCTGGTCTTACACAATTGTTCATGTATTCTGGAAGAGGCGTAACCTCCATCTGGAAGAGAAATGTTTTGTTTTATACAACATTCAACAGCTGCGAAATATCAAACTATAATGCTTACAGTTGAAGAAACAGAAGTTGAAAACTAGACCACATAAACTTCAAGTTATGTAACCTGAGTAACAGTTAATTGGCATTACTGAAACCCTTCAAGAAAATTACTCTAAGAGATCTTCAGACGTACATCTATGGATACAGTGTAAGATGTCCACAGGGGCATGGCCAGGGCTTCACTGTAGCCACTGACAAAGTCACCGTGGCGAAGAAGGCTGTATTTTGTCTGAAACAGAACTGCTGGACGACCATATGGAAGGTTCTCGTTGTCTGCAGAGACCACTGCTAAAAATTTGAAACGAAAAAGTTGCTAGTTAATTTCACAGCAAACAAGTCAATTAATTTATATTTGACCAGTTTTAATAATTATGGTAAAAATTAGGTACAGCTTGAGCAAAGTTCAATAGCCATATAAGTCCTGAACTCAGCCCACTGATATTAACCTCAGATATAGTAGTCATTTATCATTTTTACTCCTGCATAGAAAGCAAAAAGGAAACACTGAATTGCTACTAGGCCTTTTTCACAAAATTAACTGCAAGCCACACACTATACAAGCCATAAATCCATTGTAGTATAAAGCAAGAAAGCACCAAAAATCTGCCAACAGCTGCTTACCATCTTCATCCTTGGGAAGAGTGAGTTCTTGACCAAGTTCTTCCACTTTGTTCTGTAAAAAAGTAGAGCTAAGCACTGCAGATTAAGTGATGGACTATGGTAATACACAAACCATTTTGATGCCCTGCCAGTGATGAAATCTGCACAGAAGTGACAGTATAAATCAACTTGGATAAAGGCATCAGTTACATAATGAAAATAAAAACAGCAATCTATCCATCCATAATCAATAACTGCTTATCTACTGCAGGGTCATGCTGGTCCAGAACTATACCAGAAGCATAAGGTATGAGACAGGATTAACCATGAATAAAATGTCAGTCAAAAGCCAGTTGAAAAGTTAAACTTCTTTCCAGAGAGCTGAACATTAGAAACCATAATAACATCTTGATTCAATCTGAAAATTAGACCTTGAGGCTAACAAGCTTTAATTTTTTCTACAGTAACCTTGTCATCACAGCTACATCCCAGGTCATCCATGGTAATGGTAACTGGGTCCAAAGGGGCAGGTGCAGCCACCTCTTCTGGTACAACGGGTGTGTAGGATGGGTTTCTCAACATACTGTTCAGACTGCCACGAGTCCCATTGTTTGGAGCTGGTTCTAAACCTAAGAGATCTGTGAAAGGAGGCACAAGAAAACCATCTAAGTATGTCAAATGGCATATGGCCGAGTGATGTAACAAAACTTTTTTTTAGGGTATATAAAGTTTCAAAAGAAATGAAAATGAATCACATCTCTGGAAGCAAACTAGGGAAATTCCTTACCACACATCACATTGTAGAGTTCAATGTTTTCAAACACCGGTACTGGTGTCTTGAAATTAAAGCTAGGTCCAAATCCCAAAAAGATTGTCTGAAATGTATAATTGTACTTCTATGAGCTTTAATATGTCTTGTGCTGTATCTCAAACAATTGTGACTATTTTAATAATAAAATACAGAACATAAAACAGTAGAAGAATAATAAAAGTTGTCTTAATGTAAGCTTACTTGCATACTGTTGAACTTGTTGTCATAGCCATGGTCACCATAAAATCCACATCTCCCAGGATGCTTTCTACCTTCAGAAGCTTTCCTGAAATGTGATATAAATAAAAATTAAAGTCAAATTTGCTGTTACAATCTTGGATTTTGATGGCTGATAAATTTTCCAATACTTCCACAACTCCATCAACATAAAGACTGGACAAACACACATGCAACTGGAATCCCAGTGAACACTGGCAGAGTGGTTTACAGCAGACGTGATGTCACACGAAAGGGTGTGTGTAGAAAGTCTTGGGCAAACAGTTCCCCTCAAACACTGCCCAAAGGGTTAGTAGTTCTCCCAGTTACAGGGGCCTCTCACCCAATACCACATTGACTAGACAAAGACACTAGACTGGAGCATTCTCATATTTGACTGTCCTTGCAACTATCAGACAGTCAAAAGACAAAAAAAAAAACAAATCAACCCAAGAAGTCAAAGTGTTAATGAAGGCCATCTGGTGCAGGGTTTCCCCAGGTTCCCTGTGATTGTTTTTGTGCTTTGCTGGTGCATACAATTGTGTTACCTGTGCGGGAACTCCATGTCGAGATCCGGGTGATCTGAAATGTCTGATTCCGTCTCACTGCTGAATGTGAGAGAGGTCACCTACCAATCAGTTTCCCTTATAATCACATGACATGAGACCAATTGCCCAAGGCTGAGGTGTAGCAAAAGCCAACACCACAGGCAACCTGAAGATGAATCTTTCTGCTCTTTGGCTTACAAAAAGCCTCTGTTTCAACAAGCAGGATATTACATGGCATGATGCCACAAACGGTATCCAAAATATAACCGTACTAGTGGAAAACTCAACTGTACTGTGAATTCCAAACTTAGGAATACTAGCAAAGCAGTTAATGAGCGAGTAATGCAGGTAAAATATTACAGTTTTTGTTGCATGTCTTCCAAGGTGGCGGGTGGCCAGGGGACTTCAAAGTGCAAAAACTGAGCAAGCAGAACAATTTGATTATTAGAGAACGGTGTGAATATGTTCAGATAGCACCATATAAATTTTACTTATACAAGAAAAAAAATATTGCTGGAAAGGTATCCCAAAAATATGACAACTATAAAAATCAAGAGTATGCCTGACTTTGTTCTTACTTTTCACTTTTAGTTTCTGGGTTTATGCATTATAGTGAGCACATTTCACTACATGGTATACAACCATGTACGTAACAAATAAACTCTTTTGACTCTTTGACTATATCACCTAAAACAACCTTATAGGCAGTACTAGAATGATGACTATAATGAATAGCATGACATTTATTTGTATAGTTGCATTGTGCAAAAATTATTCTTTAACCTATTTAGAAATTCATTCTTGCTGGGATACGCCCAAGAACTGTGCACATCTGGACTGTGAAAATGACTTTTTGCACTGCTCAGTTTCTGTAATACAAAGGTTTAAAAGACATATGAGGGCAGGAAGAAGGGATAATACCGTGCCACATGCCACTTTTTCTCCATCAGTAGGTGGACGTCCTCAATTCTGCGGTTGTTGGCATAATGTAGCCGTTTGGGGAGGTGCTGCTTCAGGTAGGGCTTGAAGTGTTGATCTGACTTCTTACACTGAGGGAACGGCACAAGGTCAGCAAAGGTACCAAGAACAAAGGATAGGAAGACAAACAATGTTTAATATAGTAAACAAAATTTTGTCTGGATTTAATCGAAGGGGCACCCAACAAAACTATAAATCAATTTTTTCACTTAAATATAAATTTTAACTGCATATTTTAACTGTAATGTAAGACACTCACTGTCAGATTTGCCACAATGGATTTAGCATCATCTGGAAAAAAATATTAGAAATGCTTCAGAGAAACAAATATAAGGGAACCAAACTAAAAGATATATAAAGGTTGTTAATATTTTAATGTTCCTTAAAAGTTATCTCTGCAGCATTCTTTCACTTCTGCAAAGGACAAAAATATTGTAGATTCCTAACTGCCAAACATTACAATCTAAAACTTGGCATTTGGTGAGATATAGAAAAGAATGATATTCGATGACCTGAAAAGTGACTTCATGAACACTTCAGCAGCAAAACTGATATGTTTCCATATTTTTAAAGAAACAGTCATGTGTAAAAAGAGCTTTTTTGTGGCCAAGAAATACATTTTCCACTTTATTTCGCTCACTATATAGCACTTGTATGAATTTTTCAGCAACCTACCCTGATCGGGCTTGAGGACCATATTATCTGCTGTGCCATGTCGCTACCAACTTACATTTGGGATTGCTGGGATACCGGGAACGGATCCGTCCAAGAGATCCAGGAATCAGAATGATGTCATCCACATTCACAGGGTAAGAGCTCAAAAACTCGGTTCTGTCACAGTGAGCCTCTTCCATACCTGTGGAAAAACAGGGAAATGACTGGACCAATGTACTGTATCCAGGACAAAAAATGTTTTCAGAGATTTTTCTAAATCTTTCTAAATAAAACTGATGTTCTGGAGGTTTGCTTCTATCACTATATTGCAATGTTGGATGGTTGTTGCAAACTGTTAAGTTTTATTTCCAAACATAATGTAATTTTTACATATACAGCAAATTAGTTTCAACATGGGACCCCCACCCATGAAAAATTCTGTTCCCGATTTTCTAGAAAGACTTGAAGATTCCCCAAGTGGCATGGATTTTATGGTGCAATTATGATTACCATGATCTCCCACCAGGATGATGTTCACACAGCGGTGCAGCTTCATCTGTTTCAAACCATCCAAGAGCATCCCAACAATCTTGTCAATCTCCTTCAGGGGATTGTTCAGCTATAATTGACAACACCAAGATTGAAGACTCCCTAAAAAATCTCAGGGACTGAAAGACATTAGTTTAAACTTGGGATGAGACAATTATTTTTCACTAACTGGCAACTGAGAGTGAAAAGACCTGTTTCTTGCTTCAACTTTTGCAATTTTCCTATGAGTCCAGTCAATACTTCATTGAGGCCACTAATGACAACTGGCACAAAACTAGGCTCACCATAACATTGCAAAAAAAGGTTAGCACCTCTACAGGCAAATTTACTAGGAAATCTAGTCCACAAAAGCAGACATGAGATGCCTGGTACACTTTGCCCATTTTACAACCTAGTCCGGCCCACCTCATTGCTCAGAGGTCCCAACTTGTGCCCGTAAGAGTCTGGTTGCTCGGAGTGGACCGCATACACATAGGGTCTGCAATAAATCAGGCACAGTACAGAAGTGAGCAAGGGTTCCTTTCTCATATCTTACATACCACAATATCAAGTAGACACGAGCTGTAAACGACAAAAAAATACAAACATTTAGTTTTTCTGTTTTCTCCTGACTCATTTGTAACAAATACAAAAAAAACTAAAACAAGCTAAATTATAATCAAAATACTAGTAGCTGAACAAATAAGTAGACCAATTGTAACTTCAGTGAACCATGCTCTCCATCCTTTCTGGTGGTGAACAGATTGCAATAGAACAGATCACAGTTGGAACTCTGACTGTCATACAAATTATGCACTCACCGCTCTGCATCAGGCAGCTGAAGCCAATGTAAAATGGTCAAAATTCTCCGCTCCAGAGGAATGACTCTGCAGGAACAAAACAACAAAATTTGTGAATTTAATAAGAAGGGAGAATGGAGATTCTTGATTATCTTGGCAGGAAATCTAGTACATTGTTTTTTGTTCAAAGGGATACAAATTAAGGGAAAGCTAGATGTTCCTAAAGCAAAACACAGAGACACGTACGATAAAGAAATCGGAGAGCTGGGAGTAATCGATAGGATCTTGTGCTTTAGTAGTGAGGTTCTTACCACTTGAATACTGCTTATTTAAGGATTTAGCATTATGCTGCAAAACTGAAGAATATCTGCTCCACCAAATTAATATCAGTTCAATTCATAATCCAATGTCAGGGTATGCAGGTTCCCTTTAATACTATTGATTTTAATACCTGAGAGTGATTCCAGCAGAACATCTGTAGTCAGTAAGAACACGCCATTTCTAGTGAGATCACAGGGTCCCGACGGTGATACATGGACAGCTAAAGCATTTTTTACTCAAATGAACATAAAACTCTCTGCACAGATAATTAAAAGAGAATCACATCATCTCTGTGTTAAACACTTATACAAAACCTCAACAGTTCTGCCCATTGACTTTGCAACACACCTCAATGAGTTACTGGCATTAGAGATTCCTTGCATGTTATGTTACTGGTACGGGATGGAACCACTCAGACGGAGTCTGAAATGTACTTGCTCAGCTCCTACACCTTGAAGTTAAGAAACTAATGCCTTGACGTAATTATGTTAATACACACTGACAAACAAGCACAAACTGACCTACATGTTCCCACCCACCTCCCCAACACAAACACAAGGGGAAAAAAACGCCTGCACAGATCAATGGCTTGCCTGTGCCTGCAGAAGACTAAGCCTTTGTTTGTACACCAGGCCAGACCAGCCAAATACATCTTACTTCAACCCCAAAAACAAACCACAGAGTAAACACAGGCCATTTTACACCCATTTTGTGCTGAATTCATGCTGCCTGGAAAAGTAAAATGGAAAAGCAAAAATGAAATGTATACACACATGAACAGTCATTTGCCATCAGTTTTTTTATAGGAAGGTCAGTTGAAATATGTTCATACCCTTGTAAGGACAGTTAATCTACTTTTATCCTTATGGAGGCAATTAATTGAAAAAAAAATGAGCCTTAAGGTTAGAAATACACATACAATACACATTCTACATACAGAAAAACAACTGGTAAACTTACGCAGGCCAAAAAAAAGTCCCTGCCTTCACTCCTTGCTTCACTGCTGTGATCCATATCTGAAGATACAACAAGCAATCAGCTTATATACTGTAAACCGCATGCAGCAGAGCCAAAATTATTAAAATAACAATTCTCATGCTAATAATTATTGGCTACACCTTTACTCAAAGAAACTTACAGGGATAGATCAGTCTCCGTTTTACATGCTGCAACTGTCCATCATAAAGGTTCCAAATGCAATTATTGTTATACTCCTTTTTTAAAAATGATTTCAAAATCTGAAATACTGAATAAGTGAAAATTAACAAAATCTGGACTAGATCAGTGCTTGCAGTACTGGGAATTCTGGCTTTTGTTTCAAATCATTTCATCAGCAAGTTACTTTGCTAGTGGTTTTTGTTTACAGTAAAAATAAAACTATAGGAACTGATGCTAAATAAAAGAAAGCATATGGCAACAGATGCAATAGAAACTTTTTTATCTTAGTTTATCATCAAGGGTAAGTACATTTTCTCATCATTTTCAAATATGACAGATTTTCACAATTATACACTGTATTCAATATGAATACAGTATTATTATAAATGGGGTGTTTACAGTGAAAAACTAGCTGTACACCAAATAAGATGAAATGCATATGAAAACTGCTGGTCCCCCTTAAACCAGGGTGGGACACATTTGATCGATTGTTAATCCTTACTTAACTGTATTCAATTTTTTTTTCTGAATCTTTCCTTGGAAAACATTTCAGCAAATGATTTATGCTGACCTGCAGTTTTCGGTTCTCTGGTAAACTGATATCTGAAACTTCACAGCTGTATTATTTCTTCACCCATAATCATGTTTACAGTAAAAGAGAAAAGGGTCAGCCAAGTCTGCAGGCAGATCACAGCTCAAGAAGGTGCTTAAACCCCGGTTTAAAGGAAGAAGGGTCAAGGCAGCGGATCGCACATTAACTCACAGGCTGACCTCCCCACCAGCGGTGATTCAGCTTTTCTCGCCCTCGGAGTGAAAAATTGGCATCAAACACAGGGTCGTACATGGAGTTGCCAACTATTCCATGGGATTCAGGGTAAAGGCCCTATGAAAGACATAAACAAGAATAATTCATTACAAGACAAAATTTTTTTTAAAAAAGATTTACTGTTCAATGTTTTAGTGACTCCAAGATGCTTAAATATTTGTTGCTTCACAGAATATTCGTTCAGTGCAACTAACTGTTTTCCACAAATTTAAACAGAAGCAAGTGAGGGCAAGTACCTTTCTCAAGGTATAGTTTATTGTTCACCATAGTTTAGTGGAAATGATAACATACTTCATAGAATCTACATTTTATCAAAAACCAGAGTATTTCGTTCAGTATCAAATTAATCATTAAGCAGTGACATATACCAATTACAATTTTTACACAATACACAAGAATGAAAAAATAAAAGGAAAATATATGTTGAAATTTTGGAAGATTATTTATCTGAGGAGAGAATCTTACTGTTGCAAGGGTGTACAAATTAGGAAAAGTCTTTGTGGGGTACACAGGCCTCATATGGGGTGCATGCGTTCCACAGGATTCTGAAAAGATTTCACACAGTACATCAGGAACACACTATATTTTATTCTAATACAGACTGCAGCCATTCATTAATAGAAATAAATGCTAAAACTAAAAAAACAGTATTCCCTATACCTTGTTAGGACCCTGTGCTTGTTTCTCTGGCCCCTGTGCTAATCTTTACAACATCTTAATATAAATTTTTGCAGACAGTGGATTAGTGTTAACTGTCTATTACCTTCCGAGTTAAAGGATTAAAGCACAAAAGTCAAAGGAGAAACCACATAATTGTCCTGCCTGGGCAACTATTTTAAGAATCACTGTTTTAAACCAGTGAGCTTTATATTATATGCGGTACAGAACCAACACACACAGACGCAATGAGCCTTACTGAGTTTATCCATGGTGGGAATTACCGTACTTCCTTTCTTCATGTATGTGGCTCGGAAACCATCCACAGACAACAGGATCAAAGGCGTACGCAGAAAGCTACGGGAAACACAGATATTTTATCTATCTAGCATGGTTAAACTCACCTGCAGGCATGCTGTTTGTTGCAGAATGGAACCTTGCAAACATCTATTATTTATACAAAGCATATTATTCGATAAGGTGAATTAGTAAGAGATACTCTTAAGTGTATACAAATAATTCAGATTTAATTTAGCATCTTCACATTTTCCCACTGTTAACCGGAAGAACTGTTTTTACACAGGGTAATTGATAGTGATCATGATGTACGGTGTATTCAGTGTGTATTTCAAACAACCACTCACCCAGCAGGGCATTCTGGGCTCACAATTTCTTCACATTCTTCCTGCACCCAGTGGGTATCACCTTTCACACAGGGACAAGTCATCACATAACTTACAATGTACATGCATGCATATATGCACACCTAGTCACAAAAGCTGAGAAAAAAGAAGCTCAGCTCAAGGTGATACAAACTGTAGACTGCCTTTTTCCTTATGCAGATTTGATGAAGAACATGTCTCTAGGGTAAAACAAAATTTTCCATCCTGGGATTTCAATGCATAACTTTATATAAAAAGTTGAAGGCCTTAATTATTATGCTCCCTGACAACCTAGAAGTCTATACAGAGAGCAATATACTCACCTTTGCACACTACATTGTAGTTGGTGCAGCAGTCTCCCTTATCCAGGCAGTCATCTGAGCAATGGCAGGCATGGGCCTCATTCCGAACCTCACCACAGCGATCCTTACTGCACTCAAAGCCTCCCGCTGACAAGACAGTGAGCACTCCTATTTAGTCTCTGCACCATAGCTCCCATACTGCAGCATCACAGTTCAATGTCTTAAATCACAAAGGGTGAGCATTTATTGGTTTAAAGATTGATAACTATAATGCCATTATTGACTATATCCAGTATATCAAAAAGGAAATAAGTGAATATAAAAATTGTTTTTGACAAAATTTTTTTAGAACTCACATCACAACTGATCAATCTGAAGAAGTGCCAGAGAGGCCATCTTATCAGAAAGTTCAAAGGAAGCACAAAAACGGCATGCAAACCTGTTTTCAAGCAATGCTCGTCGAAATCTGAGCAACAGCTGTTGTAGGTCTTGCACAAATTGTCACAGCGACAGTTGGGAGGCTCTGCTTCTTCCAGCTCGAAACATCTGTTCTTGCAGGAGCCCACCCACAGGGAGTCAGGGGTCACTGTTGGTGGACACAGTCATTAACATCTGCATGTGCATCTGCACCCAAGGCAAAGGGCAACACAGTGACCAAGGCTGCTGCCTATGCAGGTTGAAAGTTTTGGCAATGCAGTATCCTTGAACAGAATTTTTATCCTGAACAGTGTTTTAACCTTACTCAAAGAGTACCCTGCCATATAAATGGTCAAATCTGTGTAAAATCGATCACCTAGCGGCAGCAGTTAACGTAATGGTTGGAGATCTCGGCCTTCAAATCAAAAAACCTGGGTTTGACATGGGTTTGATTGCCCCCTCCCGCGACCATCCTTGAGCTCTCTTAGGAGTGCTTGTTGAACACAGTCAAAAAACCAAAGCCTCTGAAAATAAGACAAATTTGACAAATGGCTGACACGAAAACGTGCAACTCAGACGAAGTAGCTGAAAGCCACTGCTGCCTGCCAAACTCTTCTCTCACCTTTGGGATGCGACGGATTCTCATCCCACTCTCCAGAGCGCTTGGCATGGAAAACGTACCCCAAACAGACATTGGGGGCAGTGAGCAAGGCGAGGATGTGGAAAACCTAGGAATTTTACACACAGGTTAAACACAATCATTAAATCAAGTCTTTATGATGGAAAGAGCAGCAGGAGGAAGCCAGGAGAAGCACAGAAGTTAGGGCTGATGCCTAATAACTGCATGGTTACAAGACTGTTTAAGGTATAACTTACCCATAACTGGCACATAAGCACTCCCCAGCTTTTCAAATGAGTAAAGCTTAGTATATGACACTGTAAGTCGCCCTGGAAGAAGGAGTCACATAAGTAACAACGGCCTTGTCATTTGCCTGCTGTCATCGCCGCTTGACAGGTTCGCCGCACGTGGATGCGGCCCGCGTTAATGTTTATCGAACGAGCAAGCCCACGCATGTTTACTCCGCGAAAGAGTCAACAGCGCGATTCTGACAGCGGCAGACAAGTTGCAGCACGAGTCCACGTCAGTCAGAACCGAGCTCTGCCTCCCTCGCACACGGCGACGCCGTTCCTACAAGCGCTGCTTCGCCGTGCTTTCGATATGAAGGATGCGAGGAAAAACGCGCGTGACACGCACGGACACAAACATGAGTCAGACGCACGGTTTCCCCCTTTTTGTCCATTCTGCGCTTACATTGCGAAACGCTGGCTTATCGGGCGAAAGGGGTCGAAACGCGTGAGATTCAAAGTACACGTCAGGGTGTTATCCTCGCCCAGACCTGGGAGCTCACCCTGCGCGGTTTAAATCACTGGTTGGCGGGTTATTTACGTTAAATCGCAGCACTGTGTCCGGCTGAAGAGTCAGCGTGAAAGTGCGTGTTTGAATGGAGGAGTCTTACCGTACCAGTTTGCCCAGTAACATGGTCGGTGGAGACTTGACTTGCGCTCCGCGCGCGGCCGTGTCGGACCCGTTTGCGCGTGCTTTGCGTGTGCGGCGCGAGCGCTCCGCCTGCCTCGGCGCCTTGGTCCTGCTTTTATTTTTGTTGCACTGTCGTCCCCCTTTCCCTTTTCTGCGGCTGAAGTGACGCTGGCAGCTGTCGAACGGAACAATGGCGCGCCTTGCGGATCAGATGTCCTTTTAAACGGCGGTCCGCCGTCGGCCGCGGTGTCGCTTCCCACGCGCGAGCTCGCGCCCCCCCGGCAGACCCAATAAATCGCCAGCGACCGGGGCGGCGCAGCTCGAGCCGCTGACGCGAACGAGGCGCTGCGCGCGACGGTGTAACGGTGTCCCGACAAAAACGAATTCGCGAGCCTTCTTTAAAAATAAATCATCTAGCAGTCAGACATTTTTCAAGAAATGGCCCAAGAAAGTATGACTTGAACATTATTACTTTCGTGTCCAGTTTCACGCGAACGCTGTGAGTAACCCTTATTATAACCCTTTTACGTGTGGGGACAAACGAATGCGCTGTAGATCCGTGTGGTGTTTAGGAAGGGAGCCGTCGGGCACTCGTGCTGTTTTACGCTAAGCAACAGGCTGCGTTGTGGAAAGTTGAAACAGTTGTCCGGTGCACAATTCGTACAGGAACTGTAAAACACTGCAAAATATTTTTATGAAAAAAATACGTTCCAGCAAAGAGGCGACGGGGGTGCTCCTGTTACAGCAAACAGTGCAGTGCGGACTCACAGCTACACAGCTGACGTGCAGTTTGCCCCCGCATCGTATACGATTCACAAGTTGTTCAGTGTAGTTTTCTTTGCTGTTCTGTTGCCTTAATCTTTCGAAATGTGTTACTGAGATACACAGCTGTGTATCAATATATATTGTATGGCCAAAAAGTATGTGGACCACCTTTCTAATGACTGCCCTGAGCTATTTCACCCATAGAGCATACAAACGCATTCTAGACAACTGTGTGCTTCCAGCTTTGTGGCTACAGTTTGGGGAAGAAGAAGCTCCTTTCCTGCTCAGCATGACTGTGCCCCCCCATGCACAATGCGAGCTCCATAAACTCACGGTTTGCCCAGGTTGGAGTGGAAGAACTTTAGTGGCTGCGCAGAGCCCTGACGTCAACCCCACTGAACACTGTTGGGATGAATTGGAACGCTGACCACAAGCTGGGCCTTCTTGCCCAACCTTACTGATGCTCTCGAGGCTGAATTGGCAGAAATTCCCAAAGCTGCGCTCCAAAATCTGGTGGAAAGCCTTCCCAGAAGAGTGAGGTCTTTTATAGCTGCAAAGGGGGGGGGGGGGGATAACACCATACGAATGCCCATGGGTTTGGAATGGGAAGTTCAACAAGCACATATGGGTGGGATGGTCTGGTGTCCACACACTTTTGGCCATACACTGAATGTACAGAGCATTCACTGATGTGGCTTTCAACATCAATGTGAAGAACTTTGTTGTTTGAAAGGATGTGAACTCTGAATGTAATTTTGTAAATCTTAAACTTATTCTACAAAATTTTTCTGTAATCAAATTCATTTCTTGGTTTTCTAAAACAAATGGTTTATACAGATACGACAGTTGATCAAAAAAGAGTAATAAATAATGAGGAGCTTTACTCCCTTCTCAGAACTAAAAAAAATTCCTAGAATTTTTTTATCGTTCCCTGTATTTATTTCAAACATTTAATTTATAAATATCAAAACTGCAGGGTAATTTAGTCAAGGTAGGTTATGATCAAGTACTAAGCTGACTAAAGAGGCAATTTCAGGATATATTCAGGCAGCCTAAACATTATACATTATAGAAACATGATGAATTTTAATGTTATGGTTGATCCAAACAAACTTCAGAAGACCTCAGGAAGAGACCATAACATCCTGGTTAAATATATAAAAAATCTATTCATATCCATAAGGAAATATCAAACCCATAAGCCTCTCCCAGACTGACAATTTAATCATTTTTGATAGTTGGAATAAAGCTACTTTATTTACCTATATTTTTTAAAATGAGTAATAAGGTATTGCCAAAAGTAGCACATTTGCATGAAACCATTAATTCATTCATTCATTTGTGCACTCATTCCAATGCAACTGCTTGTCCAATGCAAGGATCACAGAGGTCAGCGATGCCCTTCCACCGCAGGTGAATCACACACCCTAATTCACCCACATACCAAGGACAGTGTAGAGTCCCCCATGATCAATTTTCAAATCATTTGTTTCGAAAACATTCCTTGCAAAGTCTGCAAAATTGTAAAGGTGGTCTTTTGCAAATTAAAAAGCTACTTGCTTTTATGTTATTTCCCTCTTTTCATCTTGTATTGCTGTACCCAGACTGTGGGTGTCATGAGTCACAAAGCAGGTGTGCAGCTCCTTGAAAGTTTGAAATGTTTTTCCAAACCTCCTGTATGATAATTCTTATTGCTTTCTGTCATATTTTTAAAGAACCTCCATTTCTACTGTATAACTGTTATAAAGTATATATAAAGTTCACTATTTTCCTTATTTGCTTCCATTTTTTATGACCACTTTCTGGTTTTTTAGCATGGGGTACTGAACCTATAATATGCAGTAAATTACCCAGGAAAGTATTATAGCTGTTTGATCATTTTTTACAAATCAGACTACAATTATTCTGTATTTAGAATTTATAGAGATAACACTTCTGGGCTTATTTAGGTTCACACACTTTCAATCCACACCAAAAGGTGTCCAAATTTCATAAATGTAAAATTAATCAGATACAAGAGTTTCCTTATACATGTGGAACATAGCATAGAATAAGTCAATGATATTAAAAATGAGATTTGCATGTCTAAGAAAATGGCAGGCTAAAACATATGTACTGTAGTCCTTTTACAAGTAGTGACATGGTCTTGCTCATGCTTTTGGAGAGCACTTCTCCATGCTCACATATCTACCTTTCCATGTAAATGGGCCTCTGTTGTTCTCTTGGTCTAGCAGTTTGGCTCTAAATAATCTGTTGGATTTGACTGTACATGAATTTATCAGAGGAGGAAAAAAAGTAGCTTTGGTATTATAGTGATTTCTACATTGTTTGTTAAAATGCGATATTTTAATTCAGAATGCAAGACAGCAAAAAAAACCTTGCCTTACAAATACTGTCGCTGTTGAGAGGTTTGGGTGTGTTTCTTTAAATGACATTCCTTATTGTGCCATATCCTCCTCAGAAGATTGATTATTCTATGATACACAGAATCATGAAATTGCAAGTTCAGAATAATAAAGCAAAAAAGTTTCTTCCGAACTCATCTTTTTCAGTCTGAAGCCATGGCTAAACATTTTCAGTTAAACTCAATATTCAGTTTGCTCCACAGTCCTCAGTTAATGTGTCCACAGCAACAAGAGATTCTCTTATAGAACAGACTTTGTTATTCAATAACTGAAAATAAACTTTTGCTCATCATAACTATGCAATGAATTTTAGTCCAATTTATTAAAACATTAACTTTCAGTCTGATTTACTATCCTGTTCTCACTTGTGTGGATTGGTGGCTCTGAATTCATGAAAATATAGCGTGTTGAAAAGACAAACGTAAATTAATTCTTCAATAATGGATTTCAATATCTAAAAATTACCCTGAAAATTTTCACAAAATCAGATTTTTCCTTTATGCCCATAAAACTGTGATTTAGTGATGAAGAATTTGGTACATGCATTTTGCTTTTAAACATGAATCCCAATTAAGCATACATACAAAAAATACAAGTACAGGAATGCCAACAGTAAAGAATTTAAATCAAAACAATTGAAATGTTTCATATGTTTCCCATCCTTTTTCGCACCCGTCTTACCAAATGCGGGTTCATTTTAATAGCTTTTGTCAGGACAGTCTCACTGACTAAGTCCTCATCGTCCAAGCGCGAGGTCAAGGCTGGGAAAGTGCTGAAATAGAACATCAGGAGGCCCTTCAGAATACAGTAGACCAAAGCATAACCTGCTGTTTACTGACCCATCTGGGATGTCACAAATGCAAACTGAAAGCTTGCTCAACTGCACTTCTCTCCGCTGTTACTGGAATATCTGGAAACAACTAGGTAACAGGTCCAGACCTTTGATGGCAAACACAGTAGTGCTCCACTAATATTTGGACTGAGTGAATTTTCAGTCAGTGTTCAAATAGAATTTGTACAATTTTAACATTTAAGCATCAAGCCAAACTACCAGCTGAAATAAGCTAAAGACAAGCAGACACAGCTGAAGTTCTGCAGTCCATGGGAAGTACTTTTTTAATTTGCTCCAGTATGATTTGTTGTAGATAACATTTTCATATCTGTTTAAATTCAACATATTAAGTATATACACGTCTAAAAAATATGTTACCTGTTATGGTGGCTTCAAACAAGAATGTCACATCTTGCCTGTCAGACGGATTTGTGCTGGGAGGGAAGTTAAGATGGCATGTTTGACAGTCGACGTGCAAATGCGTTTGCAGGTCTGTCAAGGCTGAGGTGGAAATTTGGCTTGGGTCCGTATGTAGGGATAATTTATGTGACTGAGCCATTTTGATGCCTCCTGTTGTAGATATGTGGTTTATTTAAATCTAAATAAAAAATGAAATTCGAGTGTGCTGAAAACCACTGTTCTGCTTTGCGTGACAGTAATGCTTCCATGTGGCCACTAGAGGACAGGATTGCAAAGGAATGCGTAACTTCCCCTTTGTTTATTGTCCTGTCAATCACTGCAGGAGAAAAATGGAGAAAGTGGTGATCCACAGTACATTTGGTTTGGAAGATGGGATTTTTTTTCCAGAACACTCAATAGCCTTCAGGATTGTCCAGGTGCAGGGTAAGAATGAGGGATTCCCAAAGTGTAGCCCAGACCTTTTAAACAATATTAGAGCATCAAGCAGTGTGTAAGTGTGGTTCTCAAGCTGATTTTTTATGGGGACCAGAATCTGAATCACTGCTCAGTAACCTTCACACTGATGCACTGCTACCCACTGGGTGATTTTTACTGAGCTCAGCAACAGGAAATCATTGGAGCTGAGAGTCACCACCCACCTTGGTTATTTTCTTTTAGGAGAACATCAAGTCACTGCACCCATATTTTCACAACATAAATCCAGGAGAAGCAGCGGATTTGCCCAGCTGATGGTCTTCACAGTGGTTGTTGGTTGTTGCTCAGTTTCATCAACAAGAGTTTAGGCCCACAGTATTTCACTGTTTCACCTCTGGGACAAAAAGCCAATGCACAGCTTGAGGAATTGGGTCAGTTTAGGCTGAGGTTCTTAATACTTATGACTCCAAATCTGCAAACCATTCCCGTTGGCCATGGTGACTTTGTTAGAGGATAACCAGCTGCATCATGTGATCCAAGAATTTCAGTAAAGCATCCTGCTCTGCCAAAAAATACAGCGCTCACGCTCACATGATGCAGAAGCGCTGCCAGTCGGACACAATGCCTCTCTGTATTGCACAGAACAATACTGATGGACCACTTGTTCTCCTGTTCCAAGTGTCACAAAAAATTTATGCTCTTGTTCATGAGTGAATGCCATGTCATAATTCATTCAAATTAAAAAAGGTATTTATACATTTCAGGAATCTAGGAAACAAGTTGTTAGAGGGATTTTCCATTTTTTGCAATAACAACACTTTGTACCAAGTTGCCTAAGAGAGATATTATAGATCAATATTACAGGCGTGGATTTTTTTCTTCAATACACATTTGAACTTTGGTTTCTAGGAAGTGGGTTAAGAGATCTTAAAAGCTGCTTAACCTAAAAACAAACAAATACTGAATGATGTCGATTACAAATCACCTGTTTACTTTTGCCACATGGGTGTAAATACACAGCATTTGTCTTTTATGTCTGTGCTGAGAAATCGCTGCAGCATCCAAATTTACAAGTACACTTATGCATTAAGTAACTTGTCAATAAAGAGGAAAAATTTACAGTACCTGGTGAGGTTATCCTTAAATATAGGGAGGGGGCACATTTATGTTGCTTTATTACTGAGGGGTCCTCCCCACTCGCTGCATCATGCCCCATTTTTTTTCAGGTAGGCTCTGGACCATTAGGATCTGTTTTGGCTAAGAGTGGGGAAAATGGATGGATGACTCTGGCAGTAACCCACAGCTTTGAATGTAGAACTCTGCTGCCACCTTCTGCTTCATTCTTGTGGTACAGTATTAAGCCAAAAATCATACAGATTTTAGCAAAATATCTGCTCTTACATGATATTCTGTGGGATGTGATGGAGCCATCTGTAATTTCAGTTCCTTCTTGCAGCAATGAATAAGGTAGCTATTGAGTGTTTAACCAAAACTTTGGGAAGAACAGAACTTTTCAAAAAACACCCTGTATTGTCATGATGGTTACTGCTACTGGGAACCTGTTGCATGTTTTTCCCCCCCTTTGGAACCGGTTTGTGGACAAAAGGAGGAGCAGGGGACTCTGGACAGAAGAATGTTGCCAGGCTAGAGTGTAGCTAAAGTATATAAGGGCATCAGTACTGTCCACTGACACTATGAAAGTCGCTCAGTCCTGTGTCAGTGCAAACTCATTAAGCAGTGTAGTTCCAAACACAGTGTAGATAAGTTAATGTTTAATGTAAAACTTGGACACAGAAGGACAGGGCAAGATCTCAGGACATCGTGGGAATGTAGCTAACCAGTGCTGCTCATCTCACCGAGTTTTCTGACTGTGGGAACTGTGTAAACCCTAACCCAGCTTCTGTGCTCATCATCCATGGCTATGTCTCAGTTTTAAAAAATAAAGAAATAAATAAATTAAAAATTAAAAAGAAAGCGAGATACCTAATGAAGCAATGGTATTTTAGACATACAGTCCTTTCTATTTTACTGAGCATGAACATTGTTTTATTTGAACCAAATAGTTTTACATGTAAAACTCCAGCACTTATTAATGGACCTTTAACTGTGAGAATGAATATTGCTGTATATTTATGACCAGAAGTATGAGCTTTTCGTGACTAATCTGCTGTATTTATACTGTTTGAAGTTAAACAGGTGAACTGGCTGTGTGTCAGACCTGATCACACGCAACATGGGGGCCTCAGAAGGGATAGTACTGGCTCTCTTCCTGGTTACCCTCTTAACCTCTGAATTTAGTTCCATAACTGAGCTGTATCATCTGCAGAAGTTCCCATACAACATGGCAATTGCTGGGTGTTATGGCTCAGGCTAGCGTTGGGACAAACCTCAGAGATTGAGGAAAGAATTGACCTAACTAGAAAGGCACCAAAATCTAATGAGAAGTTTTTCCTTTTTTTCCTGTAGATTATTATTATTAATACTATTAGTAGTAGTGCAACCAAATTCCCAAGGCCTTTCTCCAGAGTTAAGCTAAGCTAATAAAAACCAGAAATCTCTCACCTTTCAGTATTAATTAACTACCCTAATGAGCAAAAGTACACTGTTCTACCCTGGCTCCCTAACCATGGTAAAACCAGGAGAAAACAGTGCTGATGTAAACTGTCTTTTCATTTCCTTAATATTTACAAATATTCAACATCACTTACAGTAGCAGTAACAGCCCAATAACTTATAGAGCACCTCCTTCTTCTCCACTCTTCTTCTCCAGCTGTCTTCATTCCTTAACCACCTTCTTCTGAATTGGTTAATTCTTCCAATTGGCTAATTAAAGAGATACACAGACAAACATGAATATTAAAGGCATCTTTGACCAAAGCCTTAGTACTGGGTGTCTCAAAAGAAACAGGATGATGGATACAAGAAGCTGGTTATGGATTTTACTGTGTGGTACATACAGAAGCAGCTGCAGTTCAGTGTTGGAAAGGTCAAGGAGATGATAGTGGACTTCAGAAGAATCCAGGCTTTGGTGTACCCAAAGAAATGTGATGGCATGAAGGTATTGGGGATAAATAAGTACCTAGTGGTATACAACAGGACAACAGGTTGGAGTGGGCCTGCAAAACTGAGGCAGTCCTTACTTCAGAATAGATAGACAAAACGGTCACTGGGTAACCATGAATGTGCATGTTCACACATTAATGACAATGAGCCACTAAGTGGTGGCAAATGCTTGTTTTCCAACTTGCATTTATCAACAAAAAACATGTTGTTGGGCAGTATAATGGCACTGTTTTGTTTCCCATGACACAAACTTAATAGGTATTTATTTGTACTACAATGTTAATTGTATTATAAAATATCTAAGTATTTTTAGGGATAAATAAACAGTAATTTTCAATCTATGGTGCAAAATGTGGACCAGGTGAGACCTTTGTGAACAACCTTCCTCATTTTTCAGAGTCAGAAATATGAGGCTACCTGTTTAAACACACTTTAGTTATTTAAGCATTTTGCTGATATTTTATGTTTTTCATCCATGTCTCAGCTCCCTGGGAATTCACTGAAGCCTCATGGTGGACTACAAGGGTAGGTTTGAAAACTTACCTTTTTGATTTAGCATATCATGCATGATGCCTGTTGCCAAGGCCTTTGAGTATGTACCTTGCCTAATGCCCCCTCTGTTTTCTGAGCCGTTTGTGCTGCAGGTTGCCTCGCAGTGTCTGCTATGTCAGTGGACTGAATAGACCCTGGCCAGATGGGACACAGGACCAGAACATCTGAAGGGGACAGGCAGAAAGCCGATCAATCTGATTACAATGCGGAAGGCCGTGCCTGACTGTGAACTGGAACGCTAACCATACTATACTCCATATACCACAATGACAAAAACCTAGAACTCTTATTAACATTATTATGAAATGGCTATTACCCATGTATAGAATGCCCAGGAGGGGTGGGCTTCCACTGGCACACAGACCCCAAGAAGTTTATTTTTCTCCTATTCTCTAGTAGAAAGGAGTTTTTTGTTTTCCTCTCCGGTGTGGCCAGATACCAACTGTACATAAATACTACCCTTGTCATGTCTGTTCAGTGCTCTGCGTCACTGCAGTGAGAAAAGCGCTATATAAAAATAAAATTGAATTGACTACAGCCCCTGGGTTGAGAACCACTATACAGTACATTCATATCTTATATACAGTGATGTCATACTACCTGCATATGTTTTGGAAGTTTATTTTGGGTCCGCTTAAAAAGGGCAGCCATCTTGGAAAGTAATGCAACATCGCCCCTTGTGGTGGTATAAAGCACTCATAGTGAATCAAATTATTTGGTGTGTGTGTGTGTGTGTGTGTGTGTGTGTGTGTGTGTGTGTGTGTGTGTGTGTGTGTGTGTACTTCTACTTTACAAAATGTTTGTTGGACCTTGGCACCCAATTAAATTTCCAGAATGAAAAATGTAACAAATTATACTTTTTTAAATTAAATTTATCTGGAATGTACAAAAATACATTTGGAAGTGCAATAATATTAATGTGTAGCTGCACTACTGTATCATTAGCTATGTCCTGTCGTGTGTTAATCATGGTTGGCAATGGCACACAGCTCTGATATTGTTGATGTGCATGTTCATTAAAAACAACTCTGCAGCGGTTTGTTTTTCTTTCTCTACTTGTGAGGTGATCAAAAATACCAATAATTTAGCCAGGCTGAGAACAGAGTAAAATTCTTTATCAACCCATGTGCCTATATAATGGAGACTAACTTCTGCCATTTTAGAGATTTTGCTGCAATATTTAAGAGAGCTGAGCTGTGGATTATAAACTTGTATTATGAAAATTGTAAAATTGAAATATGCTGAGGGGAGCATTGTCTTCTCACAGCACCTGGGTGGTTTTGGGCATGGTTTCAAATCTGGTGTGTGGCTGGTGTTCAGTGGGGTTCAGGTCAGGGCTCTGTGCAGCCATAAGTTCTTCCACACCAACCTGGGGAAATCATGCATTTATGGAGCTCGCTTTGTACATGGGGGGCGGGGGGGGAGCAGTCATGCTGGAGCAGCAAAGGAGTTTCCCTCAACTGTGGCCGCAAAGCTGGAAGCACACATGGGTGCAGCCGAAACAGCTTAGCTCAGTCATTAGAATTGGGGGTTCACATATTCTTCACCACATAGTGTACACCCCCCCACCTGTTGTTGTGAGCTTTAGGTAATGACCAAAAGAACAAGAATGCTGATTAAAGTTGCCAAAAGTTTCTCAGAGTCAGAGATTGGTGATTTGGGAACCTCAGATTTGTGGTGCTGCTCCTCCAGATATAGATTTGAGGTGGTCTGGGTCAGCTTCCATGACAGCCATGTTGGACACATCCCACTGGCAGAAGGCAAGAGGAAGCATAAGACATATTAGAGATCTACATGTTTTGGTTTTATCTGCAGCTCTCCTGGTAAGATCTGAGCTCATAGATACTGCACATAAAAACATCTTTCAAGTCAATTTTACATGACAAAGTCACCAGAAGGTGGAAGTGTTTCACAAAAGATGCACGTTTTAGCATAAAATGCATTTTCAGTTCAATTTCTTCTTTAAATGCATGTACTTCTTGCACGTACACCAGACTTTGATTCATTACAAATGAATGAAGCCAACATTAGGTTATTATATCTCCTGTCATATTTTATTTGTAAGTCTTAAAATAACTCATGCTCTATGCACCTGAAATATGAGATTGCACTCATTTAATTACACAGTATTATAAAATCTTGTGATAATTTCGGATGTGATTAATGTTGCTCTTGCATTGTTGCGGACCTACGCAGTGCTCACCCTCAAACAACACATTAGCAGGCACCATTACCATTATTTATCCCAAACATTACACAGGCTTCCCATGAAAGCCATATTCAACCATGTGAGTCCTTTAATACAAATTATTCAGTTTTTGCTGTATATTTGACCTCAGTTCTGACAGCTAGACTGCATTCCTCACTACCCACCCAGTGCTTGTAGAGACCTGTTTACCAGAATTACCCAGTCCTGAAGGTGCATTCCTAGCCTCAAATGCCTTACATCAGTCACCTTATACATGGATAGTCCAATATTTATACAGTTATCATGCAATTCTAAATTATTTAACATTAATGTTTCACATTTCAGTGCCTCCTTTTTTACGTATAGAAACCAAGCAAACTGTCACAAACATTGATCATACATTAACTTATGGAGGAGCCAAATGAAATTCCGTTAGCTGCTAGTCAAAGACAACGCATGGAGACACCAACACAAAAAGTGAACAAAACTGAACATTAACCTCAGAGAGAATGTCCTTAACAACTGCAAAAGTGATGTAGGGTCTAGCACTCTAAATAAAAAGGATCCTGTCTGTATATGGTTTGGAATCTGCACAGCATTTTTAAAATTTATTAAAACAAACTAATGAGCTATAGACAGTGTTTTTATGGGGATCAGTGCTGGCAACTACGACACTTGAAATTTCTCTTTTCATTTTTACCAGTTATGAATGTGTACGCATCATGTGTTTGTAGGGGTACCTGTGTTGTTTCCACATCTTTTCAAGCATTCATTAATAAGCAATAAGGAAAATAAGCCATAGCTAACAGATGAGGATATGCTTTGCCTTGTGCTGAATGGCCTGCTGTATCAATAAAGGGTCACCCATCTGTGTCTTTTATTTCATCAGCTGCCTGGATACATTTTTACTTTTTATACTTTTAGTCATTTTATAGAAAAGAAAATAAATACAGTCTACCATCTTTGTGAAGACAGTGCTTCTGAAATATAAAACCCTTTGTAAGGTGAATTATCGTATATTAAAGATGTAATGGCAAACATTTTTGTGTGTCCCTGAGCTGCAAAACTGGAACCTGTTAATACTAAAATACCAGTAAATCCCAATGAAACGGACACTATTACATCAATAGTTAACATCACTTAGCATAACAATATTACAAGGCAGCGTTCCTGTAATTACTGAGCAATAATGTATGGCTGTCTGCCTGTGCTTAAACAGCTTTTTTATAGCCATTACCTATAATATACTTGAACTACATATGGTAATCACTGTTTTTGTATTAGTTCCACCTTTAAAGGAAGAAACACAAGAGAACAGTAAAGACTAAATAACAGCAAAAAAAACTGTATGCATACCAAACAAATGACATAACTTGGTTCATCCAAACAGGGCCACGATTACTGAGATTATAACAGGTAAGATCAGCAAACAGGTGGTAATGGAGGTTGAAAACTGAATGCCATAGGAACCAAACTATAACTGCTAATAAAGCCATAGAGTAATTAAGGTACCACTTTAATAATGTATGGTGTGCATCTGTTCATATATAAACCGGTGAATAATTGAAGTGAGTCTCTCACCTTGGATAAATGTGTAAGTACTAGTTAATCTCACTTTGTAGAAAAAGGATCTGGTAAAATTATTCATCCATTATCCTGGTCAGTTTCACAGTGGTCTGGAGTCTATTATTGCATGCCAGTCCATTGCTGGGTGGCCACACACATGTTATGGGCAATTTAGAGTGGCCTTACTTGAATTAATTTAAAACACATGTCTTTCGACTGCAGGAGGAAACGCTAGCTCTTGGGGGATACCCACATAAACTCAGCTGGATTGAAACCCACACTAAAATCCACACCCAGGTGCTGTGAGGTAGCAGCATGACTCCCTGCACCACCATACCAGCCTCTGCTAAGTTAGTAAATGTCAGTTTCTTGTGCTGCTTAGTTGTTGGGCAGTGCAAGAAGTCCAAATTTGATCCTCCTGAATGTAAGCTAAAGTAGGGTATTAAATTAAACTACATTTAAAGTAGAATTCTCATATCTCAAACAGGCATATTTCAGTGTTTTGTTATAATAATGTTCTACACTACATGCATGTACTGGGAATAAATACAAAGTGATGTGTTGCATCGATTGGCCAATATTATAGTGATTAATGAGAACTTTGCACAAAATGTGGAAAGTAGTATTCCCAAAAGGTTTTGATGTTATTTTACCGGAGACATTAAAAACTTAAAGCGAGCCATTAGCAGTGTGCTGCAGGGTGTGGGGCTTAACTGCTGAACTTTACATTACACCTAAATGTTTTAGGCTGCAACCAACACTAACAGATGTCCCATCAGTCATCAAATCTGTGCAAACATACTATAGTACAAACAGTGTGTTTACAGTATCAGCAACTTCACCTCCAGGAAGCAGCAGAATTGCGCATCTTTGCTAAATGCATCTCCTAAACTGCTACCATCTCTTTGTTTCCGACCTCAGCACAGATGTTATGGAGGAGTTCTGCATACATCCATCCGGCCATGTACCAAGGATGCAGGATCCAGGAAAAAGTGTTCAAAGACCTCTGTTCACTCAAGCACCGACAGATGAACCTTTTTGCACAGGTTAGAAACTCATAAAAACATAACTGATCATAAATATAGTAACTCATATCAGACTGTATGCAGAGGATCCCTGTTATTTTGGAGGATGGTGGGTGCTGTGGACTCACACCTGCTGTTTACACTTGTGCGGCTGACAAGTCATATGTACTTTAAGTATTTCTGTTATTCTTTTAACCAACATGGAGCAAAAGAAAAGCTTCCTTACCTAAATTGTACATTTTCAGTATCTTGTGCTTCTTATCTAGTCTTTACTGTATTTCACAAAATGCCATATTCATTTTTAGTTTTCTCTCTGGTGTAACAGTAAAAAATGTAAACGTTTTTGAGTAATTTTTGGGAATGCGATACATAAATGATAGATAATAGTGAATTACATGCAATAGAAGTGAGGCATAAAAGTAAGTAAAAGTACAGTACTTCTCACTGCTGCAGGAACTTGCAGAGCAGTACTTTGCTATTTTAATTTCTTTTACTGTACAAAGAACTGGAACCATTAATGTATTTTTTTTAAATAAATGACCGAAAATGTTCACCGCATTTTAAATGATAATAAAGAAAAGCGCTGCATTGATTCAAGGAGCGATAAAGTGGTTAAACTTTAGCCAGAGGCGCTTCCTGAACTTATTGGGGTAAAACTTACCGGCAGGTAGAAATGAGCTCCCTCAGGATTTTCGCGCTTCATAGATTCATCCCCTGCTCTGTCTCTCTGCTGAGATCAAAGTGACGCTAAGGAATGAGTAGCTGGAGGGATGGGTGTGTGTGTGTGTGTGTGTGTGAGAGAGAGAGAGAGAGAGAGAGAGAGAGAGAGAGAGAGACGGTGTGAATGGGTGAGAGAGAACACTGTGAACCGCTCCGCCGCAGGTTTCCATTGACAGCAGTGGGCACCCGGTTGAAGGTCGGACTCGCCTCCCGGTTCTCAGCTCGCAAGGAGACCGTCACTGCTGCTGGATACATGAGCTCAAAGGTGGGACATTTCCATTTCTCTTCCTATCTGGAGATTGACTGAAATTTCTGCAAAACGGAAAACAAGAACGAGCTGCAGAAAATATGAGAACTCAGGAGGCAACTTCCTCAGTTTTACGTTAGCGGTGTTGATATTTTATCCCTCGCCGATTCACACGTATTCGTGCGACTCTTCGTGCATTTGAGACATCGCGCAACTTTAAAGTAAGATGGGTAACGCGTGAAGCTCGGTTCGGTTTGCGTCACTTGATAAGCGCGGCGTACAGTTTGAAAGACTTAAAATAAAAAGCAAAAATAAAGCTCGTCCGGGAGTTTATATGCAGAATAGAATTTTTTGTGGGGCCTTACGTCCCGTTGGGCGATAAACTGGCTTGAAATCACAGTGAGATGTGGACTTTGTGGTGACTTGAATTGCATTGACGTGTAGCCGCCCGGCGCGAGACGCTCATTTTGCCGCCGTTCGCTCTCCGT
Source organism: Heterotis niloticus (assembly GCA_018136845.1). Classification (NCBI taxonomy): domain Eukaryota; kingdom Metazoa; phylum Chordata; class Actinopteri; order Osteoglossiformes; family Osteoglossidae; genus Heterotis; species Heterotis niloticus. The sequence goes on along the minus strand of CM030888.1, from coordinate 31,426,153 downwards.
ATTACAGACGCGGTCTTCATCCTCCGCCATAATCGCATTTTCTCGCTAAAAACTGCGCGACAGAAGCGTCACAAATTCTCTAAAGTCATCTCCATAGATTTGGACTGCATAAAAAAGATTTGGACTGCATAAAAAAAAAATCCCAATGAGGCGAATATGCAGTTTCAAGTATCTACGGATTGCACTGATGTTGTACCCCGTGTTACTCGCTTGTTCAAAGTTACATAAATCACTCATAATTCCCCCGTTTAAAATGTGATTAAATCCAAATGTAGCTCTAAATAATTGATACATTATTAATAAATATTAATCTTTCGCGCAGTCTAAATTTAGTTTACCTATTTGCCTTCACCTTTGCGTATAATATTAAAATGCCAGTTGAAACCACATCTCTTGCTGGAGATCATGCTTGTTTATTTTGCCCAGACGGTGTGTCCAAAAGCAGAAAATAACTACGTCTAGTAAAAACAGTTTATTGAAGCAATAGACATTGGTGGTGAGGAAAAAATACAAACGTGTTACTAGTTTAGATGCATGATTTGCTAAGACAGGACAGGCAGCAGGAGGGAACCCCCTCTCCAGCCACCTACAGGTATGCCTGCTCCGTACTTTAGTGGGAAAAACAAGTGCTGTAAGCACTGCCCTGGTTGGCATGCTGGCCTGTGTGTTGGTGGGTACTGGCAAGCTGTTCTGTATTAAATGCTGATTCAGCATTGAATTTCTGCCGCTGTGCATCATAGCTTAGTGCATCATGGATAATGAAATGTAGCGAGGGACATCATGATAAGTTTGAGATGGGTTGGTTCGCAAAAAAGTTATGATAGAGCAAAATGCAGAAATGCCAGTGTTATACACTGTTAAGCCCCAGTGCACTTCATCCGTTGGGGCTGCCGCCCACCCCCTAAACATCTCAGGCCTGCTGTTCAGGCCTATGGAACTCTGACCTATGGGTTGGAAAGCAGGCAGTTAGATTAGATCTGGATTCTAATATTTCTTCATTCCTGATTAAGGACCCTGAATTTCACACCCGCATTTTTTTGCACAATGCAGAATTCTCATGACTGGAATTTTGGTGGCTTTTTAACTCAGATTTAGGTGTCTGATGGGATGCCGTAACTCTGCTTTAGAGGTAGTAGAGATTGTAACCGGCTTTAACATAAAGGGACTAATCAATATTCAGCATAGTTCTTTTTGTTCTCTTTTCATGCAGTTGCTTTTCACAGAGGTCAGTGGCCACTGAATGCTCTCAATCTCAACTGCCTTTCCAGGCTTCCTGATTGCGCAGGTGAGGCAACCCCAAGGTCTTAAGTCTACAGATGAGGACCTATTGTCCACTGCTCCTTCTGGCCCTGGCGGCACTTTTTGTAGTGCCAGCTCAGGGTCAAGGTAAAAACCACATTATCTATTCTCCAGTAACACCCCCTCCCCCCCTTTTGTATTTGTTTGATGTGCAAGTTTGGTCCAGTCATTTCTGTTGTGTTGTCATTTCAATGTTCCTTGTTTATGTGTTAAGTTTCGTGATGGAAGACCATTCAGCTCCAGTCTGTCTCCTGTTATGTCTAACAGTATATAGAAGATGTTACACACTGTTAAACAAAATGGTCTTGAAAGAATCTTTGGTGTTTTGTACTACAAAAATTCAAGCTGGTTTTAGAAAAAGCTTCATGGAAAATTTGCAATACACTGTATTTAAAAAAAATTACAGTCTGTAATGTTCAATAAAGGAGGAACACACAGTTCTACATAATTTTAAACATTCATTTTACCAAACATAAGTTGCATCCAAAAATATGCAGCTGAGCTACCTTTGAACAGTGTGTGATGTTTTGGCTTCTGTACAATATGCCATCATATCTGTGATGTCCTTGATTTGTCTTTTGGGTTCTGCTCACCTCAATTAGAAGGGAACCCAAGAGACACCAACCTCAGTTGATGTGAGAACATATGAGTGAGACCTCATTATTTCTGACTAAAATCACTCTTTCCTTATCATGCTCAATCATTGTTCTTTCTAATACCACCTGGCCTTCAAGTCAAACAAAGTAAGGTGTTCATGGGCCCTTAGGTCATAATGTTCTCCCTCCCCTTCCAAGCAGGTGCTTAAAGAGTCTCTTTTAGGGCCTTGGTCAGGATAAGACACTCTAGGACAGCTGGGAATAATTTCCTGGAGGCAGGTGGAGACCTGCCTGGGTTTTTCTGCAGTTCAATTTTGAGAAAACTGTCATGGATCACCTTCTCTTTGCTGTCCCTCCATCACACATGTTCATATTATATTTTTGTCAACCATTTGAGAAAAACTGAAAATTATGTTAAGGAAAGAAAGACTGTATTTGGAATGAAGGGATTCTGTGTTAAAGGTCAGCACAGCTTCTTCATTTTTTGAATGAAATTTACATTTCTGAAATAGATTGTCTTCAGTGTGCAGGGTACCATGGTGGAGCAGCAGGTATCACTGCTGTCACAGAGCTCCTGGGTTGTGTATTCAGATGTGGGTTTGAATCTGGCTTAGATTTTTGTAAAGTTTGCATGGGATGGGTTGGGGTGGAATAGGTGTTTGAGGTGAACTAGTGACTCCAAACTGTGTGTGTGTGTGTGATTGCCCTCTAGGGTGCTGGTGTTTCATCAAACAAACTATGACTCTGGGATACATTGCAGAACACCTAAGCCCTATATTAGTAGTTTAATATAATGTATGAATTATTTATTTACAGTGTACAGGCACTAATATTTAATATATTGACTTTCTTTGTTTATACAGTGATTATGGATGAAAGAACACCTGAGTGCTAATGAAATTATATGAAAATATGGTAGAATAGACAGTGATCAAGTTTATTTGTGATTAATGAATCTTGTGCAGCGAAACTGTTTCAGATCTTATTATTTTTCAGCTCTGTGTTGTATTCGATGCATTTTTTTAAATTAAAATGTAAGCTCATGAAAGACCATTTTCTCCTATGATAACAATTTGATCTGTTAACTTTCTTCAATTATGGTACTAGGCCTGTAATTTAGTGTTTTACTGCATCTATGGATGCATAGCTTCTTCAGAAAACCAGACCCCTTCTGTGGGCATACGGACACATACATACAAATACACACACGCGTACACTCTTACATGGTCATGCAGGCATTCCCTGACAGAATTGGGAGTCAGTTTTGCCCTGAGAAGAGAGATCATGCTGAGTTTCCATCCCTTATTTCAGATTGGTGAGTTTGGTACAGTATTGTATGATTTTATCATTTATCTGTCTGCATATACTAAATTTCCACTGTGTTTAATCCTTTAGATGTGTCAGCCTGCTTACTATTTACATACCTGCACTGGTTTTGTTATATAAATCACATTGTGCTCTAGTTGGCTTTTCTGGTTTATTAGGACCAAAGTGTAGGTATGTAAAGAATACACTGTTGTGTGCCTGAAAAAAAGACACAAACTTGACAAGTTTGTGAGAGCATAGGCAGCATTTTTTCTTATTTATGTATCAAACTGCCTGTGTATTAAATGGGAATGTGGTAGAATTGGGACTAGCAGCGTCTACATAGTTGAACTAATGTAGATGAGTGGAATGGTGAAAGTGGTACCTTGCCTGCTGTAGACCCTATGTGTTTACTAAGGGCAGGAATAGATCCTCACCATGCTATTCCGGCATCTCTCTTCCTTGTTGTGTTTTATGTCTGGGAAAAAAAGTTACATTCTCTCTCCAAAATGTGGTCCCTGCAAGCATTCTGTCTATAACCTTTTCCTGACAATAAATGAGATGCTTTTTGCATACTCAGGAAATATAAAAGAACTGACTGTGGCTCATAAAACCTCCTTTGATTTGCTATTCAAGGAAGAGAATGTGGCTTTATATCTCTGCAACATCTGTGGCATGTGTTTGTTTCTATTTCCCTAGATTTCTGTGTAGTTCTACATTCGTCAGAGTCCAGAGGGAATTGTCATTTTTAAATTTTGGCTGGAATACAATCAAACTGCTCATCATCTTGAAACAAAACACTTCATAAAAAGATTGTTTTTTTTAATCGTCAAAAAGAGGGAGGACCATCTGTATTTTTCGGACTATTGTGATCAGCATTCTGACTGAATTCCAGCCTTTGCATTTGAATGATTAACCGCACTGATGTCTAGTAGTCAATGAAAAAATTGAGGATTTGTGAGTGACATTATTACCTTCTTATCTGTGTACCTTAGGATCCAAGCAGTAACAACAAAATTTTCTTCATCTTTTCATCCAGTTTCACCTCCACGAAGGTTACGTTTTAGAGTACTAAGGTCAGGAAAATTGCTTGTATCATGGAAAGAGCCAAGAGGAGATTTTGACAGCTACATATTTATTCATAACACTGAACCAGGTATGTTGGACCATTTTTTCAGTTTAGGAACCAACAGTTCATACAGATCAGACTTTGAAAGTCAAAAATCAATATTATCAATTCATTTTTGCAAAGCATTATTCTAGAAGAGCGATATTTGAAAAGCTCTGTACTTCTTTTGCACTATACCTTTAATTCAAGCATGAAAACCAACTTTGGCAAAAAAATAAAAGGGTAGGATGCGGAGGAAGATCTTTTGGAAGATCTGAAGCCAGACAACATACAGGTGTAATCTTTCTGCTGAGCCCTTCTTCAAAAGCAAAGCATTAAGTGTCAGACACCCATTTGCCAACAGGTGTCTGGAGGCCTCTGTTTGTCATGAGCTGATATCATATGGCCATGCTCTTCTGTGACAAATTAAAGTTCAGTTGCAAAGCAGTGACTAAACATGCTGACTTCCATCTGAGACATTTAGGAGCAGCTGAATTTGTGGTAAATGCCAAAAGTAGTTCCTTCAATAGAATGAAATGTCAGATGATCAGCACTCATACAATCATGCTATTTATTTAATGGTAGATAGTGGCAAAGCATGAACAAAAGTCACATTACACAAAATATTTATAAATTACATATATTATAAATAAATTGTATGTACTGTAAGCATGTCATATAATGTGCTAAAATTGATTCTATGTTATTGTAACATGTTTGTCTCACTGTTATTTTTCCTAATGTGTTCTTTAAAGAATGGATTTAGTTGTTTTACACATTAGATTTAGGGTTACCATAAGCATTGCCTGTTTCACAGAATTATATATTTTAGTAGTATATACTGTAAGTACAAACAATATGTCTTGTGTATATGTCAGAAACATAGCAAACCTAAATAATTTTCACTTTCACTTATTTAATTGCATTTTGCTTGCCAATTTTGTTAAATATATTGTATAGCTAAATATTATACTAGTATTTTACTGGAATAAATCACTTTAATGTATGACAGTAACTGATGTTTAAAGGGTTAGTGACTCACTACCTCAAAGGGGGTCATGGATGCTTCTGTTCCACACTGTACTCTTACAAGGGCCCTGTAAATTTTGGTCAGACATCTGGTTCTCACCTAGGGAATGAGTGGACTGAAATGACAGCTCATTTCAAAGTCTTTCATCCTGGCACAGTCTCATGCTCAAAATAAAACTACAGAGTTACCAGGCTTTATAACAGTCACCAGATAAACCCAGAAGTCATGCTTTCAGTTAAAAGTGTGAGATATTTGGTCTTTTTTGCTTTGCTTAGTATGTCTTATATTTAGAAATTCAGGATTTTACATTCATTTTATTAATCTAAATGGGGTGAACCGCCATCATGTATTCTGTGGTAAAACAGCAGAATTTCATGTCTTGGGTAAACCTATGAATCTGCTCGCATTTTAGTCATCACAAATCTTAACTTGCAGTATCTTTTTTGAAATAGTGTAGATATTGAAGTAAGCCAGAAGTTGTTCATCTGTATTCAGAGTTTGTAGTATATTGCCAGTCACTGCATGACCTCTTAGTTTGTGTTATAGCTATGTTATATCATTTAATCCCACCTTTCTGTATTGAATTAGCCACCTTTCTGTTCCCATAGAGCTAAATCCTTCTTTCCTGCACAGTCAAAGCAGTGCTGATAAAGCACATTTCCTTCCCTCCAGACACTCCGATCAGCCAATTATCATTGCAGAAAGGCGGATTTGGATTTACAATATACTTCTTCAGCACTAAGGGTGGAGAATATAAGGAGTTAGCAAAGATTTTGTGAACATGAAACAGAACAGTTATTTAGCTTTATACAATATGAGTTTTCTATTTATCTGAAATTGAATACTGCAAGAAAAGTATTATGTATATATGTATGCCAGAGTTTTTTAAACCAATTTATAGCCACATAATTCTGCAAATATGGTTTGGTTGGTTGGTGCAGGCCCATTGAAAGGAGGAAGGTTGTCCTTGTAGGAGAGCTTTTGTTTCAGTCCCTTGCAATTATAAAACCCCACCAACAACAATTCTCCAATATTGACAATACCAAACCACTAAACACACACTAAAACATCCTTCAATATCCACAACCCCACATTTCTGCAACACACTGCTGCACTAAGCTTGATTTTGTAAAAACATTCAAATATTATAGCATGGATTATTTATAACATCATCAGCTCCAGAAAATATAGGAACTGTGAATGTGTCTTTGCTTCAATTACAGATGGCAAGGAAAATGAGCTGCAGATCTCCAAGGTGGAGAGCAAAGCAGTAATAGACTATTTAAATCCCAGTATGAAATACAAAGTAAAGGTCATTGCTGTGAATGGCAGCCAAAGAAGTAAACCCCTGGAAGGCCATTATGCAGGTATGTAAATCACTTGCCAAATAAGAATCTTCATCTTGAGCACTATAGAACCTGACAACAGAGATATTAAAAGTGACTTTGAGAAAGGAGCACTGACATTAACCAGTAATGAAACAGAATTATACTTATTGGTGCAGCTGTAGTTGGAAAACATTGTAAACAAAATAGTACCTGAAAACACCTTTAATTTCAAAAGAGTAACTAAAACGTTACTTTTTTTGTTTAAATTTCAAACAGGCCTGTTATCTTCTGTGACAGATTTCATTAAAAATGTCTGTTTCCAGGAAAATATCAGCAGTCACCACTTTGTTTGTCAAAATATAATTTTAAATGACACTTTTACAGTCCCTGAATAGTTTGTGTATTAAGTTTTAGCCCCACTGCCTCTTCTCCAAAGTTCCTCTGAACAGCAGTCATAAGTTCCTTGACAGTTGCTGAAACATAACCAAAAACTTACTAGTTGTTTATGCACATTCTGTCAGCATCTCACCTTTCCTTTTTATTTGTGTAAGTAATTTTGCAGAATTATAGCTAACCTCCCATGAAGCCCTCAATGCAACTTTAATAATTTCTGAGGTGTAGATCATAGAGCATTTAATTAGCTTAAAGAAATCATTAGTATTAGTATTAGCATTATTTGCTGTTATGAAGATTACTATTTTTTTATCTCCCAGGTTTGTTAACAGTGTTTGTTGTGCCCATAGCCATTACTTTTTCTTTTGTGTCAAGTTATACTAAATTTGAAATATTGCATTGGAGTTAAATTGTGAAGAAAAGAAACACACTTTGTCAGTGCAACATGTGCACACATTTTGCGTAGAAGCAGATAACAAAGTAAAGTGATGTATGTAGAACTCATGGTACACTAGCACAAGTCAGCACTTCTGCTTGCAAGCATTAGATGAGTGACTGGTTGTGACAAGATGTCATTCAAAGCTTACTTATGCATATGCTGTGAGAGCCTGAAGAATTCTAGACATCTAAGGAGCTGAGTCCCAGAAGAAATGGTTTGGCCTCCCATAATGACAGGGAGTGTGGCTTTTCATTGGCTCACTGCTCAAAGCAGCAATTGGCATTCTATGATGCATCTCATCCTGTGATTACATCCCTGCAGTTTTTTTAATTTCAGATAACAGTGCAATCGTTCAGAACTGCGCTGTAATTTGACAGTTATGAGGACAAAGTCACCAACCTTATATCCCAAAACTTTAAGCTGCCAGGTCTTAATTCCTTAAAACATTCACAGGAGAGTTTATAAAGGAATCTTTTGAACCACAATGAGCTGAGGAAAATCCAAATACTTTACATGAAAAAGTAGGAGGCTTGACTGAGCCAAACCAGAGCCTTATTGCCTCAATATTATTAATTTGTATTTACCTTAAGAGCTTGTCTAAGGTGGCTTACAGTGTGAGATACACTGAACTTAAGTACTTACAATTTTTTACCTACACACAACAGACTAATCTATAACCTAACTCAGGCACACACTGAATTTTCAGGGGAAATTGAATGCATTGCATACTGCATTTTTACATTCATGGAAAGCCTATGAACATGGGGAGAACCTTTAAACTTCACACACTCAAAGGTAGAATTTCAACACATTTCCCAAGAGCTGTGAGGTGCCAGTGCTTCTTGGTGGATCATTGCGCACAGCATATTGCATCTACTTTGGTAGGAATCTCAAGGTATAAAAAGCAATATTAGCCTGAAAAAAAATGCATTTAACAGAAAAGAAATATAGTGTGCTCAAATCTTGTGTTAAAACCCATTATCCTAATTTTGTTTTTTGCATTTTCCACGAGTTCATGTTTCTATGTATGTACGGTTTCAGCACAACACCGCGAACCAGCTGGTGAAACTGTTGCCCCTCAAAGAATGAAAGATACAAGTTTGGTTGAGCAGAACAACAAAATTTTTGGAGGTAGGGTGGCACTGGCAATGTTGCAACAAAGAATCACCTACTGTTCAATCTGAGTCATCACAGCAGATGTCCACGCATGATTTGTAAAATCACGAGAAAAAGACCAGCAGTCTTTTATGGCAGACTTTTCTGCCATAGTTAAAAAAACATATTTAGCTGTAAATGGAGAGGGAAGGGCAGACTACTTCTTAATCCAAATTTTCCTTTCAGTGCAAGGAAAAATGGTGAGTGCCAATTTGCTCTTCTAGTTTCTGTGTATCTCATTGAAAAGCAAAGTTTTGTCTAGTTTTGTGACCCTGGAAGTATGGACTCAAGTTGGCTTCAGCTGTCACACCGGAACAGGGGCTCACAGTTCAGAACAGGCCCATATCCCTCTGAGAGGATAACAAGGGGTTTTTCTGCAAGACTGAGCCCAAAATGGATCTGTGGCTGTAATTGGCTGTCTGGAGATGACGGGATATATGTGAGATGAATATGCTGTTTGGAACAGATGGGTACAGCACAATAAAGGTAGGTACTCATGATAAAATTGTTCTCACTAGAATGACTGTAACAAGGTAGAGTTGAGAAGTCAGGGCTTTCTGAGTTTTACTATGGCAGTCAGAGCTGACAGGCTTCCGGCTCAAGTGCTTCCAAAAGGTGATATTACAGTAATTTTGCAAATAATCTGTAGCTATTTATAGATATTTCTCTTCCTTTTTATCCAACAGATATTTACTTATTAGAAAATAAGAGCAGCGTTAATTTTGAAATAGCCAGTCATTTACAAAGGTTTGTCTTTATATGATTAAAAATTGTAAAAAATTATAAGGATGTTTGTGACGTTAATGCAAAGGAGGGGCATACCTCAGCATCCATGACACATTCAAAAGACAAAGTTGAAATATTTTGTCACATCCTTTGTCTGAACCTGCACTTAAAGGTCAAAGGCCATAACTGTCAATTAGCAGATTTTCCAAATGTGCACTGGACAAAAAAGGCTAAAAAAGTGCTAAGACCCATAGTCGTTGTTCCAGAGGTCCAAGAGGGGAAGTAACTTTTGCTTGTTAGTAAAATATTGGAATCACTGTCGTACTTCTGAACGAGGTGTTGCAGAATTTGAGGGTGTGGCTCAGCAGTAGGAAGGGAGGGTACGTCACATTTTTTTGAAGGAAGAAATCCTTGTTTGAAGAAAAATTATGGGAGTTTTCTGATGTCAGTTCTTTTTCAATCAGTTTAAATTAGATGGGGAATTACATTACTGAAAAAGACGTACCTTATAAATGAAGCACAGCAACATTCGGAACTCTAACAAGTTTCCTTGCCAACAGATACAGGAAAACATACTGCATGTGAAACTATGAGAAGGAAAACAGTCTTCTTTGTTAGTTTTACTAGCGTAAATAAACTGTAAGCACCATTCTGCAGAAAATGCCAAGAGTAAAGGGCATGCTAATAAGAGAAGACTGATGGGTTTCAACCAGAGGCATGCCTAAGGTATTTGGCACTTGGGGCAGATTTTTCATGAATAGACTGAGGTGGAAAACATCAGCACTGGCCCACCCACTCCAAAACATTAAGTAATTACAGTCATGCATCGCATAGCGACATGCCGGTCAGTGATGGACCGCATATGCAATGGTTGTTTGCAGCCTAAGAGCAGGTGTGTAGTAGGCTATACCATCTAGTTTTGTGGAAGTACACTCTACGATGTTCGCAAAAATAAAGAAAACGGCACATTTCTCAGAATGTATCCCTGTTGTTAAGCAACACATAACTAATGGACCAGGAATAACCCTGTAACACTACAATGGTTAAACTCAACTAGTTACAGATATTGAGCAGCAATGCTTATGGGAGACCCAAGGTTCTCCATAATGTATTGCTGCTCCATGAGTTATTGCGGCGTTATGGTGGATTGAGGACCCTCTGAGTTCAGCAGCTAGGGTGAGTGAGTCATACACTATGTGCATGGGTATGTTAACTTGCTGATGAAAATTCAGGTTAACATCCTCATTATCTGGTCTTCTGTTTTCTGTTCATAACACTGATGACAGAGGCAGGTTGTCACAATACTAAGAAAGTATGTGGCAAAGCAAAATGTGCTCAGGAAAGAACCCAGGGATTTATTGCATTGTGTTTTATTTATCTTCATCTGTTCTGGTCATTCCAAAACTTACTATAAGATTTAAGAATTCAGATGTTATATTTCTATTGGAGCTACAGATTAATGCAATGACATATTGTATATTTGTATATAGTAGATTATATCCACATAGATAAATATAAATATCTATATTTGAGTTATAAATGTTGATTTTAAAGAGAATTAGTTTGTTGTCTTTGGTTGGCTGTGAAAGAGACCAGCAGCAGATAGCGTATAAATTATGTTGTAAATTTTGTCAGTCGCTCTGCAGTGGTTTGTGCTTTCCGTTGCTCTTTAACCTGTGTGACCCCAGTAAAACTTAAAATGAAATACTGTTCAAGGTCACAAAGACATTTTTTCAGTGCACAAGAGTACAGCTTTCTAGATTATGCTTAAAATTAACTGAATGAGAACTTTCTAGCCCAAGTTTAAAGTCTCAGGGTCAGTTCCTTGTTCTGGCTGGTGTTGCTATCAACATGTTTGACTACAGTTTTTGAAATTATGTAAATTCAGTGTAGGATTGGTAAGGTTTTCAGAATTTTTAGGTGTGGTCTAAGGTGTGTCTCTAGTAGTGTGAAGTGCAACGCCAAGCAAGTGGGGACAGGGTTGGGATCAACATCCCCTTGGCTGCTACAGGTAGCTCCCTGACACGGCTTCTTGCCCACACTTGCCGAATACCTCAAAGCTGTCCAGACGTCCCCTTCCCAAATGACTACCTACCTAATGCAACAGATGCTCCCAGAGGGCATTCAGGTGGACTTAGAAGCCATGTAGGTGCCCCATATCCCATGGGTTCACTCACAACCAAGCACTGTCATTTCATACTAGAATCAGAGCTATACTAGAGACCGTGCCTTTGTGCTATGACAGGTTTTGTGACAGGTTGCTGAGGTCACTGGATTGATGAGGTACTTTGTACCATGTTGTTAATGTTGTATACTGTGCAATGTGCCCATCTTTTTCAATGATGAAAGCCAGTTTGTAATGTGGTGTAACAGCTGGATCAACCCTGGGTTCATTATTGGCAGCTGTCATTCACCAAATGCCTATACTGTACTTGGATTGCAGCTGATTGAGTGAAGCTGGATTCATGGACAGGACTGAGGCTTTGAAAAGAAGCTGCAAAAGCAAACTTAAGGTTTTTTACTAAACAAAAATTCAAATAAAGACACATGCAACCACATTTAGAGCATATGATTAGGAGTGCTCTGTTTTGAAATTGCGCTGGAATTTGGTTAAGGAAAAATGTCAATAAAAAGTAAGAAAATGCATTTTAGGTTGCAGATGGTGATGAGGGGGGTCCTGTAGTGGTCAGCAACACCCAGCCATACTTTGCCAGGGAGCCTGCGAACACAACCCCTGCTCACATGTCACAACTATGACTACACAATTGAAATGCAGCTTCGAGGGTGTTTGAGAGGGTTGTAGATTAAAGAGATTAAACAGATCCTAGTTGCATGACAGGGAATGTTCCAGATAGAAAGTTAGGAGCAAGGTGAGGAGGACATTGAAAATGACTGCTTGCATTTTAAATGCAAGTAAGAACAGGGCAGCTGCCAGAGGAAGTGTGGGCTTGATGGTTGGTGCTTTTGCTAGCTGGTAAAGTGCTGTAAACCTATACAGATATGGATAAAGAAAGAAGTTGAAGAGGCACTCTTGGTGAAATTTGACATCTTATCTGAGACCAGATCTATTGTCAGTGCTTCAAACAGCTGAGACAAAGGATGTTAGCAATGCATTTGATAAAAACAGAACAACGAAAGAAACAAGGAACCATTTTCTGGCAAATTTGTCATGCTTGAAAAATAGTTTGACTTTTTCCATCTGACATCAGAACCTGGCTAATGGCTACAAAACTTGCCTTGTGGTATCTGAATGGCCACTGAGGGAGGTCTACCTTTATGCCTTTCATTAGTGCTCAAGAAGTCCAAAGGCACCAATGTCAGATTGCTGGAGGTAATATGGTTGGCACTGGTAAGGAGACACAGAGGGACATAACTACAAAAGCTACAAGTAAAAGGCCTGTTTGTTTTTAATGTCAGCAACCTGGCCACAAGGTTTCTGTATCTTCAGTGCTAAAAAATTAAATTAGTTGGTTAGTCTTAAGTTCAAAGAGCAGAAGACAGACCTCAGGTTAACCATAGCAGGACAGACTGAGTCTGTAATTCAGTGTCTGTGACTGGACAGTAAAAGCGCTTATAGATCTGATAAGTGCAATGTTTTTAGTGTTGTACAAGGCGGATCTGAAAGCACACCTAAGGGCAGAGGTCATTGTCAGTAGAAATGGCCAGACATATATACTGAATGTTGGTATGACTGATGCTGTGCCTGCTGATCAAATCTTGGGAGGGAAGCACCTCTATGTGATTTATTGTGAGCCAAGCAAAGTAAAAGGGATAAATCAAGGTTAAAACTAGAGATTTGACTGTGATGGAAAAGCCAGGAATTCTGAAGTAGAGATTAAGGAAAATGCCAGTTAGAATTATTGTAGAACACTGGACAACCAACAGTATTGAACATTTAAAAGTCAACAGTATGATGTCTTTTTTGCATCCATTACTGTAAACATAATTAAAAGAACACATACAATACACAGCAAAAGATGATGGGAAACATCCACCATCCCACCACTACCAAGTGGGACATGTTAAAAAGAAAAGCTACTGAAGAAGCAATTTGTAACAACCAAGTTATTTCAAAGAAAACAGCAGCTGTCAACAGAAAAATCATTAGGGCTGTGAAGGAAAATGCCAAAATAGCACAGGAATCACAGACAATCTGGGGAGTACAGGGGTGAAAGTATCAAAATTCAGTATTTACAGAAGACTCAGAGAAGAACTACAGATGCTACACTGTAAGATGCAAACCCATTAGCACCAAAAATATGATGACCAGATGTGCATCTGTAAAAAGGTTATGAGATATAAGCATGTTATGGACAGATGAGGTAAAGTTAAACTTTTATTAAAGTGATGCAAGAATGTGGAAAAAGCAGGACTGCACATGATCCTGAGCACATCACGTCATCTGTGAAGCATGAAGGAAGCCATGTTTTGGCTTGGGCATGTCTACTTCTGCAACTGGCCCATAGGTCTTTACTGGGGGTGTACATGGTGATGGTAGTAGCAGAACGAGTACTAAAGTGTACAGAAACATCCCGTCTTCTCATTTCCAAAAAATGTCTCCAAAACTAATTTAGCAGGAGTTTGTGATACAGCAAGATGTTGACCCAAAGCAAAGTACACACTTAAACTAGAAGTTTATCAGAAAGAAAAGGTGGGATATTTTAAGCAGGCATGTCAGTCTCGTGGTTTATATCCATCTAAACTTCCATTTGAGCTGTTAAGAAGGAAATTGAAGTCAGAAAACCCATAGAAAGGATCAACCAAAAGAGGGTGCTGACAGAGTCTGATAATATCATCACTTAGCTGCAGATTTCAGGCAACCAGATACTAACATTATACAGCTTTAATTTCTGCCTGTAAATGTCTTTGTCACAATATTTGTGCTCAGTTGAAAAAAAGACACCAACCCAATGTTGTATAATGCATAGAAAAGATATTAGGAAGAAAAAAAGCTTGCATTCTGTTCATGTTCATGTTCATGCTCTTATTTTGACCTGGAATATAGTGGTGTGGTTACCACACAGTTACCCCAGTGGTCCAAGCAGTTGTTCTAGTAGACGGTGCAACTGTGTTTCTTTAAATAAGTAAAATTTATTTGTGTTGAAGTAAAGTGATGATGATGTTACAGCAATAACTCATTGTTATGGGTTTACTGGCTTAGCCAGTTTGACATTGCTGGCAGGAGAGCTTGTACAGCTTTCATTCTCTTGTTGAGTTTTAGTCATGTCAGATTATGTAATGTAGGTCACTTGAAGTTCTTCATAAGTCCAGCATGGCTGCTGGGGGAAAGGAAGGAAAAGGTTAAATACCATGAAATATCATGGGAGTGAGGCATCCAGTTTCTTTGTAAGTGAAGGCAAACACTAAGAAATGCCATTTTTAAAGCTTTTAATTTAATGTTCTGATGATTTTTTTCCCCAAGAAACATAGACTTACTCAAACCATAACTTTAATAATTACAAGATTTTGGTGTCCTGAGTTGTGTACTGTACTAAATGTATGCTTCTTCAAGGCTTAGGATCAGTTCAATAGCACCACTTCCTAGTTTGTAGAATATGGAATCAGGATGAATGTGACTCTTTGTTGTGGCAAACCAGAGTTTTTTTTCTGTTTGCACAGTTTTCAGCACAGTGACCAGAAAGAAGTGGCAGTATATTTCTAAAGGCTGGCAGAGTGTGAACTACTTGGCATTTTGCTGTTTGAATGGGCTGGACTGATTTATATACAGGATTTTCACAGTGCTGACAAAGGGAGTTTTTTTTCTTTTTGCTATTCATTACCGTATACGTTGAAAAAGTTATCTTCAAAGTAATAAACTGAGCTGGACTGATTGAAGTTTGAAGTCCCACTTCTGAAGCCTTCTGAAGCATTGATTGAAAGGAATATGGTGTAGTACAATGGACAGACATTGGACAAAAAGACAGAATTTTATAAACGAAAACCCAGGTCTGAATTCATTTGCATTAGATGGAACTTTAAAGTGAGAACAATCTTTGACCAGATCTACTTTATGGAAGCCACCTAGTGAGCATGCAACTTCACTGGGAGTTTTACTGGTTTACAGAAAACTGGTTTTATTGAGTTACAAAGCTATCATATAGCTATCTAGAAGTGTCATGATGGCACAGCATGTAGTGCTTGCTGTCTCAATCCCTCTGAGCTGTTTGGGTATGGGTTCTATTCCAGCTCAGTCTGTGCTGAGATTCCATGTGTCTGGATTGGTTTCCTCCAAAGACATGTAGGCAAGGTATACAAAAATACAACATTCTGCAAACAGCCATAGTGCCATCTAAACTAGATGCTTGTGGTAACTGTAATAAAAAATTGTAATACTTAACTGTCTTGGTGGAAGGAAAGCTGTTAAGCATAAAATGTATATGTGCTCTCATTCCTAGAAAAAGATGTGCACACAATGGTGTTTTTTCAGTATTGCAAGATACTATTATTATCAATATTATGTTTTGCTGCCCACCACCGTAAACTTCAAAAGAATGAACACTGGCAGCTAACTCCAGCTATACCTAACATCCTGAAATAAGTCTGTGATATAGGGAATTACATTTTTAGAGGAGTTTTCAGTCAATTTTTTCTTGTCATTGATTTTAGATGGTATGGTCAATAAATTGTAAGACTGGCTGCTGTATGGCCCTGATGCAGCACTTGCAGTATAGCAGCATTCGCCAGCAACCAGTCTTGGAACTTATTGACAATATCACTTTATTGTTATGCTTAACATTATCTAGATAAAGCTTTTGCCCCAAGAACTTTAGAGATAGGTTAAATGTCAAGTGAAAAAGTACTTGCAAAATAACTGTAACTAATCTATTATATTGTACAATAAATATCACTTATTCTGTTATTGCCATAGTTATTAAATTAATTTGTATCTGTCTGTGCTGAACAATAATGCAAAGTGTTCCTGTGGTATGGAGAGACTGCTCAGGGGAGCCTTGGCAATGTCTTCTGTAATGTGTAGGCGCAGCTGATCTGTTGCTTCCACATGGATGCATGCCCCAAGGATTAGGCATGGCAGATACAAAAAAATACTTGTAACCCCTTGTTGACCTCCAAAATCCATATATAATCCATATATAATGACAGAAGGATTATGGGTGTGGGTCTGCTTGGTATACCAAGCCCTCTGACCTCCCTCTTCACAAATATTCACCTTAGGTAAACCTGCCTTAGGGGCTGGTGGCACAGATAGAAGGGGTCGCTCATTAATCTCTGCGTCTGAGATTTATTGGAATCCCTCCTGTCAAAGGGACACTGTCCACCCAATTCTTTTTGACAAGGTGGCTAAGCTCTAGCCATAGCCATAATCTGTTCATTTAGTCAAATTCAGTCATTGTGCTGGTGTTCATATGAATGTGGTGGAAAACCCATATATGTTTGTGACCTTTATGTGGATTTTTGCCATTTTTTGATTTACAGCTGTGGTGCAGATTGCAAAATGCTTCAAATAATGTACTAATTTGAAGCTAAATATTTTCTTACACTGTTCTCTTACCACCAGAAAGGCACAACATAAGCTCAAGACCTTTGTTGCTACTTGTTCTGCTTTTTTTTTTAAAAAATGTTTGCAGTTAACACATAAATGGTATATACCGACTATAAATTTTGTAGTGACTATGTAACCATATAACTAACATGTCTATATGTCCTGGACAGGTCCTTTGGATCAGGGGTGAAATAGGCATGGATTTTTGGAGATGAAATAGGCAAAGGGGATATATTTCTTACAGTTATGTTGACTGAATAATATTGGACTAAATTTGAGTTTTGTTTAATTATATTGTCTTTTTCTATTGATATGCAAACATATTTTACATACTTTTTATTTCCCACTCCCCAGTCAGGAAGTATAAGAAAACTATGAAGCTCTTTGAAGATATATTTCTCCAAGTTTGACGGAGAGCCATCCGACAGCATGATGAGATGCTTCATGCTGAAATCCACCTGAGGGGTGCACACATGTGCTGACTCTGACCCCAGTTGAAACTGGAAACTCATCTGAAGGAATCCAGAATGCCACCTGAATATTAAGCAAAAAGTCAAACATGTGTGGCCCAGATGGCTGTCACAATATTCAGTTTGCATTTTTTTTCATGTCAGTGAAGAAATCATGTAGCTTTTTGTCAGTGTCAGTGAAGAAGCTTAATTTAGTTGGCTATTTATTGAAATGCAACTGTTTGTGATGTTTTTATTTTTTTTTAAATTAGTATGAGAATGAATATTCCTAGTTTGTAATGTGTCTGGTTGAAAGAAACACATTCCCTTCCTCATGCAACACACAGCATCGTTTGACTAGGCTGCAACTAACATGCTGTATAACCCAAGGCACCAAGCATGAGTTACAGTATCTTAACATGTTGTGTGCCTGTTTTAGGATTTTTTTGTATTACCAAGGTGGTGTGGAATGAATGAGACCAAAAGTAAAAGAGCTGGATGATAGTTGGAGAATTTGGGCAGACACTTTGCAGAAAAGAAAATCCCCCTTTACCATACAGTCATTTGCATTTCAGATCTGTAAAGGAGTTTAAAGTAAAACTACTGAGTCTCCTCATGGACACTGCAGTCTTTTTTTTGGATCAAAACACACATTCACTCAAAAGTGGTACTGCCCATTTGTTCCCCTTACCCCAGAGTGCTGGCTTGTTAACAAAGGTTACCCTTTGCTCCTACTCTCCCCGCTCCTTCTGTATCTGGAAAATTTCCAGAGCATTAGTGTCACATTGAAATGTTTTATGGTTCCTGGCACAAAAGGGCTGTCCTCTTGTTTCCACTAAAATGTCCAAAAAACATAAATACACCTACTGAATGTCATGCAGCATTGTGCCTTTCAGATTTTTTTCAGCTTTTTGTTATTGTTTCTTATTCAATTTAATGTCTATTCTATCCTTTTAATAAAAAATTTTTGTCAACTTGAATACATGCTCTTTCTTTAAAATAGCTACTGATATGTATTATCGTTTCTTTTTTTAACTGAAATTTCTTGGACCAAATCTGCACATCAAATGCATTAATGTGTTAAAAATATTAATGTTGTCATTAGTAGGCCTCTTCAATCTGCCTTAACGCTTTTTTCTGCTTCATTGCAGCCGACCAGTTTGTCTGTAAAACTCCAGCTATTGCAGACATTGTTATCCTTGTTGATGGCTCATGGAGCATCGGCAGGATAAACTTCCGCCTGGTTCGCACTTTCCTGGAGAACTTGGTGAGCGCCTTCAATGTAGGATTTGACAAGACCCGGATAGGTGAGTGAAGCCACCTGTTAATTAATATTCATCCTGGCGCTAATATTTACTCCTTTTTTGTCATTCTCTTCACTACCAAATCACACTGCAGCCCCCAGTAGTGCTACTGTCATCATCTTCAGCACCAAGCTAATAAGCAAAATAGCTACCATGGTTAACTAGTTATGCTAAACTCCCAGTTCCATCTGTTGTAACAGTGAATTTTTCTGTACAGGGCTGGCCCAGTATAGTGGTGATCCCAGGATTGAGTGGCACCTGAATGCCCATACTACCAAGGATGCTGTGATTGATGCAGTGAAGAACCTACCATACAAGGGTGGGAATACACTGACAGGTACAATGATATTTTATATTCATTGTTAATGTTCATTCAGAGTTTCTCTTCAGCAATTATGTGTTTTGTTGTTTCTGCTGTAATCATGCTAAACCATTTGAATTGTTGTCCACCAGAGATAAGATTGCCCGGTACCATTAACAAAGGCCTACTGGTTTTATGGGGACTTTTTAGTCAATGATATACCATGTCCAACTCAAAGAACTGAGATTACATTGATACACACGTATGCACTGATTCCATGTCTGACCACTAGTTGTACCTGCCACTGAGCCAGATACCAGATACATGCATATGTCTATGTGAAAGCCATGGGAGGCAGCTTGGGTAGGACTCTCTCAAATCATGTTATACTTATGCTTCTGTAGGTCTTGCTC
This sequence comes from Heterotis niloticus, assembly GCA_018136845.1. Lineage (NCBI taxonomy): Eukaryota > Metazoa > Chordata > Actinopteri > Osteoglossiformes > Osteoglossidae > Heterotis > Heterotis niloticus. The sequence continues at coordinate 31,406,806 of CM030888.1, read as the reverse complement.
TGACCTACATCCTGGAGAACAGCTTCAAGCCTGAGTCGGGGGCCAGACAGGGTGTTCCCAAAATCGGTATTCTGATCACCGATGGAAAATCGCAGGATGATGTCATCCCCCCAGCACAAAATCTACGGGATGCAGGGATTGAGGTTTTTGCTATTGGTATGAAGAGCCACAGCCTGAAAAGTTATACATGCTTCTTTACATTGTATTTTAAATTCTTCATTTTACATTTTGATGTGGGGAACATTTTGAAAAATGAGACTGAATGTGGGGTAGAGGACACCACTAGCAACTAATAATGCCTGGATTGTTTGGGCATAGATTTGAATCTGACTTCTGTCTGCAGTTTGAATGCTCTCCCCATATCTTTGTAGGTTTTCTATCATAGTCCAAAGACATACACTTCTGGTTTATTGATGACTCTATATTATTGTGTGTGGGGGGGGGGGGGGCATCTTATCCAGGGTATGCACTTCTTTGCCTACCACCCGTTGATTCTAAGATGGGCTAAGGACCACTATGATTTTAACAAAGGGTTAACAAACATGAGTATAGGGAAGATTTTGGTACTTAGCATTCTAACTTACTTCTACTCATTTTGTGAAGCATCAGTACAGTGTCAAGAATGAATGTTTTGAAAATGAGTCATTCTACTACATTTTTAAACTTTTGCTGGAGAAAAAGTTTTTTTTCAATTAGCAAATTTTAAAAAAGAAATCCTAGTAAAATATGAGTCAAACTGTCAAGCTGCGGTATGTCAGAATGGAACAGACATGTTGTGACTCGATATGTTTCCTGAGCCAAGGTGTGAAAAACGCAGACGAGAATGAACTGAAGGCCATTGGTTCACCACCTGTGGACACACACGTCTACAATGTTGCTGACTTTAGTGTCATGAGCACCATCATAGACAGCCTCACAAGAACAGTGTGTGACCGAGTGGAGCAGCAGGACAAGGACATCAAAGGCAAGGCTTGGAGCTCTTCAAGAAAGCTTTATTTGTCCTTTATATTCCTGTATTAAATGAAAAATATACCTGTATTTATTCATTTCATAGAATGACAATGAGCATAAAAATATTAAATCCAGGTACTCATTACCTGTACACACATATATATTCTATATATGGAGCATTAAATGTAAACTTGGTAGTATTCATGTGAGGCGCAGATTAGTTGATGCTTTAATTTGGGTTTGCAGGTTTATCTTAACTTTATCTGTCCATTTTTTGGAGAATGTGAAGGACTTGGTTCTGGTCCTAATAATGTATATTTTTTCTCATTTTGAATGGATGGACATGTCCTTTTAGGAGATTCGAGTAGTCAGACCACTGCACTATCCCCCTGGGACCTTGTAACGTCAGAGGTGACAGCCAGGAGTTTTCGGGTGTCCTGGACTCATGCTCCTGGGGCAGTGGAAAAGTACCGTGTTGTTTACTATCCCACAAGAGGAGGACAGCCAGATGAGGTGAGCTCTATAAAATTTCTTGCACCAAATCTGCACATCAAATGCATTAACCTGAAAAGTGGAATCAAAAGTAATGTGAACCAACAGAGCTATATAGATTGAAGTAGAACTGGAGCAACAGCTCAAAGCATTTTCTACAGTAATCAAATATTTCCAAGTATTATGTTATAATATTTATTATATTTTTCTCTTGCTCATTCTGCTCAACTGATGCTGGAACGTGGTCACACTGTGTATTTGTCCATTCCAGATAGTGGTGGATGGCAGTGAGAACTCGGTGATGCTACGCTACCTGAATTCTCTGACCGAGTACCAGATTGCCGTCTTTGCTGTGTACACGTCCTCTGCCAGCGAGGCCCTCAGGGGCAGTGAGACCACCCGTGAGTGCGCTGGCACTTAGCCTTTCAATGCCGCTACCTCATCGGAGCAAGAGGGCCTAAGGCAACTATGCCGTACTGTAGCAGCACTGTTCAGGAAACAATAGCCATGTTCACACAGCACATTTTCAAAACACAACCTGGGACCAATGAGACAGAGCTGCATAAAGGACCTCAGAGTGAAAATGGAGCAATAGCTGGGACATCTCAGTTGCTAGGATGTAGTGTGCACCCTGTTACAGGAACTTGAATGTATAACCATTATTAGGATCTCAGTGCTACCTCTGTATTTGTTTCAAGTGGCCCTACCCATGGTGAGCGACCTGGTGCTGTATGATGTGACCCATAACAGTATGCGGGCGAGCTGGAAAGGAGTGGAAGGGGCATCTGGGTACATGGTCCTGTATGCTCCCCTGTCTGATGCTGACTCTGCTGATGAAAAGGAGGTGAGGGATGATGCAAGAATGAGAACACCACACAATGAGGAGATCCATATGGCACATATTGTGGCTGTTCTGAGTACAATGAATTTTACTTTTACAGCCAAAGAAAACAGAAGCATCTTTAGCATTGTTAGAATACTCAGTTTGGTTTAAGAATACCTTAATTAAGCAATGTATTATTTACACCTGTACCTCATTACATATTTTTGAAGATACAAATACTCCAGATATTTTAATGTACATCTAACTTTAATGTTGCTTCATGATATTAAAGGATAATAAACTGCTGTCCAATCACCTTTGTATCCTATATCATAGCTTAGTTTTCAGGATAGCGGTATGCTGATACCTTGCATGATAATAAACAAACAAACAAACAAGCAAACAAACAAATAAATCCCATCCATCTATCTGTTATCCTCAACTGCTTGTCCTTGTCAGAAATAAAGTGTAAAAGTCATACATTGATTGGATGTTTTAATTCAAGAGATTAAGCTATATGATTAAAATTGTATTAATTGTGATTATAAAGTAAGGTACAGCAGTATTTGGTTTTCACACTTAAGCACAATTCTTCATTAGTGTATGTAGATGTTCTTTAAACTAAATGGGTTTTACTTTGAGATCACAGGCCTTTCTGTTCTGTTACTCTGCACCCTATTAGTTAATAACAGGGACCCCCTTTTCCTTTGTAGGTGAAAGTGGAGGGGTCTGTGAATGAAATTGAGTTGGAGGGACTCAAACCTGCCACAGAGTACACTGTAACAGTGTATGCCATGCATGGGGAAGAGGCCAGCGACCCTATGACCAGCCAGGAGACTACAGGTGAATGTTCTCCACTTTCAGGCATGTCAGATGTTTGCACAGTGAGTGGGAGTCTCAAGTTTTTATATTTTATGTCTGTTTGTAACCTAGGTTTACTGTTTTCTGTTTGAAAAAAAATCTTGATGTGCAACAGTTCTTCACTACTTAGCAGTTATGAAAGTCAGAGACAGAATAAAAAAAGCAGACTTGAAAGTATGTGAACTCTATGTCAACATGTGTGTCCTGTCTACAGCACCGCTTCTCCCCCCCCGGAACCTTCAGTTCTTAGATATTGACCACAGCTCTGCCAGACTGACCTGGGAAGCCACATCCAGAAAAATCAGAGGTTACCGCATCATGTATGTGAAGACTGATGGTGTCCAGCCAAATGAGGTGAGCTCACAGGCATGGAGACTTCCACACACACTTGTGAGGATTTCACACCCCAGCCAAAGAAAGTAAGGATCTACACTACTGCCACCTAGCAAAGATATAATGAACCTGGTGTTGAGTAGTGAACAGAGTGTTTAATTACATGGGCCACTAAGCTTAAGGCTGTAGATTCAAGTGTTATTATTAAAGTAATCTAATTCTAATTATCTAATTCAAGTATTATTTTACTGAATTGTGTTTCTGTGTTTCCAACATTGTGCTGTAGTACCTGAGATTACTGTACATATCCCAAATTTCTCCAGTTATAATTACACAGGTGTATGAATATGTAAAACACTGTAAGACTGACTGAAGAAAAATGTTAATTGACTGTTGTAGTTCTAATAAGAATACCGGTAATAAAACTTGTCAATGTTGCAAGAATATTCTGAGGGTGTTCCTTTAATGCCTGAGAGTGCTATAAGTTGTGCTCATTGTGGTTTGATCCAGGTGGAATTGGGTAAGGTCACCACTCTTCAGCTTCGGAACCTGACATCCCTGACGGAGTACACAGTAGCCATCTTTGCCCTGTATGACGACGGACAGGCTGAACCCTTAACAGACAGCTTCACAACCAGTAAGTGTGAATTATTATTCAAAACAGTGCTTGTCGGTGCTTCAGCTCAGCTGCACCAGAAAGCATACATCTGTATTAAAGTTTAAAGTCGGAGTAATATGACATGTTGCATGTAGTGGGGTGGGGCTTTGCTATAGAAGGTGTCACTAAACCAAGTACTGTAAATCAGCTGGTTCCATGAAGCATTTTGAAATTTTGTAGGATTTTGCACACTTTAAATTGAATATATAAATCATTGCCCCATGGTAAGCTTTGTACACAGCAACACCTCACTTTTGTTCATGCCATGTCCTTTAAGTTTAGATGCTCCCAAAGCCTCGTTGAAACCCTTACCAGACCAGAGTGTGTGAGTAGATCAGATGATTTGTAGAAGCCAGCAGCTAAGTACACAGGAGCACCTGTAGTTACTGTTCCAACGTGCGCTGGAATTGAACTTTGCTTTGTGTGAACTGGAAAACTGCCACAACTGGGGTGACTGGGACCTTGAGCTGTCACCACAGCTGTTTTCATTCACAATCCGTGGACATTTTCTGCTCTGCATTGGGGGTCAAAGAGGATTCTTCCAATGTCTTTCTCTTGATTTATTACATAGGGAAGCATATATTATCCTTCAGATTATACATTGCCTGGGGTAAATGACAGAGTGCAACTTGGTTCCGTTATGTGCCTGTCACATTCTTGCATTTTTTTGGTCAGATATTACATTGTATTGCAGTAGACATAGCTGGGGATTGCAGACTTTTCTAAATTTACACTGGTTTGAACTCATTGAGGCCTATTGTGTCCTGTTCAGAGATGGTTCCAGAACCCCAGGGCCTCAGAACCAGCGACGTGTCGGCAGACAGTTTTCGGGTTAGCTGGAAGCATGCTGCCTCAGACACTGCACTGTACAGGCTGTCCTGGACACCTATCAAAGGAGGGGAGCCCAAAGAGGTCAGAAATGGTCGAACTATGGTGATGTCCTAGACTGATGCTCAGGTTATGGTTTAGTTTGTAAGGATAATATTGGTTTTCTATCCTTAAGAAGGTTTGATCTGTGTCGCATCCAGTACTTATAACTAGGGAAGTAATGAATTATTTGCTCCACTTACAAGCAGTGATACTCACTTTAGTGAATTTAAAAAGTTGGAATGTATTTGAAAGTTTAGTCAGTTGAAAGGAAGCTGACTTTGTTCTGTCTTGTGCTAACACAAAAATGGCTATTGTCTTGGATACCATTTCTCTTTGAAAGATGATTTTGGACAGTAATGTGGACACCATCCTACTGAGTGGTCTAAAGCCACTGACAGAATACGAGGTGTCCTTGTCTGCTATGTACAACGATGAGAAAGAGAGTGACGCAGTGGCCACATTGGTGTGGACAAGTAAGAAAACACAAATCTTATGCCACTTACCTAAACTGTCCTAATATCTTGAGATAGAAGAAATCTACTGCATCTTCTTTTTCTTCTTCTATCTTTTTATATTTTGTGTTCTTTACCTTCCCTCTTCTTTGTCAGGCAATTTTGTATCTAAATGTACATTTATATACATTTAATAGAACAAAAGCAATTTAATGCAAATTTTTATCCCTTTTTCTTCAAGTGGAAAGCACAACAACTGTTGCAACCACAACATCAGGTAAAGTATGTTGTGTTTTATCTTTTTTAATTGTAGGTTGGTCTTTAGGTTAACCTGAAGTGGTATAAAAATGAACCTGTTTGCCTGTCTTTGTGAGATAAAGGGAATTTCTGGTGTGCATGCTATACTTCTAGTGTGCTCTTATTGTATATCATTGGAGGACACTGCTGCATGGCCTGTATTGTGTATGCTGTATTGCTGCTTGATGTCGTGTACAGTACCTGGTGACTGTATGTGACTGACACCAACCCATGCCCCTCCTCCAGTGGTGCGACAAAATGTAAAGAACCTACGCATCAGTGAGGAGACCACCTTCAGCCTCCTGTTGTCCTGGGAACTTCAGGACCCCAATGTGAGACAGTACCGCGTGACCTACGTCACCACCAGAGGTGACCGTGCTGAGGAATCAGTAAGTGTGTTCTGCCCTGCAACAATCTCCCCTTCACTTTTCAGAGAGCGTCACTTTTCAGTTTGAGACAGACAGTGGTTGTAACATGCAGGTGACTCAACTGAGCACTATGTATTTCAGACTATTTTTTGATGATGATGTATTTGTTTGTCATGCAGTCAGGACATATGCAAATTTATTTGTTTTGAACAGAAAAACTAGGTCACATGTACACTGCTTCTGCAGAAATTTAATCGTTAGTTTTTTGGAAGTATTTTAATTGTTTTTGAGTTTACCTCATACTTGTAAGGTTTATATCAAGCGTTAAGGTTTTCAGATTTAAGGTTTTGAGTATGTCTGAGTTCTAGTTTCTTACTACCAGAAACTTATAGTATGAAGGCTCAGGTGTCAAATTTGGAAATAAACTGCTCTGTCCAATTCTCATAGTTTTTACAACTTTTTTTAGAAGGTTTAGTCAAATTGAGGACATTGCCCACTAAAATGCTGAAGGTAAAGAGATCTCAAATGGTTAATCACATTTTTCTCAGAAGATTTTTATAAGTAAAATAAAAATGTAAAACATAACAAAGCTTGGCAGTAAAACTTAACAGTTATGTGCTTCTAATGTGCTGACATGGGATTTGTTGTAGAAATGCTGAAGAAAAATTATTAATCTGTATACTTGTTTGCAACCTCATGTATAATGTTATTCATTATTTAACTTTGCTATTTTTAAATTGCTATGACAGATTTCAGCACCACATGTTTCAGGAACAGCTACATAATTTGTGAAAAAAATGTAATGACCAAAAAGCTCACTAAACTGCAGATTTCTGTAGCGTGTCTGAAAAAACACAAATAATTTATGGCAGAATTGTAAGCATTGTAGACTGTGCTATGTAAAATAAAGCACATTTTCATTTAGGTTCTTTTTATGTTGAAATTGTGCATACAAATGCTCTAAGAGTGGTTACTGTAGTTATAGTGTTTGACAGAACTGCTTATTCAGTCAGTACTGACTGTTTGCTATGAATGAGAAAAATTTGGGCAAGGCTAGACGCACTGGGAATTCAAAGAGGATTGAGAGTATAAAGCAAGATTCTTGCACAAACCTTTCAAAAGAAGAATTGTAGCAAGGTACGTTGCAGTTTCAGCAATCAGCTGCCTCTTGTTAGTTATTCTAGCACCATTTCTATATACAAGCTTTTGGAATTTTTTTCTATATGTTGTCAAATTCATTGGATTTTTTTTCTTACCATATATGAGAAACGGGGCATGTTAACCATATGCATGTCATTACCAGCTAATTTTTGCAAACAGGCATTACATATTAGGTGACAAAGTTTGTAAATCTGTGTAATAACAAGGGGGACATGGGAGAGATATATCCCTTCAATTTTTAATCAAGCCTAGTTTTTCACCACAAAATTTGTATATAACCCTTTCAAATCCTTTTTGTAATTCTTTTCAGCCATCAGTACTGGACAATGTGTTACTTCACTTGGTTCAAGATGATCTTCTTAGTCAAGATTAAATTGTAATGTACCTGGTTGCATAAATGCTGACGTTTTAATACAGGGATACAGCACAATGATTTATTTATTTTTAGTTACACAGAATAACACATTGATTAATATGTTTTTCAGGTCTTAATAATAGTTTAGAGCAACATGGTTTCCCAGCAAGTTGTGCTGCTTCAAGGTGTGGGTTTCAGTCAAGCTCAGTCTCTATGGAGTTTGCATGTTCTCTCTGTATCTAAGGGGGGTTTTTTCTGGGTGCTCTGGTTTCCTTCCAAAGTATACAGAAATGTGTTTCAGGTTAATTGGACACACTTAATTGCCTCTGTGTGTGTGTGTGTGTGTGTGTGTGTGTGTGTGTGTGTGTGTGTGTGTGTGTGTGTGTGTGTGTGTGGCAAACCGTTGATAGATCAAGTGAGCAGTTTAACAGGTTGATTAATTGTGAGTCTTTACAGTCATTTTGGATTATAGTTAAGACTGACTTGTAGATTGTAACTGTGTCTCACCTATTGGTAACACCTTAACACCTCTTAATGCTGTAGGTTCACAGAAATATGACATTTGGAGATGTTGTCTTTTAGGTTATAGTTCCTGGGCACCAGAACAATGTGCTCCTTCAACCGCTTCTATCTGACATGGAGTACAAGATCACTGTAACCCCTGTGTATGCCAGTGGGGATGGACCCAGAGTGTCCCATGTGGGCCGCACCTGTAAGTGTCCAGTTTTCTGTAGACACAATGTCACAGCCTAGGAAGCTTTCCATAATATGCTCAATGTAATGAATAACACACCAAAGTTGTATAGTTTTTGGAATGATACTCATACTGAAGGGATTCCAGGCTTTAACCACCCTGGCCTTCCCCAGTATGCCTAACTTTATAATAATTACAAAGCCTGGAGTAGCTTCTTCTGTTCATGCTACATTTATTAGCGTACAGTTCTTTTAAAAATACAGTATTACAAAAAATGCAAAAATTATTGTATTTCACTACATGCATATATTAACTGCTACCAAAGTGCATCATACCAATAGGCAGGAATTGTAACAAACAAACATTTTGCATTAATCGTTATGCAAAAGTGCTGCAACAATGCAGCCAATCTGCTATGAGTTAGGTGTTCTACAGTCATCTGTTTCTGAGTCTGTCTCCTTATGTCTGTATCTATGTCTACATCTGCATCTTTGTTTGCCCCTGTGCAGTGCCTCTCATAGCACCCAAGAACCTAAGAGTGTCAGAACAATGGTACAACCGCTTCCGCATAACCTGGGACACACCGCCCTCACCCACCATGGGCTACAGGATTGTCTACCAGCCAATCTCAGGTACATACAGTACTTGCACACACTAGCAATGCAGCTATCAATCATCAATACTTTAATGATAAATTGTTAGCAGCAACATCTGGTATAATTTGTTTCTGACAATCAGAGGAGGTGAGATCTTAATATTTGGCATTTGCGTGGCTGGGCTCAGAGTTTGATGTGTCCTCATAGCTCCAGGACCTGCCCTGGAGACTTTTGTGGGGGACGATATCAATACCATGTTGATCCTGAACCTGCTGAGTGGGACAGAGTACAGCATCAAGGTCATCTCATCTTATACCACTGGCTCCAGTGAGGCTCTCATCGGCAAAGCCAAAACATGTAAGTGGATGAGGAGCTAAATTTATACTCAGTCATCATACGTTTTAGGAGAACTGTCATAAAGGAAAACTTCCCTGGATTATAAAAGATATTATACTTACTTCTTTCATAATTTAAGTATGATTTTTTTTCTATATTTGTGAAACCTTGAAAGGTTGAAATGATTTGATTAATGCGGAGCATTATTCTATACAAATGCATCTAGCACTGGCAGCTGTAGCAGAAACTTTATCAATGACAACCTTTCTACTTGTAATGTCCTACTTTTTGCTGACTGATAATGTGTTCCTTGTAATATTCTTGATTATGAAACCCACATAAACTGTGTGAGATCTCAGTCTGATGGAGACTGATGTAGTGACAATAAACATTAGCAATATCTGTGATTCATCATGGTATGTTTGATGTATTACTGGAAGAGACAAGGTTGACTAATCTGTTACGCCAAATATGTCAAGTTTTATGTGGAACTGCAGCAGTGCTGCCCCCTGGTGCGAGAAAGTTGTGAGCACAGTCACTGAGGAGTGCAAAAGAAGATATGGGCAGATATGACCGGGTTTTAACATTCCATGCATGTTCACTAAGACTCTGCCACTGGGAGCCTCTATTCCTTTGACCAGGAAAATCTCCTGTTTTTGTCTGTGTAGTGGTGCCTTAAAAGTCAGTCTCTTCTCAGGTTTGGGATCAAGAATTATATACGCACATTAAGTGTCTCCATGTACACTTCCCCGATATGATCCATCATATAAGGTGAACTGAAATTCTTTGATGTATAAATGGTGACTTTTGAAATGTATTAGTCTTCCCCCTCTGTACGAAGGTAATGTGCACCTGAGAAACCCTTTCTAATACAAATGCTCATAACTCAAAGTTATAATTGCCACTAGCTTCGATAGTAAAAATATTCCTGAGTCAAAAGTGACACCCATTTATGTTAAAATATTACCAAAGACTAGTAAAATAGACAAAGTTCCATCAATAATTAATGCTGATTGTCATAACACAACATTTCAATTCCTTTTGCTTAAATCAAAAATAAATATTTTATTCTGCAACAACAATATTCTGCTAACTGTGAATATTCAGTTAGCAGAATATTGTTGTTGCAGAATCAAATATTTATTTTTGATATTGCTATCAGATTTATCACTAAGCTAATAGTACTTTCTCAGTGTCACTGTGTATAATTTCTTACCTAATATTCTTAAGAATAGAACTGAAAAATGTTGTAAGGTTGCAGAGGTTCTTGAAGTATAAAAGACTGAATCAAAATGGGACAGGCTGCTAGCAGAAGTCCCTTTGGCAAATGTCACAGTTATTTTCATCTTTGAATATTTTATTATATGGGACCAAAAACTATGTGCATCCTATAAACCAGCCAGAAATGGCTGCAGTTCTTTTAATGTATGACCATCGCTATATGCAGTGAGCATGCAGAGTGTTTTGCTGTGCTTGGATATTAAATTTTAATGTATAATGTCTTTGCTCACTAAGTATTTACAGTTTTAATGAGGGCACCATTTCAGACAATTACTGCTGCTACTGTTATATTCTAGGTGTTTTATTGAGGGCATTTAAAAAAGAAAGTCAGGATTAATATAGCTTTACATTCTGGTTTATTGGTTTATTAATTATTGTATAACAGTTCTCCTTTTTTCTTGGGCATTAACTTTGAGTAAATAATGATCATAACCATTGTCTTCAGTGTCATTATCTCATTTTGATTTCTAGTTGTGATTTTCATCTTTTCTAGTGTATCTGGGTGTGTCCAACCTCAAAACCTACCAAGTAAGCACCCACAGCATGTGTGCTCAGTGGCAGCCCCATCGTCATGCCAACCTCTACCGGGTGGTCATCGAATCCCTGCTCAGTGAGTCTTCCCACAATATTCAGGCCAACCAGTGCAAGGTTTCCTGTTAGTTGCAGCAATGTTGTAAAAAGGTTGGTTCCTTGCAGAGGAAAGTTGGCTCTGTTAAAATGGCAGGTTCACAGTGGGGGAGAAACATCTTTATTATTACATGTTTAGAACATTTTGCTAGAGAAGTGTTACACATTTTGCACGTCTGTAGATTCAGAAATACAAATTTCTACCGGTCTCGTTTAGTTTTCTAACTAGTACATCACTGTCTTTATTAGAGCTAATCAACATTGTGTCCATTTATGATTTAGAAGGTGGTCAGAGGAATTTCTGTTTCCCTGTTAGTTCCCCTGACTGGCAACCTCCACTGAGCCCTAGGAGCCCATCTGTTGAGTCTGAGGTCTAGCAGTTAAATCCAGATCCCCGCTTTCTGCCAGTGCTATCCAAAAAGTGTGTGTATGTGTGAGAGAGAGTAGCTTAGAACTGGCAGGAGCTTTGGCTGTCTTCCTCTTTTCCGTTGAGGTCTTTAAACTTATTCCATGCCTATATGTTTATGTACTGTATTTGTGTATGTGATTTAAAAGATAGAGCTCAATCAAACATGCAGAGTCTTACACCTACTTTGAGGGTTTGAACTAAAAAAGGGAGAAAATTACAGACTTAATGACTCAGGATATATTTATAGCAAGAATGACAGTAATTATGTTTTATTATGACTGCTGTGGAATGACAAAGAAGAAAAGAAATGACTTTGCAAAGTCTTTTATTTGAGGTTGTGGATTCAAACCAGCATCATAAGTCATATGGTCTTTAACACATAGTTGCATGAAAATTCAAACTTAAAGAAGTATATTGCAATGCAGTAATATATAAACAAAAAAGCATGTCTGTGAGCAGTAGTTGCCAGAATACAAGAACTTTAGCAACTGTGGTAGTTTAAAATATTCTTTTAGTCTGCACTTTATTGTATGCTATGTCGGTCAGATTTATGTAAAGATTTAAAAACTGACCTCAAGAGAGTGAGTGAAACATTAGTATTAGAAATTCGCATGTTCAGACAATATTTTCATGACTGTTTCAGATGGACAGAAACAGGAAGTGACCCTAGGGGATACGGCCTCCAGCCACTGCTTCTATAACCTCTTTCCCAACACCCAGTACAAGATCAGCGTCTATGCCCAGCTCCAGGACCTTGAGGGCCCAGCCATCACCATTAGAGATAAAACAAGTATGCACTCTTCTAATATCACCCCTTCAAGATATCAAATATTTAGACACTGCTTTGTCCAGATTAATTCCATGTCTCCTGGTAGTAGCAAAAAACAATAAGTAGTTAAAATGGTGAATCTCCCAGAAATTACTGAAGACCTCTCATGAAGAGGAAACTATAATTTCCCATAGCTGGGTATTTTGTTTGTTTGACAGTTCTTCCCCGTAATAGAGCTGTATAAATGCTGATTTATTGCCTTCATTTGACACAGATTAAATCTAAATACCATCTAAATTGTTATGAACCCCTCTGGCAAATTTTAATGTTGATCAGCAATAACTTCTACCAATTGCACATTTTTATAGCTTCTGATTTACTGCTGTACTTTTTTCTTTCAGCAGAATTCATAAAACACTGGATACTTTGCCTTAAAACAGCCATAAATAATAAGCCAAAAAGTGTAAATCACTGTCAACCCTATCTTGCTTAAGAGGAGATGGTATTTTTTTGTTAAAAATTTGCTTACCCTATTTCTGTATATGAAGGGCTCATTCTGAAACAAACAGATTGAGCTTTATAGATATAGAAACAGCATTTTAACTTGGGAATCTTCAGTCACACAATAACTAAAATCACTGAGTATCATTTGTGAAGGATATTATTATTAAGAAAGCTGTTGTTAGGAAGCTCATATATTTATAGTTCCTATACTGCTTTTCACTGCCCCACACACAGGGACAATTGCATCTAAAAAAACTGCATGTACTGTACAGTATCCAAATTATGTTAGACATGCAGGGGTGAATATTTAATGAAATAATCATTCAATCGTGTTGAATTGCAGTTCCTGTTCCCACGAAGCCACCGACCCTGCCCCCAACAACCACAACTGCATCCACAATCCCCCCTGCAAAAGAAGGTAAGGAAAGAGAACCAGTATCACTGGATCGCTAATGCTTTGGCTTTGTGATTATCATATTTTTAGAGAATCCTTTTCCATAGGGATGATAACAAATGTTTATTTGTACTTTAAAAATGAGTCAAACTCAAATTTATGATGAATGAACCTGTGAAGTATATAGAATAGAATTGCATAATCACCATTTCAATTTTAATGAATATAAATACCTCTTTGAATGTTTAACTGATACTTCCCAAAAAAGTAATACATTTATGTACAGACCATATTTATTTACTTATTGCTTTAATCCAAAATAACCTTATATTTACTACAGTAAAAGATATATGTCAGGACTTTCACTAACACCATTGTATTTGGATGAAAAATCACAGTTAAATTCACTTATCATTACTTTCATTGTTTGATAGGAAACAAAGATTGCTGGTAAATAATTCATTTTCCTTTCCAGAAATCTGGCAGTCATGATAAAGTTTTTTCTTACTTTGCAGTTTACTCCCTTGCACACTACACTCATATCTTTATTCTTCCAGTGTGTAAAGCAGCCAAGGCTGACCTAGTCTTCTTGGTGGATGGATCCTGGAGTATTGGGGATGACAACTTCCATAAAATCATTCGTTTCCTCTACAGCACCACTGGAGCCCTGGATCAAATTGGTCCTGATGGTACTCAGGTGAGATTTCAGAATTTTATGGAATAGAAAACATAATTTTACCCAAGCCTTTGGGACCAAAATAAATGCAAGAGTTCCTAGTTCCTGCCTTACTGTTCTTCTGCCTAAGGCCCAAGGGCACTTTAACTAAATCCCTCAATGTTATATTCTTGCTGCCTCCTGCCAGGTGGCCATTGCCCAGTTCAGCGATGATGCCAGGACCGAATTCAAGCTCAACTCCTACAGTGAAAAGGAGACACTGCTAGCTGCAATTCAGAGCATCTCATACAAGGGAGGAAACACCAAGACAGGCAAGAGCTCAGACACAACTCTTTTTGGACAGGATACCGATCACTAAAGCGGAATGTCCAGATACAATAAAGTGCATGGTTCCTATATAAAGTGATTTTCCCCTTCCCTTCAGGCTGCCTTAGTAACACATGAGCAGGCACATCACTATCTTATAAACAACTGTAATAACATGGTTATGCTTACAGCAGTGCAAATAAGTCCTTAATCTGACAAACAAATCAAGACCATCAAATATTAGCAAGCTTTTCTGAGTAAGATAGACACCAAACTATGTTTCTTTGAATCATAAAACATCCTTCAGTCATGTTATCAAAATACCTCTGCACAGTATTCCATGTCTCACGCATTGTGTTTGCCAGGTACACTTGCAACCACCACAGTACTGCACTGAACAAATGGTAGTTGATAATAAATGAATGAATAAAAGTATATTAAATGTACAATATTAAAATATTAAAAGACAATACTTTTTGTTTTAAATATCATAACAATATACTGTTGTTATTGTGAAGCATAGAAACATAATTTATTTTGTTTTTTCTTTCATAAATTTTACCAGGTATATTTTTAAGGGTGGGACAGTGATGCAGTGGGTAGCATTGCAACTGTAGTTTTGAAATATGTTGAAGGTTTAAATAAATGAATATGTATTCAAAGTTTCAAATAGGATGTGTTGCAGGCTCTGACACACATGACTGATTTCTTGCAATCTTTAATTTAGCCTCTGACTAAGAAATGCCCTCAAATATTAAAAACCATTAATATTCCATCATCATGTGACCATTAGCTGACTGAAGAAGATTTGATTTTGGCTGCATCAGTTTGAGATGTGCTGTTCCTCACTGCACTAAACTTATAGACCTGACATTTGAGTCTTTGACTACAAATGACGTGTGCGTGTGTGTGTTACATTGGCCTAGGGTGACAATCAACCAGTCTTTTGCACAGGTTAGTAGGTTGTAGCAGCCTGGACATTTTTCAGTCTGTTCATTCATATATTTGTTGGCCAGCTGGGAAAGGCCTTGCTCTCTCTGTTGCCACTCGTCTATCTCCTTCAGAAGCTTTATTCTTATTTTTTTCTTTGTGTTTTCTCCATCTTAACATAGGCCGAGCCATAAAACATGTGAAGGAATCCATTTTCACAGTGGAAGGAGGAATGAGGAGAGGAATTCCAAAAGTTCTGGTGGTGCTCACAGATGGCCGGTCCCAAGATGATGTCAACATGATCTCCAAAGAGATGCAGATAGAGGGTGTGTTATCAAACAGTGAGAAGACCACATCCCTATAATTACAGTCTACTATATGTCTCTTATGTGTATCCCTTGCAGGCTATATCATCTTTGCCATCGGCTTTGCCGATGCAGACTATGGGGAGCTGGTGAGCATTGCAAGCAAGCCCAGTGAGAGGCATGTCTTCTTTGTGGATGATTTGGATGCTTTCAGGAAGATTGAAGAAAAGTTGATGACCTTTGTCTGCGAGGCGGCTTCCGCCAGTGAGTCTTTCAATCCTCTGGTGGGGTAGAACATAGTTTTTCATTTAAAAGTAGATTCAACAACAGAAAGCATCTCTTTAAACTTAGCTACTGAAGATAACTTTCTAGTATTGAGTAGGTTTTTTTTTTCATAATTTCTGTGCATAATTACAGAAAGTTGTTTCTCTAGTCATCTTGTGTTTGACTTTTGGCTTATACAATGTGTTTATTTACACTTAAAGCATGGCTTGAAAAGGAACTGTATAATGAGCAAGTACAATTTAGAATAATATTTTTGGTTTAGTAAAGATTCTGACTGCAGCATTCTACAGTAGAAACTGTAGCTTATCAAAAACAAGAGCTAGATTTTTCAATTTGCAACTCAATTTGTGAGGATAAATGGTCAAGTTTTTTCTGCTATTAAAGCCCTTTGTCTATTGTGCCTAATATTTAAAATTTCTGTTAGTTTAAGAAATGGCATGGCATCATATGCACAATGCTAGTTAAACAATTAAAGTATTTATTGTTTAATTCTAAAGAATTTAGAATCTATTCAATTCTTCTGACTCAAGGTGTGGACATTGGTCCAGTATTGTTTTAAACTGTGTCTTGTTTCTTTTTAGCTTGTCCATCAGTCCTGATGAAAGGCAGCACCTTAGCAGGTGAGAAGTTCTAAAATTTGGCATAGAAGCCTTTCACATGAAGTGCACAGTGAGAATTCTTGCCGTTCCAGAAACTGAGTGATTTTTTTTTTAAGTTTTAGCTGCCCTGAAGTGTATCTTGGTATTACCACTATAGTCATACCTGAAGTATGGAACCTGTATATCTGTTATACCTGAAATATACTTACAGAACACAGGCAGGACACAGTATACAGACTCTTTATAAACCTACATACAGTATAATAAGAGAATATGAGAAAGATGTGCTGTTCTAGTCATCACTTGTTTTCTGTTTATTAATGAGGCTCTACATTTAATGTAGTCATTTTCAAGCTATAATGTATCACTGTTAAAAACATTTTTCATCTTAAAAATAAACACTTTCCACTAAAGATTAAAAAAAGTTGATAAAACAGATATACCAATCTCCATAACATGCATACACTATATGGACAAAAGTGTTGGGATGCCTGACCATTACACCAAAGGACTTTAACAGCATTACATTCAAATACATAGACTTTAATATGGAGTTGATCCCCCCTTTGCAGCTCTCCTTGGAAGGCTTTCCAGAAGATTTTGGAGTGTTTCTGTGGGAATTTGTGCCCATTCATTCTGTAGAGCATTTATGAAGTCTGGCACTGATGTTGGACCAGAAGGCCTGGCTCGCAATCTGTTCCAGTTCATCCCAAAGGTGTTCGATGGGGTGGAGGTTAGGGCTCTATGTAGGCCGGGCAAGTTCTTCCACAGCGAACTCATCCAATCATGTCTTTATGGACCTTGCTTTGAGCACTGGGGCATAGTCATGCTGGAACAGAAAAGGGCCTCCCCCAAGCGGTTTCCACAAAGTTGGAAGCACAGTGTTGTCCAAAATGTCTTGGTACACTGAAGCATTATAATTGCTCTTCACTGGAAGTAAGGGGCCTAGTCCAAACCCTGAAAAACAGCCCCACACCATTATCCCTCCTCCACCAAATTTTACAGTTAGCATAATGCAGTCAGGCAGGTAACGTTCTCCCGGCATCCGCCAAACCTAGACTCGCCCATCTGACTGCCAAACAAAGAAGCATGATTCATCACTCCATAGAACACGTTTCCACTGCTCCACAGTCCAGCAGTGGTGTGTTTTACACCACTCCATCCGATGTTTGGCATTGGACTTGGTGATGTGAGGCTTGCATGCAACTGCTCAGCCATGAAAACACACGGTTTTTGGGCTTACATTAATGCCAGTGGAAGTTTAGAACTCTTCAGCTATGGAATCAGCAGAGCGTTGGCAACTTTTTAGCAGTCGTTGACCCCGCTCTGTAACTTTACGTGGTCTTCTACTTCATGGCTGAGTTGCTGTTGTTCCTAAACGCTTCCACTTTCCAATAATACCACTTACAGTTGATCATGGAATATCCAGCAGGGATGAAAGTCTTATCGCAAAGGTGGCATCCTATCACAGTACCACACTTGAAGTCACTGAGCTCTTCAGAACAACCCATTTTGTTTCACAAATGTTTGTAAACAGAGACTGTGTGGCTAGGTGCTTGATTTTATACACCTGTCACAATGGGTCTGATTGAAACACCTGAATTGAATAATTAAGAGGTGTGTCCCAATACTTTTGTCCATATAGTATACATAACATACCACTGGCAAAATTTGGACACTTTGTTTAACAATTGTCACATAAGCTTTGTTTAACAATTGTCACATGATCTAAAACGATCATCTAAATAATACTCTTGAAAGGGAAATCATGTTCTAATTTTATAAATCAATTACCTGTGGTTCCCAGAGCTGTCCAGGTCAAAAAGTCTTAGTGGTGAAAAGTAATGACATGTTATGTAATCACCAAACTGTTTTACCATTAAAGTGATTGTATTTAGTACAGACCTAGTCAAGTGGAAAGGAAAAAACAAAATATATATCACCAATTTTTACTACCCTAATGTGTACTGTAACGTGTGTGTGATGTATATATTTTATTAACTTCTCTCATTTTCATTTTTCGCATATGAAAAAATCTGTTCGCATGAAGAAAGTAGTGTGACGTTCAGCCTGTGTGTGTGAGCCATGAGAAAATTCATGTGTCTGTGTTTGTTTGTTTCTGTGTTTATATAGAAAAAAAATGAAAGTGTCTGTTACGTTGCAGTGTCCTTAGCATCTTAGCAGACTCGTGTATTTGGGAGGGCAAGAAATTTTTCTTGTGTGACTATGTACTTTGTGTGTGATGTTAATATTTGCTTCTATTTATGCCATTACTTCCAGCCCAAATTTTAAAATTTGAAAAATGCTAAGTAACCTTTTTGGAGTTTAATGAACGTTGCTTGATAAAAAAAAACTTCTGTGAGAAGTCCCTGTGTGCCAAATTCTGAAAAACAAAAAACAAAGTCATGCATAAACAAACACAAAAAAGAGGAAAAATTCTAATTCAGAAGTTGCTTCAACTCCACTTCATCAATGAGAAAAACATAATGGAGTTATTTTAATCTCCTTATGCAGAATAGTAGCCTGAGAAAATAAAATGAAAGAATAAAAAGTAAAAAATTCTATCATAAGAAATAATTTCATTTTCTGACCATATTAATGTGTATTTTAAATGCTCCTAAGGCTTCAGAATGATGGACATGTTCAGGTTGACGGAGGAGGAGTACGGAAATGTGGAAGGGGTGTCTATGGAGCCTGGGACTTTCAACAGCTTCTCCAGCTACCGCCTACACAAGGACGCCCTCATCTCTCAGCCCACAAAGTATGTAGAGTGATGCTGAATCCTTAGACCAAAGACCATAACTCTTTCATTTAACAACCAATAATGCATTTAGGGTTTTTTTCTAATGTGATAATTTATTCTTTACCAGAGGCCAAGGCTGCAGGTGAAACAGCAGACACATTTATGTTTCTGTTGGAAGTGCAGTACCTCCAGGATGATGACAGATTAATATGTTCTTCTTAAAAATGATAGATTGAGGCTTGCTGTACTGTGTCCTGGAGGGGATGTATGATGGTGTACAGTTTCTAACAACCTAATCTTGCTATTGCTTGTGCTTATGTAGACCCACTTCAGTTTGCTTACCGTGAGCACATTTCACTACATGGTATACTCAGTAACCGTGTATGTGACAAATAAACTCTTTTGACTTTTGACTTGCATCAGGTATCTTCACCCTGAAGGCTTACCATCTGATTACACCATTACTATACTGTTCCGTCTGCTGCCCGAGACACCACAGGAGCCCTTTGCATTGTGGGAGATCCTAAACAAAGACAATGAACCCTTAGTTGGCATCATCTTGGACAGTGAGTAGAGAATTTAGTTTGTTTTCTTTATCAGACATGTGGAAGGGAAACTAGAATGTCTGCTTTAAATTGAACAAACTAATAAAACTTTTAATTCTGCCTTTTATTGGAAAAATAAAAAGGATACATAAAGAATACCATAAAATTCAGTTTCACACTGATGAAGAACCTTCCTTATCAGCTCATCTCCATTCTCAGATTTAGGAAAAACCCTTACATTCTTCAATTACGACTACAAGGGAGACTTTCAGACAGTGACATTTGAGGGGCCTGATATCCAGAAAATCTTCTATGGCAGTTTCCACAAGGTTAGTCTTTCTTTTGAAAAACCCTAACCAGCCTTCCCGTAAACAAAGTTGTTGTACAGTTGTGCCAAACAAATGCCTTGAAATACGAAATGGTTCCATAAAATGTTCATTTTCAACACACCTTTCAACACTACACAACATACCTATCATTTTCCAGATTCGATCCCACTACCTTTTTTCCTCTTTAAATTTCAGCTTCTTTCCCTCATGTCATCATTCAGCCATACACCAATCAGCCACAACCTTAAAACCACCTGCCTAACATTGTGTGGGTCCCCCTTGTGCCACCAAAACAGCTATGACCCATTGAGGCATCGACTCCACAAGACCTCTGAAGGTGTCCTGTGGTGTTTGGCACCAAGACGTTAGCAGCAGATCCTTTAAGATCTGTAAGTTGCAAAGTGGAGCCTCCATAGATCAGACTTGTTTCATCAGCACATCCCAGAGATGCTCGATCGGACTGGGAATTTGGAGGCCAAGGCAACACCTTAAACTCTTTGTCATGTTCCTCCCATTTTACAGTCAGGAATTAATACATGTTGTCACCAATGTGCAAGACACATAATCTAAAACATGGAGCTATATAAATGGGGAATGCTTTAATATTGTGAATCATTTTTCTATTTGTTAAATAAGTAATAAAGAGTAAATAAGCAATTTTAAATAGTCACAGATTAAATAGATTTGAAAGATTATATTTATTGTGCACCTAGTATAAGAAAAGCAAGAGCATGGTGTACTTTCTTAAAAGGTTTAGATTCATTAATGTGTCAGGCAAAATTCTTCAAATTGCAATATTCCAGGCTGCAGTCATCACTGTGATTGTTCATGCAGGGGAAAACATCACATCTGGTAAGAAACTTGCTAAGAAAACAGGTTAAACTCTTTGTCATGTTCCTCAAGCCATTCCTGAACAATTTTCACCGGTTGTCTTTCCTTGAATCACTTTTGGTACTGTAGGTACTAACCACTGCGTACCGGGAATGCACCACAAGACCTGCTGTTTTGGAGGTATTCTGACCCAGCCATCTAGCCATCATGATTTGGCCCTTGTCAAAATCGCTCAGATCCTTATACTTGCCCATTTTTCCTGCTTCCAACATATCAACTTCAAGAACTGACTGTTCACTTGCAGCCTAATATGTCCCCACTCCCCTTGACAGGTGCCATTGTAATATGGTAATCAATGTTATTCACTTCACCTGTCAGTGCTTTTAATGTTGTGGCTGATCAGTGTATACAGTTTCTTGTTTTATCCATAAAAACACTGTTTGAATAGCTATGGTATCAGTTGTTACATGTGTTTGACAGACAAGACTTTAGCCCATTGGTGATCATACCAAAATTCCTTCACCAATGTATCAAAACCCATGGCTCATATGAATGTTATACAATGTGCAATTTAAGCAAGATGCTAGAACCCTGGAAAGGAAAGCAATTTCTGTGGAAGACCTTACACTGTCAAGTATGCAGTATTCAATTTCAAAAACCTTCAATACAGATTCCACTGGCAGGGAAAATTTCAAACACAGGGACCTATTTGGGAAAGATAAGGAAACCATGGCTCAGCTAATTTAAATAAAGGCTACAGCATCAAGAAATTCTGTATCCAGGCACTTTCTCCGTCATCCATCATCCATTCTGCATTAATAGCAAAAAGGAGCAAATTCAAAACTGGGCTTTTGTAGTTATGTTCGATCTAGTAATGTAGAGTAAGTTTGAACTTGATTGCCTTGGTAAAAATATAGAACAGATGCAGTGCATCCAGGTTTTCTGTTATGGTTTTGTTTTTGTGCTAAGTATTACATATACAGTAAGTACTGAAAAAAATGGCAAAAGGCTTTAAATACATTGCATATTAATGCACAGGTGAGGTAGGCTTTCAAAATGAGCAGTACGCTGATATTATAGCAAAGGACCTAAGTGGTTGTGCTCTGCCTTCTCTTTTTCACCACTTCTGATCTGAAGATGCTGAGTTAAGGTCATCATACTGTATTTTTTCCTTTGTATTTCATACTGCATAAAAAGAGTTGGGGTATGTTTCAAACTCCTGCTTTCCCAAACTTAGAACTTAGACATGTTAGCATTCATAACAGTGTGTGCCTTTCAGACTACTGAATTTTTAACAGACCTAGTAGCATGAAAAGCCTTCATTTTGGTCAGGTTTCCTTCTGAAGTATTCAAATGAATTTTTTTTTTACTGTTCCCAAAATGTTGCAGGACAGCTGCATTTATCGCCATGGCTTAACAGAATAAGTTTTAAAGCATACAGTTTGGGTCCAGCTGCTTGTTTTAGTCTTTAGATTTACCCAAGTGAGAAAGGTAACATAGCCCTCTCATTTATTTACAGGCCATTGTGAAAGCCTGCAAATTTTGCTGACATGCAAAATGCTTAAACTGCGAAAACATTGTTCTAAGTAAAGTAGAAAATGCATTTTGAAATATATTAGATGCATGCAACATTTTTAGTGTTTTATTTTATAGAATCCACAAATATTGTAGAAGTTCCCTATTTCATTCTGCAGATAACATGCAGCTGTAGGGTTGCTACAGAGTCTTTGTGTGAAAGAGGCTGGTTTATCCCATGGCAAAGTGTTTCACAGCACCACAACAGTCATTCTGAGTTGTGATTGTTATCTCCTGTTCTGCCTTAATGCTAGACAACCATTCCATCTCCAATTCAGTCTAACTCTTAACTTTGTAACTGGATATGACATATTTAATGTTTACACCCCCAGCACCTTGTCATGGGGGATTTCAGATAGTAGGTTTGTACAGGTACAGTAAAAGTCTAGCTCTCTTATTCTCCCTGCAGCTGCATGTGTCCATCAGCAAGATCACAGCCAAAGCCTTTGTGGATTGCAAGCAAGTGGGTGAGAAATCTGTCAGCGCAGCAGGCAACATCACTGCAGATGGACAGGAGATCTTGGGAAGGATGGTCCGCTCTCGAGGCAGCAAGGACAACTCTGCTCCTGTGAGCCTACTTTGGTTCCTCGATGTAAAACTTCATTCTAGAGATGCTGTACAAAAACATTAATTTCAGTGAACACTAAAGCACCTGCAATTGGTGGGGCACTCAGGCCAGTTAGTCCCATAACCATTGTGCATACTACTGCAACAAGGGTGTGCAATATTCTGGTCACTGTAATGTGTGTACTATGATGTTAATGTGCTAGTCTATTTGTGTGATATTGTATGTACTTTAAAAATGTATACTTTGCATTTTATCCTTGTGTTTTTTTCCTATTGATACGTAATGTGTCATTGTCTATACTAGCTAGATCTCCTGTGATGCAAAATAAATTTCTGAGAAATGTGACTGTAATGTTCAGTCATATTGTATCATAGCAGTAAAGATGTCTAGAACATGGTCAGGCTGTAAAGGAGCATTTCATTTCTGTGTGAAGCAAACTATTAACTATTTACATGTGTACATACTGTGTGCTTGTCTACAGTTTCAGCTCCAGATGTTTGACATTGTGTGCAGCAACTCGTGGGCCACCCGAGATAAATGCTGTGAACTTCCTGGCCTGGTAAGAGCTGGCGTCACATTCTGTCCCTCATTAAATGAATAGAATTCATTTGGTCAACGGGGTTGGACACACTCTACATAATGTAGTATTTTATGTACAGTAGAGAAATATCTAAAAATTGACTCGGTTATCCTTTAAGTTGTTCCGCATTTCTTCAGTTGATTGACTGTGCATTGTCTGAAAAGCTTCAAACACTGCGGATGCATTTCAGGCCATCTGTTGCCTTTTATTTTTGGAACAAAATTGATGGTTTAACTTTGTGCTGGATTGGTGTCTTAGAGAATGGACAACTGATGGATGGAAAATATGCAGTTTGTTCCTTCACAAATAAAGCAGGGTGGTGCTTTGCTGTGGTGCTGGAAGGATGATAATAACCTAAGGTCGAAAAGGGCCTTGTCGCAGAGCTCATAGACTCACTTGTGGAAGCTTTGTAGCATGCAATCTGGAGGAGAGCCAATTCAATGTCTAACTGGCCTTTCTTTGCATTAGTTTCTTGCTTAGCCCTAAATGAGCAATGTATCTTCTTTCTGTCTCACTGAAAGGTTATGGTTCTATTTCTGTTTTCAATCTACCCAATAAATTATGAGGATACCTGGCATGTATTTCTAGACAGTACAATGGGTATATTTCAACTGCAATTTTAAACTATTTGGTCATTTGTGGTGTCGTAATGTCTTCAGTGTATGTAGCCTTAGACCAGTGTTTGCTGTACTTGTGTCTTGAATGGGATTTGTGGTTCAAAAACGTGGGTTATTCACTGATACAGCAAACTGATGTAGATAATAAGGATAAACCGTGACATCATTTGTGGTATGCTGACAGCTATAATTTATATATTATCAGTTCAGTGGTTGTTATACCAAGTGTTTGTCTCTCTGTGTGTATATGTGTATGCATGATCACACTGTGCTGTGATGTTCTTTCCAGAGGGTGGAAGAGGACTGCCCTGCTTTGCCTCATGCCTGTACCTGCTCACAGGACAGTAAGGGGCCACCAGGACCCCCAGGACCCCCAGTAAGCCCTTTCTCTAAGATCATTTTAAAAAAAAACCTGAGAATTCCACTGTGAATTTAAAACATTGTTTTAGATTAGAAAACTTTATTACCTTTGAACTTTTTGAATTTATTACATTAGTCTGTGTAGAGTGAGAACTTCCCCCCCAAAAAAACCTTATTTGTATCACCAAACCTTATTTGATTATGCAGAATCAACACTTCCAGTGAGATGTATCTGTGTGCCAAATTTCAAGTCTGGGGCTTAAAAACAAAGCTGTGCATAAAGAACAAACAAATTCACAGAAGCTTTATAAAGAGTTTTAAAAAATCAGGCTATATAAAGGCTATATAAAAACAAGTATCTGGGTTTGTATGTTATAATTAGCAACCGGCTTTCATCAAGGTCACTTCTTGCATTACTAGTGTCACATGGTCCCTTAAGCCCTTCATGGTTAAATTAAAGGCAGCGTAGAATGAAGAGCAACTGAGCATATTATACCACATCCCATTTTACAGTCAGGAATTAATACATGTTGTCACCTATGTGCAAGACACATAATCTAAAATATGGAGCTATATAATATTGTGAATCATTTTTCTATTTGTTAAATAAGTAATAAAGAATAAATAAGCAATTTTAAATAGTCACAGATTAAATAGATTTGAAAGATTATTGTGCACCTAGTATAAGAAAAGCAAGAGCATGGTGTACTTTCTTAAAAGGTATAGATTCATTAATGTGTCAGGCAAAATTCTTCAAATTGCAATATTCCAGGCTGCAGTCATCACTGTGATTGTTCATGCAGGGGAAAACATCACATCTGGTAAGAAACTTGCTAAGAAAACAGATTCCGTCATGGGTCAGATCCCTGATTCATTTGAACCAGTGGCAGAAGCCAAGATGAGGAGAAAGCTAGGATCTGTCATGGACAATGGCTCACATCCTCTGAATGAAGAGATTACCATGAGCTCTTTTGGCCACAGAGTTACTCACCTCAGTGCACAAAGTGCCTTTGGGATCCTTCTCGTACTCATTGGTAACAGTGACCATACAAGGCGTTATGTTTACATGGAAGGACCCTTGTGACCATGCAGCAGCTTAACTCGTCTTGCCTTACTGTAATTGATAATTGTCTTCTGTTACTTATTAGTTATTTATTTATTTAAGCACCTTTTTGTGTATCTTCAATTGTGTCCTGTACTTAAGCTCTTGTATGGGTAAATCTCCCAGGGATTAATAAATATATATCCAATTTTACCTATTATTGTTTGTCATTATGTAAGTTAACATCTTCAGTATTCAATAAGCCCAAAAGCATAAATCCTGATGTTTTTGATTTACTGAAACTTGCCGAGCATGACCGTGCATGTGTCTCTGGGTGCAGGGTGGTCCGGGTATCAGGGGTGCGAGAGGAGAGCGTGGGGAACCAGGTTTAGTGGTAAGTGTGTTTTACTGTGCAATCACAATGCAAATTCACAAATGATGGACAGTATGACATGCAGTAAATACAGTTAAATACCCAAATAAAAAGTATTGTTGAGCAAAAAATAACATCAATTTAAAATTTGTAACAAAAATATTTGTATTTTGTCTTGTATTGTTGTATTTTCATTCATTAATTCATTGTTAATTACTGCTTGTCCTAATTTACAAATAGGAATGCCATACAGTGTGTTACTCAAGGAACTCTTGTGAAATAGCTGAATCTAGAAAAACCTTCTTTCTGTTGCATAGGCTATATCATTGTGTAATAAAGCTTTATTTACTTTTAACATCATTCAGAGATTTCAGAAAATACTTTATGTAAATTATTTTCCATTCTCAGTGACATATACAGTATGCACTGTTTACTTTTAGACAATAGATAAAGTCTCTGACTATCACAGCTCTAGGCAAATTACAAACGACCGCCCCATACCATTCTCTTCACAAAAAACCCCGAACCTGGGGATGGTGTGGACAAATGAAAATAGTCTACAACTTCTCCAAGGTTTTGTAAACACTGCACTGTAGGAAGTAAATTTCTGTTCATTTTTACATAAGGCTTCATTGCGGATTCTTTAGGACAGTTTCCCCTCATTCTTCACTGTCTGGTAGGGCCCCCAGGGTCCCATAGGTGACACTGGGACACCAGGACCCCAAGGCCTCCCTGGACCTAGGGGCCCAAGTGGGATGTCCATCCAAGGACCTAAGGTAAGAGAACTCTGTGCAGCTCCCCACTTGATTTAAGATTTAGTATAGTCACCATATCATTCTTACAAACTCAGCATCCTTGCAGCATCTAAGTACATCATGGTTTTTATATTTTTCCCTAGGGCAAACAGTACTTCAGTAGCTGCTTCAGGCACATTTTATGCTGTGTCTAGTAATTAAAGGTACCATACACAACATTTACAGTTTGGCATAAAAATGAACATGAACATACAGATAAAAATCTTGAGCCCTGTGACGGAAACGCTGACACTCCAAAGTAGAATTTCACAAGAACCTGGAAACCATTCCTGGGAACAAGAGGGTCTGAGCTCACCTTTCTCAAGCACATCGTGACACTAAACTGAACTTGATGCTGGGCTAAGTGCCCTCTGGTGAAATGACTGAAATTGTTTTACTGCAGTGAATTTACTGTTGATGTGTTTCTCCATTACAGGGCTCACCTGGTGAGAAAGGTGAGAAAGGTGACATAGGCCCACAGGGGCCCCAGGTAAGTCCATACTCTTACACACTTTTTTTTCTCCTTAATATAAATAAAAAATGAAATGCCATGAATAACAATATTGCCTAACAAGATAATATCTGAACTAATGTGCTCCTTCTTTCTCAAATAGAAACAAGGGCCTGATCGGCTGCTGTCACTTTTACCTTCTTCAGCCTTCTGCTGAAAGAAAACTGCATCATAAATTTATAATTAGAACTGTTACATGCTGAAACTTTATCCCTGATGTCTATTGAAGGTGTAATTAGATTGTTTAAATCCCCTGCAGGCACTCAGTGTTGTCAGACAGTGTGGGTGGTATAATGTACTGTATATGTGTGTGTTTGTGTATGTTTGTGCATGTTGGCTCTGTAATTGGATTGGTGAATTCCTCATAGCCACTACAGTCATTTGCGCAGTGCGTATGCTTGTCTGCCTGCTTGAATGTATGCATATGTATGTCTGTGAGTTTAATTAATCTTGTATTGCCTGATAAGCAGAAAAGTCAGCAACTCTTTGTACAGTATGTGTGTTTCTTTTTAATGTGGTAGGCAAAGGAAGGTGCTGTGATACTATAGCATGACTTTGGTTGTATCTAGTTAGGACATCAGCAATGTAAGGTGGTGCCAGACCCCTAAGAATCTTGTAGTTTAAAATTTGTATCTTGAAAGTGCATCTATATGCATTTGGTAACCAGTGAAAAGTTAAGAGTTTAGCTTTTAGAAACTGATCTGAGAACAAAAGCATCAAAATTCAATTTTCAGTTAATCTAGCACAACCTTAAATGACTGACCGGCATTAATTAGAATGAGCATAGGTTCAAAGACTAAAATGAGCATAAGATAGTATAAGTTTTTTGGCTTTTGATTTGAATAATATGATCAACATGGCAAAATCCTGGTCATCAACAGGTGCAAATTATGTAAAACTGCACCCAAGCTATGATATTTCACCAGCGCTGCCATTGATATGAAGTTATATGTACTTTTGGGGTGAAGTAATTTAGGAAGTCAGTGCTGGCAAATCCAGGGGATGCAATAGAAGTTGAGTTGCAGTTAGTTTATTGAGAAATTGTTTGACAAAAGAAGCCAGTAAGTGGTCTGAGCTGCCACAGGTGTTTCTGTAAGGTATGACAGAGGTGGACTAAAATTGCAGAATAATAACCTTTTTCTGAATTATTGTAGAAGGATAGGGACAGAGATTAAAACAGATGAGGTGAGAATCCCATTTTTGACTGAGAAACAAGATTACCAGATTTGGTATTGTAATGGTTCAGGTGATGATAAGATCCTGTGTAGGTGTTGTGGTGGGTAGGCCCAGCAATCTTATGATAGCCCCAAAGATTCAAGTAGATACGGAAAAGATTTCACATAACAGATTCCACACTCGTGAACATTGAAATCACTGAGGAGCTGTAATCTTTTGATCTTCATAAAAAAATGTTCTCAAAAGTACACATAAAAACATGGAAAATTGAGCATGCTTGGTCAAATTGTATCTGAAATGAATTTACACATAAAGCATTTTCTGGGGTGTCATTTTTCAGGGTGTACCTGGTGGATCTGGCCCACCAGGACGAGATGGGCCTGTAGGACAAAGGGTAAGTTTTTCTTAACTTTCATCTTGTGATTTTAAACTTGTGGGTCCCTACATCTACAGTAAATGTCAGTTTACTCATGCAACAGTAGTCATAAAAGGCAGTACTGCATTATTTAAAATATAGTATTTGGTCTATGCTCTCTGCACTATAGATTTGTATCTTGTATTACAAATATTCAAAGTTATGTACTTTTCCCAGATTAGGAGCTGATTGTGTTGGGGGGGAAAGGAAGAAGGGGCAGCATCACACAGCTGAATATGAGAATTTTTATTTGGCATATTTTTATTAAAGGTGTTTCTGAGACTTTTCCAGAAACTATCCAGTGAATTAATAGAGATACAGTATGTGTCTGTTATGCTTTGTTGCTTGAAATCTGATAAATTATTTCCCAATAATAAAGTCCAAGTGACTTACCCAATAAATCTGTTTAACAACTCATAAAATTCAAATGCTGCAGTATAAGAAAGAAATAAGAACAAAGAAATAAATAAAAAGAAATATGTAGCTTATTAAACTTATTTTTTTGGTTTTGTCATTACCATGTCACCACTTGGTTCACATTATACTGTAAATAGCATGAGAGGAATATAAAATATTAAATGCAGAAAATTTCGGAAGTAACAAGAACTGGATGACAAATATGTGAGAGTAAAAGTATGTATTTGTATTCGAGTAAAAGTAAAAAGTGATGATGATAATTTTTCAGAAATTTATTTAAATAACAATAACAGACTAAATATAACTCAATACTACCCACCTCAGGCCTTTGCAAAGAGCAGGTCTCCTAGGAGCACACAAGGACAGGGAACATTCACCTTTGTTCTACTGTGTATGACTCACTTTAAATGATGATGATGCTCATCATGAAGAACCAGCAATATGAACAAATGTGGATATAACCTTGTCAGAATAAACAGAACACTGGTGGAATTGAAAGCTGGAGGCAGTTTCTTCATGTGAATTAAAAAAACTCACAAGATAGCGAACCATTTGGGGCTGAGCCACTAGGCAAGTTTTTAAACCAACACTGCTGTAGTAATTGCTAGCTTGCCATCTTTAAGGAGAAGCACATTATCCAGAAAAGCTACTTATTCTTTAGGAATGGAGTCTGACTTTGGTACTGATGTATCATTTCCTAGCCAGACTACAAACTACAGAATGCAGAAAACAATTTTCTCCTTAAACACAACAAGACTCAGATGGAATCCTTGGTTTTATTGGTCCAGTTTGTTCTAACTCTGTCCTCATAGCAGCAAATTTTAGTACTATAATACCTAATGTGAGCATTTTATGAACAATGTTTAGTCAGTCATTAGGCCAAATCTTCGATGCTGTTATATAATGACAGATAATCATTGTCTCTGAAATAGCACCAGGACTACAAACTATTTCTTGACTGAAGAATGAAGTAATATTGGTTTATGAACACATAGCTTCTTAGTTCTGAAAACATATAAAAGGTGTAGCTTTAAGAGATGAAAAACTGTTGGAATTTGAAATTAAGTTTTAAACAAACTTTCTGTGCAGGCATATTGGCTGAAGGTCTGGATTTCAAAAAGTTTTCTGGTTCAACTGTTGGAAGACATACAGTTGCAAGGAAAAATTTGTGAAGTACCTGGATTTATTATTGCATTAATTACTCATAAAATGTGGTCCAAACTTTTTCTCGCAACTGTATTTAAATGAAACTGGAAATTCAACCGAAATCCCTTCATTTTGTGTTTACTGGTCTACTGCCTGTGAGCATAATGGAAAAAACAAGTTGTGCATTTCCTCTCGACAGGGATTGCCAGGCAAAGATGGCCCCTCTGGGCAGCAAGGCACTACTGGAGCCATTGTAAGTGGCAAAGTGATGGTGTGTCATGAATGAAGGAACCAAGATGATTGAAGCAATTCATAATCCAGCTCTCCTTTTTTGAGGGATATTTAAACACAAATACACTTAACATTTGTAACACAACTTCTTTATAAATTCATTTTTCAGGAGCCTGATATGCGTGTATTGTAATTCAAGTTTTTCACAACAGAGTGCACCACAGTAAATTGCTGTGGCATTTCTAATCTTCTATATGAATTCACAACAACAGGGCCCACCTGGAGCTCCTGGGCAGCCTGGACCAAATGGACCACCAGGAGCAATCGGTGAACAAGGACCACCTGTGAGTCACAGATCCTAATTTTTTGCATTTTGTCTGGCTATTGACAGTCTGGAATGTTGGTAATAAAATGGAGATATATAATTGGTATCACAACGGTTATACAGTAGAAACTGAGGAGATGTGTACTGGTTATCTGCATACAAAAAGAATTCTAAAATAATTATTTGCTAATATTCAAGAAAATGGGCTGCAATGGCTCCAAGAAAATGGCTTCAGGGTTATTTTAAAAGACACTGCACTTGGGATACTCAGGGCTTGCTTTCAAAATATGTACCAAATGTTCGAGTCACAATACCAATATAAAACAAATTGAATCAACGGTAGTAAAGCAAGTGATGCATCACTCCACAGGTGCTAGTTATGAAAGATTTCTAATTCTCTTCATGTAAAATAAACATTTATTAACTTCCATTCAAGTGCTTAAGAACACAAATTTGCTTATTTGTGTATTAAAAGATGCTGGATAAAAAGAAATTTTTTGTGAATGTTGTTCACAAAATAAATGTGTCCCTTAAGACTTAATGTTTATTTCAGGGCAAAGTGTCCAAAAACAGAAAATGTATATACTGTGGGCATTTATACAATTATTGCTCACATAATGGGGTTAATTGAAAATCCCCCCATTAAGCAATGTGCTGAGCACCAGCTGAAAAGAATACATAAAATATGCAAGATATACATTACAAACAGCTTAGTTACCTTTTGGTTTTCAACATGATGCATAGTGATAGCGCTGTCTTTGCTATGATACATTCATTATATATTACTTGTAGAGAAATCGAAAATATTAAGTCAATTTTATTGAAATTATAGTGCATTATTAACCACAGTTTCTTTGATTATGTTTGGAAAAATATGTATGTCAAAATGCTATAAACATAGAGCAGGGTTTCAGATGCTGGATGATTTATGCCAATGACTGTGCATTTTGTAATGCAGGGTCCCACGGGTGCCAGAGGTGAAAAGGGTGAAAGAGTAAGTCTACATGTTTTATAATTGCAATGCATAAAAAGGATTAAAGAGTTTCCAGCAATGTCATGCTGCATTTCCTGGCTTTCTTTATACAGTGTGCAGCTCCAGTGTGTTCAAACGTGTTTTTCCAAGATTTTATTAATAAGCAATAACAGGAAAGCTATATTTCGGTTCTCTCAGCAAGGAAACACTTAGATTCTTGAAAAAAAAAAAAAAAAAACACTGCATAGTACTCTGTTGTCCCCTCTACTTCGGTTCAAATTAATTCAATTTTACAGAGCGTTTTTGTGATGCAGAGTCGAAGTTCCAAGTAATGTTACAGTAAGGAAGGGAATGGTACAAATTTTCCTTTTCTAAGGTGACAAATATACATTTCTCAAATCCAGGTAAATGAGGGTAAGATAACATAAAACATGTCTGGTGGTCCAGTACCAGTGGCTGTCCACTCTCCTGGATAATGTTGTAGTGTAGTGTTATAGAGGGTCTGTGGGGATGTATCTCCAAAAAAGGCCAGTATGTCTATCAAGGCTTGTAAGTGGTTGGTAGTCTTCTGCTCCTGACCCCAGAGTCTGGTGGTTGTTGATGAAAATCATCAGTTGCAGCAGGTGATGTTTCCAAGGGGCAGCAGTTTCAAGGGGGTTATTGTTTCAAGAGAATACATCTTGAATACATCAGCTGGAATCAACTATTGAAATACAAACTTGAAGAAAAAGATGTTCAGTCTAGTTTGTAGAAGTTGAATAATTGGAGTAACATGGCAGTCTTTCCATAAGGTGGTGAAAATTCTGGCTGCTGCATTCTGGACAAATTAAAAGGGGAAGATGACACAGGCAGGACAGTCAAACAGTATGTTGTTGCAGTAGTTAAGCCTGCTGGAGACAAAATCATGAACCAGCTTCTTATTATGTGGTCCACAGAGATAGCACTTTTATTTGAAGATACTTCTCAGTTAGTTATAATTATAGAACCATGTAGAGCACCGTATTAATAGAAGATTGTAATTATTTGATATAATTAGTAAGAAGGCCCAGCCACTCAGGGTCCAGAGGCCGGATGATTGGTTATCTCAGTGTCTGGTGTTCTACTTCAGGCTACCTGTGTTGTTTGTTTTTAAGGGTGACATGCAGTCTCAAGCAGCGGTCCAGGCCATTGCTCGGCAGGTGTGCGAGCAGCTGATTCAGAGTGAGTCACGTTCACCTTGCTGTCTGCAAACTTTGGTTCTGTGTGTCACTTTACTTTAAACAGAGAAACGCTTCATGACACTTTGACAGCAATATGACAGTAACAAGACAAAGTGATATAAGTATCGTGCTTAGCTGTGCTTTGCTGTGAACATCTGCTTCCATAAAAGAGATTTTAAATCCAGTGTGTTTAAAAGCATCAAAAATCAGAAAAATCACATAGGAACATTATGTTAACCTGCTACACTGCATCATTCATGGGCACTGTGCCTGTTTGCAGCAGTGCTCTTTTATTAATCCTTTTTGCTAGTGTCTGACAATTGAGCGCCATATCTATTCCCTCAGGTCACATGGCTCGCTACAGCTCCATCCTCAACCACATTCCCAGCCAGTCAGTGTCTGTACGCACTGTCCCAGGGCCCCCTGGAGAGCCAGGTCGGCAGGGCTCCCCAGGACCCCAGGGAGAGCAGGGACCTCCTGGCAGACCAGGCTTCCCAGGGAGCAATGGAGCAAATGGGCAGCCAGGGGAAAGAGGTACGATACATGGTGATAATTCATATGAAGTGTCATCATCATCATCATCATCATCATCATCATCATCGTCGTCGTCTTAATACAAAGGGGTCTGCAATTTTCAATTTATGTTTAGAGGTTAGACTAGGCTGTTCTTTACTGGGAACTAAAATAAGCTTTTCTGGGCCATATGAAGTATACTTCTGAGAATAACCTTTGTTTACATAATTCAGCACATGTATGTTTTGTGTCAACAACAAGCTCCTCACATTTATGTGTTTATTTATACAGAAGGGTATTCTTTATCAGTTCAGAGCAAGAATACTACAACAGGAGTGAGATTCAACCCAGGGACCTTCATTTTGCATTGTGAAAGACCCATCAATTGCACTACCACCTGCCCCAGTTTACCGATGCCGCTGGGGTTATGCAGAATTTGCCTTTTTTGAAAAATCATTAATGGATACAAAAAACATCTGGTGTTACAATAAAAAAAAGTGTGACAAGTAATTGCTTTGATAGGATTAAAATTTAACCAGTTTAGCAGTAGGCAGACCTTTACACTTTGGTTTATCAACTATGCAGGTCATAGTAACATATAAATGGTCTTTTAATCCAGTTTCATTCTCATTCTCCTTTTCTTATTTTTATTTCATAATCCATTTAGACAAGTACATGCAAAAATGTCTGCACATTTAAATTGTTGCATTTAAACATTTTCTGTGTCAGCAACGTTGTTGTCAAGTGACATAAATCACTGAAAGAAAAATTGAAGCCAAGCTTAATTTTTATGAATAAATTTTGTGTAGACAGCTCCGCCTGATAAATGTTTGATTTGCCTTATAAAATTGAATGCTGCCAGTAGGGAAGTTTGGCTTGTGTTATTCTTTGACAGCATTTAGTCTTTCAAACAAATCTTTACATGATTAAGTACCACCAAACACAGACAATAGGGTACTTAGAAGGACAGTTTCTTAAAGTGCTGAAGGATATCCCCTAAAAATCCATATCTTGATATGCCATGCACTTGAGAAAATAATTATTCTCACAGCCTTTGTGAAATCAGCTGCTAAACGTGAAGGTTTATCGCTTAACCTGATTTATAGTCACTGATCTTTTTTAATAACCCTGTCAGAGAAAATTCTGTGCTCCACTGGATGCCAAATACGATCCAATTTACTGGCTATGTTTCGTATCAGGTTTGCCTGGAGAAAAAGGTGAAAAGGGAAGCCCAGGGATCGGGTTACAGGGGCCGAGAGGCCCTCAAGGACCCCCAGGTAAAAACATGCTTTATTATTTTTTGAAATAGCAGTTTAACACCAAACCAAATGTAGCAATTTGAGCAATGTGTGGCAGTAGGGTAAAATTTTGTGAACTGGAGTAGATTTCATGACAAGAAGGACAGTTTAGCCATTAAACCAAAGAACCAAAGAAAAATTCCTGTTTGCCTGAATTTTGAAAATGTGCTTCTAAATAAAATTTGTTAGATTCTAGATGATTGATTTTCACAAAAAAAATGATTAGGATTAATGAATTAATAACCATTAAAGCTTGTATGTCTACAAATCTTCAGAGATAGGGGAAATTTTTGTTTAGGATCTTTTCTGGTATTAATTAGTATCTCGCCTCATATGTTGAAAATGTGTTTAGAATTATTTTAGAATTATAAGAGTATGGTGGAAAACACGAATAATGTTAGACACCAGGAGGAAAAGTCTCGTTTTAACTAAGCGTACAGCGAGGGATTTTTTGCAAGGTTGTGTTTTTGAGCTTTAAAAAAGTTCTTGGCCCTGTGGTTAATTCCAGCCTCTTGTGTCCCTCTCACTGATTCAATAAAAACAGAACTATGATACCACGAAACTGGTATGAAATCTGGCATAAAAGGAAGTTCTGAAGACTTAAAAAATATTTTGAGCCACTGGATACCCTGGTAAAGGAAAAAAAAATATTATTATTTATAGAAAAAAGCTCTGAGCCTGTGGTGTCACAGAGGCCCATTATTCAAAAAAAATAAACAGTCATCCTGAGAGTCAAACATCAACTGAGTTCTTCAGTTTAGAAGAACTGAAGGTTATGAATGGTTTCATTATCCTTACGTTAATTTACAGAAATTGTCACATTTATGAAAACTGAACTTGGGTTTAGTTCATGTTTATAGTTAGATAGTTTGGCATGTGCTCTTACTAATTTTAGCTGTTACAGTTTTCATAATAATGGGCCCTCATTGGCATAGTCCCAGGATACAGCAGTTAATAATAATGGACGTATATATTTAGATTTGCTGTATAATTAGCTCTAGTGTTATTTTATCTTGAAACTCATAGGTAGGACAAAAAGTGGATAAGGACAGCTCTTTGCTTCCCTCTCTCACTCTCCAGAAAAGTCCTTTTACTGTGAACAGGAAGGGCCTAAATAGGGGAGTCGTGACAACTAGGTGTTATTGTAACTACAGCAGGCAAATGTATTAGAGTTGGTATGGTGTCCGGTAGAGACGTCTAGGTATTTGTGCATACACTGCTGTGTGGAGGGTCCTGTGCACCTGTGTTATATGATTGTGGTTCCATAATTGAGAAGTCCACGTGTGTGACTCCAGACTGAAGAGTACATGTGCGTTCTGTCTCCCTGCATACCACACATCCCCATTGCCTTTTAGGAAGAAATCAGGCATTTAGTTGGGGGACAACTTAGTTCCTTATGTCCTAAGCCCATTTCTAAGGAACAAGTATGTGAAGCTATCAGATATTAATTATGGTAATGAATATGGCTCAGTGTTCCTGTTGTAGCCTGTTACCATGGAAACATGAACTTGGTAAAAGTAGTCAGACCGGTTCCATTTGTTGGAGAGTAGAGTCAGGTCCACTTATTTTGCATGACAATTTTGGTCCGGTCAGCTTCGATCTTGTTGCAACTGACATTTGCCAACAGGGCCACCTGGAGAAGGACGAACTGGCAACCAAGGACCAGTTGGGAGGCCAGGCAACCCAGGTGTCCCTGGTCGACCAGGTATCCCTGGTTCCACTGGTCCTGCTGGATCACCTGGCTACTGCGACCAAAACTCCTGCTTGGGCTACAATGGAGGAGGTACTGATCACTCATACACTGCCTGATTTTTTTATTCCAAGCACTACACTTACATCTGCGCTAGTCGAAAAGGACCTTTCACATCATTCCTTGTGCAGTGTTGTTAATAAAAATGTATATGTCAGCTGTGCTTAATTCAAATGTTTTTTGAATTTGTTATTTGCAATGTAGAGTTTTTAGTTATTCTGTGCCCTGTCTTTGAATCACATTCATCGAAGTGTAGAAAAACCATTTCATCGTACTGTTTTGCGATTCAGAACTGACAGCAGTCACAGTGGTGCGAATGAATGCATTAGTAATTAGACTTTACAATCCGCACAATGTTTTACTGTGCTATTTTCAAACTCATTAGAACTTCTGACAATTCAACAAGGAAGGAAATTTACATTTCCCTATAGTGCAAGAGAGGTAGTTAAATTCATTTTTAGCATTTGAAAGCTTTTGTGAAAACCACTGTGTCTGCTATCAGCAACATTACCTTGAAGCAGCAATATCATAAAATGCAGATGTCTGTTTTGAAGCAGATTTAATGGCCAAACTCTCCAGTTTGTTTTGCTGAACTACTGCTTGTCTATTCCTTTACCTCTACTTTTTAAACATACCTTCATTTATTTGTATATTGATATATTTCAGGATATCTCTAAATAAATGAAAGGTAACTATAAAGATCATTTTGCTGGCATCAATAAATGCCATTTGCAGCCTCTTTGATAAAGAACATTTTTGGCCATTGTTAAAGTTCTTGAAATGGGAACTTTTGAAAACTGAACTGCGTCAAAAAGACCCCTCTGTATTCTTATGTTGACAAAACAATCTCCTAACGTAGTGTGTAGACTTGGTCTGACATGCATGTGTGCATGATGTGACAAACGCAGGAATACACAGGCAGGCTGGAGTGTTACAGGGGGTAAGGAGTACCTGCACTGTAGTACCACCAGCACATGTGTTATTCCATCACTGTCAGCTATTGATCAGCTGACAATGAGCAGTGAATGCATTGCTTTGTGCAGAAATGTCAACACCCTGCAGCTTGTTGGTGCTGTGCTATGTGTGGTCATTGATCTGTACTGC
The DNA here is from genome assembly GCA_018136845.1 of Heterotis niloticus. Taxonomy (NCBI): domain Eukaryota; kingdom Metazoa; phylum Chordata; class Actinopteri; order Osteoglossiformes; family Osteoglossidae; genus Heterotis; species Heterotis niloticus. The sequence continues at coordinate 31,369,059 of CM030888.1, read as the reverse complement.
ATTTTTCTGTGTCTCTTTGTATAACTGAGTTCTATCTGAAGGCCAACAATCATATCAAAATGATTGGTGAGCATGGCCAACTCGACAACAGCTCTACAGACAACAGCAAGGGAGTCAGACAGCAGCCCCAACCACTGCCCACGCATGTATCTCAAGAAACCCAAGGACGCGTTTCGGTGAACACTCAAACGTGTTTTCTGACAAAGCCACCCAGCAATTACTACCCACACCTCCACAGGGGGTTCAACGTGTCTGTAAATAGGAATTTTTAGTGCATATCCTAATTACATGCATTGATCCACCTGTACATCTATTGGAGATTGTGCATGACTCAAATCAAAAGAGCAATAGAATAATATGCTGCCAGTAGAAACCTTTACAATGATCCAACTCTTGGTGGCTCCAGTGTTGTCATTAACCTTGTCCCTTTGTGTCTCTACCACTCCCTGTTTGTCACATTAACCTCGTCGCTGTACTTGGCGGTGGTGGGTATAAGGTCAATTTGAAGGAGGCCCGACTGACCACGATGTTCCCATAGTACCACTGTCCCCTGAGTCCTACCAGACCTATGGTCAAGAGGAGGAGGAGGATGACCCATATGAGGGATACAGGGGCTACTCTCATCCGTACTACCAACCCAACTACCCAGCCCCTCACCCTGTTGAGCCGGACCCCTTGCCCGGAGAAGATGCTGTCGAGATGAGGTCACCTGGCATCAGCCGCTTCACTAGGAGTCTATCCACAAAGAAGAGCCTCAGTGCTGTGAGGCAGAGGAAGAGTTTGGACACCAAGGCCAGGATGTCAGAGACCCCAAAGTGAAGTGTTTGTGAATCCCTCACAGGGCTGAGAATCACAACACAGCTGAGGAAATGATTTTGGGAAACCTTCTCATGGTGTTGCCTGACGAGAATAGGAAAGTCCTGGAATTATTTTGTCCGAAAATTTGGGAGTGTCTGGGAAGGAACTGCTCATAGTCAAGTATAGAATTCTATTTTTATCAAGCACAGTTTGTAGTTCCTTTCTCAAGGTGCATGAAATTATGGATGCAGCGTGAAACCTGATTGTATAAATGGGTTATGTATTGTTTCTCAACATGTAGTAATCCTATGTAAATGAACATCAACGAGCATTTGTACAGTTTGTGTAATTTTATAAAAAGAAAAGAATTTCCGAAGCATTTGATTACTGCCATTGGAACTTGTATTTGATTTTCTAACATTTTTACTTTTGGCATAGTCTTAACTATTTTTCCCATTTATCAAAACCACAACTTACAGCTCACGCATATCTTAATTAAAAAAAAAAAAAAAGCATTTAAATTGCAAAAACCTAATGTCAAATCTGAAACTGAGCAAAATAACATTATAGCCATGCATTTTACAATTATCAGTTTTTATATATGATGAATGACATGCACCATTAAAGAAGAAACTACAAGATTTAGAAGGCTTTTGTGAGGAAAAAACAAATATTGCTGCTGCTGTGAATAAAACAGTAAAAAGCTGAGTGACCCGAGAAGCAAGCAATGTGCAGACACAGAAGTTTGTTTCAGGGATATCGATTAAGTGTGTGCTTAAAACATACTGATGTCTCGTAGTAGAATTAATAATGCAAAACTGACCCCAATGGAAAATGTCACTAACCATCTTTTAATAAAACAGTAAATTATGTTCTCCATACCTGTTTTGCTACAAATAAAATATATTACACATTTGAATTCTCATCTACGAGACCTTCTGTCCGGTCTTTGTCCTGCTGTATGTGTGAGTTTATTTGTAAAGGTGTTGGCATGACCCTGAATTGCTGTCTCACTCACAGTTCTTGTGGGCCCAGGTCCTTGCATGTGTCTGTTTCAGCCACTCAACACCGCATAACCAGGTGTCATGCGAAAATAATGCCGGTAACCAGTTAGTTAAAGTAGAATGCCTCAGTCAACCTGTTCCCACAGTTTGGGATCCCTTCTGGTGAATTACAATAATAAAGAAAATAGAGCAGACAGACAGATGAGGAACACCACATTAGCATGGTCCCCTCCTGGTACACAATGTACAACATAGAGTAAAATGGTGTATTCTCCTCCACAGGCCCTTGTGTACTCAATCCTTTGTTTTAGCAAAAAAAAAAAAAAAAAAACAATTCCAGATCAGTTTGAATTGATAAAGAAGGCTAGCAGACATGGGGTTTCCCTACGGAGGAGGGGCCATCGTCACATTTCGAAGGTGGTGCCTTTGCGTCCTCTAGCGTTGCTTTGCTGCACTGCAGGACCTGCAAATGTTTCTGCACCTTGAGAATGAGCTGCTCCTTCTGCAGGCCCTTCAGCATTGCTAGAGGTTTTCCTCAATGAGGCATGCATCAACCTGTGCCCGTTGCCTTGAACTCCCCCCACGACTCTGAGGTCTTTCTGACAGCTGTCAGAAAGTCTGAGAATCCTAAGGGGTGCAGAGTTTAACCAAATGCATTTTGAACATACGGCTGCCTCTCTGCCTCTGCCAGTTTGCTTTCTTCCAAAGCACAGCCACCAGGTCCTGAGGCTCCTGCACAGTTAGGTTACAAAGCATGCATGCGGTGCGTCCATTTCAAACGTCTGACTATGATTATGAGGAGCAGATCTGAGGTTCTATCCGCACGCCAGCATGAACTTGTAAAGAAATTTGAACGGCATCAAAACCAGGACTGAACTTAAATGACACCACAGACTCTGCTGCTGTAAGCAGGGGAAAATTGCCAAAAATTAAACTGCGCTTAAAAGAAGTGAGAGTAGAAGATAAGAGTCCATCTGATTCTGCTGCCTTTGCAAAAATACTACAGGTGTTCATAGTCACACCTGAGATAACTGTTGTTACTGCACCTGAAAAAACACTGCACACTCATGTTAGCAGTCCACACACTTCACTGCTGACCACTAACGTATTTCACTAACAACACAGTTTAAAAAGAAATAACATTTAAATTCCCAACATTTTTAAGTGTTTTTAAGAAATGAAAATGAAGCTTATGAGAAAGTGGGCTGTGCTGGACAGAAACACAGGCCCGTGCTACGTTCCCTGCTTGCTTGGCTGCTCATCACGGCTGCCTATGTTTCATTAAAGATGCCGTAATATAGAGTAGTCAGGAGGTGGAAAACACAGTAAACTGAGGTAAACTTTCCCTCAGCACCATGTCCTTCGGCCTGCAGGAAGTTTGCCATCCATAAATACAAGAGTTACTCGGAGGGAGCTGTGTCAGGCTCCAGCTTGGACCCACCTAATGGGATTCTATATAAAGAATGAGTCATGGATGTTGTTGGTGTGTTGAATTTAAATTAAGGGAAATATTTGATAACAGAATGATATGTGGTGTTACAGATAGGAGTCAGGTTTGTTTGATTTGCAAAATTGTCCTTTTTGCACAGTCCTTGATTTTCCCGATTATACGGATTGGGTGCTGATACGGGGAAAGTCCAGAACATTTTAAGAATAATTTATGTGTACATAGTACTATGGTGCTGTATACTCAACTGTGTACCACAGTAACACTTCTATAATCAAATATTTCACCTATACGACTTGAACATAGCACCGCCACCAAGGGACAAGGTGCCACTTCATTGCCCTCATGGAACCAAACATGGAAGACTGCTGGGTGACTCGTCTCTCCGGTTCTCTTCTGAGACACATTGTCAAAATTGTTTCAAACATTATTTCATGCATTAATTAAGTTTTCTCCAATGGTAATATATAAAATCAATTATATATATTCTTTCACAAATGCCCAGTTTCTGGTCACTCCACAACACCCCATCGCACCACAGGGTAGAGGTCTACGTTTTACAGGGCAGAGTCTGACATCTCAAATGATTTCTGTCCTTAAAAATTCAAGATTTTAATACCTTGTATGCCAAACAGTTTTACTTTGTTTATGAGAAAATTTCATGCTGAGCATTTCTTTGGAAACACTGCTACACAGTGACCTTTGCCTGTTTTTATGTTGTCTTAATAGCACAATTTAGCCCTGGCAGCAGTGTTGGGTCATTACGAGGCAGGAAACTCAAAACTGCGTACACTACTTAACAACATTTGGCAACCAACAATAAAATGTTGTTAAACATAAATGCCCTAAACACAGAGGATACTGTAAGTTGCTGAGACACTCTAAGCGCTAAGCTTTCCAGTTAAGCCTTTAGGATCTCCAAACGGACATCACCTGTGCCAGTTAACCTCAACAGCTTTATAAACAGCTGCACATACACACTTCTTTCTGTACTGCAGTTCACAGTATACAGAAATTTTGTATGTACTCCAATCTTATTTTTTTGTGAAAATGTTAATACCATTTAATTAATTTCATTGTAAAGAAAACAATGCTACATTCATTTTGTGCTATTCTAAAGCTGCAAAAGAGCTTTTGCAAAGTATTGTCCAAATATGTGCTCTGCAGGTCTCCCAGCATAAAAACAGCGGCAGCAGTGAAAGTGCTGCGAGATTAACATGTGTTACGCTGCACAAGAACAACGTGAAGAAAGTGTTAGCAAAAACAAGAATGTTAAAACTAAAACTGCAGAAAACAAAATCACAAGACAAACCTGAAAGCAAATGTGTATGCAAATAAAATATGAGACGCACCTGGTTGTACTCAATTTTGACCGTCCGTGGTTACTTGTAAAAAGGTTTCCATCTTTTTGTGACAAGCAGGAGATCAGACCGCCTTCTGCATCCCAAATGGACCTAGATGGACTTTGTGGTGAGAACAGGCCTGGATCGTAGAACCACAAGGTATTAGGTGATACCTCAGAACGTGTTTGATTTCATAAAGTGATTTGTTTTTTTAGAGGAGTTTTCTATTATCCTTGCAGTGCTGCTGCTGTCTTAAAGAGTCCACTTGTGGTCTGCATGTTTGTCGCTGGGTTTTGTAACTGGTACACCAAACAAATGTGACATTTGTATACTGAGCAGAGTATGGAGGACTATTTCAATTCAATTCAATTCAATTTTATTTTTATATAGCGCTATTCTCACTGCAGTGACACAGAGTGCTGTACAGACCTGACAAGGGTTGCATACGTGTACAGTTTGAATCTGGCCACGAAGGAGAGGAAAACAAAAAACTCCTTTCTACAAGAGGATAAGAGAAAAATAAACCTCTGGGGGTCCATGTGCCAGTGGAAGCCCACCCCTTCTGGGAATTCTAAGCATATGTAATAGCCAGTTCATGATAAGTTAATAAGGGTTGTGGCAGCACTTATGTCATAGTACTTTCTAGGAAGCAGGAAACAACAATATTATTAATGCCTTACTTCCATTTAAGAGAAACATAAGATATAATGCCAGATGCTAATGCTAAGAGAATTTCTAAAAATATTCCTCAAAAAAGATCAATACAAAACCGCTAGTTTAAAAAATCTACTGAAAACATTTTCTGCTCTGATTTTCCATGAACCAGACAACAAAACAGTCTAGAGAATCTAGTAATGTTCGCACTCCCAAAATCAGTGCTGCAAAAAACAAGACAATATTAAAAGACAATCTGGATAATACAAAAAATAACTCCAAGTTGAATACATTTCTTGTAAAGTAGATCACTGTTCCATTATTGCTCCAAATTTACAGCTGATCTGAAATACTTTAAGGTTTTCATAATCTTTTTATAATTTGGTGTTTTAATAAGCAACTCTGATCTCACCCTTCTGCTGCAGTAAGGGATGGAAGTGAAATCGAACCAGCAAAGAGTCCAGATGACCTTAACTGGTACACCAAACTCAAACTCACTCAAAGCTTCTTCCTTAATAAATCTTTTCATTATAATGAATTCAATTATAATTTGGAGCATTTTTCGTGGCACAGAAGAGGTTTCTGGTGATAATTAATAAGCAATTTTATCGATTATTACATAAAAAAAATCGTCGAGGAACGTTGCAGCTCGTAGAATGGACAGCAGGGGTCGCTGTTGGCCAGTTTGTGCGCCTGTGTTCCGGCTTCATTGCAACTCTTGAAATCGTTATGCAATCTGACCCAGCGCCCGAAAGCGCCCCAAAAATCTACCTGTTTTTTCCACTCATTCATTTCCACTTCCAGCGCTTCTACACAAACCCACAGCGGCAGTTTCGCTTCATAACTTGTCTCGAACTATTCGGAAGCATTAAAAACGTTTCCTCGCGAATTAAAGCAAGTTATTGTAATGAATATACTGTACAGTGACAGCGATAACAGCGAATAAATGACGGTATCAACAATGTAAGTGTAATCGCCCTGCAAAATAACTGTTATTATACAAGGAAAATGTTTCCGAGCCGTCACTCCACATTTACTGCAGCACCGTCCAAGTTAGACCTACTTTGATGTTTAAACAGATTAAAAATACATTTTCTATTCGAGACGCTAAATAAATCATGCATCCAGCTCCCCTGCGTTGTGCAAGAATGCCTCAGCTTTGTGCTGTGCAGACGGTGCACCGATTTATTTATTTATACTTCAGCTCCTTTACTGTGACAGCGCATCTGATTAAAAAAAAAAAAAACAAATAAAAAATCGATATTTCAATTTCCAATTATCTAACGTTTTCAGCTATGCGACGACCTAAAAAAAAAAAAAAAAAAAAAACCTTAAAACCAGCTTTCCCAGGAACATCGGGCACAGGAGCCCCCTGACCGGGGAGGGGGGGGGGGGGGCAACCACGCACCTTGGCGCACTTTCACACCTGGGGAGTTTCTTAAAAAGTGAAATATTCATAAACTCCGCGATGAAAGTAACTCGGGTCTCGTATGCAAATAAGTGTGCTGACGTGGGGCGTCACGTGGTTTTGGCGTAGCTCCCCCAGTGAAAGAAATGCCCCCCCCCTCCCACACTGTTGTCTTTAGGATTCAGTAACAAATCTTTACAATTAATCGCCGTATTTGTTTCACTTCTCGAGCGAGGAGCCGGGTTGCTTTTTTCCCCCCTCCTTGTCTTCTTTTTTTTGTTGTGACTGTTGTGGAAACCTACCGCCGTATCGCCCACCCAGCGCCACGAATGTAGTGGGCAGGTAAGAATGTGCCAAAGCACGGTGTTTAACGGACTCGTTTCGAGGGGGACAGTGAGGAAACAAGTCCGGGCGGCCGGTCGGACTCGAAGTTGCGGGGCGGCCGTCGGCGCAGCTCCCGCTCCTCGCACCGCTGACGGGGCGCTGCAACTTCGGCGGCTAGCGGGGCTGGTAGCATCTTCAACTTCGCCTGTCCCCAAAATCTGCGCTACGGGCGAACCGGCCGCCTAGCTGTCAAGCTAAAACAAAACACTACACACGCCAGCAACAATTTCTCTCCCGCGGGGGCGCTTAGCTGCTCGGCTAAAGTGTTTGCTTCACATCTCGAGAAGTTTCCCCGCGCGCGCGAGCCAGTTAGTTCGCGAACCCAGGCGGCGTCCGTGGGGGGAAAGCGCGTCTTGGTCTTACTTTTTTAATGATGTCGAAATAGTCACCGAAAATATGGCTTCCGATTTAAAAATGGCGTTACGGTGGCCCGCCTGCAATGCAGCTAACGATATGTCGTCGGGAGTGAATTGAGAGCCGCTCGGGCGAATGTCATTAGTGCCTTTGCTAAGCGGCGCTGACGCTGGCTGTGTTAGGTGAGCTCCCGCAACGACCCGCCGCGTCCCCGCGTTCGTTTTGGTTCGTGTTTACTCACATTCCGGCCGCTGTCTGCTTAGTTCGTTAAGTAGGTTGACTAACTAGTTGACCAGCTTTTAACCGGGTAATTAGTACAATGTGAGGCGAAGTGGTGCAATTCGTGGCTGGCGACGGTGGTGGTGGCGGCGGCGGCGCGGTGGCGGCACGGTGACGCCTCCCGTCCCCTTCCACCGTCACTGTCTGGCGGCGCTCGCAAGCACCCAGCGCCACGGAGCCGCCTGACACCCCGCGCACAAGGTTTCAACTCCCAGCGCAACTCCGGAGCACAGGGATTGAAGTAAAATAGCGGAATTGCAGCGGCGCTAGGGGGCGTAGTGGCGAGAGCTGCCGTCCTGTGCTCAAAGGACGCGCGTTCGAATCCCGCCCCCTGCTGTAGTGAATACCTGCTGGTGGTGGAGGGTGCTTGCCGTGAAAAGCGCCAGCAAAACTGCCCCTTCTTTATGAAGATGCTTTGGAATGAAATCAAAGCTACATTTTAAATGGCAGGTTTTTCCACCTCGGGGCAGCAGTTTGCTTCTGCCTGCTTCGTCAAAATTATTCTATTTGTTTTGTTTTAATTTATATTTGCGCTATTACACATTTGAATCTGGGATGTTTTCACTGGTCTCTAGGAAACAGTTGTGCTGTTGAAAAGTTTTTATTTTTTTCCTCTAGATTTGTATTATGCTAAACACATCCCACATGTTAACCCTGTATTACATACTTAAATACTGAATTGCTGTGCACTTAAGGAAAATCCTTAAGTTCTGCTGTATTTTTTAGGTGTCATTGTCAAAAGCAAAAATCCCGATGTGATGTGATTAGGTGCATGCTGAGCAGATATATTGTCAGATTAAATATCACCACATAACGTGGTTTTTTTGTGAGTAGTACAGTCTAGTTTTAAGCTTGGAAATGTAGTTGTGGTTGGATGTTCCCAAAGTTTAGAGGAAGTAGTTTGCTGGGAAGGTTGACTGTTTGTCACTCTGCCACCCCATACGTGTTCCCCAGTACATATTAGTGTGCACTGTTAATATGAAAATACAGCTTACATGAAAAAGTAAGATTAAAAAGATATGATTTGTTTATTTAGTTTTTTTTTCATGTTTGATTTGCATAACCATTATCCCAGATGTACTTTTAGCTGAGGAAATACAGTTTACATCATTGTTGGCATACAGATGTTACACACCTATTTCATATTACTACTTTAAACCACTTTAGTAGATTCATAAACAACCAATAAATCAGTCCATATGTAGGAATTTAACTATAAGAGCAGAGTTTGATGCATTTTTTTTTAGCAGTAGCCCATTAAGGCTACATTAGTTTTATACTCTATGGCATTGACTTTATATCTTGAAGTCTGGCAGGTTTCCTGGTTAAGATTTCCAATTTGTGTCATCTGATTTCTGTGTAAATATGCTTGATAGAGCTGTTTGAAATGATCCCCAGTACATAGAAGGAAGGAATGAAGATTGCAGAGTGTGTGCTTTTCCCAGTACGGCCTTCTGTTAGTTGCTGTCTAAAGATGGTTTTGAGAGCTGCAGGCATTGTCCACAAGAGCTAGCGGTGACCTGTTGAGAACCTCGTTCTCTCACCAAGGCCACTGGGTTCCCACTGTGTTCCTAGGAAACATTCATGCAGCGGTTGGCCAAGATAAAAACTTGGGCCTTTTAGGAGGAAAAGTCACAGATTGTCCTTCTCGGAGAACCTGTAGTTAGCAGGTGTCTTAGTGCTGGACCCATCATGAGTATGATAAGGATGTTTTCCTAACTGAGTCACTAGTAAACTGTATGCTGGTTATCTTTGCTTTCTGATCTGCAGTTTGTGTTCTGTACTACTTACAGAGTTTCAAGCTTTCTTTCTTTCTTTCTTTCTTTCAGCATAGGTATTCGAAGGTGTGGGTTAAACAGTGTGTAGTGCTGCTGTCTCACAATGCCTGGCATCTGTGAGCACAGGTTCAAATCTGCCTCAGTCTTTGTAGAGTTGTGGTGTTCGCCCTCTGTCTGCATTGGTTTCCCTTGGGTGCTCTAGTTTTGCCCCACAGTCCAAAGATGTGTGTTTCAGGTCCATTGGTAACTTTAAATTCTGTGTGTAGCTACCCTGTGATAGACTGGTGTCCCTTCCAGGTTGAACCCTCCTAGCTCAGCTGCCAGAGGTTCCAGGATTGACTCTAGACTGTTGCAACCCTGAACAGGACAAGAGGATAACAAAAGTGAGTGAGAAAGATTTGAGGATGTAACAGTATTTTTTCCGAAAATTGACCAGTGTTTGCAATGGATTTTAATAGAACCGTCAAAGCTCAGTTGTTTATGCTCATGGGAATATGCAGCTGGGCCAGAGAAGGATCTTTCGAATCGTTACGGGAAAACATGAACTAATTCTCTTGTTCTTGGAGAATGTATTCCGTTCTGTTACTTTTTATCTGATACACATGTCATATTCAGAAGCGGAGGAAACGTGCATCTTTTCGAGTCTTTTTCAGTTACGACAATTGGATCAACCTTGACTGAAATGCTGCCACTTCTTCAGCCTGGCTGTTAGACTGCAGTATCTCTTGAAGTCAACAAGGTTATGTATGACCAAAGGGTGTTCAGCTATACAGTCACACTTTATATTGTAACTAGCTCTACTGTCACACTTTGGTGCCGCTTTAAACCGAGACCTATTGGCCCATCTTGTCCACTGCGGCTTCAAAATGCTGTTGAGTTCTATTTACTTTACAGTAAATATAGTTACAGTGTCAATGGCTTGTCGTTTCCTCTTCAAGTATGTATAAATGTGAGAAGAAATGTCTCACAAAATGAATTATGAGGAATGACTGAAAATTGTGTGGCAAAAGTAAATTAGTTTGCCAAAACAGTTGCACTCTTCACAAATTTTTATGTATTTGAATATTTTATACATCACCTTTCTGTAAAGAGTTGAGTAAGCCTTACACATTTCTTAGCCAGCACCCTTAATTCTTATTTAGAGCATGGAAGTGAGATACGAGAAAAAGTCAAAGCAGTTTACGTTACTGATGTTCACCCGCTTATCACAAGTAGTTTACATTCTCAGTGGAGTTACCTGACAGCCTGAGCTGATGCTCACACTGACATTGGCAAACATTTGCAAGAATGTTGAATATTTAAATATCACTGAGTATTTTAAAGTTTACTCTATAAGCCAGACTAACTTTTGGCTCAAGTGCAGTGTTAACTATATATTTGTTTGGTTCCCTAGCGTTTTGCATGGGGTACTTTGCCTTTTGCATTGAGTGCATGCATCATGCTGAGTGTTAAGGTTGGCTGCTTTAGTCCACCTTTCCACACTACTACGCTGCTTGACTGCATGCTGCTCCATGGTAGCGTGCCCTCAGATGAACTTTTAACTGCTAATGGTTAAACTACATACACAAGTAATTCTAGGGTTCCAGATCTGTGGGTATAAATATACAGCTATGCACCATTAATTCCGTGTATAAAATATGTTGCAGTTAACATTTTTTGATGGTGCCAAATTTGAACTTTCTCTCTACTCTGGTAATACAAGTAGTCTGAGAATTTTTAAAAATATGTATAAAAATATCTATGATGTGTTCCCATGGATTTTGCAGATCCTTTTTGTTGATACCCTTTTTCATTCTTGTAGTATTTCTTATGTATACACCAAATAAAATATAATAAAAATACTTGGGGACTAAAATCATCAAAATTCATCAATACAGGTAGTACAAGATGTAGACCACCTAAGCTATATTATTACAGCTATATTAAGTACATCATGTGGTGGCTCAAATAGTCATTAATATGGAAGTCATGCCTACAATGTAAATATATGCTTAATTATTCCATCATTTATAAAAGTGGCCTCAATTTTGATTCATGTACAGATTTTCACATTTGAGACTTTACAGTTTTCTTTAGTCAGTCTTTTGTATTATGGTCTATGCACAGCCATACGGTATGTTTCTCTCTAGAGTGTCAGTATCAAGACCATTCACACCAACAGTGCTGAACAGCGTAGTACTTTATAGGAAATATGATCCAAATGAAAAGGGACCCATAGAAAATCCCACTTATGGACAGTTTCTAGGTGAAGTTGTCTACGTAGGCAGTATACAGCTTTATGATATTGTTGTCCATTCCTATTTTATACACCATAAATAACGGCCATTTCTGTGATGCGATGCTATTGCTGTTGAAATGTCACATGCCTGTGATGAGGAACACACTTTGCTGTGGTGTGTCCGTGTATAAATACTTTACATTTGGCATAATTTGTCCTTTGTTCTTGCTTAGAAAATGTGATGTAGTCATATTCCTCTCACTTGTTTTTTGAGGAAAGGCTTAAAAGATTGCTGCAGCAGTTAAATAATGCTCATAAACTTTGTGCTACTGAAAACGTGTTTGTTCCAAGCCTCCCTAATGATGCATTAATAAAAGGTCCTTTGCTGCTCTTCTTAGATGTGGACGTCCAGGGGACGTTCGTCGAGCCATGTTTCTCATGGTTGGTGATGTGTCTTTTGACTCTCACCCTTGTTGATCAGCTGGGATTGTGTTTGTGATGTCACCCCTTTATGTTGCATATTGAATTCTGCAACCTAAAAGATGCAGGATGCTCAAAATATGTGCGAAGTAGAAGGTATTTGCTTTGTGCGCACAGGTCCGACACTGGTATGAGCATCATGCTGTGAAGAACGAACCTAATTGTTTGAGCCCACCAGTCAGTGCCTAAAACCATCACTGTGCACAGTTTCTTCCTTCAAGCTCTGATAGAGCAAAGTATGGTGTGCAAACAAATCCAAGTAAAATGGTTCTAAGACATATACATTTTGTCAGTATCTTTTCTGCTCAATTTTCTTGCTGTTAATGTAATTTGTACTGCAATTTTTGTACAGTAATTATAAAACTAGATGCCTTTTTCACATTGAGGGTTAAGGATTTTCCTATAACTGTTGTGCCCAGCCTAGCAAGGATTGAGCCTAGTAATTGTTTAAAAAATAAAAAAAAAAAGTTAAGAAACATCTTTCCTTATCTCATCAGTGTTGTAGTTATTCCTTATAAAACAAATAGAGATGGGTCTTCACCTCCTGTATTCATTAACATTAACTTGAGTTATGCAGTGCATTTAGTTAATAGCTAGAGAAAGAATTACTATACATTAGCTTAACCAAAAAAACATACCCAAGGGTCACAAGGACCTGAGCTGGTAACTGTCAGGTGCATTGCATGTTTAGAAAATTATTTATGTATCTCTAATCATAATTATGAATTTCTGCTGTAAATGTTTTATGTTCCTTCAGTATTTTTTAATACTGTATGTTTAAAATATTTGTGGTTTTGTAACAAAAGGTATATATCATATTTTGGTTATGTAACTGATAAATATTAGTTTGAGACAGTATGGAAAATTTAGCAGCCTGTGGTATTGCCTTTCCTTGGACACAGTGTGTGGATTAAGATTTGTATTTTTTTAATAACATATTTCTAAGTAAACTTGTAGAATTATTTTGTAAGGTGTCTCAGTAATCACATATCCTGATTCTGCTGACAGTCTCAAGAATTTAATACATTCTAGATGTTTGAGCTATTTGGCTGTGATCTGCGTTAAAGTTGTGTTTGTTGGAATGTCTCTATTTAAGATAATATTTCTAGTTAGAGTTTTAAAAACATGAATCATTAAATTTGGTAAGGTAGATGTTAGAATCTATATGAACCAAAAGCTCTTTGAATGTTGCATAAAGATCAACAGTGAGATAGTTTCTTTAGTCTTCCAACAAAGAAAATTTTCCTTTTGAGAATGTGATGGCTGGTCATCACAGATGCTTACATTCTTTCAAAATTTTCGTCACTGTTTTTGCTGTTGTGCTTCTAAAAGTTTCGTTGCATTTATGGAGAAGTGGAGCAAAGTTAAGACACGGTGCTTGCGTGCGCGCACGCGCGCACACACACACACACACACACACACACACACACACACACAGTGCCCCGTGGTAACACTAAACATGTCGGGGCTGTGCCAACTCTCTGTCCCACTTAAAAACGTCTGACCTAGCTTTTCTCGCAGTCACCACTGTGTCCAGGCGCATGCTCCTTAGTTGAATAAGGAAATGTTAATATTTTGGAAAGGACGGGTGATAAACATGGTTGTGACACTGCTGAGTCTTGTTCCCGCAGAGATAAGGCAAGAATGTCTCCGAGAATGCAGCTGCCTTTACTATTAGTGGCTAATAAAGGCTGTTGCGCTCCAGTACTTGAAACTTTTGCATTGTTTTTTAAGATAATTTAAGACAAGATATGACATTTTTGTGCTATAAAAGAAAAGATTTGTTGCATTTCTAAATGAGCTATGTTTGACGAGGAGGATTTTCCTCCTTCCGTATTTAAGGCCCTCCACAAAGGCACTAATGGCCATGTGTAAATGGGTGCCGGTCACCCTCGCGCTTGCAGGGGGTTAAGATGACTGTGCCGCCAGCCACATGCTTTTTGCCCCTTGTCATCACTGTCAAAGGCTTTTGAATCCCACAGCAGAAATGGGTCTGTGGAGTTACATAAATGCTAACCCTAATTAAAAGGGAATGAACATCCTCAGAATGAGAAATCCCGATTTTAAGATTACAAGGCTTTCGTTCAAAGGGGGCGTTTATTAATGAAATGCCGTCATGACTGGTTTGCTAATGGATGCAGTTGCACTTCTTTCGCAAGCGTGAGCTTCAAAATAAGTTACTATATATTGAGAAATCTGTTAGTTGGATCAGCTGTTTCTAGGTTGCAAAAAGTTAATGGGAGATGAGAGCAGTTGCATGGAGTAGCGCAGATGGTGATATTTGGTGAAGCCTCCAGTTGTCACTTTTCCACCCATTTTTGCTAGGGGTTTCCTAGGTAACCACCCTTTCTTTTTGAGAAAACACACACACAAAAAAAAAACACGCAGGTTTTTGGTCCTCTGCAGACACCTGCTACAGTTCATTTTCTTGTTCTTTCTTGGGTTCAGGCCACATGTAGTGGTGCTGGACTGGAAGGGGAGGAGAGCACAGTCAAGGTGTAAGCTGTCGTTCAGCAGCACCCCCTTTGCATTGCGGAAGACGTCCACGAGTGTAATTAAAGCTTTCCAAGGATACAAGATCAGTTTGATCAGACAGGCATTCTGCATTTCCATGCTGTCTTCCTCCTGTTCGATTTGCCCTTCTGACACAAGAACTGCATTTGAGTTCTCCTGAGTAATAGAAGAAAATGGGTGCCAACATCAAGAGTCCCCAAAGCAGCTTTAACTTTCCAAATTGCAGTAATACTTTTTGGCTCCTGAGGTATATTGAGTATTCAAGGGAATACTAAAGAAATGCTTTTTTAGTTCTAATGTAACTACTGTTGAACTGAGGCAGGATAACCTTGCCAAATCATGGTGCAAAAAGCCTTAGAATGAGTGATCTGGTACTAATTAAATGCATTGTGTTTTGGCTGCACAGTGAGATGTGCTGGTAGAGCTGGTGAGAGCTCTCCTGGTTTCCTTCTCATCTATGCCTGAAACCGAAATGATTGTAAATAGTAGTGAGATCATTGATATTTTTAAAGCATACTGTGAATTTACATTTTAAATCTTTTTACAACCTTGGTACATTTCAGCGGATGCTCACATACAGAATCAGAACTTTACCCAGTCAAAACATTGTATTTTTTACTGTCGTATTAACATCATTTATATTCTGTGTACACTTACAGTGCGGTATCATTTGAGCTCATGTTGCTGCTGTGATTATAGTGTTTGCCTACTTAACTCTTTTCAACCTTTCAACTTCATAATTTGGTGACAATCGCTGATGTGTTAATTGAATGTAATTTTAGATGCTTGGAGAGTTGTAGTCTTGTGTCAGACTTGTGTCAGGGCCTGTATCCACGTCTGGAAAGGCAGGAAACGTCACACTTCTAATACATTTCTAAAACACTCTAATTTGCTACCATCGTTCTGTCACAGAGGAAGCTCGGATGAAGCGCAGTGTGAGGCTTCAGAGGCATAGAATGAACCTCTCTACCTGGCCTTGCAGTATTCATTTTTTGGTCTATTGAGTGTTCCACAGCATTTACATTTGAAGGCTGTCGATCTCTATATCTGTAAAGCTCAGTCTCTGTTCGTCCATTTTCTCTTTATGCACGGCTTTGTTTTTTGAGCCAAACGCCTAAAATTTGGAACACAGGTTCTTCTCACCCTATGTGGGGTTTGGGGGGTGTTACCGGTGGAAGTACCTGAACTAGCAACAGCAAGGGGCAAGAACTAAATTACATACTCACATGCACACACTAGTATTGTAAGGGTAATAGTTTAGTGACATTTATTTTGTTATTACTTTTCTCCTTTCCACCAGACTACAACCAGCACATGCATTGCTCTCTGCAGCATCATTAAAAATAATTATGTATTAAATGCAGCCATTTTAAGGGTAACAGTTTAGGGATACTTGGGGTAATTGAAAAATGAAAAAGATTTTTTTCCAGCTCTGACAAGGGCATAAAATTCCTAGTATTTTTTGATCAACAATCATGCTAAGAGTTGTTACCATTTACCTTTCTGCTTTCTGACTTAGACAGCGCCAGATTACCCAGCTATTCAGACAGAACTGTTAAGTTTACTTCTCCAGTGGTTACAAGTTCAGTTAGTAATGGTACGTATAAGCCAATATAACAGCAAGAAATTTCAGCATTGTTTTTGAGCGCTACTTTGAAGAAAGGTTGGGCAAAAGTAAAAATGAAAAATCTAGCAAGGAGAGAGGCAAAGTAATGAAACCGTTTTATTATACCTTTCCCATTATTCTTATGGTGCTTTGGGAGTTCCTTGTGGAAGTATACATGATGCTGTGGTGCATCATCAAAATGCTGGTTTTGTCTGTTTTGGTTACAAGTTTAAAAGAACAGCGAACACTTAAGTTAGGAGGCTCTTTGGCGCTCGTGATTGTGTGACTACAAAATATTGGTTTGTGTGAAATTGTCCAGGAATGTTTACACCAATTGTATAACTGTTTTGGCTGGGGGCTTAAATTATATAATTCTCCCGCTTTTGATTTAGTTCTGCCTGATAGTATTTGCTGTGACTAATTAAATAAAGGAAGGAAAGAAAGAAAGAATATGGGGAAAAATATAATAATACAGTGTATAGTAATAAGCAAAATGAATGTAGACATTGATTTAAGTAATAAAAAAGAATAAGATAAAAAGCTTTATTAATGTTACTTTTCCAGTTTTTTTTTTTTTTTTAAAGACACACTGTGTGTACTCCATTTTTGATGTGTTCCATACTGAATACAGTTGTGTAATGGCCCTGATTCTTCAATAGTATTAACAGTGAATACATAATGAAGAGGTTTTAATTCTGATTATGGAACTGTGTGAACTTGGCAGTAAGCTAGTTTTAATGACATCAGGGATCTGGCGGTAGACAGTGTTTCCCAATCCTGGGCTTTGCATACTCATGTTTATGCTGGTTTCTCTTCAAACTGAGCTCATGTTTAATGAACCTTGACAGAGCTGCTCACTGAGCAAATAGCATCGCTCGAGTCATATACAGCCGAAAGTGTCAACTGGCAAATTGGGTGAGGAGATGCAAAATAAGTAAATACGTGCTATTTAATCACATCTTAACTTGTGACTGAAGTGAACATGTAGCTTAGTCTTGGTTAGTTAAGTTTTGTAAAATTGACTCAATAAGTTGTTTAATCAGGGCGGATAAACTGAAAGATTTGTTAAAACAGAGCAGAATGCACAAGGGTGTACTAGGACTCATTTTTTGGGACTCACAAACATATCACATGCACTGCATTTTTACAAATCTTACAGCTCCTGGTTTTATTGCTGGTGCTTAATGTTGAAATCACCTTCATTCTTTACACCAGGCCCCACAGAAGTTATATGCCACTATTTTGAATTTTCAAAGGTACAAACATTTCCCTGTTTGTTTTTAATAGCATTTTCTTTTGTATATTTCCTAAAGTCTGTGTGAGGGGTGTGCACACCTCCAAAAAGTCGTCTCGCACACATACAGCCTGTATTATTAAGCGTTTATTGATTGCGATTAATGGGTGGATTTATGAACTGTTAAATCTTGTGAACCGACTTCCAGTCCGGTCCCATCTGTGTTGAGGTACAAGTGTTGTCATCAGTTCGCCACAGGCATTGCCCTGTAGTTGTATTATTATTCACCTTTTCCTCACAGCAAAAAAATCTCACATTTGACTTGTTCTTGTGATTTTTATCTTCTGCTTGTTGCTTTAAAAAAACAAAGTACAGTATGCCTCTCCCAAAACAGAACAAATGGATTCTTTGTCTGCAGGGTGTTTGGAAGAAAGAATGAAGCACTGGCATTTTCAGGATTCGGGCCTAATGCTGCACACAGTGTGCAGCCAAAATATTTCCCTGCTTGGCTGACGTTTTTAAATAAACGTCTTTACTAAGGTGGGATGGTGCCGAGCACTCCCGGCATCTTGGGAGTAGTGTATGGTGCAGGTTCATTATGATATCTGTACAGTCTTACAGTACAACAGTCAACCTTGCTGGTTCCACAGGCATGCCTGAAAATTTGGTTGAGTCATTGTGGATGGAGGTGATACATCTACTGTGCATGTGTGACCGGAGTCATCTCGAAAATATCCACTTATGAAGTAATGAAAACTTGCTGCACACTAATATTATAGTTATAATTTATAATATCTCTAGTCTTTTCTTCTCCAAGTAATATGTTGTTGGGTGGGTGTCTCCAGGAAGTTGGTCAACAGAATTTGTGTATGATGTGCTTTTTCCCCCTCCTTGTCTTCTGCAGGAAAATTAAAGAAATCTACCTGCTGTTTGCTGTTTCCGTAGCAACCTGCAAGCTCATCTGTTTTTCAATTCCAGTTCAGTTTATTTATTTATTTATTTTTTTATAGTGCGCTTTCCAACAGGTTGCCTCTGAGCACTTAACAAGGAATTATGCAAAATGTTTTTTTTTTTTTAGCTGTTGAACATGTATACCCAAATACTGGGAAGCAAAAACCCATGAATGCTCTGGCAGTCACAGTTGGCTCTAGCAGTGTAGCATCCCATATGAGCATTGATTATTTCAGTAATATCAATAAGGTGGGGTGTATGGGAATATCAGTAAATAAAATGTGTGGCTGAGAGGTAGAAGTGTGAGTATTTATGCATGCCTTTATTTCAAGTTGGGTATTTGTGCATTGTAGGAATAGTGATAAATTTTCTCACTAGGCTCATAGGGTTAGTGTCTAAGCTGGTATTGTGACCTTCTCAGGTGACTGGGGACTGGGTGCCTTTTCAGATCATCGTTAGATGTCAGTGTAGAGGTTTGTTCAGGCTAAACCTGAAATGTAGTTGTGCGCAGCATTTTGTTTTTTGACAGGTTTGGATGAGGTTCTTTAGCTTTTGGAGTACTGCTGGTATCGAAGCAACACTGGCCCCTCCCAGTCTGACGCGGGGAGACCAGGAAACCCAGCGAGACAGAGTCTCATGCATGATTCATCAGCCCAGTCCGGCCATGCTCCATCAGTGCCTGCATAGGGGAACAGTCCCAGTCCTGTGGGCCAACCAACCGGGTCAGGAGAGGAGTAGTGTCCCGCAAGTCCCCCTTTAACCTTCATTCATCCCAGCACTGTGGCTTACACAGTAGTCTCTGCCCACCGTAGCGTACCTCGCCTAATTAATACCTGCGAGAAGGTCATTAATATGCAGCAGTGAGCTCACAGGGGGACGTGTCTGTGTCTACTGTTGCTATAACAACCGTATGAAAATGAAGGTCTCCTAAATTTTACATTTTGAAACTGCGTTCTTGTTTTTTGGCTGGTGAGGTGGGGGGTAGGGACATTTGTGTTCCTAATAAGGAACAAAAACTGACTATTTATATTTTTCACCTAGCAGTGTGCCATGTATGTTGGGACCTGAAGCTTTTATGTTTTGTACCATTTAATGAATACTCAAAGCTAGTTCATTTATTTCATGTTTGTCAATAAATATAGATGTGAAATTGCCAGGTTTATGTCTAGCACTCTGCCAACAGGCAGTGGACTAATCCTGGCATTTTACACATCTGTGTGTGCAAAAGAAGAATGATGACTATCAATGTGTTAAGGTCCTTACAACATGGTTTACTCCCCAAGCTTGGTGCTATTAATACCAGTTTCATTTACAGTACAAGTGAATGAAAAGAGGTGATAAAGTTCTGAAAGGTACAACAAAGCCACAACTTCTCATGAAGACCCCTCAAATGTTGACCCAAAATCTTTAATACATGGTGAGGTCATAAATGTTTATGATGTGCAAATAAGAGGAAATCCACCTGTATAAGTTTAAACATAGTTGGTGTGTCTGTCTCTGGGTAGTTTTGTCTGGACAAACCTGAGGTGCTCTGCATAAAGCTGATATGAAGGGGCAAACTTTGAATTCCTGGTTTCAAGTGGACTTCTCCAGAGTTCTGTTTTGTGATTTTGCTCTCACCAGGACAGCGGCTACAGCTGCTGTATTCATTTTTTGCCTGACTTCTGTTATATCCCAATATGAAGTAATTTGCTATCTGTCTTGGTGAAAAAAAATGAAGCCCTATACTCAGTGTCAGGTTTTGCTTTTTGCTAAATGTTTCCTGGTGTATTAGAAACAGAAGTACAAAATAGCTGTACGTACCTTTATACGTCACTCTCTCCACTCAGTTTTTTTTTTTTTTTTTTTAAACGGGTTTAAAGATATTTGCATTTCCACATCTTTGTGCTGGCTGCAAGAGTTTTCTTCCAGAAAATGTTTAGCAGTTTTCAGCTATGTGCCAGTTGTCATATTGCCCCCTTAGATGAATGTCTAGACTTATAAAATGTCAGACAGCAGTGAAACAACCGTGAACAAAAACCTGTAAACCTAGATTCTAAGTTTTGAAAAGCTGAAAATCAAGTGTTTTCAGCTTGGCTTCCCACCTCTTATTTTTTGCCAGAAGAAAGTTTAACGTTATGAATGCACATTGATGTAAGCAAAGGCACCATACAATGTCCTTATTTCAGAATACGTCTCTCTCTGTCATTCCAGGCATTTATGGGGTTGTGTAATAAACCTTTAAGTAGGGATTGGTTGATTTATTACTAAGGAACCTGGTGAGATGGAGTTTTGCATTATGGATTAATATGCCATACCAGCTCTCCTCACATCAGAGATGCAGCTTCCTCATTATGAAATGACAAAAGTAAGTGTCTCACAGTAAGGGTGACAGTGTGCATCATAAACAGACTTCCCTTGGTGCCAAGAAGCATTTGTTACTGGGGACACTCAAGAGCAATATGATGCACACATGTAGCCTCACACCCCACAGGTTTTCTGAGGTATGTGGGCTTGCACTAAGAGGGCACATTCCTTCTGCTCACTTACTGTCACTTTGCATCAGTCTCTCTCTCACAGCAAACTACCAATGCATCGCTTGTATCCTACTTCGTGCTGCTTACTGACTGTTGCCTTAGCAGCAGCTACTAACAACATCCTAGCAACCTATAAACCCCTCTGGTTGGCGCAGAGAGAGCTGGGTGTTTTGGGGCAGACCGGAGGTCATCATGTTGGATGTTCATATGGGTACAATCCATGTTGGAGCTTTTCCTGGCACTATAGGAGTCCTTGAAAGAAAAAGTGTACATATTTTCCAATTTAATGGATAATCTTTTTTGTCAGTTTTTTGGACAGTGACATTAGTGTTTTTTGTTTTAAAGTATTTCACACAAACTGCTTTAAGTTAACCAGCTCATTGGTGGACTTTTCTCTTGTGTTTCTTCCCTTTAAGCACCTGTTAACCTCACCCAAGGTCTTTTCCAAATGTACCGCAATTACTTGTATAATCATTAGTTTTAAGGGTAAAAATTTGTGTTTCTGAGCCCAAAAAGTGATGCTTCTTAACTTATGAGCACAGGGTTCACTGTGGTCTAAAGTACAGGGTCCTGGTGGTCCAGAGCCACATTACGAGTATAATGTGTTGGAAATCATCTTGTCAGGTGAAATCTTGTAAGTTGGGGCATAATTCCAATTATGAATTGTAATTGTAATTCTACAATGGTATTAACTTTGAAAATTCCCTCATGCTTGGCTTTTGTTACTTGCAACCTTGAAAAATCAGCCTTATATTTGGTTGCAGAACACAGAAAAAAGGATATATTATTTCACTTGTATATGCAGTTACTTGTAAGTCAGACTCATCTCGAGGGATACTTGTAATGCTAAGACAAATTTTACCCAAGCTTACGTTTTTCAGTAAATCCAGTACATTCGTTGCAGTCAGAAGATGTTGGTGACTGGAAAGGGATCAGCAGGACAGGAGCCAGTTGCTCTAAATCCAATTTTGACTTTTAAAATATGTTTTTCTCTGCCATCCCCCCCCCCACACACACACACACACACACACACACAGTCCAGAGACATTTTTTGGTTGTGCTTGGGAATCTAGCGCCATACTTTGTGTGTGTGTGTGTGAGAGAGAGATTTTCTGGGCAGTGGACTTGCTTCCACATCTGCATATCCCCTGCCTTTTGCCCCATACAGCTCTAGGTCACCAAGACCCTACACTGGACAAGTAGTTGTTGATAATTAATTGGTTAGTTAACTTGCTCAGCTTCGGTGTTCTTGTGTTTGCCGTTTGTATCAAGTAATTGTAGAGTTTATTTTATTTACATGTTTAATTCAGTCTGTTTTTGTACTGCATCCTTCCCAACAAGTTGACTGTTACAATAAAGTAGTTCAGAAAATGTCTGGAGACAAGTAAAAACGAGATCATAGTAAACCCTTTTGTCTTCAATAACTTTGTTGCAGAATGCAATAGGACAGTGCTTTTCAGACAAAGTCATAAACAGCAGAATGATGAAAAAGGTCTATTTTTAATTCTGTCTTAGTCAAGAAAAAAGTCAACTCCACGAGTCAAAGACAGATATGAATTTTAAATTCTGGTGTCATCACTACCAGTAAAGCTAACCTAACGGGGGACCGAATCTATTTATCTGCAACCTTTTTATGCCCTTTAAAGTTATGTAAATCTTTTTCCAGTTCTTTCAGATTACACCATAATAGAAAAGAGGAATAAAAAGCTTTATATTTTAATCTTCAATTAGATTTCATTTTTGTTCATTTTTTTTTTCATTTTAACAAGTGTCAGGCAGTGTATCTAACGTTAATATCTGAATTGTGAAATGCATGTTGTGAATTTTATGCTATAGCCTAATGAATTTATTGATAAGTAGTTTATTAAATGCCATATTTGTGACCTTAGTATTTGAAGGAAACATGCAGTATATTTTTTAAGCACCTAAAACTATTAACTGTGAAAACAGCCTGCAGTTATTTTCTTATAGGTTACTGAGTGTTCTGGTTTAGGAATGCACCCATCATTCAGGTAATAATTTGTTTTGTGAAATTTCCATTACGGAAATTGTCAGCATGGAGAGATTTAAATAGCATTTGTACTTATTTAGCCAGTGCTTTTGTCCAAAGTGATTGTCAAGTGTTGTTACTTACAAGGATTTAAGCATATGTACAACCGCGTAATTTTAGGTTAACCACGAGGCCTTTAGCATGTGCATGTGTGTGTCTACCCTGTGACGGATTGGCGTTCCATCCAAAGTGCACCTTCTTTGGCCTTGTGTCTCATACATGCAGGATAGGTTCTAGACCCCTACAGCCCTAATTTGGGCAAGGTGTTACACAGAAAATGAGTGTTACAGTTGTGAAGTAAACTAAAAATTATTCAGTGGTTGTGATTAGCTGGTATTGCTAATTCAGTAGGATGTTCTTTCATGCCTTGAGCCAAGAGTAAGTTTCTGCATTTAAGTAAATGAATTGAATCTTATTTTATATTTTTTAGTGTTCCCACAATTTCCATATTTTCTTTAAATGAGGGTTGGGTATACACAATATAAAATTTTAATTGTTATTATGCATGCAGTGCAGTTCTAATTTTGGTTTGAAGTCCTGATCTACTATGTTGTGTTTTTAACAGATGTCTGGTAAAAGCCAACTCCGTCCATTTTGGTATTCACTGTACAAATGTTTGAGTGCTAATGACATGGTGTGCATAATTTTTAACCAGTGTGACAGGATTGGAGATGAGTTTGGAGGTTTTCCATAATTACCAATTTATGGTCTTTAGACACAGGACAGCTCCTGTCAAGAGCAGTTAAAGAGGATAAGCATTAAGTATATGCGTCCTTTATTTTCAAAGATGATGTTTATGGCTGCTGATTTCAAAACAAGGTAGAATGTGAAATAACATTTTGAAATTCTGAAATCACAAAAGTAGCACACTTGAATTTACGGACATTATTAAAAATGTAATATAAACTGCACTGTGCCCTACAAAGGAAATTAAACATTGTCCTTTGCATCAGGAACTGTGCTTATCATGGGTAGCATTATTCCCCTAGAATAATAGTTTCCCCAGTTGTGATTACACAATTGGATTTATGACAGTTGAATGATAAGGTGCAATAGCGTTACAGGATATTTTCTCCAGTTGTAGGATAAAAGAATGTCTCACTTTTTCCCAATGGCATACCTAAGGTATTTGGCACCCTGGGTGGATCCTTTCCTTGGCACTCCATCATCCTCAGTGCTCTGTGTAGCAAAATTATTTGCAGTAATAATCATATGCACCACCTAATCTACTGAATGTTGATAATGGGTAAAAATGAATCACATTTAGTGAACAAATTGGGTTATATTTTCTTTTATTGCATTTCTTGCAGTGTAGCTGTAGTGGAGGGAGCCATGCTCTCCCATAATGCTCTGCTGCTGCAGTTGTGTACATGGTTATGGGTACTGGCTGTTGTGGGGAGTTATAGGGGAGTGTGGACACTGGATGTGTGAGAGGTTAGGGGTCATGTAGTTGTACACTGAGTGCCACAGAAAAATAAAACTTATAGTCCCATAGTCCTGTCTCTGGAGTCCTCAGTTTATAGCACTGCTCACGGCACGTTTGAGACGGGTTGATAAAGTACTGCGGTGATTTCCAAACTTTTTTCATGGCGACATCCCACAGACTTTCATAATTCAGCTCAACACCCCGACATAACAGACCTGCATTGTATATTATAACAACCTTCCTCAATGGTACTGTAGACAGAGCACTCGGGTGGAAGGACTATGGGACCATTAACTTTATTTCTACATAGCCTGTCTGGACCACCAGTGCCCACAGAGCACCATAACGCACCCCCTGCCTGAGCTCTCAAACATGCTGAACACCATCAGGTCCAATATCTCCTCACTAACTTCCTAAAAACAGTTACACAACTATTTACACAGGTAGCAAAGCGTTGTTTCTTAGCTCTGCGTTGTTCACTGTATCGAGCACAGCTGTGGATTTTAGCGGGCAGCAGGAATATGCCAAGACAGTCTCCATTTCGCAAGCATCAGGAAGTTACCATCAGAAAACGAACGTGAAACACTTTCCTTTTTTTACCCTTTCGTTTATTCATCAGAAGAAAAACATAAAACATACATGTACAACCTTTTCAACAACAATTCAAAGCAGTCCATGATTTAAAATTGTCCACCTTTTTCTGAATTCCATCAGGATTATGGGAGAACCCTCATGTTGTACCTTTGTGTAGGTCAAGTTCATCAAAATAAAAGACTGCGTTTGAAAACGCCGCATTAAAAACATCCCCACCAAGACTGGACAGCTGAAATTAAATAGGAAACTAGAGGTTCATGTGGATACCTCTCCACCAAGAGGTGAATTCACACCAAAACTCGACTTGCTTTAACAGGAGCTGCATGAACCCCACCAGCAATACACTCAGTCCAGTTCAGCATATTCCCCACTATTCTAATGCAGGATGGCCAGCGGAGTACCCATGAGTTCCTAGATATTTTGCCTCTAGTGCCTTTGTATTTTTTGCCTCTAGTGCCTTTGTATTTTTTGTATTTGTATTATAAAACTCCTTGGGTGCTCACTCTGTGAAAGTACCTTCACGACACCCCTGAAGCCGCCTCAAACATCCAGTTTGGAAAGCTTAGCAGTACTGTAATTTATTTAAATAAAAAGTCAACAGGAGGGGTTGTAATGCACCAGGCTTATCAACGGGTCTCTAGAGACTGGACAATTATTTTATTTGTTTTGTGTGACTAAAATGGGTGAAAATTCCCCTTGTAATGTGTGTTCATTTTGTTTTTAAAATTCCCCTCAAGCGGTCATTTCTTAACACCTGTAGCACCTGGGTTAAACTGCCCCCAATCCCTTTAGTATCCTTTCCCCTTTCACCCAAATATTATGTCAAGTCATAAATGTTTCTTAATTTCCCCCCCCCCATTTTCTGTTTTTTTTTTTTTTTTTTATGTCAGGTTATCTGTAATGAAGTCTCATGAAGTCTTCCACTGGAGCTGACATTAACAGTCAGCAGAAAACTACAGTACTGACGCAAAGTTGCAGGAG
This sequence comes from Heterotis niloticus, assembly GCA_018136845.1. NCBI lineage: Eukaryota > Metazoa > Chordata > Actinopteri > Osteoglossiformes > Osteoglossidae > Heterotis > Heterotis niloticus. Next base: position 31,343,040 of record CM030888.1, on the reverse strand, counting down.
AAATCATCCCTTCAGTCACAGACCCACTTGTTGTTCCTTCCTCCCAAGTCACGCCTTATCTTCTGCTATGGCCAGTCGAAGGAAGTCAACTGTTCCATGCATGATCCGGTTAGATGACGTGACAGAGCAAGAAAATGAGGAAATGGAAGTCTCTTCTAACAGTCCTATGGAAAACAGGTCACCTGTGATGTCTAAGGACTCCGTTTTAGAAAAAGACACCAGAACTGGCCATGTCGATGCTGCTCCAAAGCACAACACAGATGAGGGACATCAACCACGAAAGCAACAGGGTGGTTATGAGTGCAAGTATTGCCCTTTTTCCACACAGAACTTGACTACTTTCAAAGAACACGTGGACTCCAGCCATCCCAATGTCATTCTGAATCCACTGTATCTATGTACCGTGTGCAACTTTAACACAAAGAAGTTCGACACCCTAACAGAACATAATGAGAAGTGCCATCCTGGAGAGTGCAACTTCAAGTTCAAAAGGATAAAAGTTAACAGTCAGACCATACTAGAACAAACAATTGAGGGTGTGACCAATGCAGTTATGGGTGATACCAGTCAAAGTGGGGAAGGATCTGCCACCTTTTCTTTAGGCAAATCATCTACTGCCAAGACTGGACAGCCTAAATTAAATAAGAAGCTGGAGGTTCCTGTGGACAACCTAAATCCCAAAGACCCAATCACAATAAATGTGAATGGAATGGTTATTATCCCCGAGTCAACTATTAAGGAAGGACTATCGCATATAATGCCCTTGCTTCAGCGCCCACCCAACTATAACTCCATACCAAAAATCGCTGTCCCCTTGAACACCACCAAATACAACCCTTCCTTGGACAACAATATGACCCTTATCACCTCTTTCAACAAGTTCCCCTATCCAACCCATGCTGAGATGTCCTGGCTGACTGCTGCCTCCAAGCATCCTGAAGAGCAAATAAAAGTCTGGTTCACTACTCAGCGTCTAAAACAAGGCATAACCTGGTCCCCAGAGGAAGTGGAAGAGGCGCGAAAAAAGATGTTTGATGGCTCCATTCCACCTGTACATCAGTCCTTTGCTGTTCTGTCTACCCCTGTGACAAAGCCTGCAAAACCTGCGCAGCCAGTTGTTCAGACTGTTCCTTGTCAGCTACTTGGCCAGTCAAGTCTGGTGTTGACAACTGTTGCCAGTGGTTCATCCATGACATGCTCACCCATTGCACTTTCAGTAGCCAACCAGTCTCACACTTTTAAGCGGCCCTTGACACCTCCGGCTTTGGTCTCGGAAGTGAAGCGACCCATGGTGTCCCCAACGATTGCCCCTGAGGTTAAGAGACCCATGACAGTCCCTTTAATAGCCCCTGAGAAGAAGCGTATGACTGCTCCAGTATTGACCCCTGATATGAAACTACCTGTGGCAGCCACGGCACCAGCTGGTGAAGTGACACGGCCAATCGTAGCCCCAGCGCAGGCCTCTGAGGTGAAGCAGCCAGTGACGGTTCCAGTATCGATGTCAGAAGTGAAAAAGCCAATTGTGGGACCAGCGTTAGCCTCTGATTCAAAATGGCCAGTGGCTATTCCAACCCTGTCCTCCGAAGCAAAGTCAGTTATAGCTCCAGTGCTGCCGTCTGAAGCAAAGCGTCCTGCTGGTCCTCCAGTGCTGCCGTCTGAAGCAAAGCGTCCCGCTGGTCCTCTGGTGCTGCCCTCTGAAGCTAAGCGGGCAATTGTGGCACCAGTGTTAAACCCAGAAGCAAAGCAAATGATCTTAACCCCAGTTCTGCCTCCTGAAGTAAAGCGATCCACGGCAGCAGTAATCGTGGCTCCCGAAATGAAGAGGCCACTGGCTAATCCGACTGTTTCCGTTGACACAAACCCGCAGGTGGCCACCCAGGTAGTAGCCCCCGAAGGAAAGCTGAATGCCACAGCTAATGCACTTCTCGCCGAGGTTAAGCGGCCAACTATAATCCAGTCAATTCAGTCACCCCATAAAGCTGTGTCTCCTAAGCACGCAGAAGATCATATCACGGAGTTTAGACTCAACTATGACAAAAGGAAGATTCCAGAAGATGAGGTACACTGCTTCAGAGAGACAGCTGTTCTTTTAGGTGATGTTAAAAAAGGGTGTGGTGCTCAGCACTATCCCAATAACAAGGCTAACCTGTGCGTCAACAGCAAGTTTGTGCCAAAAGAGATTCCGCACAGGACTGTTCCATCTCAGTTTCCTCTCTTGGACAGAGTGAAGGGAAAGACTGCTGAACAGCTGAAGGTTTTGGAGGAGAGTTTCCAGAGAAGTAGTTTACCCACGCAAGCAGAGGTCCAAAGCCTCATGAGTGAAACTAGACTTTCTAAGATGGAAATTGACTGCTGGTTTTCAGAACGGCTTGCATTGCGGGACAACCTGGAACAGGCTGTGTTGAACTCTATGGGTTCAAGGAAGGCAGACCGAGGGGAGCGGCAGCAGTCACGGCAGAGCGTATCGAATGGTGTGCAGGAGAAGGGCGGCCGGGCTAAGGGCTCTCCTCTTCCTGTGGGCACCACATCCCCATGTTCCATACCGATAGATGGCAAGTCACTGATCCTCCTCAAAGACGTCTTTGCCCAGACTCGCTGGCCATCTCCCGAGGAGTACAGCCAGCTGGAGGTCCAGACAGGTCTGGCTCGCACCGAAATTGTCCGCTGGTTCAAGGACAACCGGTTGCTTCTTAAGAGCGGTGCCTTGGAATGGATGGAGATGTTCCAGCAGATAAGCAGCAGAGGACAAAATGGCCAGGGTGACTTGCCTGCCACAGGACATTCCCAGAGTGCCCTCTTGAGGCGCTGCCAGGAAAACAAGCCAGCTCAGCCTGGAGATGTGGATAGGCTGTCGGAATGCGCCAAGCTCAGCAGCCGGGAGATCACTGACTGGTTCACCAACAAGCTGGGACATAATGGTCCCAACGCAGCCAGGAACGGAGGCCAGAATGGCTTAACTGCAGAGGATCCTGGGAGTTGGGTGGACATGACCATGGGGGCAGGTGCAGGCTTAAGGGATACGGAGCTCATCTTGGACACTGGCAACGCAGCAAAGACTCCTCTGGAAGGGTGACAGAGTTGGTGTGTGGGCCAGGTAACAACTGCTTCTCTAAGTATGCATTTCAGCTTAATGTTATTATTCTTTAATGTTATTATCGTCATTATTATCCATTATAGTCCTTTCAGAATTTCAGGGTGTGGATGCTGAGTGTGCAATGAATTTGCACTATAAATCAAAGATGAACTTATTGCTCAGCATTTGTGGCGTTTTCGTGCTTTATGCTAAATGCTGTCAGCATTGACCGTTCATGCGAATGAGCAATGTTTGAAATTGGTAAGTATTCATTAGCAGAAAATAGTTGTTGGGTTTTTTCTTTTATTTGTAGGATGATTTCCAAATGAGGTTGACTGAATCGATCTACACTGAACGCACAAATCGCAAAATGAGCTGTTTAGCGTATTATTATTATTTTAGTAGCCCTGTCGTCTCCATTTTGTAAGCCGTTTTTGTTTTGCTTCTGGCTGCAGGTGAGAAGTGGGCGCTGTCAGTTGCACAGAAGGAAGGAGAAAGAGCCTATTTTTTTTTTCTTTCTTTCACACTTTGGAACCAATGATTTTATTTGCTGCCTAAGCAAAAGCAGCATTTTTCGGTGTTGCTCTGCTGTCGAAACGGAATGTAGTATTGTGCTAACTGTGATGAACTCGGCACAGGGAGAAGGCTGCGCGCATCCCTGGCGCACTGACGTCTGCTGGAGGTGACCGTCGAGTGCCAAATCTGAACTGCTCGCTGATTTTTTTTTTTTTTTTTTTTTTTTTAAACAAACGAAAAGGGTCCCTGTAAATATTTTCTGTTTTACAATAGATTTGTACAATATTTGGAGGAATTTTGTTACATTTGTACTAGGAGTGGACTCATCCCTTTGAGTTTTGGCTGGTCCTTATAGCAGTGATATCCTTTTGTAAGAATACATCATGAACCACTACTTATGCGTTGGCGGTCCATTGAAGCGCTGCTGTCCCCAAGAGCGTTCTGTTCCGAGGACATTTTTTAGAAGCAAATCTAAACGTTAACCGCAAGAGGATACAGGTGAACGTACAGGCGGGCTCCATGGCACTCTTGTGGAGACCACACTGCTCTTTCGCAGCAGTGACACTGACGGTCTTTCAGAGGTGCCCATTTAATGTCGACAGAACGCTAAGCACCCTTAAGATGCGACCATTCTGAATGAACAGAGCTGTAAAAGGTTAAATGCTCACTCTGAAATCAGTATAGAACCATGCTGCACATACAAATCTGCAGAATTCTCTATAGCGATATTCCTTCAAATGACACATTTACAGGCTTTTGTACTTGTTGGCTTTCTAGGAAGATCCTACGTAGTACTAGTTCCATTTAACTGTATAAACACAATATCAACACATAAATGCTCTTTATGGTACTTTTCTGCTATGTCAGTCTCATAAATATATCAAGAATACTGTAATTCTGCCAAGATCCTGCTTTACTGTTTTTTTGTTTGTTTTTTTTTTTTGGAAAACCAGTTGCTGTCTGCTGTAATCCAATAAAACAGCCTATTTAAAAGGACCGGGTCCATAATATTTGAAGTGGTTAGTGGAAAAATCACATGTGGCATTTCAAATGGTTTCCTCTTCCCATACGTGGCTCTTTATTACCCAGCATGCTGTCAGCAGCTGATCTTTGATTTCACGCAACCAAAAACAGAAATCCAGCTCAACCGATGCTTTGTGTGCTGCAAACGCTGAATTGCAGCATTTGCAAAGGCCAAGGAAGTAGGCCGCAAAGTCCTTTAAAGCAGTTCACTCCTCCGATTTGGGTTTGTTGACATGTGTGCAGTGGATGTTAATAGTAAATCAATATTTCTATTTAGATTCCTGTGTGAGCTCAGCTGGCAGAAGCGGAACAGCTGATATGAAATGGAAGAGCTGACAGAATGTGTAGAACCCTGATATTAACAATGCCTTTTGGCCACCCATACACTTTATCATAAGGTTCTTTTTATAATCTTCAATTTGGCATAAGAAATGTTTCAATGAGTAGACTTTACTCCTTTTTTTCCATTTTTTTTTCTTCAATTTAGCTGCCCACCAACTTACCTTATATGACCTGCTTATTCAGTCCACATCATGAAAACACAGTTTTATATTTACATTTTCAGAATGGCAGTTTGTAAAGTACAGGAAATATTTGTTATTTCAGATATGCAAACAGGACAGATTTTGAGTCTAAGCAGTGTATGTAACACCAGTTGGGGTGAAAGTGATTCATCCATCCATTATTGCTAACCGCTTCATCCTAGGCAGTCAGGGCACCAGACTATGAAACAACACCTGGGTGGGACTACAGTCCATCACAATGTAGAAGTGAATAATTTAGAGAACAGTGCTGCATGACCGCAAACGGACCACATTTTAACCAAAGATACTATAATTAAAAAAACCCGTTGAAAACCCACTGACCTTCTGGTTGCTCACCCTGACCTAGCAATGTCTCCTTGTACGCATTTCCATCAGATGGGGGCACATGGAACTTGCGCGACACAGGAGACATCTTTGCCACCATCTATAAAACTAGAGGATAGACAAACAGAAAAATATCTTGGAATTTTTTTTATTAGACTGTGAATCTGGTGTTTTTTTTTTTTTCTTTTAAAATGTGATAAATCATATCTTTGCTAAAAAGATCTATCTCAAAATCCCAGAATAAAGTACGCAAATTGTTCAATCTCAGCTGTTGCTGGAAAAACACATACTAAAGCTTTAAAAAAAAACAAAAAAAAACAGAAATGGTGCCATTAGAACATGCTGTCAACTACAAGAAACCGAGCTGACAGTTTGATTTATGCTCTAAAAAAAATTACATTCGTTCATTACCGATACTACCAGCATCGTAGTCTACTTCATATTAACATCATTACGTAATGAAATGTAGATCTTATTGGTGTCAACAAGCTGATTATATAAAAAGATTATATTCTGTTTATATTCCACAGAGGAACCAACCATTACTGAGGTTCAAGTAGACAAAATTTCTCTTGGTGCCAGGCAAACAATTATGATTTTTTTTTTGACACCTTTCCTTTGGAAAGCGTTTTGGCACCATTTCATTGTTTTGATGCTCCTGAATTTTATTCCCATAAAACAGCAATGTACACAAACACAAATCGCATATCTCTGCCATTACTGCCGCTCAGCTACCGTTTAGCTGAACTCAGAATGAAGAAGGAAAACATTTTTCTCCTGGGAGCGTGGAAAACGTAACCACTAAGCCACTTAAAAAGCAACCTCCATCCACTAAAATTCTTTTGAGGACCATGCAATGCACCCCCCCAAAACCCAATTAAAAAAACACAACTGAGTAATTATATTATGTATTAGACAACATTTCACTACATCTGAGCATGTCAACCTGGACCAAAATAATTTAGCTAAGGTTCATTATTTAGTGGCAAATGTTCAGCCTGCTTGAACCAATTCTCAAGTGTAATGCAACAGCAGAGACTTTTGCTGCCCAAGTTCTTCAGGTCTCTACACAACTGGGATGTCAATTACAGGAAATATATTATGGCATAAAAGAACACGGTAAACAAATAAACACAACAGCATGCTGCGTTTTAGCAGCAACATCGCCAGTTGACAAGCTGTCATTTCTTTTCCCTCAGTACAAGCTGTCCAAAGGAAAGACTGTGTGCTCTTTCAGGTGTTTCCACCTGCACAGTAAAGTCAGTGCTCATGTCAGACAGTGGGTTGCAGCCAATCTCTCCTCAGTCCTCCCCCAGCCGGAAGCCTTGGCCCCAGTTGTGGCGACCTCCCCCTGCGCCACCCTGATCGTGGGCTGCAGGTCTTCTGCTGGGCGGTGGGACGCCGAAGCCAGAGACACCGCCGCGTCGGCTGGGGAAGAAGCGGTACCTACAGGGAAGAGGGTCAGATGTTGTCACACATGGGAGAGGGTCTAAAAATCCAAAGACGAGCAGAGGGCTGTGAAGTTAGCAGTTGCTGCCCTAAAACTGAGCCCGGTTCTAGAACTTAACCGGGCCAAAACAGTCACAAACAGAGTTGGTGGTCTGCTTTAAGCTTATGGAACCCTAGTCCACTTAATTCCTAATACATAAATAAAATAGATTGCTTCTAAAATATTTGGGAACCCTTTAAAAAAAAATTAATATTTGATAAAGTCCTGTAAAGAAGATTCACTTCTAACCGTTCACTTAGGATGCGTCTCAATAAAACCATCTGTTCTCCCTTGTTTCAGGTAACGTGTAGCTCACTCTCCTTTGCCTTCACAGAAAATGTAAAACTGCATAGCAACTTACAGGAACTGTGGCGTTGAGAGGAAGGCCCTGCCACCCAGGTCCATTGGGTACTTGAACATCAGGAAGAAGTACAGGTGACCGACAAGGTTTCCGATCAATTCATTGACGATGCTGGTAAGAATGGGAGAGGCGCATTATAATATTTATAATACGCCAGCTTCAAATCCTTTTTTTTTTTTTTTTAAGTGTCTTATACAGGAGAACCCAACTAATGTTAGGTTGAAGAATACAGTGTGTTATGGGGGTCAGGAATTAACTTACGAGCCTCCAATGATGTAGTTAAATCCAAGAATGACCCACGGAAGGTAACAAGCCTGAAAATAAATGTAATAATTTGTATTATGCAGTACTGTGTTCCAAAAATCTTGGCACAGTAAATACTGTATATTGCAACCCCCTGCCTAATAGTCCAGTATCCTACCTTGAACCTTGTTCCGAACCAGAAGGACACTATCATGTCTCGGTTCAGCTGAGCCCAAACATACAGCACCGACATGATGAGGGGGATCATTAAGAGCTGGAAAATAGAATCAACCCTTTGGTTAAGAATGCTGTTTTAAAGTCTTACACACAACTGCATTTATGCACCCCCTATGCTCAGAATACCCTCAACAGACCTCCTTAAATTTGTGCATTTAAGAAGCTCCACAGAGTTCCAAAGAACCTAGCACAGCAAATGTTCATGAGCAGAACGAAACACTGAGGAACGTGCAACCCGACAACTTGATCATACACGTTTTTCGTGAACTTCCTGCATTGTATTTTACAGAAGTAAACGCAGACACAAGGAAGGCTCATAAATGAGGGAGAAAACAACTTACCTGCATGTCCATTATTAAGCCAGTTATCTGCACAGCCATTGTCAAGGGCCAGCATAGGCAATGTTTACATTTTAATGATGATTCATTTTTCTCCTTCGCTCAGATGGAAGAGTGGGAAGTAATTGGTTATAATTGTGCCTCTCTTATTTACTCCCATGTGCAGAATCCAAAAAAAAATTGTACGCTGCGGTGAATGCACATAGGGTAACGGAGGCCAGATTTCAACATACGTTTTCACACCTGGCTTAAATATCAGCTATGACCTACATAGGGCTTCCCAGTCTCTGGAGCAAACCAAGGGAAGGTACCTTCCTGACACCATCTAACTGCCAGACCAATTAATGCCTCTTTTACGGAGAACCAGACCCAGAGGATTGCAGGATTGAACTTTGTTGCATCAGTGCGACACTTGCCTAAAAAGTGGCAAATAAAGGCAATATTTTCATTCCAATGGCTGGCTGTGTACGGTGCTCCCGTGTCACCAAACACAGAGGAGCACAGACTGAGCTTTTTGGCCCTATACTGTAGCGAGCAAGCATGTAGTCTGAGTGGGTTATGGTATGAAGGGGGGAAGGGGGGGGTCATCTCCCTGTAAATACACAATTACACCTTAAAAGGGAGTACAACAGATTGTTTTACTTTTTGTCATCTTAGCTGACTTCTGCGCTTGTAGGTTCTTGGAATTTATTATGCAGACTCTCAATAAGGAAGGATACAACAATGCAAATCCAGTTGAAGAACAACATAAATATGTAGTCCGCTGGTCTTCCATCGAAAGCACCTGAAAACAGAAACAGACGTGTTGTTTGTTCCTCTCTTCACACCACAGTATTACTGAGGCAAACATAATGCATTTAATAAAGCCAATGGTCACACGCCAGTTATTCCACACGTGTGCTGTCCATTCTCTATTCTACACCTCTAGCGTTGATTTTCAGTAACCTAAAAATAAAGAGACAGATATAAATACAAAAGTGATTCTTGATACACACACATTGGATCGGTAGCTACACAAAGAAGCGATGATGGGACTCTGCCCTGGGCCACGCTGACTTTCTAACTTTGCAAGCAATTCTCAGTCTCGCTTAACTCTGCAAATCAGGGAACGACCTTATAACTTTTTACCACAAGGGACCTGGTTGGGGGGTCATTCCAACAACAGAACAAGTTCTTGAGGAAAAAAGAATTACAGAAATAAGAAAATGGAGTTAAAATAACCCACAGAGGGGTTCTACTTGCATCAGGAAACGACTACAAGCTGGCGGTGGGTGCTACAAGTTTCAGGCAGAATGACATGACAGACTGACACCTTATAAATACTCCTTTTCATGTTTGAATCACTATTATGCATGTCTCTGATACAGCTATTGTGGTATTTTACAAAGCTGCACCTTAAAACAATGAAAAATATCTTCACGCTCCTCTCCCCTCCAAAACATACAGTAAATTACACCATAGCATCAATATTACTGCTTAAGAGGCGTAGGATTAGTGACCAGCGAAGGGGAATTTCTACCACAGTATTCAGATTTAAAAATATAGTCCTAAATAAAAGTGATATTTAGTCCCAGTGGGATCATAAGCGTTTCTTCCAGCTGTTTAAGAACTGATCAAGCTGGTTATTTCCCTAACTAAACCGATTTGATGCTCTTTATCCAGGTGAAATCTCATGGAGATCTACTTACCGCTGTGAGTCTAAAACTCAGAGAAGTTTAATAAATTTAAAAAAAAAAAAAAAAAAAAAAAAAAAAAAAAAAAAAAAAAAAAACCTGCATTATATACGCAACTACCCGCGACTGGACAGTTATGTTGTAAACAGCTGTCCAATAACGGCTTTCAAACAGAACAAAATCATTTCCAAGCCCCGAGCGGGTTCAGTTCAGGACACTAGGGCTTTTCTTCACAGTGAGACCAGTCCTTCCTGGCTCAGATCCACCACTGGAGCACTGCAATGATGATGGGAGGATTTAAGGACACAAAACAGGATTAAGGTGACCAACATGTGGGCTCACCTGTCTCAAGTCTGGTGGAGTACTGGTACAAGAAGTAGAGGTTGACCAGGAATAGGAAGCCTGTTCCAGGACCAACCGGGAAGTAGAGCGTTGAGGTGACTGGCCTCCATATCTGTAGAGAAAAAGAAAGGTTGCTGACACCGTTAGACACAACAGTACCTGGCAGAGGAGCTCGGTACCTTTACAGTTTCCCCACAAAAACTCCCCTGAGCACCAGTGCCGCTGCGTAGCACCAGATCCCTGCAAACAACAACTGGCTGGAACCAGTTAGGCACCATAATGTGCCAGCAGTACTAAATTGGGCAGCGTTTCCAGGGACACTCAAACATGGGGAACTGGAGTAGCAGCCGGTGGGGCCTGCTCCCTCTCGTGTCCATCTCTGCAAGATCAGGGCTACGGGAGCCATTTATGCTGCTCTAACCGTAGCAAAGGTTCTCTGATGACTCCAGACAGAGCAATAAAAGGACAGACTGTTATCTGCTCATAATATATCATAATCTTCTGCTTATAACATATTCAGATTTGCTTGGTAACTCCCCGACATGGAAAACTGGGTCAGGAAATAAGAGCTCCTCCTCCTTCTTGCTCCCCTCTTCATTCCCTCCCTCTGTGACTCTTTCTCTCGTTCTAACAAGTTTGAATGGAATCTCAACAGTCCGTCCCTCGTACCACACCCCCCCCAAGGCCTTAGTGCTCTGAGGGCTTTACATCAAAAAAGTCAAGCATCACGTGGTCCTCACTGCAACACCAATGCCATCACGTGTACCATGAGGACATTGGAATGGGGGGGGGGGGGAGCATGGTGGGGGCTGATCTTTAGCTACAGACTGCAGAGAGTGAACAGGGGGCCGAGATGAGGGGTGAAGAAAGCAGCAGGAGTTCCTGACAGGCCATCTGCGAAATCCCCCCTCTTTATTCACTCCCTTCTCTCTCACACTCGCATACATGCACACACACACACACACACACACACAGGAAGTGTCACCCCACCCTGGCAGAACCAAACGGTTTATTCAAATATCCAAAGTGGTCACATCTTTCACACATAGCGCACAAATGGTTCATGAAAATGCTTTTCATTTGCTGTGTCACTGTAAAGTAGCTGAAGGGGGGGGGGAACGGTTTCAATCACGTGCCCACTCCTATTTGACATTCTGAGATCTGCATGGGGATGAAAGCTGCAAGCAGTATTCATCCAAAATGTTACAATTAAAAGTAAGGAAAAAGAACCTAAGGCTAAAGTGCAGAAATAAAGCATTTATTAATGCACAAATGATCTGTTCAAGTCCCCATAAGATATTAATAAGATAAAAAGGACAGCTACTGTTAACAGGGGGAAAAAATGTGTTTGTGTTTGCTGCACACCAGGTGGGGTGGAGGGATCAAGCTCTTGGCTGAAGAGTATGGGTAATGGTAAAAATTTTGCTTTGTTGCATGCTATAGCCATCAGAAAAATAACCCCCTCTCCACCCCAAAAAATATCACTGAACACCCGGGGGGGAAGGGAGGCAGCACCGGAGGCTTTTATGTGCACCACTTACCTCTTAGAATTCAATCCAAAACAATGATATCTGTGGAGAGAATCAGCCGTTTCTAATACACTGTACAACTGATTCTTTCCCTCTGATTTATTTGCATAGTAAGGTTTTTCACTGCTGTATTCAGACCGCAACACATCAGCTCTAACCACGGCGCCCCCTGCTGCCTGCGTGCACCAGCGAGCGTCACCGCTCAGCCTTCTGCCTCAAGCCTGTCTCACCGCGCCACCTGCTGGAGAAGCGCTCCTGCGGCGGGAAGGACGACGTTTATCTCCTCGGAGCTGCAAATCGCACGACCGAAACGCGGCTTTTACTGTGCAAGAGGGCGCCTTCGCTCCGCGAATTCCCCGCAGGTTCCGCGCAGCGCAGACAAAGCAGGAGCTCCGGCGCGAAGTACGCGGGATTGACAACCGCATCCGCGGAAGGCGTGTGAGCAATCGCCGTCGCCATGGCAACGCCACAGCGGGGAGGGGGTCCTCGGGCGTCTCTGCACATCGTCGTTACGCTTACCCATTAACGGCCCAGAAACACTTTTAAACGTTCGGAAGCGCCGCAAATTCACTACGATTCCGTGGCGGTGAGGGGTTTATTTGCGGACGTTTCCGCATCAATTCAGATGTCGTCATCGGGGCGAGAAACGTGATTTTTTTTTCCCGTCAGCCCCTTATCGGTTAACCTTGGAACCGTTTTTTTTTTTTTTTTTTTGAGTTGAACAAACCCAGCGTTTCGAAACCGGCTCGGTCTCAGTGAAGTTTGCACGGTTTTCCCCTGTGTGCTCCGGTTTCCTCCAAACAAACGCATGGACTTCAGGGTAATTTATATGTGTGTGTGTGTGTGTGAGAGAGAGATGAGATAAATGTTGTAAAGGATGTTTCGAATGAAGGGCAAAACGAGAAATTCTACAAGGGTAACACTGTACTTAAGTTTGGCCAGAACATAAGTTACGGAACATTAAAGCACCAGTTTACTTTAGTTGAACTGACGAACACAGTCGGGACGAAAAGTGCACAACTGGGCAGAAAAATGGACAAATTCGCCATCCGAACGTTTATGATAATCAATCGTTTTAATCTTACAAACCGGAAGTAATTCCTGAGGAGCGCTCACGCCCGTTCCCATTGCCATTCCCTCGTCCCATTGGTCAAAAGTCCCGTCACTTAAGGAAAGCCCATCCCCTCAGGCCTACACCTTACAGTCAACGAATGAGCATGATCACATCCCGAACAGTGAACGTTGAAACGTGGTATTTGCGCCATGATTCATTGTTCTTCGAGTATTTCAATTCGATTACGTGGCTACCATTCAAACACCCGTTCAATACCAGTACATAAACGGGAGAACAGTAAAGTCCGAAGTAAAGTAGAACAAGAAATAACGCACCTGACAGTTAGCTAGGCAGTTAGCAACAAGAGGGCAGACAAACCTTAGCAAACATTGCAGGGGGGGCAAGAGACTCTGAATCGCTTACCTGGAATTTGTGAAGGAAATTATCGGGCCACAAAACGAGATATACAGGGCTGATGAGTCCCAGCTTCCCGATCAGAGGGACTATGATTGACCCAGCGAACCAGTAACGGGTGATGAACGGGATACTTTTAAACCAGTCCCCGATGTCTGACATTCTGGCTCTTACGGATCAGCACCTCTGCCAAAGTCCTGAAAGGTTTCCGAGGGAAACACGAAGGTAATCCGGAGCAACAGACTGCCTGTCGTTGTAAACCGCGGCGACCCCTATGCGTTAGTCACAACGTTAGCTTTTTATGTTGTCAAGTTTTCCTGACGTGGCTGCTCCGGAGTAGCGCAGCCACACTTCCTGTCGAGCGTCCTGAGCGTGACCGCTAGGGGGCGCTACTGCATCTAAATACTCGACGGCAGCGTGGACAGAGGATCGCCGACTCCACCTTCCGTATTTGATAATAAATCTCAGCAGTTCATACGATTTTATGTGTCATAAATGGCTGAACTGTTGCCAAACACAATTCATTTCCTGTAAAATGTGTAATGAAATTGTACCACACCGTTTCCGAAAGGAAATAGCAGGATGTCAAATGCAAATGAAAATAGAAGGCAGTTTTGTATATGCCCCTTTACCCAATTTTCATTGAAATCAGTGCAAAGATGTACAATGAATACAAATATTTGGTCTACATACATGTGGCCATACAGTGTGGTACATATTTTCTGTTTATTGATCCCTCTTTGGCTTACTTTCTTAGAGCATGACAGGTGCATAAGTTTCATCGGTCAGTCTCTTACAGGTTCTGCGTAGAATCGTGACAAAAACAATTTAATGGAAGGAAAACGTAAACTTGATATGAATTAGCATGTAAACGTATTCATTGTACTTTTCATTTAATATACAATGTTGATGTTTTAAGGCCATTGTACTTACATTCTGCATAATAACTTCCTTGAGCACTAACTATTATTCATTTATTCAGAAAGTTATTAAAAGCTTCATCACATTACACATCACAAGGTGGGACTGGCAGTACACCTCTGTTCATAATATCATGTCAATATTAAAAGTGTGCCATGTTGGTGCAGACTTTCGGGTGGCAGTGGAGATGTAGAGATGAGCTCCAGCTTCACAGTTAGCAGCGCACTGCACCTCGTGGCTGCAGGTGGCTTTTTTTTTTTCTGAAAGAGGCTGAATGATATCCATGTTGAAATGAATTACATGCATCTAGACCAATAGGTCTGAAATCACTGTGGTAATACATTTCAGCTGAGACAAATTAATAATAGCTAATAGATTCAATTTATGGTGGTGTTGAAATGTCTATAATGTCTACTGTAATGCACAATCGCTGTCTCTTGTTTATGTTCAGCTTTGATTTTTAAGCCACAGATTTGAAATTTGGAACAAAAGTACTTCTTACCCTCTTACCTTAAACAGCAAAAAGGCCACTAAGTATCTTGGAAAATGTTTTCTGGTAAGCAGATATGTTGTTGCGGCACACAAAGAGCGTTCGATATGTCGACCACCTGGCCCCCCATGACAGAGACGCAATTTCTCATTCACGCACACACACATACAGAAATAATATAAGATGTTCCCTAGAACAAAGTCTAATTTCATGAAAAACCAGAAGAAATTGAATTCTTGGGTAGAAACTTCTCTCTAAAAGGAAGAAGCCTATTTAAAAAGGCAGGGGCCTCTCAGCTAACAAACTTTGCTCCTTTACTGAATATTGACGATGTATTTGTCTAAACAATTCGATTTGCGATAACAAGGGCATTGCAGCGGAATCCTCTAGTAAGTCAAGAATCATCTGCACTTCAGAAATCCCGATCAATAATCACATCCATTGCCAACGGATAACCAGGACTTTTGTTTAATGTGTTTAATTTATCGGTCTTCATTTAAGCTAAATTGAAATTGTGGCTATAAAAGTTTTATGGTGTCATAGTAAGAAAAAGAAAATTCATTTCAGAGTACTTGCCTGTGTACTCCTCCTACTAAAGAAAAACAAACCACACAGTTCATTTTCTTCAAATGTTTATTAGTCAGTGCCTCCAAACACCTCAGTATAAAAGATATATTTTATGTAAAACCCAAATAAAAGCCCAAGGCTTTTAAAAAACATAGTTGTCTTAAGTTAATTGCATTGTCCAGTAACTACAGTTGTTGCTGTCACAGACAAAACAGGACTTTAATGAATTTGCCAGTTTTTCCTGCAATGAAGGCCTACGTACTTTTATATACACTAGAACAGGTTTGCTCATCAAAATGGTCTGCTTTCATTATGTAACAACATTTCATGCTTAACTTTCAGCATCCGCTCAGAAAAAGCACTATGTACAGCGCGCCAGGGGTGCACAACTCGGGACTCTTGAGGGCTGAATCCAGCAGGTTTTGTACGATAAATCTTAACCGATACCTGAAAACGACAGGTTGTCTAAACTACTACCCGATTCATTATTGAATTAGTAATTACAACAGAGAAAGAACAAGAGGCGGCACATCCTGCAGCCCTCGAACACCACAGCAGAATACCCCTGGTATAACCAGTTTCATAGCTAAAGTTATAGACAGAGGTAAGTAAAAGTAGATCCAGCACCCTTTGTAAGCTGTACAACTGCTTTAATGTTTTCAAACATGATTCCGAAGTTAAACATTCAAAAAAATATAGAGCATTTATAGGTAAAAGTGTGGATCTAAAAGCGTCAAGCAGATGAAAACAAATACACAAAACAATATGCCCTGCAATTTGTTTGAAAGGAGAGCGTCATACTTTCCACAACAACGTAATTCACATACTGTAATTCAGCACCTGAAGCAAAAATACACTGTAGGCGCAAAATCGTCCGGCAAAAGGAAATCTACGATGATGCCCTGGGTTGAGCTTCATATGCACATACACAGATACGCACACCTCAACCCAGGTCTATTTGTCCTCTTTACCCAGAAAAGAGGACCAACATCCTGGGTTAGCGAATGTTTTTATACACACAAAAACAATGAATTTAAGTATAAAACTACAGGGTAAAATACAACACCATAGAGTACAGTATGTACAAGCTGAATGCTACTGTTTTATTCTTTTCCTTTTTCCTTTGGGATTTTTGCAAGCAGGAACAATCCTAAGGCTGAAAAACGTACAGCAGGTCCGTTTTACAGCAAGCGTTGTCCATCACATGGCTCAAATCCTCAGCCCCATAGTTGCGCTCTTAATCGTCTTATTTAACTTATGCCTGACTGGGCTGCAATGGCATGCCCAAATGGTTCCCATTCCAGGTAACAAATAGTTCACAAAAACCACAGAAGTGAAGACTTCAGGGCTACCACCAGACAGAAGTACCAAAAGAAGTCAGTGATCGTGTTTGTGCTAATAAACAAAGGGGAAATAGATTTGAACTTTTTTGGTTACTTGTTTTGGCCCTTCAATGCTACTGACAAATTAAATGTAATGGACTGAGCCATTTTGTGACAACATTTCAGTAAATATCTAGCCATGATTATTTATTGTTACTGAAAAGGCACAAAGAAACAAAACCTTGGTCCAATGCATACGTTCAAAAATTCCTAGAGTTTGTGTTTTTGAAAATGCTGTTAGGCTCAAACAGCTCAGCTGTAGTTCATTTAAATCAGCTGAAACAAAATCACACACCTGCAATGGACATCCTTCTTGTAAACAAGCAAGCCCCAACTGCAAATCTACATTTATAAGAACACCTTATTTATAACCTAGACTACAATTACAATTACACTTACAGAAAGTAGGTTCGGTTAAAAGCATAAAACAATAAATACTTAATTCTTTAAATTCTGCTAGCAGTTAAACATTAACAAAAGGTCAGCTTCTCTGTATATTATGACACTTAACCCCATGCATAAATGAACTCAAAACATCTATTTTTTTTTACATTATTACAATATAGAATTAGTTTAGTCATGTAGTATTTCAAGGTAAACCTGAATACCTCAATTGCACACAGCAAAAGAAACCTGTGCAGTCCTGCATAACTAATGACAAGACAGAAACAAACATGAAAACAATGAAAACAACAGTGAAGTTCAAAATGCCAGAACCTCACCAGCCAACTCTTTACAAAATGTGACAGGTTTCTGAGTACCTTCGGCTCACACTGAGCGGTACTGCGTGAGGCTACCCGCTGTCTCCGAGATGCACGATCCGCTGTGAGGTTAACTCCGACTGAGTCTCTTATGTGAGGATACCCGCTAACTTAGACTCATACAGAATTTGTTACATGAGGTTACTTGGTCCTCCAGACTCTTACCGAGTTTCTCTGGTTACCTGGTATCTCAAAAACAGGAGTCCTAAAAAAAAATTCAGATTAAATTGCTAAGAAGTTTGAGTTCTTGGGAAAACTGCATTTAGTGAGCTTTTCATTTTTACCCGTATTTCTCACAAGCACCCTCAAATTTTGTTCAATTTGTTTGTATCTCTGTACTTGTTTGGAGGTGCAGGCTGAAACTGAGTGTACATCCTTGTTTTGCTACAGTTAAACAAAGGATATTTTTCCCCACACAGTCCCTCAGAGAACAAAAAACATGGATCAGAGGACTGTGACCTCTCCAACTGCAGGCAACTGCCTACCTGCAGTGCTTGGTTTCTCCTATAGGTGGTTCTCATGTGAAAAAAAAAAATTATTCCTGTTACGTTATGTTAAATAACTTTACAATGATTTACCCATTTATACAGCAAAGTATTCTTACTGTACAAATTCAAGGTAATTACTTTGAACACGGGTTCTACATGTCTAGTGGGGATTCAAGCAGACAACCTTCAAATGACAACACTATAAATTATACTACCTGCTGCCCCAAAGTGAAAAGATTCAACCATTTAGCCAAAAATTATTCATTGTTTTTTTTAGAAGTGAAAACTGGCTCTCTATACATATGTAAAGAACCCTAAAAGAGTATGTTTCCAACTCCAGGGTTAATTGATATAGTGCCTTGAAAGAAAGAAAAAAACAGCTAAAAATAAGAATAATACTTTTTTATAAGCCACTTGAAAAGGAGCTGAACATTGTTTTAGGAAAACAAGGAACCCAATTCAAAAACAAGTACCACCTTTAGGAACATCCTCAACCAGCTAATGTATAAATTGCATCTATTTCCAGGTTTTAAAATAATTGCTGAATCAGTTGCTAGCAACACAAAAGACATTTTAAACACATTGTGGTCACCAACACATTATGAATTATATGATAACTGTTCTTTAGAGTACGGCATAATTTGTCCAGTATGTTGTCACCCTAGTGAGATGCGCACTCTATAACATCAGTTCAGATGGAGAGTCTGGTTGGAACGAGTCAGATGCGGAAAAGAAAAGCAGCAGTTTATTCTCCGTGTTACAAAAAATCACAGTACTGAAAAGACCCAAACACAGAGGTGCTGTTACAGCGTACTGGTGACTACCAGTCCACTTCAAGCACTGTTAATAGGAGATGAATACCACTGTGTTACTTTGGCACCAAACATCCACAATTTGAATGGCGGATTTTTACAGTAAGTGAATACATTTGTATTGATTTGGTCTGCCACGACCATATGTAAGGAGCACAAGGATCAGACCCATCACACTCTTCCTCACAGGTATTCATAATATTAGCGAAAACGGGAATTCTGCAGGAACAAATTGAAAGGAAAACAATAAAAATCAGAGTCCGGCTAATTGAAATGTACCTTTCTCCACCGGAAGTCAAGTGAACACCGATCAATGCTATCAAAAGACAAAAGGTGCTTCCAGTTTTTTTTTTTTTTTTTTTTTTACAAATTTAAAGCAGTTTGCAAAACACAGGAATTCTTTGTTTACAGTTCACAGCAAAATGTACAAGTGCAAAGTGTTAAGTTCATCTGTATTTCGCAGACACCACTTTGAATTAAGCAGATGAACATTTTGATCATAACTATACTGCCTTATTTCACCCATTAGTGGTTCATGTACCGGATAAGTAGGTGGAGATGGGGTGGAAGTGGGAGTCTGAGAGCATTTGACACACAACCATATTGATCTGCGGGCTACAGTATATACAAAAGGATAAATCTTTCTAGCTTTCATTAGTCTCATGTTTAACCCAAAAGTTCATTGCAAAGTTGCAAAGTTTTCATGTTCTGAAAACCTGTATTGACGATAAGATCAAAACAAAAAGCAATGTCATCAATACACAACCATAAAGTAAGGATACAGCAATATGGGAATTCAGGGTGGATGCTCATATCTGTTCATTTCTATGTATCTACCTGCTGACACTGATACACACATTTATAACATACAGAGAAAAATGGGAACAGATCTGCCTGCATTAAAATTACAGAGAAATGTAACATTTATCTGTGCAACATTTCATTCTTGCAGATCACGTACAAGCATTAAAATAAGCAGCATCTGCTGTAACACGTTGGGCTGCTACCTGATCTTTAAATAGGGAACAGTTTTACCAGCTGTTGCCTTAAATGCTGCACAACACCCTTCTCTTTCTTTTAAGTGGAAAAAATTTAAAGCTGAAAAAGGATAAAACGATGTCATGATACATAAAAAAACATTGGTCAACAACATTCACTTTTTCTGGAAGTGCATCGTTCTATTTTTCAGCACGAGGTGGAGGTTTTTCCTCAACATACAAGGGCATCTCCACTTTATTCCTGCTTTCGTTGATCAAATTAGGAGCTGCACACTGCACAGTCCCTTGCTGTCGACGCCCATTGAGTTACGTTTGTTGTATTGAAATTACATATCTTGATCTTACCACGCAGAATTTTAGTTGAGCAAGCCTCCCTCTTGAATGCTTTGAAAAACTTCTACGCTGCAGACATCTTTATGCCGTGGTCCAGCATCACCTAAACATTGTGCGCTTCTATAATGCAACAAATCAAATGTCGTTTTCAAATAGCTGATAAAATTAAATTGGCCAAATATCTTCCGACACCGATCAGATTCCAATATCATCGTGCATCCCTACGATAAAGCGTTTAAAAGCTCCAAACCACAGCAGTATAGGATAAATTTAAGGTGAAGTTATATCTGAGGTAACATTTTGTTAACCTAACTTCAGTGCCACCACCACTACTTACCTGCCTTTTGTGTACTAATCTTCTGACCCTGAAAGTGGTTTTTTGACGTTCTGTGAGGGCTCCCAGGCATCACTGTCATCTGTTTCATTGTCTTCCTCATGTTCATTGCCTGGAGCATCTTTCTGTTCCTCTGTAACTGTCTTACCATCACCTTTACTTTGTAATTCCTCCTCCTCTTCTGCTTCCTCAAATGGGTCACTGCCCATTTCCTCCTTCTTTCTGACCTCGGCAAACCAATCCCGCACTTGCTCATAGCCCATGTTGGACTTGGCCACCAGTTCATCCAAATCTTGCTCATTCAAGAACCTGTGCCTGAGGTAGTACTCCTTCAGAATCTCCTTTCCCGTCTTGAACTTAATGACAGGGGGTGACCGTCCCCAACTTGAAGCTCGTCTGTTCCTCCTAGACCACCCCCGGCCTCGGTTCCGTGCCCGACCCCTGCCCCTCTTCCGGTACCCACTCCCATTTATGGCCCCCACATTCCCACTCTGGTAGAAATAATACCACTTCAGATTGCCATTTTTCCAAGCATAGCGAGTATCCCCAAACCAATTTACGATGTAGGACCTGGGCAGGCCACTCTCTTTGGCCAGCTTGTCATACTCTTCAGCTGAAGGCCACTGTGTGCGTACAAAGGCAGCCTTCAAAATATGGAGCTGTTCTGGAGTTTTCTTACCAATCTTTTCCCTGTTCTGCTTGCTGCTACAAGGAGAAATCTGGCTCCCCTGCTTGGAGGAGGAAGTGGATTTCGTGGAATCGGCATCCTTAGGGTCAACTTTGGCCTCTACTGACTCTGGTGTTTTTCGTCTCTCTGTGAACCAGGCGTCTATTTCTCGTCTGGTGAGCTTCGTTTCCGTCCTCAGTCGGCTCAACTCTTCATCTGTGGGTATGTTGCACTTCTGATAGCTCTCCTCCAAAAGTAGCAGCTGCTCGGGAGTCTTTTCCTTGAACTTCTGGAGTGTAAAGTCTGGAAATGGGTTCAGGTTCCGAGATTTGCTGCGTGTTTCTTTAACAGGAACAGGTGTGGGAGACTCTGTGGTTTCATCACTAGAGTCAATGACAATGGCACCTCCACTGCCAGTATTGGGTGTGTTGTCGTTAAAAACAATTACATGACTGTTCTTCGAGTTACGCTGGTTGTACCGTGTGTCACTGAACCACTTCTTTATCTCACCCCTGGTAAGATTTGTCAGCTTCATCAGACGGGATATCTCTGCTTCACTGGCAAAGTGGTTCTTCAAGTAGCTGGCCTTCAGCTCCGCCAGCTGTTCCTTGGACTTCTTAGTCCTTATGCCGAGGTTATCAACACCAATGGCAGAGCTCTCCTGAGTGGTCGGAGTAGAAGGCTGTACCGTGGTAGACCTCTTAACCTCCACAACAGCAGGTGTTGTCTGGATGGTGGCGGGTTTGGGCATTTGTGCCTGGTTGTTGGGAACTCCGGCCACCGTCAATGTAATGGGTGTAGTCACTGGCAGAGTGTTAGCATTTCCAACTTGCGTCAGCACAAGCCCAGGTTGACCCACAATCTGGCAAGTTTGCAGGACAGACTGTAGACCATTGGTGGTAGTAGAGAGGTGGGCAGGTATGACAGTTATTGTCTGCGGCAAAGTATGCACAGTGCCATTAAACTGCTTTCTCCTGGCTTCTTCCACCTCCTCTGGTGTCCAGCTCACCCCGTGCTTCAGACGCTGGGCAGAGAACCAGATCTTAATTTGTTCCTCTGTGAACTTGGTCTGCACTGCCAAGCCCATGATCTCTGACACCGATGGATAAGGGAACCTATTGTAAGTGCTGACTAACAAAGCATTGTTGTCCATTGCCCCGTTGTATATAGGGATGCTGCTGACAGGTATGAGAAGTTGTGTCTGAGAGTTCTGCTGGGCTTGCAGGGCAGACAGGACTTGTGCCAGACCCGCAGGCAAAACTGTGGCAGAACTAATAATAGTCTTCTTTGGTTCAGCCACTACAGGACCTGGGTTACCAATAACGACGCAAGTCTTTGCCGGTTCATTGTGAAGCGGGGCCACCACCTCCATGGCACCAACATCCTCTGTGAGCTCCTGTTCCCCTCCACTGTCAGTTCCCGTTTCCCCCTCATCTGCTACTTTGTGTGGCATGGCAATCCTCTTTGTCTCTGCTTTGCTCCTCATTTTCATGATGGGTGTTTTGCTGAATGGGATGCCAGCTGCAAACGTGTCATCAGCCTCTTCACCTTCCAACTGCTGCACAAAGCCACAGTCAAACGTCAGCTCATCGACTGTTTGTTCAAAGGTGGCCCGGCTACCGTGCCTCGTGGAGGTCCGAGTGAAACAGTCCTCGTCCGGGTGAGGAATCGAACTGTGCTCTGAAAATGAATTGTAGATTTTGGTTAGAAAGTCACAGTCTACACACAGCCTGAGCTGTCAAATTGGCAAGTTCAGGGTCAACATGAAATGCGAAGAGATCCCACTCTGAATAAAAATGCTATTTATTTCAATTCTAAATAATGACTAATGCACTAGCCCTCTGTCTACTAAGTATGATACTTCCATGAGATGTGAAATCGTTCATACATGCGGTCAAACTATCCATTAAACTATTCATTATTTCAGGAAGCAGTTACCAGCCAGCATTCCATCCTCACCTGGGTCATTCTCCAGGGGCACAACAGCACCTTCCACAGGAGCAGCCGCCATGCCCTCTGCACCCTCCTCTCCCTCCATCATCACTTCCATCTCTGGGTCCTGCTCGATGGTGTCCGAGGGAAGGACCATGCAAGGGGTCGATGACTTCCTTTTGCTTGCCATTGTGTGTTAAAAGGCCCAAAATAAAAGGCTTCAGAAACACATACAATCCTTTTTAGTATTGGCCTTGTACTTGCTTAGTGTATTTCACTTCTGTCTTTCCATATCTTATTGGTAATCTGCAAGAAGAAAAAAATACAAATGTTTAAATCAGTTGAAAAGCAAAAAATTCAGTGTATATCTGGAAAGACACCATATAGATCATTTATGTATACAACTTTTAAATTCCATTGAAAAATTGTCCAAATACAGGTAAATCCTGGTATAAACAGCCCTGGTGTTTTTATTTAACACAGCTAAAATTTTAACACCAGCTCCTGATTTGCACAACAGATGCATGGCAGAAATTTAGCCAAAGAAATCAAGAAAGCTCACATGTGATGTAAGTTGCTTGCTCTTGTCTCACGCTGACTTTTGATGTAATAATGTGCAGCACAGCAACCTGTAAGGGACATCCTTTGCTAATATCCTTACTTCAATCTCATCTTTGTTCATTTTAAATTGTCTGCACTTAATTATTAACATAAATTTCAACATTGAATAAACAGCTCTGGAACAGGGAGTCCTCTCACATCTCTGAAGGTCTGACCTGCGGAGGGTTGATGCTCGTGTGTGTGCTGTGCTGGATGGCTCAATACCCTGTCTGTGTGCTGCATGGCATGATACCCTGTGTGTGATGTGTGGTGCAGCTCCATATGTGGGCTGTGCAGCATGGTGCTGCGCTGCATGGTGCTGCGTATGCTACAAGGTGTTTTACAGTGTTTTAATCATGTTTGGGAAAGTTGATTCAAGGTTTTGGATGGGCTGGGTAGATATTATTATTTTTCCCAATTAAAGTACTGCAAAATAGGAACCCGGTAATGCAATTTTGATTTGCGCAACACTGTCAGGAACGAATTAAGTGTGTAACATGGGATTTATTGCACCTCCACAGCAATCCCTCAGTATCTGAACTCTCTATATCTGAATTTTTGCTGTAACAGTTCTTTAAAATTAATACCTAAATATCATTACCTGAACAGAAAATTCACTACACTGAATTTTTACTCAAAATGTATCCATAATAAAAAAAATGCAAGAATAAAAATCAAAATACATTTTTTTTAAAAATTAACAAATAAATGCTGTTTAATACTGTGTGTTATAAAATATGTATTTATCCAAAGCTAGGCGCCCACGCTGGTATCTTATCCGTTGTTTCCACTAGTTTTGCTTTGTCTGAACACATTTGCACTGCGTCGCCACCTTTACCACGCATTTCATTTTTTTTAAATAAACCTATTTATTTAAATGCCAGTTGTTGTGTCAAAGATGCAGGTGCCGCGGGTTACTTTGACATACGGCTTCCTTGTATTCAATTCAGCATCTCATAACACTGAACTCTTTCTCTGAATCCCACATGTACATCCTGTCATCTCCCATGCATAACACAGGTGCTGCGTGCAAACATGATAAAGGCGGTGGCACTAACATGCAAAATGTCCCTGTACTATACAGACTGTATCAGTTATAAACATGAAAATTAATTACATCATTGTGTTTTCAAATTAGGTAACTGGTGTTTAGAGAGTTTTATCATGCTGAAGTCATGGGTTGATGGTTTATAGGTGTTTTGGGATGGGCTGGTAGCACATTATTACTTTTCCCTCCATTTGTAATAATGGAAAGCAGGCATTCGCTATCCAAAATTTTATCTGATTGAGGAAGAATTAGATTTGGATACCAAAGGATTACTGTACTTATTTTCATCACTGGGTTATATATTGAATTTAAAGTGAAGAATAGACATATTTCTCATAAGTATTTTAACAACTGAAATCCATTTGAGAAAAAAAAAAACTCTGATAATATAACCATTTATTATGATGTAAACCTGGAACTTTACTATTTGCAGAAAGTCATTTAATTAGTTTTACATTCATTCATTTTCAGTAACCTTTTGTTTCATCCAAATACCCTCAGCCTTCATACAACAGGGTCCTGTACAACAAAAACCACTAAAATAGCTTATGAGAATGTCTTTCAAAAAACACATTTTTTTATTCAGCCACTGGCATTACACAGCCAGTGTACAGTAGTTCCACAATGGTTATTTTATTCTATACAGCAACTTGTATGAAATGTTTGTATCTCAAACCCACAACATTTTTGTCCCTAGTCGGTGTCAATTTGGTTTCATTCAGCACATTAGTATTATTATTATTATTACAAAGCTACTTGCATTTTCTTATCTATTTATACAATACAGTTTTTGCTGTATCAGTTCAGGATATGTGCAGCATCCTGATCGACAGAACTACTGTAACTGCTAGCTTTAGCTGTTGCTTGCCCCCTATCAACTTTAAGAAATAAATCATAAAATGTGACTATTAATAGAGTAATTTAAATAATATTAACTAATTTAATAACATGAATATCCTTAGGTAAACACACCTCTTCCTCTTCCAAATATTGCAATGTCGCCTTTCAAGACTTAAACTGGTTTATGCCCTGTGTGTCTTGATAGAATGCAGACCTGCTTTGCTCTGCACTGAGCAAGCAATTATTAATAAAAAAATAATAAAGCATGAATGAATGAAAACAAAAAACACAACTGAGAGATAATTATTTTGTAACTGAAAATCTTATAAAATATATCAGTGTAATTGCCATACCTGAAATACCTTTAACCTTCGGTAGAATCGGTTTTAGGGAGATGCAAACCATTTGCATAGTAGCTAGATAGGCTTGCTGTGGGTTGACTGTGGAGTTGCCATGGTGGTTGAGAGTTAGAACAAGGTCAAATGGGGCTTGGGAGAAGGTTAGGTAGGTAGTGGGATCCCCTTTATAGTGCGAGTCCTCTTGTTAGCACTACGTGTTTGATATGATTTGTTAATTTCAGTTGATATCTTTTTGTCCAGTTTTTTTTTTACACCCTTACAATGGGAATCTAACAGATTAAGTTCTTGAAAGGAACTGTACCCAATTTGAGGGAAAAGGGGGTGACAGCAGTCTAGAGGAGTCCCAGGGAACTAGGTGCTCAAAGGGCATCTACAACATGGAAATAAATTCAGATTTTCATTTAAACTGGATAAAAATTAACAAAATACCACTCATTTTAAACACTACAGAAATTAATATTGTTTCTCTAACATGGATATTTAAAATGATGTTATTATGCAGCTGTACAATCTCAGATCCTATTAAAAAGTCTCATTTTTGTTTTTAAATGTGTTCAACAAGGAGGCCAATGTCAAATTCTTTGTTCCAGTACAATTTGGGGTGCGTTTGGAGGTAGAAGTTGGCCGAGTGCTTAGAGGTAACCTGTCTAACCCCAGAGGTTGCAGGTTTGAATCCCACCTCCTCCCCTAATACCCTCGGGTGAGGGGGGCAAGCACTCCAGTGCAAAAGCACCCAACTATATAAACGGGTAATGCGCTTAACACTGCAAGTCGCTTTGGCGAAAAGCATCAGCTGAGATGAATTAATATGAATGTTACGTAACAAACATATTGAAAGCACTTTGAAAAGTTTGAAGACATCGTGACGTCTTCTGGGGCGGGCTTTAACGCTAAAGCACCTTGGACGCCTCGGCAAGGAGCTCGTCGCTCGTTTCAGAAAGTAAGCAAGGCGACCATTGAAGAGTCACCTTCCAGAAGTTGAGCTAAACTGGCGCGCACCTTCATCTGCTTGCGCCGCACGTCGACATCGCAAGCTGTTCCACGCGTACGCGCTGCACACCTGTCACGCACGACGCATGGGGACACACAGCACCCGGATCGCCCAAAAGACGCGACCACGACGCGACGGCAAACGTCGCCTCGCCGCCGCAGCGCCGTCCGCCAACTTCCGTATGAAAGTGATGCGCAGCAGCAGCTCGCGTTGGAGGGAGGGAGGGGTTGCCGTTCTGCAGCCGTACAGGTGACAGCGCTGCAGGGGGTGACAGCGCCGATCGATTGATTGATTGACTGATTGATTGATTGATCGACACCTACCGGGATGCGGCTCGTTGGGCGCGCGAGCTGCTCTCTTGCCCGCGCCGCGCCTCGGGCTCCCGGGCTCTCGTCGCGCGTCCCTTTCAGCGAGCGGGCGCCGATGGCGCGCACTTACAGGCGCCTGCAGCGGACGCCGGCGAAAACGAGTCCAAGTGCCGTGGCCATACGTGCACGACGACGACAACAACAAAAAAAAGCACACGTACGGCGCACGGACAGTTTCTGCTTCTGCTGAGGTGCCCTAACTTTACATGAGCCGTGCCGCCCTAGAGCCTTCAACGAGAAACGCGATAAAACGCTCGCAGCCGCACGCTAAAACGTGTGCAACACCACATTTAGCAGATCGAGAAAATAGTTCTTGGAGCTAAACGGTAGGCTTTTAATCGAGCAGGCGTCACCATGGATGAAATACGTCCTTGCGTCATCGTGACGCGACTCCCCGGCTGCACTCGCGCGGTCGTGTGATACGGAGCCGGCAGGAGTGCGCGCCTCACGCCTGTCGTTTTGTGCCGCCGCGCCGGAGCAGAATCGCAGCGAAGAAACTTTTCATTTAGTCACAGCCCTGCCTGGAGAGAATGGACACACGTGTTTCTGGGCGCACCGAGCACACTTGTACGTGCAGTCGTGTCGGCGGGCTTCCATTACCACAGCGCTAATGTCTGTCCACGGTCTGACTTCTGGCTGAAGCGTAGTGACCTGCATAAAAGCAGCTAACATCGTTTACTTTTTACAACTGCTAAAGACGGATAATCCAGGACCAGGCATATCTTAAAACCCTAAATGTCAAATCTAAACGTATTAGGCAGAAAATGCAGAATTTTGCTTTCTGCAGAAACTCAAGACTGGCCTATCAAAGCAGAACTGCTGAAGTGCTATACTGTGTGCCAGCTCAACAATTCACATATGAAGCAAATCTTCCTTTTCTGTAACCGCTTTCTTCTGCTCAGGGTCGCAGCTCAGTAAAAAGCAGGCCTGAATACCAAGTGCGTTTGTGCAAGATGGTGACTTTTCAACAGGAGTGGGACTATGCAGCAGGTAGTGTATTGTATGGATGTGCGCTTGTAGCCTGAAATATAAGTCCAGTGTTTACCGGTGCTGGGGTCCGATTTGGAAAATGGAGTGTTGTCGGAACCTATAAGCTATGTAGGGAGGTAGTAAAAACAACAGAATAGTTGCTCGGTACATGCTAGTTGAAATCCTGTATGCTGTTTTGCAGTTGTACCTTTGAACAAGATTTTTAACCCGAATCAAACCAAAGGTTTGCACAATTGAAAACCTTTCAGCAGCTGTAAGGACTGCCAAGTACTTTTTTTTAAAAATGAAATTTGAAGTGCTGCAGTATTGATTCCAGTGTAATTCCTTGTATCCCACCACCAACACATAAATATGCTTAAACAGTGACTGCACCTATGTTCAGTTTTCACCACATTTCAGTGCATTTGCTGCATCGCAAACATCTTACATAACATTTTTTAATGCACCGATTAAAATGTTAGATTGCATGTGGAGTAAGATTAGAAAAATAATTATTTCTATGTTTGCTTAGCTTAGAAAATTTATTTCCCCCCCCCCCCCCTTCTTTCTTCTTCCCCCCCAGTTGGCACTTTAGCGCAGCACTTCAGAGCCCTGCTCAATGAAACAACAAGAAACCATTCTGGAACTTGTACCTTCAGCCGGTTAGGTTGCGGTCATTGCTCAGGACGCAAAGAAGTGTCACTCTGATAGCGCATTAATCGTACAAAAGGTATCATTTTTGCATTGCACCTCCAGGACATGGGCTTGATTTCATTGGCGTCAATAACACCTTTTCACTTCCAGGATGGTCAGTAAGCGAGGGTTAAATTTTGCCTAGCCTGTTTAAGCGTGTTTGTGTTTGTCCTACAATGGCCAGGATTCCATCCAGCATATACCCTGACTTTTGGCTTATGCTTCCCAGGATTTGTTCCAGGCAATAGCGACTTCGTGCTGGATAAGTAGTTTTGAAAATCAGCTGATGTTAATGCCTTGTACATGTAGATGCACAAAAGTTAATTGAAATTTGGAAAGCAAAATGCAAATCAAATTTGTTGCAGATGCATGCACAAATTTATCTTTATTTCATTTATATTCAGCCCTTGTGCAGTGGAGCCCTGTACAGTGGAAAACTGCTATTATGGCCTTTCAATATATATTTGTTTTTTTCTTTTATCATAAAATGAGCATATAAATTCAATAGAGTACCATTTTTGTCACATTATGCAGTAATTTTACATTCATATATGTAACTTGCACAAGCTTGACAAACAACAGGCAGTGATACCTGCCTGAATTAGCAATTTTATTCAGTCCCATATTGGCAATTCCTAACACCACAAAGAAAACAAAATAAAAACAACAAACACTTATGGGAACACATAAGAGCATTAACAAATACAATCAATTAAAGGAGGTTGAGAAACATTTATGCATAATGTTGGGCAACATGGAAGGACAACATCCTGTCATACTGACAATCTCAACTAACCACACCTGTCGATTAATGTAAAAACAATATCACCAAATTCATAGTCTTGCAATGAAATAAAATATCAAGAGCTAAAATTTATTTTTAATATCATAATCAGTGTTTTGCCAAATTACCAGTCACCATCCAGATTTTGGACCTCCACAACCCAACACTAGACAAGTTGCTGTTGACAATGAATGAATGAATGAATGTATCCCAAATCTAGAAACAATATCTTTAATTACTAATATTATAAGATACAGTATGTTGGTGCTGTCAGTCTCATGCATAAACATACATTTTATTTTAGTTTTATAATTATAGGTAACAGTTTTCATATGGGACCAGATTATTTTTACATGACAAATATTTGATTTCATCACAATGAGAATTGACCTAACAGGGTCATTTCTGAGAGGGGTGGATTCATTTACAAAAAAGCTCAATTTAAAAAAATCTGGTTCTTTCAGTTTGTCATTATTATAGAGCATGCTTTAAATATCAGGGCTTTCAGAGACAGTTCACAGTCAGCCACCTGAAACCTGACTTTGTTTAAACCCTTCAAGACTGAGCATGTAAAAGCATCATCCAGTTCTGGCTGTTTAAATGTCACAAAGTTCAGTAGAATCGAGTTGATAAAGGAAGCAGTTTTCGGTTTACTTACAACACCCAGTAGATGAAAATGCCTACTGGACTGAGAACAGTTCAGTTCTGTTCTCTCATTCAGTGTCATGACAAAAGTAGCAATTACAGTAGAAATAACTAACAATATTAATATTTTGTCCTATAAATACAAATTAAATTTATAATTAAATGCAGCAGAAGTACTAAGATTTTAGGGTCACCAGGTGAGCAACTAGTGGAGCATAAAGAAACAAAATCAACTGTTACCATATATATAAAAGTCCCTCCAGCCAGCATAAATAAGGGTTAAGGCTTTTGTAAAAATAATTGCAACCATTTTTGTACACAGCCCCCTTATTTTAGGGGTTCAAAAGTAATTTCAGCCCTCAAAGGTAAAAGTCTACACTTACATCTTGATTGCTTAATTTCAAATCCATTGAGTGGCGTAAAGAGCTAAAATGATGAAAACTGTTTCACTGCCTGAATACTTGTGAACCTGAGTGTATATGCTTTATGATAAATGAGAATATATAAAATTCCATATTTGTGATTTCTTTTTCTTTATTACCCGCACCAGTAAAAACGAGTAGGTGTCAGGTTCGCTGCTTACTGGAACGAGCGGAAGGGTCCGTTTTGTAAATGGCTGCGGTTTCCGCACGGGTTATTATTATTGTGGCACATCTGCTCGC
This sequence comes from Heterotis niloticus, assembly GCA_018136845.1. Taxonomy (NCBI): domain Eukaryota; kingdom Metazoa; phylum Chordata; class Actinopteri; order Osteoglossiformes; family Osteoglossidae; genus Heterotis; species Heterotis niloticus. The sequence continues at coordinate 31,312,235 of CM030888.1, read as the reverse complement.
GAGCCCTGCGGACCGGATTCGCCGTGGCACACCGGGCTCGGTGTTTTCTGTGGAGGTCGGCATGTAGCTGCGGTGGCATTTGCTTGTTTCCTTGTCTGCGCGACATGTTGAATTCGGGGGCTGTGAACATTTTTTTCGTTTGTTTAATGCTTTCAAAGCAGCGACGGCGGGATCGAGATGCAGCGCCCCGGCCATTCCGCGCAGGATGAACGCATCACTCCACCGAGGCGCGAGTGTGTTTACACGAGTTGCTACTGGTAAGGACACGCTTTCGTATGCATCACTCATTTATATTTATATTTCGTATAAAACACTCAAAACAGTCATTAAGAATAAATTCAAGAATATATTTTTTCCGTATTTGTTACCTCACGCATATGTACTACTATTCTTATTCGTATTAATGCCGCGTTACCATTTTCAGCTGACAGACGTTTGTTCTGTCACGCAATTCACTGTATGAAATTATTATTTTTTTTATACATTCAGCATAGCATTTCCCTCTGTCAAGGAGTCAGAACTGATACTGTTATGTGTAATGGATTTGACTGATATTATTGTCTTTTTTCATCGGACCCCTGTGTCCATAACTGGTTACAACTATCGAATTTACACCGATTTACCTGTTTAGACAGGAGGCCATTCTTATTGTTTCAATTCAGGGTCAGCAGTTTGGGATTCAAACAGGAATCTTTGGATTTTAGGGTAACAGCCACCACTATGCCACCTGCTGGCCTAAATACTGAAAAACCATGTGTAGGTGAATAAGCAAGTGTGTTGAGGTATCGGATTGTGTTTTTTGTTAGGACCGAATCCCCAGTTTTAGCTGCTCAGACAAAATGCTGTACAGATGTTAATGGATATAAAGGAAAAAAAATCCAATTTTTCCATTTGCAGTGAAGAAAATGTTTGGAAGCTCTGCGAATATGTCAAGGTGACCAAGCAGTTTCCGCTGGATGATGTTTATGCTGTCTTCATATCGAATGAGAAGAAGATGGTGAGATGCTGTACTCTGAAGGAGTGGTGTTTGGTAGCGTGACAAATTATTTTAGATGCCTACAGAATGTGGTTGTACTTTTTTTGTAGGTCCCTTTTTGGAAGCAGAAATCTAGCCATGCAGAGGAGCCTGTAATTTGGGTGGGTTCTGTTTAAACTGGTGTTTGTTTTTCAAAGCATGAACTAATTTATTTCCGAATGTAAATATGTAATATATATGTTTGTAGCTTTGCTATGCATATTTGTACGGTAGAAATGTTTAAAGGCCAGCTAAATATAAAGTAGTAGTGTTAGTGGTATAATGGCAAGTGAATGCTGAACTAGGAAAGGGAAAATGAGGAGGGGAAAGAGTGTGCTTATGTAGGTTATCAGGAGACCTCCCCTTGTAGGTTGATGGATGTGATTGGATTGCTATTGGTCATGAACCTTTGTTGTTGACCTTGAGATTTTGAAAATTTGATTCGGTTGACCCCGGCTGAGACGCTGCTACGTGAGCTCTTCACCTTTTACTGTCATCTTTTTCTCTAGGATTACCATGTTATCCTCCTGAACGACAGCCACAAGGAGCAAAACGTCATATATGATCTGGACACCGTGCTGCCATTCCCCTGCCCGTTTGATACTTACGTCAAAGAAGCGTTCAAGTCCGATGATTATATAAAACCAGCTTTCTGGAGGTAGCTTTTTGTCATATTGGAACGTTAGGAGAAATTTGTATTAAGGAAATGTATTATTTAAAGTTATTAGTTTCATACGTTTTATTTCTGATTATTCAGACGTTTTGTTAGATTACATGTGGTGAACTGACATAGATGTTACGGCCTCTAGAAAGCTGCGAGTTGTTCCTGCGGAAGTTTTCCTGCAAAATTTTGCATCAGACCGCTCGCATATGAAAGACAGCAACGGAGCTTGGCGCATGCCGCCACCCCCGTACCCCTGCATTGAAACTGCAGGTAAGATTGCAGCCTTTTATTCAAATGTGATCTTAAGACTCTTAAGAAATTTATTAAGAATCATAAGAAATGTAATCCTGAGCAATGGCTTTGTGGCTGAGGAGTGCACTTGCAGTTTTGTATCCTGGAAACTGATCCACACATCACTTGATTTCCGTTTGGCAGGATCCAAAATGAATCTTGATGACTTCATTAGTATGGACTCCAGTCTGGGCTGGGGGCAAGTCTACACGCTGAAAGAATTTGTGCAGCAGTTTGGAAAAACTTGAGATGTCCTGTCCGTTACGTTGGGTCAATACTGTAAGTTGATGTAAGTTTGTACATAATTTACACGTGAAAAAGCATCTATGATGTAAATATCAAATGCGAAATGTAGATATTTCAAAAGTAAAAATGCAATTAAGCGAGAAAAAGCACCACCAGACTTGCAAATTTTGAATTACAAGCATTTATTGGTGTTTTTCTGTAAGCAGTGCAAGAAATACAAATAAAACTGAACATGAATATACATTGCAGAAGAAAAAAATGCTTAAGGAATTTTTTTTTTTAGGCAATCGCTGCCAGGTAATCTTTAACCTCAGTAGGAGACAGTCTTCTGAAACCAGCTTCATTGCAGATGCCCACCTCAATGTTATCTTCTGTCATTTGACCTTCAAAGCTTTCCTGTGAAACAATCACAGAAGCACATCAGTTATGGAGTGAGGTCATGTTTTGAAGTCCTTCATGGCTCAGCTCCTCACTGCACCCCATTGCCTTGTTTGTACTCTGCCTCCCCTGTCTTTCCTTTCCCCAAGCAGACCAAGGATACTTCATATTTTCTTGTCACCAGAGCTGTGGCACAAAGCTTCTTCAACATCTGTCCTGTCTCCAGTTTTGTGACCTTCCTCTGCTTTCTGAAGCAGCATCTTCATTTATCACCCAAACTTTGTAAACCTCTGTTACGATCATTCTTATTGCATCTCATTGTTTTTTCCCTTGTTTTGTGTGTAATGTCTAAATTGAAAAATTAATTTTAAAGGTGGTGTGCTGCATGCAGTCCTTGGGCTTTGTGTTGGAAACCCCTGGTTTAGTTCCAAAACCTGGGTGTAGTCCTTGCTTGATCTTTGTTTCTGCATATGATTGTCATCTTATAACCCACAAGCACAATCCCTGAAAGCTCTGTCAAGGTCATTTACAAGGTAAGAATCAATTTTACACTGATTTACACATTTGTGCCTTGAGCACAGGTACTATAGCAAGAGGAGGATTGGAATTGGTAACGTGCACAGGCTTAAGCACTAAGCTACTTGTGTGCAACTCAATTCCCTGTGGGTGAGCGCCACAGCAGCTGGAAGCTGCTCTAGACAATCAGTCAAGCTAAACATAATTCTTTTACATACTAGTGTGAACAACGGAATTGCAGTGGCTTAGGATGTATGCTTGTAAACTAGGACTCAGTGGTCCTACCGCTAACACTCAGCCACACCGCAGGGTCCCGGCCTACCTTTAGCGTCAAGATAGCCGTGTGGATTGCGTCTTCGAGCTCAAGGTCTTCATTGTATCTGCAAACAAACATTTTTGTGTCAGTGTCTTAATGCAGCCATATTTACATCACTCAGCTGAAACTTGGAAGATATCTTCCATGGACTTGAAAATGATCAATATTCAACAAATTTTCTGCAAAATAAGCAACTGTTTCTTGTAATACCTTTTCTCAAGGAATGTTTTTCCATTGACATAGTTTTTCCCCATCGCTGTTGCCTTCCAAGCAAAATATGCGCCCTGTATGAAGTCAAGAAACCACAGCTGAACACACATTTTCTGCGAGTGTCGTTTTTGATAGCAGACACGTTTCTTGTGACTGCTCAAAGCAAAATTCGAATCTGTTCCCTCTCCGAACTATGTATTAATAAAGACAGCAAAAGGCGGTGGCCACTGGTGCTTACAGAAGGATCTGACTGGAAGAGGTACGGGCGATCTTCATCCCAGCCTGCAATCAGCAGCGACACCCCGAAAGGACGCACGCCTCTGCAACACAACCAAGCTCCATTTGAACGTTTCTAACCTATTACAGCTCCTTAAAATGTTTAACACTGTTAAAGGCAGGCATCACCCTTTTACGCGAGTAAAAAAATTAATAAAAATAGCAATGTGTGGAACCCGAACCACAGCGATTAGGAGGAACTGCCGGAAAAACTGTGGTAGTTCTGTAAATCAAAGTGCCGTCCAACCCACCCAGACTGCGTGTACTCCTGCATAACGGAGGCCACCCTCTGCACCAGCTGGCCTGTGGGAATGGGCTCTTGGTAAACCAGGAAGTACTGCTGGGCCAATTTCCTGGCTCTCCTCACCAACACCCTGCAAAAAGAGGTCGTCTTTAGCACAGCAGAGCGCTCCCCGTTCTCCTCTCCTCCTGACATTCATACATTCCACCGCATTTACAGACAGACGGCACACATGTCTCACAGCCACGAAGAAAATAAAAACAAATTCTAAACTTGACTGTGCAGGCTCTCTTTTTTTCAAAGGAAGCAAACCCCTTGGCTGCGTGCAGGCTGATGCAGGTTTTCTTTTACCTGTAGTCTGGACCCATGCCACTGTAGACCATGCCGATGTGCTTGGTGATCGGCTCCACTTTGTGGACGCTCTGCTCATCGTACAGTATGGACTTCTGTTTCTTTTCAGTTGCCAGCACCACACCATTAGAGGCTGAGTAATTGAGAAGCAAAGAAGCATTTACCCCAACACAGCAACTCGTGCAACTTTTAAACCTTTTTAACAACTGCGCAATGGTTTCTCCCAAAAGATTAACAACTAATGTTAGTGTTGCTTTTTTCCAAACGTGCTGCAAACACCGTGCTGGCCCGAATAGGATGACCCCCTCTTTTTCAACACCCATTTTTGGAAAAAGGCTTTTGAAACATTTTATCTTTACAAAGAAAAATCACATTTATTCAAATGTATACTTGCATTTCTAAGACTGTCTCCCATCTCATTCTGTAACTATATTTTTCTTGGCTACTTGATAGTTGTTTGCCACCTCTGCCTCATTGGTCTCCGTTAAAGTTGGCATCATAACTCCTTCTCAGTCCTTGGTTAATTCGCCCCAACTTTGAGCTTCTTTTTTCCAAACCTCGAGTTTCCTCCCTCTTTCACGCTCGCTAGCTCCACTCGTATCATTTCTGTGGATAATTGACGCTGTTGGATAAGTGACGCCACCTACTGGTGTTATGCATTAGCTGCCCTTCATATGTCAAATCTGCGAATATAACACAACCCAATTTTTTTAGTAATCAATTCCCAGAAAAATTCTTATATTTGGCACCTTTATTCTAAGAGGTTTTTGCTTGTTAATACAATGGAATAATGAATAGATTATGTAGCAGCAGGTGGCATAGCGATTATAGTCACCTTCTTACACCCGGTAGGGTCCTGGTTTGAACCCAACTCCTTTTACAGCATACTCGGTCAAGGTCCTTCCCCAAAATTGTCCCAGTAACTACAACCTGCTAAGTCTTGATCGTCTAACCATGTGAACTGGCTTGGTGAAAGGTGCCAAGTGAAGGTTGATGACATTAAATGCTCCCACACGCCAGACCTCCAAAGGGATGGCCAAATGATGAATCCTTTTCTTTACACTTGAGGACAGATATTTTACCTTTGATACCGACCGAAGGAGCTCCTGCGGCCACAGCTGCGAGGGCGTATTCAATCTGGACCAGTTTGCCAGAGGGACTGTGAAAGAGAGGAAAGAGAGCACTTAACAGCACAGCAAAACCAGACTTGAACTCATGACTGAACACACTGCGCCGTCGCACTCTTTCGTGTTTCCGCCATAGCCGATTTAAGCCCCAAAGTGTGTGAAACAAACACGACGCTTAGTGGAGCTGCAGCCCCAGCAACATTGAGCCTTAACTGAAAGCGAAACCTACAATGAGCCACAGAGCACGTTTCGTTCTTTAAATAACATTAACTTGTAAATAAGCCTCGTTTTAACCGTAAGGGCCACGACGGCAGCTCCCCACGCGGTGAACCGGGTACGACGGGCGGTTGCGAGCCGGCGGCTCCACAGCGAGAGTCACTGAGCTCCGCCAGGGCTCCCTAACAGCAAGGGTGACGCTGCAAATCCGAGGCCTCTCCGCTTTTCCTCAACGTGAACTTTTAATTTGCATTTGTTTCCATTCAGACATGAACCAGTCGCATGTATCGCGCATCTCATGCAACCCAAGTGCAAACGTTTTCAATTACCTGAAGGTAGTCAGCGAAAAACTGTATCCTCTTTCTGCCATGTTGGACGACTTGCCGGGGAAAAACGAACAAGACAGACATGCACTGGAGAGCCGCAGTAGACGCTGGGAAATGCAGTCATTTGCTATCGTAGAGGGTGCTGGGAGATTGAGGTAACGGGGTGCCGTAGAGGGTGCTGGGACTTGGGATATACGTATTACGGGAAGCCGTGAAGGCTGCTGGGATGTTGAGTTCTTACACGGAGACACGACTACCGCGTGGAGGATGTCAGCATACAGAGGAAAAACGGAGCCACGCAGGGTGCCACGGTAGGGCGGGGACAAGTTGTGAAGAAGCGCAAAAGATGTCGGGATATAGCATTTTCATTCCTCAGCCTTTTATTTTTTAACTGTTTGAAGAAATAATGTAGTCAATTGAACTTAATAGTAATGGAAAGATCACTGCAGCAAGTTATGTGAAGACCAATGTCATTTACGCACTTAGCGAGCGGTTTTCATTTTCATCTGTGTGAAATTCCAACCTTTAACACGTCGAAATTTTTGAATATGCATTTAATACTTACCATTAAGACAAATCTGGTTAAAAGCAATTTTTAGATTCCTGAATAGCCCAATTTCATCTGATTCAATTTACAATCCCAAGTGCAACACAAACCCTGTTTAAATTAAAACTAAGCTCATACAGCAACAGAAGTGCTTTACACTGCTAGAAAACATTACACACCATGCAATATACTTTTCCAAACAGCGATATTGTCATGCTTTGCCTTATCCAGTAAGTACAAGTCATGCAAACAATAAAAAGTGAAATTATACTTGAAACTAAGAGTTAAGAACCCTACTGGAGCATGAAAATGAAAGTCCTTATTGCCAGAGAAAATTTGTCCTAGTGGATGTTTATTGATCTTGCAATCCAAAAGCACAAGTCATACTATACATATTCATAAAAATAACTTGACCACAGAGAGTAAAGTTAACTGCACATCTTAACAGCATCACCATCTTTATGTTGGTTTGTGGTTACAGTTAGATGTTATAGTACCACACAGAATTTGTATTTTTAAATATTTCTTGATTTGCCTGGAATAACATTACCGTATGCAGGAACTCCACAGAAGTGACCGAGTGAAAATGAAGTTAAGTGTCTCAGTGAATATTATACCCAAGACAAAGGTAGCATTCTGTTGTACTTTGCGAGCTTTATGAGTGCCACGTAGTAAACTTGGAGGAAACGGGACAGGAAAAAGTATAGCTCAAAATACTGCTAAAAAAATATGATAAACCAGATCAGTATGAGCGGATTGCAGGGGGGATAGAAGAGCATTTCTCTTCATTCAAAGAGCTGTCAATCACAGGTCTGTAATCCAGCGTTACCTAAGGAATGCAAACAAACACAATCGCTTATAAATACCAGCAACCTGAGACAGAAAACCTTACTCTTTGGTGTATTTTTTCCATTCTGAAAGCACATTAAGTCATGATTAGATAAGCATTATCTCACTCCTTCTGCAAACAGCCATTCAAGGAATGCAGCATAGCAATGTGCAAACAACTTTCCCTCCTCTGCATTTTTTCAAACAAGACATCAAAACAACTTCAAAATTAATATTATGAAGAATACATTAAATGTCAAAAGGTGTTGCAGAGCTGTTTTATTCACCTTGCCAGTTCTGATGTCCACGTATGACAGGGTGTGCTTCCGCCAATGCTGATCAAATGGTTTCTTCTGCTGCCCCTGGAGTGGTTTGGAGTAGTCGTATTCATCTACACGGTCCTAGAGGACAGTATTGGGATTAATGTTAAGTAATTCAGACCCCTGCAAGATCCATGCAGCTCAAATTAAGTGAACAACACGGGGACAGCATTTAAAAATAAAAATAAATTATATATATACAAATAAAAGGTTGCAACCTTACTGCTGCTTTGTTTTAATATTGCAATGACCTGGCATGTAGAAAATGCAAAACAAAGAAAACAAAACTTTTTTCACTGCAATAAATGTCAAACCACTAAGCCTTTGCATTGTAGGATTACTTTACTACAACAAGCCAAATAAAATACTGGCAGGGCAAAAATAATAAGGGAGACTTTTGGAGTAGGATGTAACCTACTAACCTTGTAGTCCTCCCTGGCATGGGCACCACGGCTCTCTTTGCGTGCTTCTGCAGCTTGGATGGTCTGCACTGCATTGAGCATCAAGTTCTGCAGCTCCAGGGTTTCCACAAGGTCTGTGTTCCACACGATGCCTGTGAGTCAGAGTGGAATAATTTTTTTAGTGACAGTTACAGTGGTTGGACTGAGTTATGGAACCACACTGCAAAGTCATTTTTTGTAAAAGTGACTGGAGTTACAAACCAAAAATGTGCTATTCTTCCATTTTAAATTCATACAGTTTTTCTAAATTCTAACTTCAAATAGTCCTTCATTTACATATGGTGAGTCAAAAGTCTGGAACAAATCAAATATCATTAGATGCCTAATGCTGTATTTATTCAACACCATATTGTGCAAGTCCAATGGGTGTATCTATGAGGCATGTGTGAACACCTCTGCCATCTTTAAGAACTTCTGGTTGGATGACAGCACAATCAATGGTGTGTGTGCCTTTAAATGGATCAGAAGTTCTCAAACTGGCATCAAATGTCTGTATCTGTACCTTGCTCAAAATGGAGAGTACACTGAACACAAAGGTCTCAGTTTATGCCTCTATCACTCTCAGCATGGTTGCTTATTATCAGCAGTGTGATAGGTCAAACTTCATGAACAGTAAAAATATCAAAAACAGACTTCAACCCTAATTGTCTTTTGAAATTTAAAACAGAATGGTCATAGGACCTAGTGCCCTTTTGCATTTGGAATTACTCAGCATTTAAATGCGATTACTTTTTATATTTAGTATACATTATGTTCCTTTCTATAGATAGTATTAACAAACATTTAAGTCAAATTTATTAAATGAAAACAGGAAATAATAAATGTATCTACTGTTACATGCTGTTAACATAATGAACTGTGTTTGGAGTAGTTACCAACTAAACAGAAGTGAACAAAATTGCAGTTTTACAACTTGGATACCAAGATGGGCATTAATATACCACACATTCGATTGGCAAATCAGAAAAGAAAAAAAAAAATCCGCACCTCTGTCAAATGTCTTTATGTCATCCATGACTCCGTAGATGGAGTTCATCTTATCACACCCCTCCTTCAGGACGGAACCAGTGCGGAACACAGCAGCATGACTTTGCATGGTCTAAAGACAGAGGGTGACACCTTAGTTTACTAACCAGCATAAGAAAAACATTTCTTTTCAAGGAAAAGTAAAAATATTAATTAGCAACTAAACTGGTAAACAAATATTCATCAGGATAGATCATCATGGATTGATTTCTGGTCTAAAACAGAAACACAGCTCCAGCTATGTAAAGGTTATTGATGCATTTGTACCTTCTGCATGTTTAGCCGGATCTCAGATGTTCTTGTGGTACCATTTGCAAATCTCAGTTTATCCAGGTTTGCTACAGATTCCTCTCCAGCATTGGCCTTCAGTGGGGGAAAAGCCTCTCCTAGAATCACCATCAGAGCCAGTGCAGATAGTCACTCACTCACTCTAAAATTAATAGCTTTAACTGAGGAGAAACCAAACTGTCTCAGCCAAATACTGACAATTCCAGAAACATTTCTTAACTATAAAATCAATGATTCCCAGTAGTACAATTTTACACAGAACAGCCCCATCTAGATTGTGCCTTAGAAAAGAGGCATTACCTGGGGTAAAGTTTTCAGCTATGGTGAGGGCACAGGCTCGACCAAACACCACCAGGTCCAGCAGAGAATTGGCACCCAACCGGTTGGCACCATGTACAGATGCACAGGCAGCCTCGCCACAAGCATACAGCCCTGGCACCACCTTGTCCTCTCCATTCTTGTGGGTAATGACCTATGGAGAAAAGCCACTGAATTATACAGCTTATTTATGGAACAATTCAAAATAAAATCTTATGAGCATCCAGTACCATTGGGGGTAAAATCCACCAAGATAAGCATTTTAATAGAGTTTAATAGATTGTATTAACTTTTGTTATGTATTACATGTTAAATGCATGGGTCAATGGCTTGCAACAATCCTTCAATGTACTGACAAGTACACATAAATTACTGAACATTTAAATACTACTGCAATGCTATATGTTGCAGTTGAACCATAATCAATTTTACTTCTGCCATTTATGAATAACTGCACAAGATCTGTACACTTCACTACATTAATGTTAACTACAGGGAAGAAATACCTGGCCCTTGTAGTTTGTAGGTATGCCTCCCATGTTGTAATGCACAGTAGGCAACACAGGGATGGGTTCCTTGGTGACATCCACTCCAGCAAATATCATTGCAGTTTCTGAGATGCCAGGCAGACGTGTGGCCAGCTGCTGGGGAGGGAGGTGATGCAGCTGCAGGTATACATGGTCCTTGTCTGGCCCGCAACCTCTAGAAACCCAACCCCCCACTGCAGTGTTAGTGCATCAGATGGCCTAATTGTCAAAATCAGATGCATTACCAAACTCACCAAATCCTGAAACTTAAGCAAAACACACTGTAAAACCATTTTCCAAACAACTTCACTTTAAAGGCTCTTTCTAATAAACACTACATTAAAGAAAATATGTAGACTGCAACTCAGTGTGACCACACAAGGAAGCCACAACAGCCAGAATTTGTCAGAAAGTTGAAAAGATTTTATGATCCTACTAGTGTATCCTATTGGGCATAATAGTTGAAATACATTATTATGGTTTCAAACACTGAATGAAAGGATCTTCAACTTTTAGGACTCTGCTGGGTTAAAGTAAAGAAACTGCTAGTCTCTGCTCAAAACTCCAAAATTTCTCCTACCTCCCCTCTCGGATCTCGATGGTCATGGAACGCGACACCACATCGCGCGAGGCCAGGTCCTTGGCATTGGGTGCATAGCGCTCCATGAAACGCTCACCCTCGCTGTTGATGAGGATGCCACCTTCCCCACGGCAACCCTCGGTAATCAGGCAGCCTGCACCATAAATGCCTGCCAGGGTTGTGTCATGGACAAGTCAGTCAATAAAGAAAATGCAAACTGGCACATACTCGCAAACAGGATTAAACAAGAAGGTGAAAAAGAAGACTCTAGTAATTCCCCACACCTGTCGGATGAAACTGCACAAACTCCAAATCCTGACATGGCAAACCTGCACGGGTCACCAAAGCGGTGCCATCGCCGGTGCTGGTGTGGGCAGAAGTGCAGCTGAAATAGGTCCGGCCATAACCACTGTAACACAGAAACAGCAAACAATGGAAATGAAAAAGTAGGTATATGAAAAATGGTAAAACTCAGAATACACTCATCTAAATCATCATCTGTTAAGTTAAAAATAACTAAACAGAAACAGCTAAAGAAAAAAAAATAAAATTTTTTACACAAAACAGGATCCTGCAAAAATTTCAAACAAGTGTCATATTAAAGAATTTGTTACCGTGATTATGATGACAAAGTGCTAAACAAAATTACAAGGAATGCTAGAAGAATAGAGATGGTAAAACTACATTTTCCTTTTATATAGTTAACTATTTGGATAAGCCAGCTGGCAACTGGGAGGAGAAACCAAAAAAAAAAAAAAAAAAAAAAAAAAAAAAACTTCCAACAGAAAAGAATATGAGAAAAATAAACCTCTTGAAGCCCAATTGTCCCTAGATGTTCACCCATTCTGGGCGTTCTAATGTGGCAACAGAGGACATCTGTTGATATGTCTATTACAAGAAACCAGTACGTCATTAAAAATCTTGTAACAATCTATAGCTGGGCAACAGTTGTTTAAAAGTCTGTTCTTGGGTTGTTATTCTAAAGGTCTGGAGGCCAATTTAAGGAAGCTTTTTAAGTAACCTTACAAAGCCTCAACTGAGCATTCTGAACAAACTCATTTGAGTGTTTAAGGGCTAGTGAAAAACCAGGTAGATTCAATTCTTTATTCATTCTACATCCTTGAATTCATGTAAACATCGAACATGAACAAGGCTCTAGTACCCTGTTGCAATGACAGTGTTCTTGGCTCTGAATCGGTGGATTGAACCATCTTCCATGCACAGTGCAATCACCCCTCTGCATTCACCACCTTCCATCAGCAGGTCCAGGGCAAAGTACTCCACAAAGTAGCTGGTGTCATATCTCAGAGACTTCAAAGGAAAAAATGTGTTAGAGGGAGTGGAAAAACAAAGGATAGGACATGGTTTAACCATCATAGCAAATACCACTGTTACCTAATGAGAAGGTGAGCAGTAGTACTGCTTGACTACAGACACAGTAGCCATTGTTGAATAAGCAACTTAGCAGGAGCTGGCAGTCAGGAAAAGATGAGGTTTTTACCTGGCCATAAAGCGTGTGCAGAAGAGAATGGCCTGTTCGGTCAGCCACACAACAGCACCTGTGAGCCTGCCCTCCCTTCCCAAACTTCAGGCTCTGGCCCCCGAAAGCACGCTGATAGATCTTCCCATCATCTGTACGGCTGAAGGGCATGCCAAAATTCTCCAACTGCAGAAAAGGCAAGAGTTCAGTACTAAGGGGAGGTAGGATATATGCTCTCTTGTAGATGTGTCAAAATCTGGGCCATCCATATCTTAAGAAATACAAGATGTCTAAATTAAAACTAATACATACAGCAACTGGAACATACAGAGGTGTAGGACTGCAGGACTGAAATATGGTCTTCTTAACTAAACAAAATGTGTGCATACAAATACTAGATGATTCAGACTATTCATATTTTGTGCATGAGCACAAACAGAGATGGATGAATGACTATACTGAATTCTCTCAGATTAAACTGGTCCTGACTGATCACTCGTAGAGCTCTCACCTCCACCACAGCTGCTGGGGCCTGCTCTGTCATGTAATGTATGGCATCCTGATCTCCCAGCCAATCGGATCCCTTCACTGTGTCGTAAAAATGCCATCGCCAGTCATCATTTTCCATGTTGCCAAGGGCTGCATTGATGCCACCCTGCAGCAAACACAAAAGTAGTTAAAGACAATACTTGTGAGGAAAAAAACTTAAATTCTGAAGATTATATGAAAAAGGAAAACATTCGCTATCAAAAAAAAAAGCCTAGCAAATGAACTGAAATAATTTATGCCCTAATCTATAATAATTTTTTAAATGCCATTCAAACTCCAATATCTGCAGAAGTCTGTTACGTCTGCTTAACAGGTCAGTCACTGTGGACTGAGTCTCCAGAAGCTGAAAGACAGACTGTCATATCATACCTGTGCTGCTACAGTGTGGGACCGTGTGGGGAACAGTTTGGTGACACATGCTGTATTGAACCCAGCTTCTGACAGACCAAAAGCGGCACGAAGTCCAGCCCCACCAGCGCCTACCACCACTGCATCAAAGTCATGGTCTACCACGGGGTACTGCGTAGAGATCTGGGGATGAAATGCAAGCAAATGCCTCAAGCTTTGCTCCCTGTACAGCACTTTGCTCCCTGACTTAAGTAATCTGCCGATTTGTCCCAGGGGAAGGCAACAAGGTGAAGAATACAAAAGTTAGCTTTGGAAAAAAAAGAGGACATTTCATATGCCTGCTCCATATTTGGTAAAAATTACCATCTCCTCTTTTTACACATTATTATACAGTGTTATACATACATTTTTATACATTTACTTCTTGTGCAAACTGAGTAAACATTTTTTGCCCAAACACTGCAGAATTAAGAGCAGTTCTTGTAAATGCTCTGATGGAACATTTCAAAGTCTTTAACGCTGTAATTCAATGTCATCAATCTGTTAAAATAGAGGGAAAATAAAGTAAAAAATTAATTCTGCATCAGTATGAACAAAGAACGAGTATTAAGTACTTTATTACAGAGCAAAAAAAAAAGTTAGTCTAAGGTAACAAAAAATCGTTTCACAGACCATTTTCATTGTCGTTTTTTGCACGTCGTATAGAACAGAGAAGGTTGGCCATATCGCCAGCACACTTACTCCATCCGAAACTTTAGCGTTGTCCTTCTTCCCATAGACGGAGAAATGAAAATTCCGGTAGCTTCCTGAAAAAACGGGTGGGAGCTGAAGGCATAAAAGCAAACAGTAGTCAAAAAGTTAGAACAATCCATACACTAATGTTAACTAAAAAGGGTTTATATAAACTCCTATTACCTTTCCTAAGGTAAAAATCAAAACAAGGAAGTAACTGTGTAGGGACACACCGCCTAATGGTGTTGAAATATCTGAATTTAGCCCTGAAATGGCTTAATGTAACAAAGCCAAACCGCAGACAAGGAAGAGGCTGCAAGCAGTATGCGACAGGCACCTTATGTCATGTCAGAACAACTCTGAAGCAAAAATTTCTGGTAAACCAGTTTTAAAATGGTATACTATACTAATAATTGACTGTACATTTAAATGCTATAATTAGTGAATAAGAGCCTATTTTAATTTTACTATAACAGCTCCACGGAGTAAGACTCAAACAGGCGACCTTCAGCTTTCAAGTGTCTGTCTTTAACCACACCACCTGACCTTCACAGTGTAGGAATGTAAGATCAATTCCAACAACACAGGCAAATGCCGAAATATAAATAATCCGAAACGTACGTAAATACTTAGTATTCCCTGTGCTGCTGTTAACGTGTATGAAGCCAGTACGCAGAGAGCGGACACCTAAGGACAGTTTCTGAGCAGTCACATAGCCAATGATGTTACAAAACAAACCGTGCACGGCAAACGCCATTATCGTAATAATAAGCGAGGAGGCCACACATTAACAACGGGCCTTTCCTTCTTGTCGAGGTACGACGCTGAGAAACTCACTCCTTTAGAGCACAGCACCCGTTTCGCGAGCACTCTGGAAGCTGCGCACACAGCAGCCATGATGAGCAGCGGACGCGGCCCTGCATTAGCGCTGGTCGAACGGAAATACGTCATCTCAGCGGAATGTACCAAGTTCACAAATGAGAGTTGTCGATGTCGCTGAATTACATAATTATTATTTTTTTAACTCACTTCTTTCAATAATAAATTAAAATATAATCACGAAATTTGATCCAAAACATACGAATCATTCATGATCAAAGGTTTATTTTGATATGATAAAATGTTTTATAGACGAATTGTATAACCAAGTCCTCCTACGAATGGTTGCGGAAGACGCCAAAACTCACATGTTTTCCGCGGTGCACTGTACATCCCGGAGTTTCTCAAGGTGACGTGAAATTAGGAAATGTGACGCAATGTATTTATTGGGATATTAGAACTAAGCCATACGAAATGCTTTATTGAATGTTTTATTTACTGCTTATGCAATGGTTGTGTAGTGTATTTACGTACCAGCTACCTCAGCATATTTCTGTGCTGTCATTTCAATCTCTCGTGTACACCTGTATTAAAAACTCAGAATGACAACTAAGGGAACCTTGCACCTTGATGTTAAGGAGTTGCGACGATCATGTTAATACAATTCAGGTGTTAATATTCAGTACACTTACACTTTGCCCCCGTTAAACGGAACTAATTCGTGCTTGAGAAAGGATGATGAAATTACGTATTCCGATATTTGGGGATAAACCTAAATGAACCTAAATGATGCCCAATGTCACAAGAAATGCCACCTCCTGAAAGGCAGGAGCCACCACCTGACGCCCCTTCTAATGACTGAGTTGAGCGATTTCAGCCTTCCCTGCAGACAGAAGGGTTTTGCATTACTTTTGGCAAGAAGGTGCATTCAAAAAAACCTCAATTACTGCCTTTTCCCCAGTATTATTTTTATTGGCACAGTTAATACAATGCAATATTTTCAGTGCTTAGGACAGAAGCACATCAAATGTAACACAATTAAAAGAGGAAAAAAAATTTAAAAATTTGGCTGACATTACAAAAAAATGACTAGCAAAGAAAAACAACAAAATGTACAGTTAGTTTTTTGAAAAATATATGTATTTTTTATTCTTTCAGTGGGTTTTCACATTATTTATACATTTATAACTTTGCAGGTTGATAAGCTTGTCGACTGTACACAGTGAGGACAGATGTGGGCTGCTATGTGGATGACTGCTCACCACCTTCCTGTGGTCTCGGGCCTCGGCACAAAAATAGCAGTTTTTAGGTGATGCGAGGTGCAGCTGGCCTATGTTTCTTCTTTACGTCGGCAGCATTGCTTTGCAAAGCTTTGGGTATGCAGTTTTGCTATGTTTTAAATTATCTTGTTTTTGTAATAGAAGCTGAAGCTCTTGTCTTTGTGATTGGGTCACTCGCAGCAGTTCAGCCCATCTTCCAAGGTGGATGTAATCTACGGCCTAGTGAGTATCTGCAGGGCTTAGAGAGTAGCCAGCAGGAAGCCTCATATATATAGATCTCTATAGCAGGCTCAGCAAAACAACTCTATTTAGTACAGAACCTCTATAAATATTTCAGCATTTCAACTTACAGCTGTTCAGTCCCTGCAGTTCAACAGCAGTTAATATGCGATGCTTTTCCCCCAGACACTTCAGAACATGAAGTTACTTTGCCACCTACTAAGTGCAATTGAAGCTCAGCACTCCACAAAACTTGCTTAACTATTCAAATGTCATGGAATTTTAATTCCAAGGTCAGCGTATTTTCATTGTGCAAGATTGGCCAAACAGATTTCATATTTCTGCTCTATCATCTACATAGAGCCCAATTATTACAGTAAAAAAAACAGTTAAATGTATTATGTGCCACATAACAGTTTAAACACTGATGCTTTGCCATTGTGGGCCAACAGTAATGTACTGTCTGACTCTACACAAAGAAACAAGCACCATTTCCTACAAACAAAAGAAACCAAACACACCTGTCTGATCAGTACTTTTGGGCATCACAGATCACAGACTTTTCTCTAATCCATCAGCCATAAAATACCAAAATTTGGCATTTCCGTAATCATGTACAACTCAAAAGAGGAAATAATTGTACTGGAGATTTCTGGAAAGTGGCAATGAGAAAACTATGCCTGCAGCTCCGAGAAGTTAAAAAAGATGAGACAACCAAGGTCTGCATGTAACACTGTTCGTCTTTCTTGTCAGTAACAGTTCATCATTTTTATATGTACAATATATATTTGTATATGAAGATGAAATCCATATATGACAGTAGGGTTCAAATTTAAAAGTATGTAAAGCTTCATTGAGAGGGTGAAACAAAAGAAGTGTGAACTCCATAAATTTTAAGGGAATAGGTGGTCATGCACAAGAGATAGTGTAAAAACTCAAAAAACTGCTAAAAATAAACCACAGGCACAAAATGAAAGGTAGAAAAGAAGTTTTAAACCGGTACAGGCATTGGGTTAATAGAAGTAAGAAGCAAGAAGGTCAGACCTTTGGGATTGGCAGAGGCAAGGAGACAGGGCAAGCAAGCATGCTGAGAGACACGGTGATAACTGACAACCTGGCAGTGGCTGCTTGGGGCTGCTGTTAGTGACAGAGGGTGCAGCTTGTGATAAAGGGGGTGTGGTCAGAGACAGGGGTGCAGCCAGAAAGGTGAACTGTGACAAAGACCACCATGGCAACAGCCTGTGAGAGGCTGTGGTCAGAGAGGATCAGTTAACTGTGCTCACATTACAATGGGAAACTTCATGTTACAAAATGGATTCTCACCTACTTCAGCAGTACGAGGTGCAGTTCAGGTCAGGTGGGTGGTTACCTACACCAGTATTTTACTGCTATAATCTGATCCACTGGTGCATGAAATAAAGTTAATGAACTGCCATTTATCCCTATGAATGTGAAATTGCAAAAATATTTTCCCAAGCAACACTGTTCCTGACCAATTGGTTATTGTAGAGGAAAAAAAAAACGGTGCTAAGGGAACGCCCGTGTCATGGACGGACTTCCAAGAGCTCTGTGTTGATTGTCGGTATCGGGATGCATGTACTGTTCAGGGGTAACAGGACCCAGGAGATTGGTGAGCTGTCAGACTGATCCAAGGCTGGCAAGAGCTCCCAGCTCTGGATCCAGGTCCTGTTTTGAGCTCCAGTTAAGGATCCAGAGCCTGTGGGAGCTCCTTCCTCTGACCACTGCAGGCCGTGCACTGTGGGCATTGAGCGAGAGCCATAAGCTGCCGCACAGAAGCACGCAAAGCCAAGTTAGTACACCGAAAAGCAAGCTTTGCAGAATCAGCAGCAAAGTAATATAGAAAAAACACTACAAAAAAAATCACGTAATGGTTGCTGAATTGTTTTTGCTTTGTTTAACTGCTCTAGAGAGGACAGAGTTAATGAATTGCTGTATTGAGTAGAAAATTGGACCGTTTCCTAGTTTATCCCCTAGTTTGTTTCTGCCGTTTTGCTGATTTTTAAGTATTTAAAATGGAGGGTGGTTTTGTCCCAGGCAGCTTGCCCTGCCAATCCTGTGCCAGTCCCACACTTTTAGGAATCTGCAATAAAATAAAATAAAAAACAGACAACAAAACAAGTTAGAGAGGATGCATGAAGCAGAAACTAAATAAATAAATATTGCGTCAAACCAAACCAGGTCAAGTCAATGGAACTCACTGAGCCTTTTCAGACAGGCAATAGTGTGTTGAAGCTGTTGTCAATCAATAAAAGCCAAGCACAATGACAGATTCATCAGGCAGTTGACATGACAAACACTTCAAAAAAGCTTTCCTTAAAAGTATTAATTATAATTCTGGTTATAATGATTCAAAACCATACTTGTATCTGAGAGTCATACAACATTATGTAAAAAAAAAAAAAAAAAGGTCATTTATGATTGCCTAATTTTTGTAACTACCCAAAACTAAAGCAAGTTATGAGGAGTATAAAAATATTAGGCTGTACATAGAAATGCATATTAAATATGCATATGACAGCAATTTAAATTCAACAAAGAAACATGGACAGTAGTACAGAATAGTACTGGTTTTGGGTCATGCTTTCCAGCGAAAAAAACATAAAAAATAAATAAACATATGAGAGGCAGCTTCAAACTCATGCACAAATTATACCACAACTCAGCAAGGATGTGATCTGATCTTGCACGTCTTACAGTGCAGCTGATCTCAGTTTTGTCACTCCACGTCCTTATGATGGCAGCACTCGCATTTCTAATTCATTCTTATAGAGCTGATGGATGAAGGGTTTTTTTTGGTTAAGTTTTAAAAATATAACTTGTTTCAGGAAATTCTTGTAAGCATGCAGTACGATTGCTATGGTTGATGAGAAGCTTTTATAATTTAAAAAAAAAAAAACAAAAACTTTGCATATTTACATTGGTAAAAAAAAAGTTTTCCATTGTTTCATACCAGATGTTTTAGCATGCACTTCTACTTCATTTAGGGTAAAATCACAGTTTTAAATGCTTCATAAAATTTTCCCACTGAGTTAAGAATACAAAAAAGTTAAAGCCATCTGTTTTACAAGCCACACATTCTCAAATGAACATTGTAGAAAAAAACCCAAGGCCCACCTAATATCAGTTGTAAATAAAACTGTTCTGTGAAAGTGGTTGAAACATTTCATTAAGAATGAAAAGACATGAAAAAGTGGGGACAGGGACAGTACAGGAGACACGTGCACAGCATCCGCTGCTCATGAAGGTGCCATCTGAGCCATTTGACCTCCAAACCCTTGTAAGAAATCTGGCTGTTTCATGTTACTGCTAAAGTCCTATAAAGAATATGGATGAGTTTTGTTGTACAGTACATGCATCAAATAAGGAATCATTCACTGAACTTAATACAAAAAGCTATTTTTGAGTAAAAAAGAAAGATATACAGTATAATGAAAGAGATTTTTTTCTGTCTGAAGACAACAA
Source organism: Heterotis niloticus (assembly GCA_018136845.1). Lineage (NCBI taxonomy): Eukaryota > Metazoa > Chordata > Actinopteri > Osteoglossiformes > Osteoglossidae > Heterotis > Heterotis niloticus. The sequence continues at coordinate 31,292,257 of CM030888.1, read as the reverse complement.
GAGTGTTCTTCACTGGAGCCAAAAAATATATACAGAATGTGGTTGAGTCTTTTACCTGTTCGTCACAATTTCACATATAAGTTGTACAATATGTTCAAAGCAATACCCAAACAAAAAAAGGGAAAACAAAACACAAAACTATGTACTGCTCATTCAGTATTATTTATTACTTTGCTGCTTAGCTGATGGGACTGCACAAGGAAGCATCGGGGGGTGCTGATGCCTCACAGCTCCTGGGCTGTATGGATTTGGATGTGGGTTTGAATCCAGCTCAGTGTATGGAGTCTGCATGTTCTCCCTGTGTTCATACAGGTTTCCTTCCAGATGCTCCACTTTCCATGCACAATCCATTCATATCAAATGGCCTGATGTCTCTAAACTGCCAGCAGTGTGTGGGTGCCCGAGTGAATGAGTGATTACCCTGTGATCGACCCTATGAGTCTATCCAGGGTACACCCGCCCCATGCCCTATGTTTCCAGATAGGATCCTGACCACCATGTCCCTGCACTGGACAGGCAGTTTTTAATGAGTAAAAAAAAAAATTAATTACTGCTTGAGGTGATGCTTTCAAAGCATCTCATTTATACAGTAGGGTATTTTCTATGACTTGCACAATGATTTTTTTCTAAATTAAGATATGTCATTATGCATTTCCAAAGTGCAGTATGCCTTTAATGTATAGTTTTTATTAATTAAACATTGTTTAATGGCTCAAAATAAATTGTTATGTGGCCTGTTAATGGACTAATTGGTATAATTCAGTGAAATGGCTGGAGCAAAACCCTACACAGCTTTCACAAACTGAGTTCATTGCCCCAGCTGCACTGTACTTATTGTTTCTCGTGGTTGCAGGTGATGGAACATAAACACATGGAATCGTCTCTGCTGTCAGTGGATTGTCGGCACCTCAAAACTTTAACACCGATAACTTACCTTTGTTTAAAGGTAAGGGGGCGACACAAACAGACGTATGATTAGGAGTATGACGACGAGAGACATCATGCAGTCAACCACCCACAGAGCTGCCTAAACCTACCAGAAACCTTCTGAGATACATTTATTTCAGCAATCTCAGCAACAGGTTCCTACAACTTCACAGAAGGTGAGAAGGTGGGAGTTTGTCTGCATTTTGAAACCCTGCCCTGTTTGAGCCTCATATCCTCAGACCCATTGCTTAGCGAAGGACTTTGCCCCCCTTGATCCCCGAGGGAAAACTTAAATGTAAGTCATAGCACCTTTGGCATTTTCTAGAAAGACCTCTACGTAGGATGTAGGCACATATCCCTCCTCGTCATCATTCCTGCGAACGCGCGTCCAGCCATCACCCTTGTCCTCTTCGATCACGTGCAGCACTTCTCCCTCTGCCACAGATATGGTGCCTTCATTTTGACCTGAGGCCACAAAGAGAAACGTACACAGCACATTTTTTATTGCTGGACAGACTACCAATGACTCATTGACCGACGACACCATGAACACTGAAATAAGTCGTAACAAAACAGTGCCATCAGATATATTGTTTTATGGAATCATATTTATGGAGTCATATTGACTTTGCTCATTTACTTTGGTAGCACACTCTTGCAACGTTAAAAAGCAGAGGTCTCATGTATTGTGGTGTGGAGCTCATGTAGGCGTTTTCCTCCCACATGTCATTCACAGAACAATTAAATTAACATGAGGAAAATAAATTTTACTTAACTGGTTGCATTTTTGGCAGGGTAACAAGTTTTATACAGACTATGGGGTCATCATGGAAGAATGTGTTGCTATGGCAATGCTTGAGGAGTGTGTTGCTATGGTGGTTATTTTTTTCCAGTTCTTCAACATTAAAGTTGGCCATATCTACCATATTTAGCAAGAATTCTCACCAACAAATGACAAAATTTAAGAATCCCAGAAAAAAGTTCCAAGCTGCCCCACTTTTTTGTGGGTAGAAGTATAAGAGCACTGTAGTGGTCTTGCTATTGGTACAGTATGTCATGTCAGGTGAGGTGAAGTACATCATAACCATTTCACACTCCTAACAACTTGTTTTCAATACTGCAAGTCAATGATCAGTGATAAATAGCATAAACAATGCTGTAATCACATTATTGACTTGCTGCTGTTTCTTACTGAGGTCCTTTTCATAGTCAGCAACTCACAGTTTTAAAATGTTCATTATGAAAAGTAATGTGTACGGCAGGAATCATCATGATTTAAACAGGTAACAGAGTGTTGTTTTACTCAGTGGCGTCTATAAAGCGATGAGATGTTGGCATGGTCCTGTGCACTCTTCCAGTGGGCACTAGACACCCTGCTTGACTGGTTTGGGATGTGGGTGTTTCTCAGGTTCATGGCCATTACCTTCAAAGGGGTACAGCACTTTGCAGGTTCCAATGGTAGGCAGTGGCTCCTCGTCGTCAAACTCATCATCAAACTCTTTAACCTGGGCTTCTGAGCTTCGCTCCTCTGTATAACTGCCATCTGGGCTGCTCAAGGAGGAACACATGCAGCAACTAAAGCGACGGCACAGAATCCAGAATCATAACTGCGTTGCAGAAACATATATAACATGATCATTATAGACTTTACCATGTCTTTCCTGAATTTACCTGCACTATGAACTCTCAACAAAATGATACAGAAACTGGATAAAAACACAAAAAAAAATGTGTACATATGTACAGTACCTCTCACGGTCCTGTGCACAGTTGTTGTTGATGGGGGCGTTGTTTTGGGGCTCAAACATCCCACTCTGTCGTTTGGATGGGTCGCTCTTCACAGGGAATCTCCCTTCCACTTCTGCTAGCCAGGCCTTCATACAAAGAGCCAAACAAAACTTTGATTATAAGACCATCATGTGATGAACCTTCAGCATTTAACCACATGGCTGTGTCTACAATCTCAATCACTCAGAAGCAAAGAACTCACATCAAATTTCTGGGCCTCGAGCCTTAGCTTCTCAATGTTCTGGCTGATCTCCGCTAACCGTGGGTCCACACTGTTGGGGTCTCCCATTTGGGGATTCTTCAAGTACACATCTTTCATTTTAGTCAGGGCCTCTCTGGAAAAAAAAATCACAGTAAAAACCCGGTGTTACCGCATCGTTGCAAACCTGTCAATTATTAAACAAGGTTTTTTTTCTCACAGTGGACGTACTTACCTCTGGTCTATCTCCTTTTGGATATCTTTGTTGATTTCATCAATCTTGGCCTGAAGTTTCTTTCTCCTCTGTTCGGGCGGCAAGTGACTGAAATCCTCTGGTCCAGACCCCTTGGGTACAGAGATATACCAGTGAGATGTTGCTGTAGACACCGTTCACAGCTGCTAAAGAATCAACCTGCAATGTATTTCACATGGGTGCTACCCTCCCTAGATGCAGAATCCTCCTTTTAAACTTCAATGTTCTCAGGCAAGTTCAGTAAATACCCTGAATCCAGCAAAATGTGTGCAATTCAAAACAAATACTGGACATCCAGTCACAACACTCATTAGTTTGGTATACGCAACTGTTTAATAAGCCAATGGATCAGTCAAGGATATGGCCGAATGATTTCCATGATGACACATGAATAAAGCTCTATGATTCGTGTACAGACAGTGGATACCCACTTGGTAATAAGAACACCAAGCATGTTGCCATGCGTCAAGACTGCTGTACTGTTTTTCTGTAATTAATCCAAGATGAATGGATTCCAAGATCAGTTTAGGTTGGTACAGGACTGACCACTGTTCAGCTCTTTTGTCTTCTATTACATTTCAGTCTGCTTTTCCTTCCTTTAGCCCCTTGGTGGTGATAGTGAACCATCAAGTCAAAAGGAAAGTGTAAAGATGATGTTTCTGCTTAAAAAACTTGCAATAACATTCTTCAAAGCCTTTTCAGTTTTTGTATGGAGACAACATTTAAATAATAAGAAAAAATAATAATAAGACTAAGAGCATAGTGGGAGTTTAAGGCAGCATATTTTAAAACTGCATGTACAGTAATGTTGGGAAATTGGTGTGATTGAAAAGCTTGGACTGAAGGATGTTTCAAAAAGACAGACTTAAAAATCACATCTTCTACTTAAGAGTCGCTTTGCATCACAGCACAGGACTAAACATTCAGAGCTTAACTGTAACCTCTTGTACAGCGTTTAACATGTGTGTCACTGCATATTTTTAATGAGCCAAACTGTGACTCCTTCAACTGGTTTATACCATCAAACACAGCTGGACATGACCATACAGATACACAGAAAGCATCACACAAACAGATTACCCATCACTACTTACCTTCTCACGGAGGCACTACAATAACATATACATTCAACCTTGAAATCATAAAAGCATTCTGAAATTGTTGTATCAGTACAAGTTACAGCTGATTTTAAAATGTACGGGAGCAGTCATTAAGCCATTACTGACACATAAAATAAATTCATATAGCTATGTCCTTTTTACCAATTTAACAAAGTTGAACTGTCCAGATTTATGTCTGTCACTGCTTTAATAAAATAAAATCCATAGATGCATAATCACCAAAAACCTAACATTACTGCTTGGAACTGCATTAAAGCAAAACAAAAACCAATACAGCACTGCTGCTACAGGTGGGCTGCTGGGATGCGGTCTATTATCACTTCACTGTTTCTTGTCTCCTAAATGCTGTGTGGCTACAAGGTCAACTGGTATGTGACACACAGGGGGAATAAACAAGTTTAAATCTGCCTGCAGCAAACAAGGGGTACAGAACCACTGCTGTCCTACTAATGTCCCTCTGTGTGACCAGAACTGGGAACACAGGAGGGTCATGTTTCTCTGGAGCTCAGATAACACCACAGCACACATCACTATACCAAGCAGGTTCATCTTTACCCTGGAGGTGGAACAAAAAAAAAATCTGATTCAGGTCTGTTATACATTTCTAACTGCCAATTACACTATTAACCTCTCTTGTTATTCTCTGTCAAATTTTTGTTATCTTTCCAACCCTGGAACAAGGGTTTGGAAGTGTTCATCTTAGTTTTAATGAAGAAAATGCTTAACATACTTTCACTAACAGAGGTTTAATGGAATTGAGTAAAAGTGACTCATGAGCATAAACTTATTATTTTAGAGATTTGGAATTTTTTTTAAAAATCTTACTTCTGTGCACTTTAAGGGCGGTGTTTTCTGTGGTTTTGATTGCCGTGCTACAGAGCTTTCCTTTTGACGAAGAAAAAGAGAAGTGCACTACGCAGTGATTTGATCGAGTTAAAGAGACAGAGGTGCCTTCTTCAGCCAGATCCGCCATTCAGTGAAAGGTGTGCTGTGTGTTACCACACTGGGGAATTTGAAGATGGTTGTCAGTAATCGCAAGTGGTTCGTCTTCCCCTGGTTGCATGGGACTCAGCACAAAAGCACTGGATGGACGGCTGCTCACTATGCCCAGCTGTGGTGTCGCATGGCAGCCGACCACACACCATTACAGGAACCTCCTCTTCTACTGTTAGCACATCATTAACAACAGAATAAAGTAAAATAATGAATAGTTCTGGTCACCTCGATTAGATTCCGGACCTGAGCATTGAGAGTGCTCTGACAGGACAGATACACAGAACCGGACACACATGGTGACAAAAATAAGAAAGAAACAAGGAAAAAATATTGACAAAAAAGACAAGTTTTGACAATTAATCCTCAAATGGCAACAACAGCAGGATCAGCAATAACAACAGTTAAAAAAACACAGAAAATAAAAGGACTTGGATGCCAGTCACAAGACGAGCATGCTGAGGTCATGCTTACCAGCTTGAGAGAAAGCTTCAGGGTAGAAGGGAATGTAGTGAAAAAGAGAGAGAAGACAAAAAAGTAAAGTTCATATTGAGCATTTCTGACATACGATGGTAGTTGGCTGGAAACATCAGTACATCTTTTGGTCAAAGGTCAGCAGTAATAAAACTGCCTGCTGTGCATTGAACGTTCACCATATGACAAAGGCTGAGTGGAAAATTCGACAGACTGACATGTTATCATTCTACTCAAAAATATAAAAATGATAGACAACAATGTTGGATTCAATGGGACAAAGTTAATTTGTCTGATGTGGGACTTTAACAAAAGTTGTCCTCAAAAGTGTGAACCGTGGACCTGCAGCAGAATCAGCAAAAAAAACAGGCCATGGTTTGTAACGCCAAACTCATAGACAACCTATTAAGACCTCAATTTGTTGTGTCTGGTATATTTTGGTCCATAGTTGCCGCATTTTTATCTGATCAATTTAATCCATTTTAAGAGTTCCTCATCTATTGGTTGTTATCATGTGGTGAAGGACTTTAAACAATGTTCAGAGATAAAACAGTTCTTAATGGCACAGCACAGCTACCAGCACACTAGCCTAGGCATATAGTCAGCGCAGAGGGGGAATCAGAGATGTGTGGTGGGGCCTTTATGAACAAAAGCACTCACTCCACCCACAAGGCATGGCATGGACACGCAGACACATACACAACACACTGACACACATGAACACCAACACAGTAATGGAAGAGTGTCAATACATGCAGTGCCCCCTGGCAGAAATATGACCGGAGCACGTGCAGGAGTGACAGCCTGGGGGCTCTGTCCCCAAACCCCCCCCCCACTGTCATTGCCCAGAGTAAGGAGGACCTTGAAGGCCCACCTGCTACCCCAAACCTGCCATTTCGCCAGTACTCGTTGAACCACGATAGCCTTACTCATCCACGCATATTCCGCTCTTAGCCGTATCTCTGATGCAAAAAGCACACATTTTAAAATACACATCAAAACAGCTACATGAGTATCAGTAAAATCTGAGTGTACTTCAACCTACAGAACAAAAGAAGTATTTCTGTTCGTGACAAAGTAATGACGTGTTTTTGTTTTGGTTGCATTCTTTTCACTCAGTAGGGTGAAGTAAACTCACAAATCTACATGGTATCACATAAAAGGCAACCCAGTGGATTTTTGCATTCTTGCCATTTCGAAGCACAGTGTACAGTTTGGTTAACTGTTCTGGGTTAGGGTTAGACAGCAGCATCTACATTTTTTATTAAAAGTAATCATAGTAATGGAAATAGGAACAAGATTATTACCTTTTGTTTCTTATGAGACCAAACACCTTAAATTCACAGTCAAGTCAAAAACCATAATTAGACCATGAAGGTTGTGTGAAGAAAACACACCAGGTAAAAGGTGGATTTCAGTTCATGCTGCCCAGGCTGGTAGAAGTTGATTTTCAACTTTTGAACAAATGTACTGTATTCTTCATCAGACCTAGCCTATCCACAGCAGTGCTACATACAGTAAATAACCTGTACAGACCATGTGTAATAATCAACAGACCTCATATGATATTCTTAAGGCAGGATCAATAGATTTAAAATTAATCGGGACTGAAATATTTCAAGTGCCCAACATAATCAATAAGCAACAAGAATATCACTTGTGAAATTGTCTATATTACACACATACTTACAGCCACAAGTGCATACATTACCTTATAAATAAAACATATAAAACCTTTGAATTTAGTTAGTGTTGGCCAAATAGATTGGAGACAGCAACTAAGCCACTGATGACAGTGTTGTTTATACTTTTATATATTTTGTCTCAGTTTAGGCTACAGATTACAATCTAGGCCTCTATTTAATGCTTCTCAACAAAAATGCTCAATATGGATACCAGTGAGCAACAGGAGGCTGACAATCCTTGACAAAACAGGTTTAAAATCATATGGCTGCTGCTGGAAAGACAAAAAATAAAAAAGATGGGCAGCAATATGTGTGTGTGTGTTTACAGTACATGCTAGTTTATGGCCTGAATATTCTTGCAAGAATATCCCCAAAGTGTCACCAGCACCTTCACAGAGCAGAGAATCTGGAACCAGAGGAGGAAGTGCTGGGGTAACAGCAGGGCTTTTTCACTTCCTGTGGCCTACGCTCCCAAATCACTTCCCCCTCTTTTCTCTGGTGCGTGCAACACTCTTGTGATTTAACCCTTTGCTGAAATGGTGAAATGCATGGATGCAGAGGAAGGGGCGTAGGGGGGAGGGCCAGCGATGTCCATGGTGAACGCGCATCTAATCTATCAGCATGAAGCATATGCCCTGCTGAGCCACAAGCAGGAGCAACGCATGGGGGCAGGACATGAGGTCGTGGCATGTGATCATGTTACCAGTGCAGCGCATTTGTTATCACAGACACTAGCCTCATTTAACAGAGCCCAATAAAGAGTGCTTTCAGGAAAATTATCAGAGAGCAAAATAAACTGGCAAACAGGAACAACAAATTCTTTTTAATGATGATGGTGGTGGGGGGAAGTGGGTGACTGCCCTTAAGCCTGCCTCATCATTGACTTCTCCAACTCTTACACCACACTTGAACTGAATGAAATGGCATTAAACTGAAAGTGGCTGAACAAGGAATAAAGCGAATAATTAAAATGAAAGGGCCCCAAACGGAGACTGAAATTCTAATGAGGACCGTGTGACTGTGTGAAATCATAAGACCACAGTTTGGACTTTGAGGATCCTTTGTCCAGCACGTGACAGAAGCGTGGGGCCGTGACCATGACTCTGCTTCCTACCAGGGAGGAAGAGGGTCGGGGGAGCAAACACTGGGAGCCATGACACGCCCGCTTCTATCGTTTAAATGCGGTTAGTGTCTGTGCAGCCTGTGGATGACCCTGCCGGGCCACACATACACACACTTACGACATAGCGCCTCGCCTCGAAGGCACACGTTGGCTTGCCTAGAGTCCTCTTCATGAGCTCTTTGTGATAAGTGTGAGAGCAGCTGGACTGCTGCGGGGGGGTGGGAGTGAGAGAGAACACACTTTCATTAATGCATACAGCAATGCCAGGTCCCCTCTACCTGGGCCGACACTGCTGAGGAAGGAGAACAGGAGGGATGCCTCTGGTTGGTTGGCCCAAAACTTTAGTATTTGACTTATTTCCTCTGATACTGGACAGTGTTCTTCTATATTGTTTTTGGCCTCTTTTGTATCTTCTACTTGGATGCCACTTTTCACATTAACCTTTTTAACAATTTAGTCATGATGTGCATGTACTGCTTTGTCAATAATAAGTAATATTTCATAATTATTTTGCTAAATCTTTACTGTGAAGCCTCAAGAGAGGTACTGCCAGCCCTCCTTATGGTAACAATACTGTTCACAGACTTGTTCTGGCATTCATAAAAGAATAAACTGCACTAAATTAAACAGAATTTCGCTCAAAATGTAGAAATAAATACTTCCAGCCCTCTGAATCTATGATACAATACGACAGTGTTATTATGCTTAATAAAATGCATGGCAAAATTATTCTTTCCAAAAAGCATGCCGGTTACAACATCTAACCATCTAACCATTCCAATCCCATGGTGGAAATGAAAGCCTGCGTACCTTGTCGATCTCCAAGATAAGGAGTTGGCAACAGCCACCTTAAGGGAATTTTTTCCGTGTCACCTGAGCAGTGCTCGTATGTTGGAAGTATGTTTATGCTTTTAATCGAACTTGTCTGTTTTATATGCAGTCACATCTCCTAAATGAAATGATCACTATGAGCACTTTTAGCCACTGGGTTATTCAACTTTGGTCCATAAAGAAGTGCTTTTTGGGGTCCTTCCTGCCAGCAGCTATCTGCCTCCATAATGCCACACAAACACTGCTTAACAGTTGGTTCTTCTACACTGTAGGAGCCAAGTGACTTTGGGTCATTAAACTTGTCTTGCTTTACTGCAAGTGGTAACTTTTTTTTTTTACTTTATTTAATTATTTTGTACCTTTTGCTATGTATTTTCTATTGTGTCCTGGGTTTAGGCTACTGCTTGGCTGAATTTGCCTGCAGGCATTAATAAAGGTATACCCTGTCCTATCGTATCAGCCAACTAAACTGAACTGAGTGAAATAAATAATGTGGTATGGCTGTGCGTCAGACAGTGCCCTGGGCCCACTGCCGAGAAGCTGGTTCAGCCAAAGTGTCTGTCGGGAGGCAAATGGACATCACAGGCAATAGCATGTGGCTTGCACCTGCACTTAAAGACAGAAAGAGTTTAAAGACTTAAAGATGTGATCCTCTCTCTGTAGTCTGTTGCTTGGCTGCACTCATGGTCTTGTGGTCCAATATATGAAAACAGACAGGTAAAAGCAAAAGGGCTGGTAAAACCTTAACAATTCCTACAAAACCAGCACCCTGCATAGAATGGAAAAATATCATTTAACACATCACCGGCATTTTCAAACTACTGTCAGCAACCTAAATACAGAATGAGGATTCAAAAGGCTATTAATGGTTATTACAGGTGGATGTGCACATTTGTGCCCTAAGATGCTGGTTTTATCAGGAGATTTAACCTACAAGCTCCAAACTCAAAAACAAGCATATTAACGTGGAATTCAATCAATCTGTTTTGCAAGTTTAAAAGTTAAATACAGAAAAAAGGAAACAAAAAATGCATAATTGCAATGATAATGTAAATGATTATCGATATTAATGAAGTCATGAAGTGTATTTGGTTTTTTCAGCTGAGGTTACCATGGACCGATGCACACTTTTAAACTTTGTCACAGTTCCAATGCCACGGACACATAACCCATCGTTTACACCATCAGCGTGTGGTCTGGCATTTGCCACCTCTCCTGCTATTTTCCTGCCACTGGACTTCATGCTGCCTACAGGCCACAGTGTCTGCCACGTACGTGGTTCTGATGAACGCACACCCACTTTGTTCACCCAGATAGAACACAAGACACGTAACTCGGTAGATGAACGCAAAATTACCAGCCAACTAACCAATGACTGAATCCAAAAAAATGTCCACTGCAATCAACCAAACAGAAATGGCCTCTGGCTGACTGGTAAATTCTTTCCATTTTACCTTTCAGCCCTAGCAAAAAGACAAATCAATGTTAAATGTTCGATACTTCCTATTTACTCTATGTTTAATGGTTTCGCTGCAGCTAGCGATGAGATTTCTTCAAAACAAAAAGTGATGACCATTTGACCTGACCCAAAAGATCATATCTAGCACAGCTAACATGGCATGTACATTTTGAACAAGTTAAGCTGTAACAGAGGTTCCCATCTCATTTAACACACTATGCAGCCGTAATTTATGCACAAAAGACAATTTTAAGGCTAGAAAAATTTGTGTTGCTAAATTTCAGAGAATAGGTCAACAAGTACAAGTCAAATAAGTGGTGACAAAACCTACACCCTGTATGCGACGTATGCAAATCAAAGGATTCCCAACACTGGATGTTAATGTTATTTTTGCATCAGGCTTCCCTGCAGACCAAAAATATGGAAATCGGCACTATAGGATGCTGTGGCAGACAGAGAAAGCGTGCAAGAGGCAGTGAGACACAGAGTGTGACAACCAGTGAGGCACACAGAGTGTGAGAGGAAAGTGCTGTATGAAGGGAACAAGGGTCCATCCAATCCCTCCACCGCGTGGGGCCTGCTCTCATTTGGTCGCATCAATGTGTTGCCTGCCTAGAAACCACACTTTAACTTGCGTATACACTTTAATCAATCAAATGGAATTGTTCAGCTTCATTTTGACAGCAGATTAAGCTTTATGGCCAGATTTTAGACAGCTGATCTGAGTATGATATTCAACCTATAAATGCTGTATAGTACAACAGTGTGGGTGATGCTTATTTATATAATTTTAAAAGTACTCTTTTGTATAGAGGATCGTGGAAGCACGTCAGCCTTGGTTGAAGATCTTACCTCTCCATTGACAAATATGCTTAGCACGAAGACATAGAGTCAAGGGAGAATGACCAAAACCATCGCCACAACTAGATCCTCCTTACACCTTTCTTTTGGCCGGCTGCTTTCGCGGTTGTGAGACGTGGCTTTTTGATGGGACCGTGGCCCCCCATCGCATACAGCGGAGCGGGACAGCGAGAGGCACAGAGCATCCACAGGACAACTTACCCCACGCTTCAGACTCCGGAAGCAGTGCATTTTGGGTTTGGAGGTCATGAACTCGTTGAAGCGATGTGAGAGGGGCTCCTTGTGCTGCTTGGGAGACTGGGGGCCGTTGGGGACAGCAGACGGGGAAGGGGAGGCAGGAGGGGGAGGTGGGGGCTGGTGGGGGGACGTTAACAGGGACATAAGCTACCAAGTAAGAAAGATGATGGTGGCAGAAAAGAGGAGTGAAACAACAAGGATAAAAGAAACACAAACGAGAAAAATAAGACTGAAGACATGAGCAGCAAACAATACCAAATCAATGTTTCTGTTTCCTCTTTCAATAGAAGGGACGGCTGCACAAAACAAGTCAAGAGAATAGAAAAAGCGAAAGCATGTTGAAGCAAGTTGTTACAGCAGAAGTTAAAATGGCTCCGAGGTTCATGCATTTGTCCTTTATCGATTCAGCACATGCAAGCATTTTAATCTGAACTTCAGCACATTATTGGGGAGCCACATAATCCATTCCCATGTGATAAAACCAAGAAAGCACACTTTCAGGTAGAAAAATGTTCTGCAGAGGTCTCCACTCCAGGATGTGATCATGTTTTTATATTTAATGAGCTCTTTGTTTCTCGCTGCCTTCACTGAGATTGTGGCAGAAAGAGCTTTAAGATTCAACCTGGTTTAATCCAGTTTAAGTATCTGGACAAATGTGCTATTGTTTTCAAATATAAAACAAAGGAAAAATCATGTAAATATGGATAAAATAAGAACATTTGTTTGAAAAAAATATATATATATTGATTTAATTCCACACATGATGATATAATGTTTTCCAAACTTTTATCTGCAGTTCTAAAGCAGTTTCTTATGTAGTTATCTCACTTCAGTGTGTTTCAAACAATACAATCCATTTAACAAATATGCAAATCAAGACAGATTATTTAAGAGCTCAACTGGAACACAAAACAGCAAACTCCACGCTGTGCAAGGACCCGGAATGAAGACCCGAGATTCGACCAAATCCAGCCGAAAGCTTAAAATGCACTGCTAATATGAACTTGTGACTACATTTTTAAAATTTATCAGCATCTCCGAGAGAGAAAATATTTCACTGCTTGTGCTTTCCAGTAGTTTATGTCCGGTTTTGGAGTTTGGTTAATGGCAGTCCAAAGTCTGACCCCTCAACCTTCATCTATTTCCAAGTAAAAATCAGAAAAGATTATCACTTTAAGTGGCTACTAACTATTTTATAAAATACATCCAATTAGCTAAGGAACCTTTTTAGATTTAATAGTGCGCATTATCACATGTAATTTAAAAAAAAATCCAATCTACTAAGATCGCTCAAAGAGACAATTTTATGCTTTTGTGAGCAATCATAGTAGATTAGATTTTTTAATTTTTTAGAGACATTTTATCTTTCATCACTTGTAATCAGAGGATGCTATTAATAAAGGATTTTCAATTTCCTTAACTGTGTAATGGACCATGTAGTCTTCGGTAGAATTCAACCTGCATTTTGGTAAATACAGGCAGGTAGCTGACTTTATGATATATGTCCACTGTCCTGTATGTGGGTTTAACTACGGTATATCAATGAATATGAATTCGTTTTTGGTATGCAGATATGCATCCAAACAACCAATTGCATGATGCTGATCTTTGTCATCTAGACAAGATCCTCATTTGATAAAGTGCATTTTTAAAATCATTATCCAGTACATCTTTACATATTACGAAGATGCCACCACAAACATAATATGCAACTTATGCGTGCACAGCAAAATATATGCCAGAGTTTTTCATAAAGTTCGGATTTCAGTGCTTTAAAGGCATGCCTGAAGCACTTTAGATCGAACACCCATCAAAAACATTCAAAATATTTATTTCTCTACAAATGTGTCACATTCCACTTATAAAACCAGTTAGGCAGAAGACACTTACAACTGCAAAGCAAACTACTTTAACAGACAACCTACTCAAGAAAAACCTAACAGCAAAGTAAAAGGTGGTATTTATTTGTATATAAAAAGTGTTAAAAACCAGTGCAATTCACAAAATCTGAAAAGTCTGATTTGCACTGTTTGATCCATGCTGTGTGTATGCTATAGTTTGTTTCAAGAACATTCAGTTCTATTTCACAGCAATCTGTTGTCTTTAACAGATTCGGCAATTAATAAATAAATAATACACTGAGATAAATTTGGCAGACAAAATAATACGCAACAGATCATTTCTGGATAAACTGACACCTGAAAGCATAGTATTGTGACTCATATTTCTGTGTTCCCTGACAATGAGTTCTGTGTTCTGTCATTCTTGTAAAGGAGATAAACACACACCAAATGTACAGGGATGGGTCAAGGTTTACAAGGAGCTCACAATTTCCTGAATCTGAAGAAAACTACTAAGTTGTTTAGAAAAATACACTCTCCTACTTGATATATATTTGCCCTTAATACACATCAGAAAATGTACTACTGACAAGAGGTGAAGTTGTGATAAATCACAGTAAATCACACCAGACAAGCAAGGATGAGGAAAAAATTAATAGAGGACAAAGGTGGGGTGTAGCAGAGAACGGTATGGCAACAGCCAAAGGTGAGGTTATGTTTTAAATTATTTTATCTCAAGAGTATCTCTGTGGCTCAACAACTGTGACAGGGGAGAGTGTTAAGAAGGGTGGTTTAAAAAGTGGGAATAACCAATAATAAACAGTGGATGAAAAAATGGCAAAAAAAAAAAACAAAAATTGTAATAATATTCAAAAGTTATACACACCCTGGAATAACATGAATGCAATTAAATGAATGTGAATGAAAAAATAATAGTGATAATAACTCAAGTTTTGGGTGTGTGCAATGCTAGGAGGTAACTGGGAGTGCTGTTTCTAAGGTGCACAATACACTTACATGTGATGGATCCGCACTTGAATCAGCACTAAACACCTGAAAGCCATTCTGGCCAATGAGGGAGAAAAATGTGAGAGTTGTTAGTAGGTGTACCTTATTCTTCTTGATGAAAGGCCACAGTTTGCCCTTGCTTTTGCTGCTGGGCTTGTCTGGCTTTCCCTCATTTCGGCTGTTGGACAAGCTGGTATCTGATGCTGTCCTCTTCATGGCCTGACTGTAGTCTTCGAACTCCACATCCCCCGGTGGCTCAAACCCAGACTTGTATGATTCAATCACCTGATTCGAATCCTAGGGAACAGTAACACAATCCTGCTGTGAAAAAGGAGCTGTCTAAACTGTCAATGGTGCAAATTTAGCTTGGATTACCAGTGAAAGCAATATAGTAAAATCAACTGGTAAAAAAGACACAGTATTCACTTTCTTTTACCTATTTTTGCTCATTCAATTATTAAATTAATGTCACTGAACCTTACATCAAGGTAGTGTATAACTCCATCTAGAGGTCCCATTATTTTAATCAAGGTTGACAAAAGTGCTTTTCCAGTAGCTGCAGGAAAGCTTGTCTTGTACAAGTCGCAAATCAAAAAACAAGATGGCTCAGAAGTCTGCACAATTCCAAAGAAACGGCCAAATGGAAAAAACAAAAAGGCAGTTAAAAAGAGCCAATAAGCAAAACAAAGAAACAAAAAGAGGCAACAGGGCTTGAGTGATCGTTCCCACAGAACATTTTTTTGCACTCCATATTCTCCAGCAGCTGGAAGCCAAACACCAGCTGTGGTGCCTTCTCTTAGTTCATAGCCTTGGACTCTGTCCACAGTCAAGATTTCCTACAGCTTTCCACTTCTGCCACCATCAAATCAGTTAAGGCAGCCAGGCCTGGTAAAAGGATTGCTCTATGGAGAACTTTTAAGCGCCTATGCGATCTTTCCACATTATCGTGTGCAATATTTTCATTAATTCTTTAAATAGTAACTGATACAGTTTTAACAGTCTTCCGTTTTATAAGTGTAATGAAGAGACTGGGTTAAGTATGTAAACAGTGGTTGCCTAGCAACATATTCTGCAGGTTCATCAATTAGTTACTGTATGCAAAAGATAGTAGAGCATTCTTAGGAGCTTAGCTTCTATTTTACTAACATGTATAATTCAGCAGCTTTCACAATAGCCTGTATTCCACAGTGTGCAACTCTGCAAAATATGTAATCACTTCCACATTTTAACTTATTCGTGAAACCAGCGTACATTTGTTCAATCGGTATGGAAAAACAACCAAGACTGCAATTTAGGAAGTTAAGAATTCATACCTGAAATCTGTTGTTCTTGATTGTTTTAGCACCAATTTCACCAGCTACATTATTATCGTATTTACGTTGTGTGTATGACCAGAATATTCAATTATACCCACAAGCATAATTTTTTACTCACACTTTTTGGCTCAATCGATTCTGCTGCCTTAGTCATGCCATCCAGGCACTTGCCGACAATGGGTAGCACTTGGCGGTCAACCTCCGCAAAGGTCTTCATGGACTCCCCAACTTTCTCAATTCGCTTCTCCTCCATCTCCTGAATCCTCTACAAGAGTCAAGAGTACATTTCTGTCTAGCATCAGGCTTGATATCCAGTATTAATATTTATGATATTCCACACTGTTTCCATTGTTTGTAAAAATAGATGTTAGAGGCTCTTCAAAGATTCTCCAAAGGAATGTTGCATGCACTAGCAAGTCTGACTGTAAAGTAAGCCACTACCTGGAAGATATGTGGTATAAGTGTGTAATAATGTTCATTCTGCTCCTGGTTGAACTTCTGAAGGCAGGCTGAGTATTCGTTCTTGCTGTCCTCGGCCATCTGATGCCTCATTTGTGCTTGCTGTCGTGCCTGATGGGCAAGCAGAAGAGATGGGAAGGGGGCAAAGTGGCATAATTTACACAGTTTTTGGGCAAACACTGCTCTTGGGAACATTTCTGAGAACACCCACATGTGGAACACACACAGACCAGTGCTGGTCCTAATGTAAAGCACAGCAACCATTTGTGGCAAAAAAAAAAAAAAAAAACTGGCAAGGATATTCCTTAGTGAGGGCAAGTGAAATGAGTACTTGACAAACAGGGAAGGAAGTGAAAATTCATAAATGCTGTTAAACTGTATCGTTCTGGCATTCTATGAGAATTATGTGTTTTACTCTGAATAACAGGTTATAATTTGGCTCTTACAAAGAGCATTTTGATACAAACCCAGAGTAGCCACCCAAGATCAATAACAAAAATAAGTAATTACTAACATCAGAACATTAACCCAAAGCTAAAGTGAACTCATAGATTTTAAATCATATGATTGTTAACCTTGTTAATTTTTAAAAATAATTTCTGATCTGGCTCAGAAACATTTTTGATATAGTGACCTCAAATACCACAGGAAAACATGTAAAATCCCACATTTTTAATCATTTTGAGTTAATGGCCCTTTCTTTATTCACCCACAACAGCGATACAATAAATTTATTGCAACTTAAAGTCAGGATGTATTTTTTTCATTCTCAGCCACGCTTACTTGCATTATTATTATTATTATTATTATTATTATTATTATTATTATTATTATTATTATTAATTTCCACACTCTGATGCTAGACAATAGAGTGAAAGCTCACCGGAGCTGGAGTAACTCATCACAACCAACAACTGACCCCTAACTGTATGTGCCTGTGAAGTCTACAGAGGGCGCTTGTGTAGTTACTGATTTCCTATCTCTTCCCTAAACCCTATTTGGCCAGTAGGTCATAATTGACTCATACCACAGTGCAAGCTGTTGGACTCAGTTAGGAAGGGGAATTTTACTGGCTGAGCAGTGTGGGAGCCCACAGATAACACTTTCCAGCTAAGATGCATCATATCTTTTCCAAATGGAGAAAACAAAAAGTAACAGAGATCAAAGTTTTCACCTGGCAAAAACTTCCCACCAACAGGTACAGAAGGGTGCAAAAAATCTACTTTTAAATGTTGTAGCCAGGGCAGAGTGTGTGGCTTACTGAGCAAATGCAGACACGGCACATTTTTTGCCTGGGTAACAGAAGGAAGAAGTATCCTGGTGGCTGGACATGGACAACACACGTGACAGTTGCTCACGTTTCAGTTTACTTTTTGTTTCCATTTTCTGACATTTGATCTTTTATAACTGTACTCTGCTTGTGGGCACAACAACTCAGTAGTAAACAAGTCACTTCCAGTCAAATGCTTTTCTTGTCATTTCTTTTTTGTGACGTGAATATGATACATTCCTTATTAGTCAAATTTATTTTTCATTCATTTACGCAGAAAAAAAGCTCTTTATAAGGTGTTGTACTCTTGTGATGAACAGACATTTAGCCTTTGTTCAACTTCAGAAGCCTTGCATTTCAGCAAGCTGAGCACCAACAGTCATTTCTGCAGTAATACCCTTGTTGCCAGCATTTGCAATGGGCATAACATCTGCAAAGGCTCTAAATGCACCCAGTCACCACACCCAAGCACAGCCAAGCGGCCCACAGCCCAGTGGAGATCATAATGATCTGCACACTGAAGGTTGGACTTGCACTTCATGATGATGCATCTCTGGAAGACCAAAATCTGCTTCAGAATTAGTGATGTGGTGACCTCCAGAGTGTTCTGTGGGCTTCCCTTGTGTAAATGTGCTGTGCACCTATGGTCTGTGCAGCATGCACTACCTACCCCCCATCTGGGTTTCTGTGGTAGACACAGCATGCTGCCCTATAATGGCTGCAGCTGTACTTGAATGCATCCAGAGCTTTTGTGGGAATTTGTTCTGACAGCTCACTAATAATTAACAATGCACTAATAACTCAGCTTACATGTGCAATGGGAAGGACACAAGACTGCAGTGTTTTACACAGAGCAGTTTTCATAGTTTTGTGGCCCCCTAAACATAAAACATAACAAAACTCTTGTTTTGCTATCACTGCATTTGTTTCCATTTCTGGTGCTTCAAGTTTCGCTCTTTTACTTTTCAAGATACCAATAATTATTTATATGACGTGACACTACGCCAAAGGTACTGAAACATCAACTCAGGCTTATTCTTTAGTGCTTCATTTGTGCCTGTGTGTGCTGCTTAATGTATAACTATTACATTTTGAGATAAAGATAATAAAATACTCAGTTTTTCTTGTTCACTAGTTATCCAACTTCCCTCTCAGTTTCATTTCTCATTGGCTTAAAAAAAAGCTGCTTACAATAAACTATGGAAGTCATGGGTAGTGTAGCAATAATTATTTACTGTCAATCGATAACCTCAATAGGCTTGCATACATTTTACAGAACAATGAAACATTTAGAAAATATGTACTTCACATTTGTCTTTCAAAAATGTACAAAAATAAAGGGTTTGAATAGTTATATGTATATATGTGCAGATATAAAGCTAAATGAGTTCCGATTCACAGAACAAATTAAAATATACATTTAGTCAATCAAATAAAACAAAATGCAGTGTCACACCACTGGGAAGCTTTAAAAAACTGTGGCTCCAAGCTGATAATTTCAGTAAACATGATGTTTAAAAGTTTACTTTTCTGTCTTGCTAACTCACTATACTAAGAACAATGTGGAGAAAATCTCGATAGGAGAATTCACCACAGTCATATTCTTTCATTGATTATCATATTTTTCCAGGTGAAATCTGACTTTTTTCAAATGAATTATATAATGGTCTAATTTACTTTTACCAACTGGTTGGCAAAATGCCACGAGACCTCTTAAAGTGTTCTCCATTTTAACTTAAGGTTGTGCAGAAACTAAGAAAGCTGATGTAAATATATCTTTACAGCCAGTGCACTGTGTTTTTGATGGAAGTCCTGTTGTCAGTTCATTCCTCTACTGTGCCATTACACCGAATGTTTTCTAAATGAAAGGGGTCAGAAAACTGCTTTTCCTTTGGAGTGTTTTCTTTATATCTTGGATGTGTGTCAGATATTTAGATGTCTCTAAATTACTGTGCAATGTAACTGATTATTGGAATCATGAGCTCATCTTGCCTACATTGCGTTTTGGTCCAATGAAACAAATGCAGTGTTGTGCAAAACTCCATGTCCTCGAAACAAATCTTCTCTTTGATACAATGTCGGGGACACATTTTACTGCATAACAAAATGTTGTTTTAATATTTCTTTCCATGCAATTCTTCAATTCAAGATAATAATGTCCAAAATAAATTTTCAACATGAGTTTTGCATTACAAAATATATTTTTCTGATATTTCAGAAAAATCTGACATATACCACTGTGACTTTTGTTTGTTTAATGTTTCGTTTCCACAGTTCTCTAGAATGTGCAATGTAGGTGATGGAAAACTGTTAGTAGGATACAAATGCTGCTGCTCGTGAAAATTCCGAGGTGAAACTCCTTATACAGTAAGGTTCTATAAGAAAATCAGTTGTCAGCTAAAAACAAAACAGTTTCATTCATGATAGTCACATACATGTTAATAATCAGTGAAAGCGATATTATATACCCATTTGTTTCCAGTTGGCGGGAGAAGACGATTACATTAAAAAATGAAATATGTCCCTTGTTATATAATTAATCAATAATATCTGGAAAAGTACGAGATATAGTGATCCTTTAAATGGCACAAAGGGCACAAAAAGCACAAACACGGCACTAGTTAAACATGAGCGATTTTGTTTGTGCTGAGCACTGTAATGGGAAAATGCAAACCATGCTCTCTCTACGGAGTGATGTTTCACCTGGTGTAAAAATAACATTTTAAAATGTAAAAGAGGCAAACTGTACTCAGTATGAGAAGATTTAGACAGTTTTTTATGGGAATTCAAGACAAGAGGGAATGAAATTTATTTTGAGTAGAGCCACCACCGCTTCAGCTTAACACAAGGGTCCAGCTGGGGGGACACACCCAGAAACTCTGCACTGTCAGTCACACATGATCAGTGGACCTGCTGGCAACTCTTATCCTTCGCACTTCTGCATAGAGCAGGAGATACAACTGAATGCCAGTCACACTGTTCCTGTATCAGTTTGGTCAATATTTAAGAAAAAAAAATGGTGCAGTCAATAAAACATAAATTCAGAAAATATAGCAAAGCAGCTTTAACTATTATTTTTATTCATATAGACAATCCATATTCATAACAAATCACTGAATTTCACACACATTCATCAGGGTAGAGCATCACCAAGTATACAAACCCTTTGGGCAAAGACAGGCAATGGTTTGTGACTACAGTCCCCCTTTGGCACCCTGCCATAGTCTCAACCAGAAACTCAGAGAAGGGTGTCTCCTGTTCACCTTCAACTTGATCTGTGTGGTGCTATGAGGGCAGTCAAGCAGATGGACAGACTGGCTGGGACGACAAAAATGTACGTTGACACAGGACTGGGCTCTCTCTTTCTAGGGGTAAAAACCCTGATGTCTGTGTACCCTGCAGCCCAGTCCTGGCCCTCACATTTATACCATCACACACTTACACACTTCTAGCTCTGCACCTAGGCATTTAAAACTGAACTAATATGTTAGTGAGCTGCTGCAACACTCCCGTCACCTCAGGGAGGATGCACCAACGAGGAACGCGCTATTTATCAAAGTCCGTCTTTCACTATTTATACAGTAAATTCAATTTGTTGGTTGGCTGCATCACAAAATCTAGATTTTAACACAAAAAGGCAGGAGAAACAGAGAGAGCTATACTACATCCCGCTGGATGGCAGCCCTGCTGCATCAGAACTGTGCTCCACTGGCATTAGCCAACCCAGCCAAAGCCAGACATTAGGACATCTGGTGCCACCAGGGCCTGGGAGGGGCAGCACCAATTCTACTGTATGCCTACAGTAATTGACACTCTTCTGCAAGCAGTAAATTCATGTGTTTAGTGCACAACGGCCATCAAAAAGTACACTTAAAGCAGTATTTATTTGTTGTTGACGTGTACTGCCTAAACCAACAAGAACATAAAGAGGGCAGAAACTGTGGCTCTGAGCTGACAAGCAACCACAAGGCAGCTGTACCTTTGACGCACGGCTTCCTGTTTCTGTCAAGATCACCATAGCACCTAGGTAACCAAGGAAGTGTGCCGCTATGGCAGAAGGAAGTCACCAGAGAATTCTGAGAAAGTATGTTAGTCAGGAAACAGCTGAACTGCCAAAATGCAGCAGGCATCCCAGTATTGTCATCTTTGGCAGACATCTAAACTATAACTACATGAAGAAGATAAGATGTCCAGACTGGCTTGTTGGGGGGTTGAATCACTAGAGTATTGAAAGACTCCCAAATGTGTTAATAAAGCAAACTCATGTGAAAAAGGCAGATGGGAAAGCGTTTGTCCTTTCACTTGTCACTATGCTAAAATACGACCTACTTTTCTTTCCCAGCTATAATAGAGATACATGTGACAGTGTTTCCCAAAAAACCTTGCTGTCCTTTTGGAACTAAATGTCAAACTGCTCATTTCTGCAGAGCATAGAATGGGAACTTTGAGGCTTATTGAAGCAGCCTTTAAGGTGTTGAGGTCCTTAAGGTCCTAACTAACAGAAGGATTGAACTTTAATAAATTCGGGAATGAACGTGAGATGAGTCAGAGGGACCTTGGGGGGGGGGGGGGGGGGGCACAAAATTCCGTTGATGCTTGTATAGTGATGCTGTGAACGTAAAACATGAACAAATGAAGAACTTAGTGTGTGTGACACCAAATAAAGGCAAGCATAACAAACAAAGGTGACCTTTGATGAAGACACTTGCCCCAGCATGCATGCAGGAAGCAAACAAGGATGGGATGAAAATGACAGACAGTACAGGGAAAAGCTTAAAAAAAAAAGATAAGGACTTCCTCTGGGATATGGAAGTTCAAAGTCAGAGCTGAACTGATTCAAACTAATGGGCTGTTAATGAGCTTTGTTCAGACTATCAAAAACGAAAAAAGTTCATTAAAAGTACTGCGGCTTTCCGCATTTTTCCATTTCATCACTGAAGAAATTTGGGTCAATGAATAACACAGAAATGATTTAACAGAGAGAGGGATGGAGCAAAAATGTTTGTGGGAGATGTGTGCGCTGATGATCCAACATCAGAATGCATGCCTTTAGGGTGAGTTATAGGACACGATTATGGAGCCGAATAAGGCATAGGTGGCGGTAAACCCTGGTCGTGATTCAACAGAACAATACACCTGCGGGAATGTGCTTTGCTTGAACAGATGGCTGGATCTGGGAACACACTGGCCTCAGCGTGACTATGAGTGCACGTTCAACAGATGCACGGCTCTCCACAAACACGAAGGACGCCTATGGGACCTACCTTGTGGGAGCTTCGCTTCAGTGCATGTTAGAAAACAAACAGACAGAGCAGTTAGCTTTAGGCCCTGATGAGAGAGCCCCCTCAACTACACCAGTCTTCATCCTAAACAGTGCTCATTTCAGCTGACTGATCTCCTAAGGAGCACATACGGGCGAAAAACACCTGGAACAAATGTAGTATCAACTGTAACTATACAAATATGTATCTGTCAAGATATAGGCTTCAGTTACAATACCATTCACTAACAAGCATCAATTACTGTTGGCAAATTATTTTCACATACAATAACAGGAGTAAGGGGAACAATGTTTATATCAGACTCAAAGCACTACTAGAGGGAATCCCAGTTTTGATGAACTGTTGTTCAGTTTTAGGATCATATCAGCCCTGATTTTGTTATACTAGACATAGGGTATACGCAGTTACTTCCTGTCAAATTTTCCAGCTAAAATTTCAAAAAGTATGAAAGTATTTCAAGTTAATAAATACAGCGAATGTGTAACTTTTACTTACTTATTACACATTAATAAAATTCCCTAAAATTCTAAAATTCTTCTTTAGAATTCAGTTTCTTGGAAAACATTAATCCAATGCAGCAAAGAGAATTTTTTAAATTTATTTATTTTTTTCTTTTATTTCAGATGATAGTTTCCCAAAGCAACTTACAGTGATAGTTTTATACAAGGCAACAAAAAGTGCTTGCAAAGATGTGCAATCTAATGCAAACTGAAGGGTTAACTTTAGACCTGTATGGACAATTGTGTAAAAGACATAAGACTAGTGAGTGCCAATAATAGTAAAACACACCAATAAAAAAATTTCCTCTGAGTAAATATCACTGTTTCTCTCATCCTTATGGCTTATTTGTAGCCCTGGGGAACTCAAGTTCACTCCTCTTGTGACTGCTGATCTGTTCTTAGTGAATGGCTACTCACACAACCAAGGCAGACAACACGCCATACACAAAAGTCTCCATGCTAGCAGACTATCCTGACTGATTCAGAATACGGCACTCAGGTATATGCCTTTCTAGAATATTTTCCTGATCATCGAACCATACCCATTACTGTGATCACAGGCCCCCGGTTCTGTATTCAAATCGCTCCAATTCAGGCAGGACAGAAGATGACTGATGACATTTACTGTGTCAAAGTGCCACTGATGGGATATGCTTAATTTCCCTTACATTTTAGCTGTTGATAAACATTTCAGTCCGTGACCTCAGCTTTCACCTTTGTTCTCTTGGGGAAGGATTGGTGGCTATACAGTTTAGAGAACCAAAAAAATAAAACTGGGGTAAAACCATCCCAGAAAGCCTACTGAAACACTACATTGAGAATGCCTAAATTTATATTTATACAGAATTAAAGAAAAGACTAACTGATTATTTTAAAGCAAAACTGTGGCAAAAGATTACATTTTAGCAAACAGCTTGTGAAAATGTGGCTGAAATGGAATGTGAAATGGCATAAACATATTACAAGCCATCCCATTTTACAAGATATGTAATTATGTTCATATTTGTCAAGAGCAAAAAAAAAGAAAATGGAAAAAAAAAATAATAATAACTTTCAAATAAAAAGCCAAGAATTACTGAACACATACCAACAATTCAACCAATCTGCTGCTGAGTGCTGAAATATCAATACCCATTTGCCCCAGTGAGATCACAGGCCTATATTTGGCTATGGAAATGTGTGTGTGTGAGTTACAAAGAGATTGGTGGAGCCTGACACTCTTATTTCCTCATGAAAGTATGGCGAGAATATGGAAAACTACCTGAAAGGGAAGAGAAACCTAGCTTCACAAAAGAAAAACAAAACGGCAAATGAGTGAATGTCACAGTGTGAACAGGTCAGCTGTTCTCAGGGCCCTAAACCACAGAACGGTAAAACCACACACACTGCTCCTCTCACACATACACACTTTTCAGTGGCTCAAAAGTCGCAAAGCTCTGACCTGCATCCCATAGAAAATTTGTGAACTAACCTGGAAAATCGTGTCTGAGCAAGAAGGCCCATGAACTTGACTCAATTACACCAATTCTATTAGGAAGAATGGGCCAAAATTCTGGAAAAATATTGTGGGAAACTTGCGGAAGGCTATCATCTAAGTGTTTGATTCAAGTTAAGTAATTAAAAGGCAATACTACCAAATACTAACTTGGTATACGTAAACTTTTGACCCACTGAAAATCTGACACTGAATAGAAGCTGAAATAAATCTGTCTCTTAATCATTATTTTGGAAAAAACTCTTATGGACATTTAAGTAGATACTCTGATTGAACACATTAATTTTTCGTAACATAGTATGTATAAAATTGGGAAATATGGAATTTGAACATTTTTAGCCAAAGTATATGTAAACTTATGGCCTCAATGGTATATTTAGAATATTTATTACATTATTTTAAATATGTCTAATCCTGTAAAGTTTTGCCAGTATAACATTACATATTAAAGTGCAATATCCAGTATAGTACAACCATAATAAGAAGTGAAAGTCCATTTCCTGCAATAATAGCTATCATTTTGTATGAGCTATAATCCCAAAAATTCAAGTTTCTGGCTTTAGACTCAGCTGTGTTAACTGAGCAACAAAACTTATATTACAATACAAACACATAAACACACACAGAGGAGGTAAGAGACTGAGTTTGACAATTCTTTTCTGTGACTTATAATATTAGGTTTAAAAGTATGCTACTTAGAAATACTGAAGCCTGGATAATTTTTAAATGGGACATTTTAAAGTAAGTACCTTTCTCAATAGTACTACAGTGGGAGCAGGGTTCCTTTTCATTTCAAGGTGACAGTTCTGACCATTACACCACCTGCTGCCATTGCATCTCTCCAATTTATTAATACAGTATGTACCTGGACATCTTGATGGACATATAAGGTCACCAAGGCTACAGAATGCAGAATTAATCTATGATGCAAAGCTAAGCAGCCCAGTAGATTTAATTTTAAAATCATCCTTCATCAACTGCAACAAATGAGAATTGTGCCGAAAAATACATCACTTGTCTCTCTGTATCGATCTTGCAGAAGGTGACATCGATCCCTGTGCTTCAATCAATACACTAGGCTCTATTCCCGCACTCTGGTTACATATGCAGAGAGTTGCAGGACAGACATTTCTTTCCACGTCGTCCAGAATAAGATCTGATCCAGACATAATTGCATCAAATATTAAAAAAAACAAGAAAAACAATGTTTAGACACCATTGGTCTGTCAGTTAAAGATATGATGTTTTAGAAAGCCACAGCAAAGCAACCCAGTTCAGAGTGGATTATTATTGACAGGAAGACCACTAAACAAGGTGGAGCATAAATGACTGTCACTTAACTATGTCAGCAAGCACAGATTTACTGGGATACTGAAACCCTCAATATATAACAAAAAAAAAAAAAATACACACACACACACATATACACATACATACATACATACATACATACATATATAGTACTGCACAAAAGTTTTAGACAGTGGTGAAAAAATGCTGTAAACTAAAAATTCTTTCACAAATAGCAAGTGTTAATAGTTTAATTCATCAATTAACAATGCAAAATGTTGTGACTACCCTTTGCCTTCAAAACAGCATCAATTCTTCTAGGTACACTTGCACACAGTTTTTGAAGGAACTCGACAGGTAGGTTGTTCCAAACATCTTGAAGAACTAACCACTGATCTTCTGTGGATGTGGGCTGCCTCAAATCCTTCTGTCTTTTCATATAATCCCAGACACACTCGATGTTGAGATCAAGGCTCTGTGGGGGCCATACCATCACTTCCAGGACTCCTTGTTCTTCTTTACACTGAAGATAGTTCTTAATGACACTGGCTGTATGTTTCTGCTGCAGAATAAATTTGGGGCCAATCAGACACCTCCCTGATGTATTGCATGATGGATAAGTATCTGCTTGTATTTCTCAGCATTGAGGACACCATTAATCCTGACCAAATCCCCAACTCCATTTGCAGAGATGCAGCCCCAAACTTGCAAGGAACCTCCACCATGGTTCACTGTTGCCTGCAGACACTCATTATTGTACAGCTCTCCACCCCTTCGGCAAAAAACTGCCTTCTGCTACAGCCAAATATTTCACATTTTGACTCATCAGTCCGGAGCACCTGCTGCCATTTTTCTGCACTCCAGTTCTTATGTTTTCATGCATAGTTGAGTCACTTGGCCTTGTTTCCACGTCGGAGGTATGGTTTTTAGCCGCAATTCTTCCATGAAGACCTCTTTTCTGGCCAGACTTCTCTGGACAGTAGATGGGTGTACCTGGGTCCCACAGGTTTCTGCCAGTTCTGAACTGATGGCTTTGCTGGACATCTCCCGATTTTGAAGGGAAGTAAGCATAATGTGTCTTTTATCTGCCGCACTAAGTTTCCTTGGTCAACCACTGCATCTACGGTCCTCAACATTGCCTGTTTCTTTGTGCTTCTTCAAAAGAGCTTGAACAGCACATCTTGAAACCCCAGCCTGCTTTGAATTTTGTGTCTGGGAGAGACCTTTTTGATGTCGTATAACTACCTTGTGTCTTGTTGCTGTGCTCAGTCTTGCCATGGTATATGACCTGTGACATAAAACTGTCTTCCACAACCTCACCTTGGTAGCAGAGTTTTGTTGTTCCTCACCCAGTTTTAAGCCTCCTACACAGCTGTTTCTGTTTCAGTTAATGACTGTGTTTAAACCTACATATGAAAATGATGATCATTAGCACCTATTTGGTATACTTGGTTAATCATACACCTGATTATTATCCTACAAAATCCCTGACTTTGTGCAAGTGTACCTATTGATGCTGGTTTGAAGGCAAAGGGTAGTCACACCAAATATTGATTTGATTTAGATTTTTCTTCTGTTGACTCACTTTGAACTTTATAAATTGATAAAAAATAAACTATTAGAATTTATATTTGTGAAAGCACTTACTTTACAGCATTTTTTCACACCTGCCTAAAACTTTTCCACAGTACTGTGTGTGTGTGTGTGTGTGTGTGTGTGTGTGTGTGTATATATATACAGTATATATAAAATAATATAAATAGCAATGGACAATTTTACTCTATAGTCCCTTGTATGTTGAGACTAAGACTTTTTTAGTGACCCAAAACCTTCTGACTTAGTGTTATTCAAGATACGATGACCTAAAAAGCATGAGCTCTAATACTTGGAACCTCAAATTTCTGAATCTGAATCAACTGTAGAAATGATTCCTCTAGGCATTAAAAAGTACTTAACATCTAGAAACATTGCAGCACATTTGGGTACAAACAGAAAACAGGATGTCAGGAGCAGCACTACGCTCTGTAAATCCAAAATCCCCATGCAATAAAGGTTTTAGTCTCAAGGCCAGTTTCACTGTTCCACCAAAGCAGCTTGCACATTCCAGTTTTCAAACCTCTGCCCTTCGTCGGCCAAACTGCTGGACTCCCAACAAGGCCCTTCAGCAGGTAGAGCACAACTCTGTTTTGGTTCTGTCATGGCATGGCTGTCTAACCTTCCTCCTCCCACCCCCTTCCTTTCTCCGTTATAGCATCGGTTCTTGCAAATCTAGACAAGAGGAGGTGCTTAAACTTTCCTACTTTGTTTCACTTTATTCGTTTGCTAGATATAGTCTTCCACAGGGCTGTCTGCAATAGGCCTGGTAGGTTTACTGTACTTTTTCCTCTCTCTTCATTTCAAAATCATATGAAGGCTGCAGCCTCCTATTAAATGGACTCTTGTATACCCTTCTGCAGAGTAAAACTGAATTTATTGGATTCTCATTCCATGTGCAGAAGAGTTGCAATTCTTTTCTGAATCTAACAAAATATTTACTGACCTGAACGAATTCCATCCAGGCATACAAAGAGAGAAAAGGGGGTTCACTTCACAATGCTGTTTTGTGGGGTTTCTAATACAGTCTACCCATGATTTTATAAAATAAATGGCATAATATTCTTTACTATGGTGTTGTTAATGCACTGTATATCACAGTAATAATTCATAGCCTAATATAATGTGTAATGAACATGAAATGTGCCTGATAAAATGAA
Organism: Heterotis niloticus; assembly: GCA_018136845.1. Lineage (NCBI taxonomy): Eukaryota > Metazoa > Chordata > Actinopteri > Osteoglossiformes > Osteoglossidae > Heterotis > Heterotis niloticus. The sequence goes on along the minus strand of CM030888.1, from coordinate 31,263,092 downwards.
AATAGTCAGCACTAACTGAAATGTATATACATAATGCGCAATGACTTATATGCAAAAAAAAGTGAATGAGATATTGATACGGCTCCATCAAACACAGCTACAGAATGACACGCTGGAGCTTTGCCACCTTCATGAAACAATGAAGATAGCTGGATGGTTCTGTTTTGAGATGCAAGATCAAATTTATAACATTATTTTATCCCTAAAATTATTCTTTCAAAAAGGGTATAAAAAAATTTAGGTCAAGTAAATGGAGGACAGGATGTATATACAATTCTTGGTACTGAGGTTCAAATTTAAGAAGAGAAACTGGGATATGAGAACATGAAGCTCTCTTGTACAGGAAGGAACTTTAGCTCAGACACAAGTGCAACTCACCTTCTCCACATCAGCCTTTGTCACGTTGATGTCTGCATCCATCTTCTCAAAATACTGCTGTGCCCTATCAGCCTCCTTACAGTCCCTTTCAAACCGCCTTTTGCTCTATGAAAACAACAGCATGAATGATTCAGGACATGATAGGCTCATGAGTGACTCAGTAGTGTCAGGGAAGCACCTTTTTAGTTTTAAGTCAAGAAATAACAAAATATGCAATGATGCATAAAGACATAGATCATAAACAAAATTCTAAAGCTAGAGTCCAGGTCCACAAACACAATGGGTCAGCTCTCACTCAGTATGCTACTACTGGGGATATTATTTACGAACATAAAATTAGCTTTAATTCTTACAGCGATGATGTTTAACTCTATATCTCCACTAAATCTAACAAGTACTCTCTTGTATTGTCCTTAGTGAATTGCTTCATTGAAATTTCTGTAGATGAGCAATAGATTTAATGCTGGAAAAACATGGTGGGTGGAGATGCTGTGATCCCACAATTAATCATATCTGTATTTATTAGCAACGGACTCAATTTTAACTGCTTCCAGTTGTGTTACAAACTTGGGCTTCATCTGATACTGATCTATCTTTTGTTCCTTATATTTCTGCATTCAATTAATAAACTAAAGCATTTTTTTCTTTGTATAAGAGAGAAAAGCTGGTCTATGCCTTTTTCTAGATAGAATCAACTACTATAATGCTCTGTTATCAGACTGTACATATCATATACCCAACCCGTAGTTAATATAGAATGTTCCTGCTGCAACTGTCACTAAAGCATGAATAAATTACCGTAAAACACTGGTTTGTAAGTTGCTGTACTGCCTTAATATTTGATTATAAGGTCCTCCTCTTAACATAAGGCTCTTAATGGCACTGCTCAAGTTTACTACCTTAGTAACATTACTCATTTTTACATTCCAGAATGTTGTCTATTATATTTAAGTTGATGATATCTTAAAGTACTAATGATAAAAAAAAAAAAAACAACATTTCTTTAGGAGGGCCTGCATTTAGCTACAGAGCAATGAAATTCTGGAATAATTTACCAGTAGGCATCAGGAAGACCCCTCCAATCTCAGTCTTTAAATCCAGGCTTAAGACTTGTCTCTTTGCCTACTGTAGTTGCCTACCTACTACAGTTATTGCTAAGTTTTGCATGCTGCACCTTTGATTGTCAGACACTAGTGTAATAACTCTATATATCCTGTTGCAGCTACTCTCATTTCTGCCTTTTATTGGTACCCTCCAACCACCCAAACACCAACCATGAATATGTATCTAAGAATATATTAAATTAGAATTTCATCCATGTACAAAATCAATATTTTCCTTGCAAGTTATCAATCAGGCTATGTTGTGCAGCTGACCAGAGCCACAGTCCTTCATATGTAAGGCACCTCCAAGCCAGAGACATAGCTCTCTCATGAGCAGAACACTGACCGATTCCAGCTGCTTCCAGCAGTTCTCAATGTGCTGTTGGGCTTTGCGTCCATCGTGGAAATGCTGAGGAAGAAGCAGATGAAAAAGAATTATTAGAAATTTTCAGGTGTGTAAGAGAGAGAGAGATTTTATTTTGAATTTTAAATAAAATGCTTTATTTATCAATTCGCAGTCATGTGATAACAGAAAAACATCATGCCATGTCGAGGACACACAAAAAAGGACATAACTAAACAGTCAGAAACAGGCAGCAAAAACCAAAAGAAAACACAAGTGACACCAAACTGAAAAACATTCAAACCAATGTTGCAGAGTATGCTAGCGTATGCCCTTGCACAGTGTACCATGTGTTCTTAATGCACCATTTTTGGAGAGGGAGAGGGAGCGAGAGAGAGAGAGAGAGAGAGAGCGTGAGAGAGAAAACAGGTTAACCTAAGGTGCAAGTGAACCCACTGGCTGCTTCCAAACAATTCACCATGTAACCTATTTGGTTAACCAGCACACCGCTTTTTACCATTTGTGCTTACTTGAGTCAGATAGTATGTTATAGTATGTTATAGTCTGAAAAAAGTTGTTGCGACCAGATCATATGGAAGTATACAGATAGGAGGTTTTTGTTCAAGTCTGCTGCTAACACTAACTGGGAGCAAGGAGCAAAGGCAAGATTGGTACATCCTCACAGGCAAACAAGAAAAAGAGGTGACAATGGAAGGACGATAAGGGCTTTGACAGCTGTACTGCATCACAGTACCACAGCTGCCTCTAAGTGCCTGAGCTGTGGGTTTGGATCAAAATCCAGCTCAGTCTGTACACACTATGTATATCCTCATCATGTGCATGATAAGTGCCATGGATTTTCTCCAGGTGCTGCAGTTGCCTGCTGCAGCCTGAGGATATTTGTTTCAGGTTAACTGTTGACTCTAAATTGCTTGTGGTGTACAAGTGTGTGAGTGAAGGAGTGTGGGTTACATTGCTCTGCTGTCTGGATAAATTGATGCTTGTAAGCAACTCAGTGTGGTGTATCTTGCAATGTAAGTAACCTTCAACAAAGGTGTCAACTAATCAATGTTTAATAAAAAATGCCCACATATGGTGCCACCCTAGAAGGGAAGGATAAGGTAATACATGGGATAAAAATATAAATGCTTAGGCCCAATAGGCCTTCCTCAGTAACATTTAGGAAAGTGATACTCCAACCCACATGATGACTGGGTAAACATGACTGCTGCATCAACAGGTCAGAGGGCATAACATTTCAGCATTGACTGGATGGCATCCGAAGGCCTAATGAAAAACGCTTCTATATCACTAGAGCACAGAAAAAAAAGTTAGCCATTACAGGCAAAGAAAAAGCTATAGTTTGGGAAGAAATGCAGCAATAAAACATCAAAAGTGACACAACTTTCAATGACCTCCATTTTTTGGGTCAGGAATTGCCTGTGGTGCCCAGGACAAACACTGATGGTGAGTATGGCCAGTTCTCCTAGAGACCAGTATTAGCTATTGGTGAAGGTCTGGACTTTGACAGCTATTCATGTTGGTCAAACTCATAACACAGTATTGGGAGAACCAGCATTTATTAATTGTAACACTTAAGACTGTGGTGGTTGAAGTGGTGAATGAAAGTGTTGGTGGCATTTACCATTTTCTAGGCATCATTTTTAAGTTGTAAAACATACAGTATAAAGACATGAGCAGGATGATCATATTCACACATGATCAAAATTACAGCTCCAGTTATGTTTGAAACATCAAAGGTTCTGATCCACACTCAAAAATCCAGACTCAAACCATCTTTGGCTCATAAGCATCATTCACAGCCTACCGCTAACTTCGCCATCAAACACAGACACAGGTCAATCGGAATATAATTGACTATTATGCATGATAAGTGCAAATTGTTTAGCTGAACTCAGATGAGGTTAATGTGCTGTAACCAGGCATGTTGTGCAGCGAAGAGGCCCCAACGGAGGGATCTCAAAGAGAAATAAATTCAAAGGAGAAGGAAAGAAACCCATGTGGAAAGAATCTGGTAAAATCAGTAATGTACAACAAGAAATGGACAATCTGGCAATGTATATCACTCACGGAATAGAACAGGACGTGACATCCAGCACATACCCATGATGGTTAAATACATGCTATCTGCTGCCAAAAACAGCACATTAATAAAGAGAAATAACTATAGCAATAATCCTGAGCCAAAAACATGCGGCAAACAAAACATTTATGGAGCCAGTGGGCAGTGTGGTGGTGCCTACAGCTACTATTTTGAACTTTATGAGACTTGGGTTTAAATCCCATCTCAGGCTGCAGTAAACATAAGCAAAGGTGCCCGAAGATCTGGAGTAAAAATTAGTTGGCGGTATAAATGGGTAGAAGCAGGTAGTTTGTGTACAAACCTAACACTGATTCATATCAAACACATAGTGCTAATAAAGGAACTTGCGTAATTTACCTTGAAGAAACACGTCGGTTAAATGAAGGAATAATCATCCCACACAGGTCAAGACAAACCAGAATAAGAAAGAGCCCGTACCACAGCCTGCAGCGTTGACCCTGTTGTGGTAAGAACACAGGCTCTGCAGACAACTCTTTAGATGAATGTTTCTCAGTGCTTATCTTCTGAACACCTGGGACCAACTTGGCCCCAGTCCCACGTATTAAATTTAATTATCGAGATCCATCCGATTGTGCAGTCTTCCTTTATGATGGTCAAACACTGAGCACTGTCACTCGGGCTGGAGGCCGTATGAGTGAAACAGCAGACTTGAGCCCCTGTGTTCCTAGGTGATACTGCAGTGCCTGTGGAGAGTCACGGGTACAAGGGGGCGGGGGTGCACCCTGATGAAGCCTGCACTTTGTTCACAGCAGCACAGGTAAAGCCTTGTGGGCATAAGCAGATTTATACTGGGTGTAAGAGTGCAGTGCTGTGCACTTTTTCATAAGCAGGGCCTCTGTGTCTGCAGCTGAATTAGTGAAACAAAGTGGATCATTACCTGAATCACGTGATTTAAGCGTATAAAGTGAATGCAAACACCCTGGATCAAGAACTCTGCCACAACAGCGTTGAGACCCACTCACAACAGCCTCATTCTGCACGCTCTACTCCCACTTCCACGTCATGTGCACCTGCATGGAAGTCATTTGAGTGCTACAGCACTTCCCAGACAAAGTCCCTGACTTTCAAGCGCAGTGTGCCAAAGATCATGACTTACATATTTGCTTACATTTTTAGCTGAAACAAACATTAATGGGAGCTTTAAATAAAATGCAAGGTTATTAAGCTTGGTCTCATCATGACTAAGCCTTCATTAAATTCACACTCAAGATATATGATCTCCCCATCATTCAGCTGTAAAAAATATATTTTTATTCCGCCAAGTTAAGCATTCCGGGAGTGAACAGATCTTTCATCACCAAGCCTTCAGAAATGCAGACAGCGCAGAGACCTTTATTTCAGCCAAACCTTATACCCTGTTCTTGTTTACGGCCCCTATTAGAAGCTGATCAAAAGGGTGAATTTGAGAAATAGCCCAAGGGGTGTTTCTCACATGGCCTGGCCAAACACGCCAGCCGAGTTAATGAGAATAATGCTGGAGGCCTCATCGACACATGTAGGCTAAGTGCTATTTACAAATCATAAATAAACCATACACAGATAGAGCTTTCCAGAGCTTTCAGACAGAAACTAATACCATGAATTTATCAGCCTTTCTTCTGCGGTCTCTACAGCACCATGGATGTTGACTTCCAACAACAGAAAATAATTACTGGTACACATGATTCTAGAATGTTTTTTTAAGGCGTTATAAATGACCAGCATGAATAAAAAGGATGAAAATGTTACAAAATCATCTGATTCTCTTGGCCAATGAGCCTGTTATAAAGCAGAGATGCACAAAGAAGCAATGCACAAAGGCTGGCCTACCTACGCCAAACTCTGTGCCTGGTAGAAGAAGATTTAGAGCATGGGACAAGATAGTGACAGGGACAGTTGCAGAAAATTAACAGAAAGCCTGCACATCCGTGTCACTCATTCATGCTTGCGCGCATGCGGAAAGGAGGAGTTGAAGGGAAGTATGGATGGAAGGGTCACATGTCACACTGCTGAAAAAAGAACTGTATCATATCCAGCAACATTATTTATTCAAACCAAGCTTGGATAAAGGGGGCCTTTAAAAGAAGCCTGCATGCTAACCTCTCTGTCCTCTCACCCCCCCAGCATTCCTCCCCTCCCACAGCTCTGAGAGCTGTTTGTGAATTATTAAACAACAGCAGTCTGTGTCTGTTTGACATGCAGTGGCCTTTTCAAACTACACACCCTGCTGGAGCACAATCCCATTAGGAAGGACAAATGCTACAATAAGGTACCCATCACACAGCTCTAGAGGCTGCCTGGCTTTATTCTAAGCCTAAATCACATACCCATGTGGGTCACAACATCAGTGAATTTCAGATGTTCTGACTGTCATGTTGTTCAACAGTTTTTGTTAACCAATCTGTAATACTGTAAACAGGATTAGAACAGTTGTCACAACAAAAGTCAAAGTAGAAAAACATGACTAGTTGCAATAACACTAAAAGAGCCCTAAAAAAACACACTGTTTCAGTTTGCTCAGGTGGCCAGATATTGCAGCCCAAGAAGAAGCATTCAATTATACTGTTATTGACTTAGGGGGTGTGTTTGCAAGGAACAACTCCATTAAGGGTGAACAAAAAGGTCAGAAGAATGCACTAAGGAAAGCCAAAGGTGAAGATGAAAAAAGAGGGAACCTCCAAAAGAGTAATCTCATGTATCTACAGTTTTGATTGGTCTTTGTTGTGTTTGCTGGAGAGTTGGCTCTGTGGACCAGCAGCCTTTCCATCCCTAGTTCATGCGGCAAACACCTGCTTGCATCTCTGCCTCCCGAAACCCCAAGAGCGCAACACTCTGGGAGTACAGAGCCGTGGCTCCTGGGAATGAAGCCGAGTCAACACCGCACAGTAGAGTGATGTGATTCAGCCAACACTTCGAGAGGAGAGAACAACATATGCACTGTGTGGCTCTCCCCATACAAACACAGAGCCCCCCTGGACTGAAAGCTCCTCCAGGGCAACCTCATGCCTCCTCAGCTTTTAGAGGTATCATTTAAGGCTATCACCTCCATGCCACTGCCACTGCATGCCCTGTATAAGTATAAAGAGACAAGTTCTCTAATCTAATAAACAGGTGGGAGCAGTACACTTTGCACAAATATGGACAGGGTATACCATATTTCTTTCATGTCTCATGAATCAGCTGGCACCATAAACATCAGGCTAGAGTAGAGTTGCCCAGCTGTGCATAAGGTGACAGCAATACAGACACTGTTGCAGTTTACTTTGTAGAAACAGGTGGCATCTGGCAACCTGCCTTGCATACACTCAGCAGGTTTTACAGTTGTCTACAGCAACACCGAAAAACTGTTTTAACAGAATGGTGGACTGCATCTATGAAGCACAGCACCCTGCGTTGTTTAAGAAATAACCAAGAAATAATGAAGTGAAATGTTACAGAGGCAAATTTTAAAAGGGATTCTTCAGTTGTGCCAAAGTAGGGGAGAGAGGTTCCTTTTAGGGGTAGAAGACCACCTTGGCACTCCTCCTGGGGCATACAAAGAGATGATGAAATTAAGCTTCTCCCACGATCTCTCATAACATGGTCTCCAGCTTCCCAGCCCACAACAGTTACTGCAGCTTCTCCTTTTTTTTCTTAAAAATGTTCTAATTCATTTTCAGTTTTTTAAATTTGAAAGAAAAAAACAGAGCAGCAAGTACTGTGGTTGGTGCAGCTGCCTTCTATTTTAAGATCCCAACTCCTGTTGTAGTAACCATGGGCAAGGTCTTTACATTTCACTTAATCACTTAGCTGACACTTTTCTCTAAAGGGACTTACAGTGTTATGCTAGCAACAATTATTTAAACATTTGTACAATCGGGTCATTTTTATTGAAGCAGTTTAGAGTAAGTACCTTGCTTGAGGGTACTATCATAGCAGGGGGATATGAACTTGCAATATCTGAGTCCAAAGGCAACAGCTCTAACAAGTAAATTACCTACTTACCCAAAACTGCCCAGTTGTGTAACTGTTTACATAACAATGTACTTTGGAGACAAGTGTTTAGGTTAATATATAATTTACCCTACAAACAAATGTCTAAAATAACAGGCAGTTCACATAACAAAATCCTATAGGAACTGATTTGCATATCTCTTCTTCTTCTTCTTCTTCTTTTTCTTTCAGCCGCTCCCGTTAGGGGTCGCCACAGCGGATCAAAAGCTTCCACTTCCTCCTGTCCTCTGCATCTCTCTCTTTGTCTCCAAACCGTCCAACCTGTGCTGACCCTCTAATATACTCATTTCTAATCCTGTCCATCCTCGTCACACCCAATGCAAACCTTAACATCTTTAACTCTGCCACCTCTAGCTCTGCCTCCTGTCTTTTGGTCAGTGCCACCGTCTCCAACCCATAAAGCATAGCTGGTCTCACTACCATCTTGTAGACCTTCCCTTTCACTCTTGCTGGTACCCTTCTGTCATAAATCACTCGTGACACTCCTCTCCACCCACTCCACCCTGCCTGCACTCTCTTCTTCACCTCTCTTCCACACTCCCCGTTACTCTAAACTGTTGAGCCCAAGTATTTAAATTCATCCACCTTCGCCAACTCTACTCCCTGCATCCTCACCATTCCTCTGTCCTCCCTCTCATTTATGCACATGTATTCTGTCTTAGTCCTACTGACCTTCATTCCTCTTCGCTCTAGAGCATATCTCCACTTCTCCAGGGTCTCCTCAACCTGTTCCCTACTCTCACTACAGATCACAATGTCATCCGCAAACATCATAGTCCATGGTGACTCCTGTCTGATCTCATCTGTCAACCTGTCCATTACCATTGCAAACAAGAAAGGGCTCAAAGCTGATCCTTGATGTAATCCTACCCCCACCTTGAAAGCATCCGTCACTCCTACCGCAGACCTCACCACTGTCACACTGTCCTTGTACATATCCTGTACCACTCTTACATACTTCTCTGGCACACCCGACTTCCTCATACAATACCACAGCTCCTCTCTAGGTACCCTGTCATATGCTTTCTCTAAGTCCATGAAGACACAATGCAACTCCTTCTTACCTTCTCGGTACTTCTCCATCAACACCCTCAGAGCAAACATCGCATCTGTAGTACTCCTTCTTGGCATGAAGCCATACTGCTGCTCACTAATTGTCACCTCCCTTCTTAACCTAGCTTCCAGTACTCTTTCCCATAACTTCATGCTGTGGCTAATTAACATAAATATGAAAATCAATTTATGTGGAGTAAGACTCAGAATAGCCGCAATAATAAAACAACACACAGAATAAACAATTAAGAAGGTATATAAATATTTTCAAACAGCTAACCCTCTAATTTCAGAAGCATAAATATTTAAGCAGATTGCAGGCAATAAGCATCAGCAATAGGAATCTATCTATACAAAGTCTTGAAAAATGTATTTATGTGTGAACATTTCTAGAATTTAGAACTTACCTTCTTTAATAAAAGCCATACAAGAGTTTAGCAAAAATAGAATTATTTTTATGCTGTTTTTATGTTCCTAAAAATTTTGGAATACAGTGTTAATAGAAATTGTACCTCGGTTTAGGAATATTTGAGCTACACATGTTCAAAGATACAAATATTTTCCAGTTTCTTTATTTTAATTGCTTTATTTTTTACATTTTTTTTTCTTGCAGAGCAAAAAATGGCCTTCATTTCTAATTTCTGCCATTGGGGGCAGAAAAACACACTTAAATGAAATGGGTACTTAAATGGTGCTGTTGGAAGTAAGGGGACCTGAGCAGGAGTAGACAGATTCACGGATCAGTTCCAGTCTGTATGCTTTCAACACACTAGTCACAAAAAAGAGGTATCCGTCCATTTTTAACCAGATGCTGTCAATTATGTTCATGTGATGCATGGCCAATTTTGTTAGTTTGTCACATGACTGTCACTTGGTATTTAAGGCAAAACACTTAAATGCATTTTGCCCAGACAATATTCTATTACACTACAAATCACCCTCCTTTTCACCACCGTACTGTTAAAAATAGACTTTACTATTGCTTCACGTTAAGAAAAGAAAAACTGCTATACTATAATTGGTGCATCTTGTTGCATGCCCAGTGTTTCCAGTATAGAAGGACCCCAAGATCTTATGTATGAGCTGTTGTTGAAAATAGTCTTACTGTAAATTTTCAGTTCACTATAAATTTATTTTATGCTTCCAATAGAAATTAACATATACATAAAATGAGGGATTAGCTACATTCTTAAGCTTGTATGTAACCATGCACAGTCTCCTATACTATTGAATCAAAGCAGATTTCACTACATGGTATACTCAGTAACCATGTACGTGACGAATAAACTCTTGTCTCTTTTTGATGGTGACACAGAATGGATTTGCAAACGATTCCAAATTACGCCAATTTCAGTCCCTACTGTGTTTGTAAGTTGTACAAGTGAATTTTTCTTTATACCTCATATCTGCCACATTACATTATCAAGGTTAACTTGCAGATTTCCATAAACACAAGATCAGGGATTCCTGTTTTAAGTTTTTGTTCCTTTCATTCCCTACTTAATGTTAAACACCTCTTGTACATGCAACAGAAACGATATGTGCTGATAATGATTCTGGGCCACAGCCATCCCATAGAGCACTTATCTAACTGATAAACATGCAGAACTGTACAGCAGCACAGTGACTCGGTTAAAAAGTCTCATTTCTGTGCTGTCATGTAAACCTGTCCTGCAAGGTAAGGTTTATGGTATATCTATGTAGTTTGTATAACTTCCTGTCCACAGACTGTGACATATGCTTTGTACTGCTTTTGTCCAAACTGTTGGCGGGTGGTAGGGGAAGAAGGGGTATCCTCTTACTGGCCTGTTCAGCTGACCTGGACAGACAACCCAATTTCATCTGGGGATTATATGGAAACAGTAGCTCCTGTGCTTTCAGCAGGAGTATTGCAAAGCCCAGAACTGCAGTAGAATACAAAGTGGTTCTGATGAAAAATTCACATATATTTTCTAATTGTGTAACAGTGCAATGGGTAGTATAATAGTTAGGCACACTGCCTTGCAATCTAAAGGTTTATTATTGGAATTACACTCCTGCTGCACTACTCTTGCAGAAAACACATTTACCCTGATTTGATATTATTAGATATGCACAGCTGTACAAATGTGAAAACCAAATAGACTGGTATACAAACACACCATAATAAGGCAAACTGGACATAGCTGTCAGCTGAATAATTTGTAGGCCTAAGCATTGAATGTTGAAACATGACACTTAATATGTCTATATCTGTTGGCTATATACAGTTAAAATATGGCTGTAAGTATTCATGCTGTTGAAATTTTTAAAACCAAGGTTATGAAAGTAAATTTAAAAAATTGTATATTTCTCATTAACCAGATTAGAAAATCTGAAAAATGGCTAAAATTAATTTATAGAATCACTACCTATGAGGAGGTTTTCACAGCAGAATGGGTGAAAAGAAATGGCCACAACATATTAAGACTTTTGCATGCAGTAGGAAAAGACAATATATTGCCCTTTTTTCTACAAGCTAATATGTTGCAGGGTTGCTAACTTACAATGCTGAACAAGGCCAGAGGAAAAGAAGGCCTTACAGTAAACAGCAACTCACCGATTTCCTCTCGGCTTTGAGTTCCTGCACAAAGCGCATCAGCTCAGAAATAATCTGTGAGGTTAGGTTCTCTGCAATGACTTCATGCTGCCCAGCATAGTCGTTCAGCTCATTCAGGGTTAGCAGGAAGGCCCGACATGATGTGTACCTGTCAGGAGAAGTCACGTTATCCGAAAAATGGCTTTATCAATGTCACCCCATCCCTCCATTGATGAATCATCAACTTTCAGTAACTCTCTTCCTGTCAGAAACTATTGGAAGTGAAGTGTAGAGTAGATGAGGCTTATGATCCGGCAAGAGCTAATAAAAAAATCATTACTAAGGCAAACAAGTGCAATTAGTTATACATACATATAGTACACTAAGATTAATTTAGAGATATGGATTCACCTAAGGGATGTTTTTTTTTACTGTGCATAGAAAATGTCAAGACTGGATTTAAACCCCAACAGTGGAACCATAAGCCATCCAAAGTACCCACTGAGCCACCATGCTGCTTCATAGTCATGCTTACTCAGAAGATACAAATGCAAAGTAATCACCATGAAAACAAGAACAAGAGGACTGAATTATACAGAGCTAGTCAACTCACTGTCCAGGAGGCCCAACACTACAAGGTATTCATTCCATCTAGGCAATAAACACTCAATTTAATTTACAGTCTTTTCTGAACCAATTCAACAGCTTCTCTTGAGCCCATAGTCTTGAAAGGACAGTTAGAAAACATTTTGGACACAGGCCTCCAGGCCATGAGTGGAATAGCCCTGCAGTAATAAATTGTACTTCATGCAAGTATCAAAACTTTTTGGGGAAAAAGACTGAATTTCTAAGGGAATGTGTATTTATAAGTAATGGTAAGTAAGTAGTAAGAAAAATCGATAAAGCAAAACCAGTATTATTAAATAAAAAAAAAAAAATCACATTAATGTGACATCACATGCACTACAAAACAACACAGATTTCTCTGGATTTAAGGACTGCCAAATTGCACTCTTTTATTCACTTTATCCCTTCTTGTTTTTGCTGGAAACCACAATCCTGCTGAATTGCCACTCAGCTTTTCACAAAGAGGATCAGGCCTTATTTCTCTAATTATGTGAATAAATTCAACACCATATGCCAACAGTTTTAATAAATAATACTTTTCTTTGGCTGAAACTCACTTGTACTCTTCATCCTCCTTGGAGTTTTTCTTGGGCTGATATTTTTTTGACAGATTCCTGTCAGGAAAAGAAAGACGAATGCTGATTACTGAGAGTGAAGAAAATAAGCAGCTGTTTTGGAAAAAGAAAAAGAGGCAGAATCAGCACTAAATTAAGATGTTTGGAAAAAATACGGGGGGGTCAGATGTGAATATTTGCCAGTTGGACTGGCTTGCACAGCACGAGGAACACGTATACCAAATCACCGAGTGTTATGCCAACCTGACTAAAGTACATGAGGCTTGAACTGGAGGCCTTTAACCAGCTGCCTGCTACATAGACTGATGGGTAGGAAAGGGGAACCCATAAGAGAGGTTCACCATTTTCACCTCTAGACCAAAGCAAAGAAGAAGCATAAAACTTAAGCTTGATTTCTTTTTTGAGGACTATGTCACTCCTGAATGGTTTATTTCTTATAACACCGCATGTCAATGAAAGCTTGCCTTTAATGGTGAAGGAAGATCCTCATGCATTTCTCACCCTCAGGAGCACTGTGTTTGTAAATCTAGTGAGCAGCAACTGGCAACATGTTCTTATATATTTGTACTGATTAATTTCCTTTAATTATAAATCACCACATTATTGATTAAGCTAAACCAGAAGTAACAATATCCTCACAATGTTTACTATGGTAAGGTCCACAAAGAGACTGTCCACTGCAAACCCATAAAGCCCTGCTGGCCGTTTTAACTGGACCACTCAGTTCATTCAGGGATGGTGTACATGAATATAAACAACAGGAAAAGCACCACAGGAAGCCATGATGTATTTTATTTGAAATAATCCCTCTATTTAAAGGATTCGGGAGAGTCCACTGAACTAAAAGGTGTGAACCCATGTTCTGTGTTTGTGCAAAAATTCAATTATAAAAGGAAAGGAAAAAAAAAAACAAACTTGCAGTGCAGTTACCCTGGAGACATGATGCTGCTGTCATGCCTTAGCATAGTGTAATTGTGCATTTTTTTGCTATTTGAACCAATCAGAGGATCACTTGACTGATTAAATTCATGCCGGCCAATTGGAGCTCACCTGGCAACAGCGGCGGATAAACCAGCCAATGATATGTGTCACTCATACTGGGCTCTCAAACCACAGATTTGACTGATCACCTCAGATTATTTATAATGAGGAAAATCTAAATGTACTGACCATAATGGTACACACACACAAAAAAAATCTATTAAACTGATATAACACAGGGGTTAATATGAAATATGTCTATGGCAACACAGGAAATAGCTTTGCCTATATAAGCAATAGAAATGATTCATATTAATACTAAAGCATCAGACACAAAGAGAGAATCAAGTACAGAACTGACAAAATAACACAAGGTAAACAAAAAGCTTGGAGAATTATAATCTGGGAAGAAAAAGTGTCTGGCACAGTATATATAAAACACATACTTCTCCCCACATTATGCATGTTTACTTACATTGCCCTATTCATTAACAAAGGAGCAAAAAAAATTCTCCAGCTGGTCTTTTTGGTTTCTGGTACATGAAATATCCTTACGGTGTGCTCCACATGGACTGCACCCCTGGAGACTAGTCGGTTGCTAGGCAGATTGTTCTCCTGCTGTTACAGTCTGCTTATGGGAGGATCACAGCTGGGTTTAGCCCGTATTTAACCAATAAGACCCAGAGACGGCTGGAATTAGCTGGGATTAGTGGGTTTGGCTCGGTTAAGTGACTGTATCGAATACCGACGACACCGCGACACAGTCTGTGGTGGTTCGCAAGGCAACGTAGTGCAAAGAGCAGAGATTATGATAAGAATGTCAGGTTACCAAGGCATTGAAATTTTCTGCAGAAAAAAAATACATCAATGAGATTGAAAGTAGAAGCAGTCAAAATATACATGAAATATATTATTTAGAAGCTAGTAAAAAGAAACAGGTGCTTCTCTTTTCTTAGCAGTCTTAGAGTATTGACTGCATGATACAAATAACTGCCCATTAAACCAATTGGGGGAGATGGCAGAAGATGTCCAAGAGTCAAATAAATATTGAGTTTAAAGAGAAATTTTCGGTTTCCGCTTCCACGGAATGAAACAGAGAGGCAATAAAAGTAAACATGTTTATACTTAAATTTGTAGCTAAAATTTGTGTATCCTTTGTCATGGAGAAGGAAACAAACTTTTAAGGCTCTGTAGGGGATCAGGATCACAGGAGAATCGTGGGAGTCAGACTGCAGCCATTATCAAGGCTGACTGATTACAGTCTGCTGCTGAATATTTTTGAGGGAGTGACAGGCAGACTGAAGTGCGAACACCCCCCACACGCCCCAGGGGGGAGGCTGCCAGGGATCAGCATAGTCTGTGTGGTCCCCCCCAAACAGTGGGGAGGGCCCCGAGACTGAGGGTAGAAGGGTAAAATATGGGTCAGAGCTGTCTATAACTCTGGAGCCTTGTTGCCGTGGCAATACATCCTCCCAGCCCCGATCTCACTTCCTGTGGCGTCAGGGCTGTTTCACCTCACAACATTGCCTGTGTGCAATTCTGAAATTGCACCTGACCTAATTCAGCACTCAACTACTGTCTCTGAACACAAGCAGAAAGACAATCAACAAAAAATGAGACAATTTTCCTAATTTTTAATAAGATTATTATTGAAGTTTAAGTCCTCAGCTCTTAAAAATCAGCCCACACTGGCTTTAAAGCTTTCATAAATAGGTCAAAATGTAACCCAGGAAACCAGGCCTCATTCTGCATGTGTTGACAGCTTTGGTATTCCATTGACAAGTATATTTCAGCATTTCTGCTCCTGTGACACCTCACCTGACAAAATCTGTGCACTTCTGGAGCTGGAAGACAAAGGACTGAACAACACAACAGTTACAACCTATTCGGCTTCCAGCTTGGTATACTTTATTAACTAACATCAAATATGTTTTTAGAAAGAGAAGAAAAGTGGGCTATATATAAAAACAATATATGAAGTGGAAACAATTGATCCGCTGTGGCGATCCATAACGGGAGCAGCCGAAAGAAGAAGAAGATGTGTGTGTGTGTGTGTGTGTGTGTGTGTGTGTGTGTGTGTGTGTGTATACATATATATACACACACACATACACATATGAGGTAAAGTACAGCACAGATTACTAAAAGTTCAAAGCTCACATACATAGTGTTAGTATTCTTGCAGTATGTAGCAGTCTGTCTGTACCAAAAGTACAATGTCTGACCACAAGATCATTTTGGTTTCACTTTTGCACTCACACAGTATATGTCATGCAAGGTAAAGACTTTTAGGTACTTACCTGATCTGTTTTGCATAACTGATTTCAATCTCAGACCTCTCCTTCACAAATTTGGTGTACCGCTCCACAAACTCAATGCCCCATTGTGTGTGCTTTTCAAGGTTGTCAAACTGATCCTGTAAAAGAGTGGGCAGAACACAGAGGGTGTGTCAGTATGAAGCAGGAGCCCAAATGTACCCTTGGTGACCGGTGAACACAGGTAATGGAAGCTGACTATGGGAATATCATAGTCACAACCAGAACCACGATGTCCTTGGAAGTACCCAGATCTCTGAGCTCCATACTCATAGGTCAGCACTGGTCACACATGACAGCAAAATGTGCAGCAAAGAATCACACAGCTAACATGCAGTAATGCATGCTGGGAAAGCAGGCTGAGGACAGCTTTATTTAAAATACTACATTTCTAAAAGCACAAGAAGTTTGAAAGTAAACATGGACTGATATGTAAAAATTAATAGCCCACTCCTTATCACCAACCAAATCTTTTTCAAAAATGACAAAATGTCAGTACAGGAAAAAGTATCAGGATGAAGGCAGAGGCAGCATGGAACAGGTTGTGGTCCGGGCTGTTGCTCTGCAGTGTGAAGGTCTCTCACTGTAATATCTTTGACTATGGTATGTACCCTGTACAGATACAGTAGGATTACCGTGCTTTATGAATGAGCAAATCATTGATAAATATTGATTATCTAACACTTTATATCTCTCTGGACAAAGGTATCAGCTAAATAATAATAATAATAATAATAATAATAATAATAATAATAATAATAATAAAAGAAGAAACAGACTTTAGGAATACAAGAGATAGAAACTATGCAAAGACTACCTGAGAGGAAGTACAGTAGAGTACAGTACTGCAGCTGGCACAGTAGCAGAAATTAGCTAGACTCTAAAGTGCACATTTAAGAGAACAGTATAGGGTATTTAAAATGACCGTTTTCTTAGCTTTACAGGGCTCACTTTCAGATATTGACAGTTTCTATCAGCTGGATTTATTCCTTGTACAAGAAAATGAGAGTGGGCTTTCTGAGGTCTCTTAAGGTCAGTCAATTAAGGATCACCCAAACAACATCCCTATTCTGCCCCATCAGCATTTTACCCTGGAGAAAAACATCACTGAGACATGAACCACACAAGACAAGCTTAACTTCAGAGGGATAACTTTAACATTGTTATAACCATATACAAACAAGCACTATTGGTCTTATTCAATCTTCTGTATTGGATTTTGCCATTTTCAATAGTCTAAATACTGAATGCAGTTTCAATAAACATTTCTCATTAGTATAACCATGGTATTCTTTGTTGGCTCACATGAGCAGAAAGGCAAACAAAAATGGCATTCTCTACAAGCCCCACAGTGATACCACATGCTCCTGATACATAAAGTTGGGTGTAAGAGTTTGTCCTTTGCATTTTTTACATCCACGTGAAGCCAAAAACCATAGAATAACACTGAATAATGACAATTCATCATGAAAAACGGCCTCATAAGGATGCTCCAAGCTGGTAGAAACCCACTGCGACGGAGCCTTTGTTTGGTGCTCAGTGCACACTGAACGGCTTTTCACAGCCAAGTGAACAAAACGTGCTTTCAGAAACCTCTACAGAGCGCTATGTCACTGGTCAGTCAACTGACCCATTATTAATTCGTTTTTCGCTGATATTTACTATTCCTTTTAGTGTCTTGCACAGTCAGTTGTAACCGTTTGTGTTCTGTTGCAGGGGAGGCCAAACAATGACCCGTCGTACTGAGGTTCTAAAATCTCCATTTATCTATTTGTACTGTGTGGTTTTCTATAAATATAAGAGAAGTAAGCAATTTAGACTCCCATTATTTTTATTAGAACCAATGTGTGTGCTAGTAGTTAGCGAATGATGCTAATGGTCAGTTGTAGAGTGACAAGCTGTTTGGTTAGTCTAATGTAGGCTCTGCCAACACTGCGGTCACATTATCAGCTCTGAGCCCATAAACCGTCTGCCCTGTGTCAGATTAAGTGTTGCTCCAAAGACTATCGAGTCGCTGTAGAGATTATTCTTCATTTATTTCACTAGCGTCTACCTCAAAATCACCCCATAATGTTAGGCTTTGTATATTAAGGGTATAAGGGCACCACAGCACCAGTGAGGACAGAAACCTAGATTATTTGTAAGGCAGGAGCTCTAAACCACAGTGCCACCTGCTGAGCCAGATTAATACTGGGGTAATGGAAAACACAGACATATTCAAATTACCTGGACAAAATTTTAAAACGGAAACACTGAAGGAATGAATCCTTTTGGTAGATGGGTGTAGAGGGTGAACAACTGTTTTAAAATTGTTTTCTTTGTACTGGGTGTGCCTGTCTCTCTGGCCCCCACTGCAGCACTTGAGTCACACCTTTCTAGCACAGTTTTTTGTTTCTGTCTCCAAAACTTTGGCTCACCCACTTGGCCATCCTCCCAAAAAAAAGGACCCAATCAATAACATTTACCATCCTTCCTGTCACCCTACACAAACAAACAGACAGAGCACAGTCTCACATAAGTGAATGAGTGCTTACAACAATTTTACGTTTGACAAGCAGTCAGGGGTGATGGATCGCGTCTACAAGGCATTACGCACAAAAACTTACAGCAACCGCGTTAACCTGGAAACAAAGCCGCACGATGTGTCACATTCTGCATGAGCCGTAGTCCAAAAGGAAGATTAAAAGTAATACGACAGACAAATCATGTATCCTCTTTGAATCACACCCCTGTCTACAGCACTCCCAAAAGCCTAAGGAAGTTACTCTGAGGTCACATATTCTGTTTACTGGTCCTTTTTGCAGCAGTAGCAAAGCAGACGCTGTGTTAATCTGAGTAGTTTGTGTTTTCCCAATAAGGACTCGAATGCAGTCGCACTAGCAGCAGCGCGCTCTCCAACAACAAACACACCCTACATTCCCAAAAGAAAACCGCTTCCTGTCACTCACACCAAATCTCTGCTTTTAGTTAATTGAGAGATGCTCAGTGTTAGGGTCCACATTACCCTCCCTTCCCATTTCCTCAATCCTGCCTCCCCCCCCTCCACCCCATGCTGGGTTTTACCCTGCTTCCTGTCCGCAGCATGTTATCCTGCTTTTGTCCGGTGCCGCTCTGGGACAGGGTGTGCAAAGTGAGGCGTTGCCGGCTAAGAGGGGGATGTGAGAGCCGAGAGCTACGCCTCCACTGGCCTGACTGGAAGGGAGAGAGTGTGTGTGTATAACAAGGGGGGGGGGGGTGTTCAACACTACGTGCCAGTACATCAGCATCGCGATAGCTGCACCGCATGCCAGGCACGGGAGAGAGATGCGGCTTGCAAGCTGCGCTGGGACAAGGCTGTTCATCAACCACAGTATTCCCCCCACCCTCTGCCCCTCAGCTCTCCTTTCTCGGTCCTTTTGGTAATGCTCTGTCTGCCCTTCTTGCTGGCTCCCTCAGCAGCAGGCGGGCGAGGCCCTGACTATCCTCTTCATACCACAGGGGAGCTAAAGACAGCCGGAGCCATTTAGGGCATGAAGATCTCCTGTCCCAGTGAAGACAGTGCTAATGACTTTATTTATAAAACCTGAACATGCACCAAATGCATCCGCCTATAATGAGTTTTACTCAGAAGTGATTTACAGTTTCAAGTTAATGAGTTATTATGTCAGCCTACAAGTCATTACGTGTCACCAATTTTATTTCAGTTGTTCTGGCTTTAACTGGAAAACTTCCACATCTGTTCCTGCAAACCTGTTAATATCAACAAGAGACAGGATTCATTGTAGCAGATATTTTGTTTATGGGGAAAAGTGAACGCTATGGTGTGAACCGATAGGACCTGTATGCTGTGGGCACACACATGGGATTACTCTGCAATTTGTAGACAGAAAGCATACAAGGCTGAACACATAGGAGTGTAAAGTACCATGTTGCGTCCCTTCACCTTTCGCTCCTTCAGTTCCCTTTACCTGGCTGACAATCTTCACCCCGCTGTTTACACAGTGGGGTTCTGACGCAGCTGTTTAATGGAATGGAAAGCGGTGAATTGTAACAAGATAATACAGCACTTTAGTACAACTCTTCAGTTTTGGGTACCACACCACTAAGCTACTCAAAAAAAAAAAATAATAATTGCTGACCATTGAAACTGTGGACAAAAAACACTAATCCAGATATGTGGTAAAGTGACATAATAAATAACAAATATTAAATAATCCATTCAATCATCCATTATCAATAACTGCTTCTCCAATGCAGGATTGCGATGGCCTGGTTATTTTGGAAGCACAGGGCGTGGGGCAGATTGTATGCATATGAACAGCTACCTACCTCCACCCAGTGAGTAATGTTTTTGCAAACTTACCCCCACCTCACCGCCACCTTTAATTTGTTAAGTTCGATCAGGGGGGCCTCCAAGTCGACTTGTTTATCATCCTTGATTTGTCATCTTTTCTGCATTTGACTAAAATGCCAAAAAAAGCTGACAGTCTAGATTTTACTATGACTAATCACATAGGGGATTTCCAATGCAAAAAACGTGACTTCCGTGACAACAGGCGACTCCAGGGCTATATGAAAACTGCATGGATGAAAGTGGTAGCCCAACACTGCATCTCTCGTTCTGCATCATCTTTTTTTTTTAAGTGGAAATATTTAATCATGAATTAAAAGCTAAGTTATTTATGAAAGTAGAATTTCATGTAAAAAAAACCCTTAAGTGTGATAATAGCTATGAGCTCTGCTATCATCACATTTTTATCTTTCTTCCCCCCATAGAGGTGGTTAACACCCTCAAAGGTAGAGCTGGCACTTCATCTGAACAACACAACACCTGCCATGTTCCACAACTTCATCCTGCTGCAACAAAAACTATGCTGCTGCTGTGCAGACAGTCAGTTTCTGAAAATCAGCTGTTAATGGGTGACCACATTTTGTATGGTTTAATGTCCTGAATTCATCAGACTTTGGTGTTTTTTTATTATCAATTAGATTATTTATTAATCTTCATGACCAACAGAAGTTGTCCTGGTGTTAACTGAGCAGGAAAACTGGGTGGATGAGAGACTGGACCGATGCCAACATAGCTGCTGCAGCCCACTAGCATATTCTTTAACAGCACCAGTGAGACGGAAGCAAGGCTGGGTCTATAAACACCATCTCATACAAGTTAATGAGATCTTACAAATATTGTACATTTGACATCAAAGGTAAAACACTGCAAAACAAGCAAGGATTTTACAGTGAAATTCCAACCATCCATCGATCAATCCATTAACCTTAACCATTTATCTGGATCAGGGTTAAAGTGGTTTGATTAACCTGAAACACATGTCTTTGGTCTGTGGGAGGAAACTGAAGCACCTACAGAAGACCCAGCAGACACGAGATGAACATGCAAACTACACATATTCAAACCCAAGCTCAAACAGCTCAGGTGTTGTGAGGCAGCAGTGCTACTTCCTGTGCAACCAACCAATAAAATTACTGCAAGGAATTAAACTCCATATGAGCACACAGTCATGGGGTTAGAATACAGATTTCATAAAAGGCTCATAGAAGGAACAAGAAAGTAGTTATGGCTTTTGTACCTAGCAGCCTTTTTCCATTCTTCACAGTTGCTCTATTATGTAGTGACCCAATCTGCCTCCAAGGCCATCTCATCTCATGCAATAGCATGTATTACATGAAATACTGAAAAAAGGACCACTAATTTAAAATTGAACCAGTTACAGAAACCACACATGCTTTCTATGATAAAATGTTAAAAACTCACCCTTAGCTGTATTTATTTATTTATTTTTTATTGGAACCATGGCACTAACAACCCCAACAGCACTAGACTTCTCCATTCCATTCCAAAGTACCTGCATGATCCTGCAGAGACCCGCATCAATGGTGTCCCCATCACTCTCTGTCTCAATACAAGCAGAAAAGCAGGAAACACTGATCAGTGCACCTACTTCTTCCCTGGTCTTCCCTCCCGTTTTCTCCTCACTGAGACCTATCTAAGCTGCACAGTCTAGATCTGAGTCAAACCCACCAAATCTTTACCAACTAAAGCACTGCACAAGTTTACCACTGTACCCAAGCTTCTGACACTGTATATTTTTCCACCAGTCATAGAACAATGTATTTCTCCTCTGGGAACAAGCAGATTCTCAGGCAACAGGCAGGCAAGAGGCATCAGCAATGAAAGAATCATAGATATTTGTGTGGTTCTGTGTACCCAGATGCTTGCTGCATAGCATCAACCAAACCCTAGATAAAGAGCAGTGAATGATATACATGACCAAAAAAAGTCAGCAAGCTTAGAACTCATATTTTGATGAAAACTGTAACATTGATGACCATGTTTGGGAAAAGGCAGATAAAGGAAGAAGTGACAATTGATAGTCTAAACCTACAACCCTGCGGTCATCCCAACCAAACATCAGGTCAATATTCTCTTGCTCACAGCACTTCGAACCATGGCACAGAATCTAGTCAAACTGAGCACGCAAAATTGATACCATAAGCACCAAAGCTTGTGGGTGTTTCTGCTCTCTCTTTGTAACTCCTGGTCTCTTTCCACAAATCAGTACATGCCATTTCAGGATAAAAGCACAGTATCATACTGAAAAAGCCATTCTGCGTACCCCTTGTACCTCCTATGCTCATTTCCTTAAGCAGCTCTATACCAACATTAACGCTCCTAAAAATAACTACAGTAATACCTTTGTTAGCACTCAGGATTCGGTCCCAGTATGTGGACTGCTAACTGAAACACAAAATGGGGTCACTTTTACATTATATAAGACAGAAGAAAATACTAATACAGTAGAGCAATGACAAACTTCTGAAAATCTCATTAGAATCACATAAAGAGTTATCTTTGCATGCAGTGAAAAGAGGGCAAATTGTCCTCTCCCTTCTCAGCTAGTCGGCATCTTCAGTGTGTGTTTTATTACAGTAACTGCAACAAGTGTGTGTTCATGGTGACTGCCTCCTACCAACTTGTCCCAGTCACCATGAGCATTGTCCCAACCCAGCAACACACACACACACACACACACACACACACACACACACACACAATTGTTAGAACGTTACAATTGTTAGAAAACACACGTTACAATTGTTAGAAAACTTTGAGATCAAATGAAAATATAAAATGGGTGAAAGAAAGGTGCCAGAATATGATCCTGGTCATATGCAAGAGGAAAATGTGTGTGAGAACACATGCCTGCAAGATGTGCTACAGTGGTGGAGAGCATGTGGTGCCAGAAATGGACATCTTGCACCATGTAGAGTGGATGTTCTGGAACTAAGGAGCTGAGATGTGAGGAGAATGAGAATCATGGCAGAACTAGTAACAAAGACAGGAGCTTCGCAATACCAAGCGTGCTACATGTGCGTGTGCTATAACATTTGGGCAGGAGCGCTATAACAAAACTGTGCGAAATGGAACAGCTATACCTGGTTACTGCAGATGTTTACAGCTTTGATAGCCAACACACCAATATTCTATTCACAGCAAAATCCTGAGCTTCTTCTCAATGAAGTGAACATGCCCAAAACATCAAAGTAAAACACAGCATTTGATAGAGAAATAAATGCAGCTGCCATGCTTTGTCTTGAGCAGGAGACATTTAGTAGAAGTTCAGGGTCTCTTCCATGTCTACTTCCACTTAATGCCTTCTTACTACAATGTGCTTCCATTTTGTATTACAGCACACAGTTTATATTGTTATTTAACTACTTGTAGTGTAATTCTCACTACATAAGCTCCCTTATAATTTGTGAATTTTCAGAAATTCATATCTAACAATGTTATCTGTGACAAAATATGTTTCCCATGGATCACATGCCCATGTACAACACTGGTTGGGAAGTGTGAAAAGGAAAACAGCTTCAGACAAATGGCTCCTTTTAGTTATCTAGCAGCATCCATAGCAGGCTCGCAGAAATATGTTCCCTTCCCTAGAATGGAGTGTGACTTCAGAGTGAACTTCTGGGGCTGTGGTTACCTTGAGAGGATATTAGGAGGCAGAGCTCCAGAGGACAGCTTCTTTATCAGTATGTTTTCAAGAAGAAGCTCATTGACATAAAACCCTTAATGTTAAACTTCTATACTTCTACTAAAAATATACAGCATGGCCAGATGCTCATCCTTCTACCATGGACATGTTAGAGGCAAAAAGACCAGAAAGATAATTTCTTGGAATTTGCCTAGTCACTATTTTTCAAGGTTTTTAAGTTTGGAGACTTTAAGTCCTTGCCCATAAAGCAGCCAGTCCTGTTATTTTCAGTTTGACATGAATATTAACAAAACTGGACAGCTGTTTAGGACTCTATACCAGTGCTTAAGCATGCTGTATGCTTGTCTTAAGAAAAACCTTTGTGCCAACAGACCAACTTTGCAAGTTTTAAGAGTATTTTCTTATACTTATTCTGTATAACTACATGTACACATGTAATTATTTATCACACAAACATATGGCATTAACAACATGCAATGGGTAGTGAACTCTGACCTCACTGTGAGTCCCTTCAGACAAAGGTGTCAGAAAAAAAACATAATTATTTATTTAATCATTTTTATCTACATTATTTGCATAACACACAAAAGCTTCCTATTTATTAAGCTGGTATACAAATAACTTTGAACTTGTCAATAAGGATAAATAATAAAATTTGTAGTGCATGTTGTCACAAGTATTAAACCATCGATTTTTATCAAAAATTTCTCTTCAAACACAAATTATTGCAGAACAATGTGAACTGAGATCACTGCAGATCAAATGTGTTAAAAGCAAAACTATGTAGCATCTTCATGACATGTAGGTTAGTTTGTTTGCATGCACTTTGCAATGCAAACATTGCCACAAGCGATACAAGCCAGACAGTCAGACGAGTTTTTGCTGGGGGTGGAGTTTCTGGGGTTATAAATAGAAACCTCCAGCACCCTAAAGCAATGGCAGTGGGTCTGCTCCGTTTACGGAACCCCCTCAGAGGTCTGGCCTTGGGGTCCTGAGTGGGGGGTGAGCTGGGGGGAAATTGTAGACATGCAGTGCTATTCTGGGACTCATCGGTCTCGCTTCTTGACCCTCGCGTCCCTCTTCTCACCCTCGCCAGTAAACTCAGTTACGTTATTAATGCATGGATTTACCATCACCCAGACTAAAAAAAAAATTCCAGGCCTGATTTAAAACCACCTGCTGTTTCAACCATCTGCCGTTGGATCATCGAATGCAAACGTGTGGTTCTGGCTGAACATCTCATAGTCATGCAGAAGACAGGTTAGCCAACTCTCATGAGGCAGCAGGAAGAAGCAGAAAAACAGTAAATAAATCATAACAAAGGGCTCCAGAAATGGGTCTCTAGAACAGGCTTTGTACACATGACAGCCAGCAGGAGACACCTCTTTCCACTTTTGATTCAGACTATTACCACAACTCCAGCAATATTCGATTTTCAGTTCAGACACCGTAGCTTCTGCAGTAGCACTAACTGCAGCACAGGATAAAGCACAACATCAACCTGCCTCTGTTCAATATCGAAGCAGAATCTGCAGAATGGAGAACTTTGAGGTGGGTAAGGGGTTGCAACAGGAAAGACAGTCACATGACATTTCTCCAGGCACGCAGCACCTTGCCAACCACAGCAGTGCCTGCTCTCCCAGTACCTCACAGGCTTAAATTGCCTTGTTGGCAGTTATCCTGGGAAACCATTTCGCAGGCAATGACCACACAGGGGAAACACAGGAGTTGAGGATGGACAATGTAGGGTAATTCCTATAATGTCCAGCACATCCTTGGAGCCAGAAAATGAACACCTCAATAGCAGCAAGAGCATAGCACTTTTTCACAGCATTTTCTAAAGTAACCCATGTCAAAAAGAAAAAAAATATATTTTTACATGTATTGTATATACATATATACATGTTTATACACTGAGATTAAGCCTATGTACAGCAGAGCTTACTTCATATCTCAAACACCAGCCCTCAGAATACACACTAAATGGTTCTGAAAGACCATTTTCTTTTATACCACATTACATTCAAGGTTAGAGAAACCTTTGCTTTTACCTTTTAGGGAATTTCTGCTTTACCTTGGTTACAAGTAAAAAAAAAAAACACCTTTCTGAGGTCACAACATTGACCACTTTGAGAGAGCAACACCTTGAATCTTAAAAAGAACATCTGGTTATGATCTGAGAAAATAAATTATTTCAAGGGCAGAAATATTGACACAATGACCTCTGCTCTCTTTTTTCCAGGAGTCTGCAGTCCCCAGTCTCCCTGCTGCCATTCTTTTTCTTTCTGCAGGATAACTAATCTGCAATAACACACAATGACAATTTCATCCCTTTACCTTTCTACTCAATTCTGTGGAGTGCTTCCAAAAAAAGACCTGCACTCTCTAACAAGACACTGTGGGATGGGGGGAAAAATAGCCAGCTTCTTCTGTTACATCTCTGTTTCATATCTGTGAAAGCTGAGAAACGAAAGGTGCACTTGTACATTTCCAAGGAAACGTAGGTGACGTACAATCTGGCCGCTGTGCAGGCCAATGATCCACCGAACAGAGAATCAAGCAGATGGAAATGAAAAGCAGAAGCCAGACCCACCATCTACGTTTCAGCCTGGAAGTTTCTGCACACTTTCAGGACCTGGTTGGGTATGCACAGAGCTGGGCTTTCCTTAGACTTTTCACTTGAGCCCATGACCACTGAAGTACACCGAGGGGGCGGCGAGTGATGACAGGCCCCTCTCCTACACGTCCCTCAGATAATGGTAACTCCAGACCCTTTAAACTCATATATTCCACCTTCCTGTCCGCCTGTGATTAAACATAGCCAAAACATAGGCAGCATGTATGGAATCAGAAGCACAGTTTCTCTAAGTTCATTTCAACAACTCCTGTTTTTATTTATCTGACTGATCATTTGGAATATGTCAGCTTATACCTAGATGGCAAATACAGCAGTTTCTTCACTCCAACAAAGTCACCGTGGACTGCAATAACTTCATCTGTCCTTCTTTGTACAGCTGATATATAAATGTTTGATGATAAATGGCTCATTTATTATGTGTGAGAATATAACCAGGCCTCATACAAGAAAAAATTGTGACAACAGCTTAAAATGCATTTTTTTCATACAATGAGCTTATTATTCAGTAAAAGACCATTTTTGGCCACTATGTAGTCATTTCACTTCAACAACAGAAACACAACAATCAGTTAAGGTAAATGTAAATCACAACTGGAACTGGGGATTCAGACAAGTTATGATCAATTAATTTTACTGGCATATTTCTCCATAGTGAGTAACAATATTCAGCTACTAACAATTACCAATCCCATTCATACAGCTGAGTAATTTTTACTCAAGCAATTGTGGACAAGTACATTGCTCACAGTACAACAGGAAAAAGGATTCAAAATTTGGGACCTTTGACTGGAAGGAGATAGTGCCAACCGTCATAAACATGCAACAATCCACTTATCCACAATCCACTTTTAATCATATAAAAAAAAACTTTAGCAATACGAACACTTAACATAAATAAAAATATGAATAAAAATAAAAATAAAATATTCATTAGTAATGCTGGACAGCACCTCTAGTGAAATAGTGTCTGAGTGCTTTATGGAGCAAAATACAGGCAACGTGAATTTTGTTTTTATCGTAACATCCATGAACCAAATTATCAAAATGCATTTCTGTAGGCGTGCCCTGTCTCCCACTCTACGTTTCCAGGACTGACTCTGGACCTCTGAGTTCTTGTATCAGCCAGGCTATTATTGATATTTTAAAAAAACTACACAAAATAATTGTCGTTAGAAATATTGTAAGAAACTGGTGTTCTCGTGCATATAATAGCTTTCATTTTGGTATTTCGGTAAATTTTAGCTGGTATAGTATCCAGGAACCATTTATTTTTTCCAGAAAAAGTTATCCCAATTTGCCTCTCTCAAAATGGAAATTTGCTTAATGGGACAATTTCAAGCAATGAATCAAAAATGTTATGTGAAAAAATGAGTATAAACATGTTCTTACAGTCTAGTAAATAAATATACTCAAAGCAGTCATAGGAGAAAACTCCTTGCTTATTACAGAAAATCTAATGATGAGCTCTAATACAACCAGGCCCTGAAGACGCGTCCCTAGTTTTACGGATGTGATAACTGTGACAACATCTTCATAAACTTTATAAAGATCAAATTAAATAAAACCATTCTAAGGACATTCCTCTTGTACCTTCCAAATCACAAATATCAAACAAGGTGTTCCACAGTCAACAATAAAGAGAATCATTGCAGTCTAACAAAGGCAACTCCTATTCCTTTCACCGTGGAAGGTTAAAAAATGCAAGTATGACAGTGTTATGGTAACATTTGTTTTTATTTTATCCCTTTTAGAATTTGAGCGAGGTGATCTAGCCGCACAGATATTTGTGTAATGCTTCTGGAAAACAGAACCACATGGGAAATGAATAACCTGGCCAACAGATCACTTCAGGCTGCGGACGTCTGCTGACGTTGAGTGGAGACCCACATCATCTCCCAGGCAGCTCGTGCTTCTTTCGGGCAACAGACAGCCATTACTTGCATCTGGATATGATCAAGCCGCTGCTCTGTTTCTGATGGGGAAAACATTACGCAGGTACTGTTGATTTCATCCAACATCCTAGACTAAGAGCTCAAACTAAGCCAAGGTTTCACAACATACATTATTTTTTTTTAAATAGAGGAAGTTCATACCTTCAAAACATCAGCATATGTATATAAATAAGAAAATTACAAAACCACTAAAAAAAGATCACATAATTAGGTCTTCTATGGAAAAAGATGGCTGCCAGCCAGACCCAAACACGATCTCTAGCATCAATACCTTGTCTCTGTAGACATAAACAAACTGTTTTAACAAGGATGAGGACACTGGAACATCATAGCCCATCCAGAGGGGATGTTGCCCTGCTCCAGACACACTGTAACCTGCACATTATCAATACTGCAGCATCACTGCTGCAATGCACATATAAGGAAGTCCTCTATGTACAACTGATTAACCATCCATCCAAAACACATATTATTTAGACTACAAGTTTGTTTTCTTGATGGATCTCTTTCATCTACTTAATCATTCGGTGAAACTAAATATTTATCAAATTCATAAGCATGCAACTGCAGCAGATCCACAGCAGGTCTCCAGAAATGAGAACCTTAGGGGAGAATGTGCACAGCTAGACATTGCTTTTCCTCTCCTGTTAAATCATGCAGAAGAATATTCAATTCATTCTGGGGTACTCAAAATCTGCAACTTGTATGATGCTGAAGGGATTTTGGAAAGATTTTCTGAACACACTGCTGTGATCTCGATGAGGCAAGGTGACTTCAGTAAGTTTAGCTGTAGTCTTTGTACTGTAGCTCAAATGAAGGTAGACTCAAATTAACTACAGAATGGACTGCTGCTACAGGTAACACAAGAGATGGACACACCTGTGAATGTGGCAAAAATATTAACCCAGCAGCATATACAACTGGGTGTTTTTACTGGAACGGGTATGGATATAAATTGATCAAGGGTATAAAGACATAACTAAGAACTAGGCTTCAAGCAGCAGCATTTACCAATACCCTTGCCAACATCCAACCTTAAACCATGATGTCACAGGTTTACATTTGTACAATACTCCTCCAAGTCATGTTCTTTCTACACACTACTTGTATTGGACTGTGTAATAAACTAAAGGACTTGCATGTCTGTGGATGCTGAGAACCAACACAAAGTTAATGGCAAGCCATATCTACAATGTTTCTGCCCAGATAACAGGAAGATATTCTGCTGGCTTCTTCAAAAGTGCCAATAAATGCAGCCATTATTTAACCACTAGGCTGTTTATTATGAAAGTCTGCAGTAATGAAATAAGGAAAAAAAATATAGTAATGGTAGACCGCGGAGGGGGAAAAAGCTCATTGTGGGTGAGCCACAAAGATAGTACGGGTAGTATAAAATTAATCTGAATTAATAAATTAATTGGGCTGTGAGAGGAAACCAGGGCACCCAGAGGAACCCCACATGAATATGAGGAGAAAATGTGAACTCTACACACACTAAACCAGTGTGGAACCTATACCTGAACAGCTAGCTAAGGGGCTGTGAGGCAGCAGTGCTATGGGATGTGGTACTGTGGCACCTCTATAACAAAATCATATATTATAAAATACAGAGGACACACAAGTGTTCCACTACATTTATAACATAAATTATTTTCCATACAATGAAGAAAAAAAGGAGAAATTTTGTAATTGTCTGAAACTTAGAAATCATTTCTCATAGACATGACCACCTTCAAGAAGCATACATCTTTCATGAAATGCTAACGATTATTGCTTTTGACAGTTTTTCTACTGAAGTTAAATTTTTTACACTGATTACTGGGCATTTTAGTTTTCTTAATGTATTCACTATTCATAAAGTGTATGTAATACATAAAATGCTGGACTTTTTAAAAAGCAAAAACTGTAAATATACTGATGTGATCATTTGCACATATTCATATATTTAATCAATAATAATGCAACTTGTTCAATTAACAGTAAAATTAATGATATATATTATTATGGTATCAAGATTTTCAAAGTGAAATGTTTGTTAACTGGCATGAGTGGAACGTAAGTTTTTTTGTAGCCTAATACTCATTTTATCAATTAAAATTTACCATAAAAGTACAGATCTCAAAAATCTCATACCTCATTGAAGAGGACCAGAAATGTGTTTATCAGTGTCCAAATACAACTGTTCCTGATAAGAGGTCCCTTTGTATTGGTTTATCTTGTGAAAGCGAAGCAAACTGCACATCATCTCTAAGTAAATCACCACGGCAAAGTTTGATCAGGCCAAACATATTTGAGCGATTCAGCCTTGTATTGCACAACAGCCATGGTACAAACACTGTATGCAATACGTAGATGACAGAAAACAGAGTAATCAGGGATCTCTTCATTTATTTTAAAAACTGCCTGCTGCTGCCATCTTGACATGCATGTACCCCCTCTCAAGATTAAATATATCTTTAACCACTAACAGGCTGAACTGTGTGAAGCTTCGCCAAATGACAAGTGAGTACCATACATTGACATCACACTGCAATCATGGGACTTTGCCCAGTCCCAGGCACAACAGAAAGCACACAAAGCATGAATGGAGAAAAGGTGTAAACAAAAAGAAATGACATACTGAATGAAACAGGCTGAAGTCTACCAGCTTTTAAGGAATGCTACAGAAATCAAACCAAAAAGATATACAAATGACCTGCAAAAACCTAAGATCCTTGCAAGGAAACTGTGGAAGCATTTCCTACGGTACTTCATCTTCATCTTCATCTGTGTGTGTGTGTGTGTGTGTGTGTGTGTGTGTGTATAATATAAATAGAGTATAAATACATAATTTATGAATGGGTAAAACCTATAATGTATCATAGAAGACAGTAAAAACATATCAGTGGATGAGACCCATACTTAAAAAATTATTTCCGTTTAAGACACTCACTTTACCAGTGAAAATATACTCAGTAAAATAGCAACAGAGGGTGGAGTCTGAGTTGGAAACTATGCGAGACACGTAACTGCACTGCTAAGACACGCTATGGGGTTCTCCCTGCCCTGTGGCAGATGATGCTATACCAAAGGTAACATGGCAGGAAGAAATAAAAATGACTAATCCAGGGAACAAACCTTCAAGGACAACTAATATGCAACTCATAAGTTTGAAACGGCAGAAATGAGCAGCTTCAGGGTACGAATGACAAATAGTTGCTGGCTCAACCTCACACTTATCCGCTATTATCAAAAATTTCAGGAACCATCTAACTTTCGAGAAAAAAGCAAATGAAATGGTTAATCTTCTGTATAATGTCCCATGCAATTAATATTTCATCTACAAAACTGGCCTGTAGGTCAGAACATGGGTTCAAATCCAGTTCAGCCCATTGAGCGTTTTGCATGTGTGTCGGTTTCTCCTGGATGCTGTAGCTTCCTCTCACTCTCCAAAGCTGTTTCAGGTAAACTGGCAACTGTATATTGTTCTTACTTAGTGAGTGTGTGTGAATACCCAGCAATGGACTGACATTTCTTCTACAGCATACCCTGTCTAAGCCACTAGCGCAGGCCGTAGATCACCGAGATGTTCGGCTAAAGTGCTTACTGATAACGGTTGGATGGAGGGATTGGACGTAACTACATAATCATCTACTAATTTACTAACAGGCAAATGTTCTGCAAGTAAATTGTATTTTAACATTCTTCTGAAAAAATGATTAACACATTTTAAACAATTATCCCAACCCAGACATTAAAACAAGGCCTAATATTTTCAGAACCTAATTTCACACAAATACATGAGCATGAGTTACATGAGTCACCATCTTACTGAGTAGTGCTAAAATGTTGGAGTAATTCACCATAACTGCATGCCCTGCTTGGCGGATTACACTGGATCATATGCAGCGACAAAGCCTTCCTTGTTCTGTGGGTGATGCTATCTTTAAACACAAAACGCGTACCTCTGAAACAAACCATGTGTGAAGGATGGCGTCCTGTGTGTCTGTGGAGGAAAAGTCATGTGGCGACTTACCCAGCCTCCACAGTGTGAGAGTGGAGCGGTGTCATTTAACTCGCACATCTCACCAAATTTCCAC
The DNA here is from genome assembly GCA_018136845.1 of Heterotis niloticus. NCBI lineage: Eukaryota > Metazoa > Chordata > Actinopteri > Osteoglossiformes > Osteoglossidae > Heterotis > Heterotis niloticus. The sequence goes on along the minus strand of CM030888.1, from coordinate 31,230,397 downwards.
CAGTTGTGTGTCAGTGATTACACACTGCAGAGACTTAGTGTAAACTTTTACAAAGAGTCTTCACTTCTGCTCCTTCAACAAAAAAAAATCAGCTGTATGTGCTGGGGGTCACACCACAGCAAACAAGCACATCTGGCCTTTCAGATGCAGCAGAACATGCACATCTACAGTATGTACCAATACCACATCATCTCACTGGCATTCTAAACAGGTGATGTTCTTCCCAACACTTCTTGAAATAATGCAGTGCAATTTTTTTTTAGCTCACCACCTGCCCTTGGATGTAATGAAAGATCTGCTGACACCTTTACCTTCCAGGATGAGAGCTATGCATCCTAATCTAGGATTAAAGTCACTGTGCATTTGTAAGGAAGCCGTGGTGAATATGGCTTTAAAACAGACTTGACAGCGTGGAAGAACACATTAAGACCCACAGTATGAATGTCAATGCTGCAACCCAAGAGCATCATGGAGCAACCTCCACCACCGCTGCAGGAGGAAAACATGTCTGATTCAGAGATTACAAATGTTGGTTACATGGTTTATCTTGTGAAAGCGAAGCAAACTGCACATCATCTCTAAGTAAATCACCACAGCAAAGTTTGATCAGGCCAAACATATTTGAGCGATGCAGCCTTACAAGACACCATTTTTCCTATGTATTAAAATTCTACAGGATCACACTGCTAGATCCTCTTCTGACGTGTTTTATTTTTATCAACTTTCTTCACAGCAACCTTTTCAGTAATTCACTTTAGCTCCAGAGTTCACGTTCACAAAATAAGAGTAATGAAACTTTTCGACTGCAGAATCGACTGCAAAGAGTGAGAAGGAAACATTTCAAAAGATTGCAAAAATAAATCGCAAAACACTGGAGCCCCCTAATCCCGGATTACAGTAAGAGGGGTGCAATCTGGCAGGTCCCTCAGAGACACTGTGCGTGAACCACTGGCCTGCTCCTCTCACTGCCGCCTTTTTATTTTCCATGTTATTAACCGCCGAGAAATATTATCTGTGAATGAAAAAGGCCATTTGTTGTTTAGATGGGGGCTCAGTATCGACGGCAGAACTACCGCACTGCCAAACTAGCACCTTTCCATATCTGTTAAGCGTCGAAGGGGCTGGGGATTCTCAGCAAAACAATTCTACAAAGCGGGGCATTCCAGATACAGGGCATTGCATCATCAAGCACAGCAAAAAGGCACAACTGACACTGATGATTTAAAGTAAAATATTTAAGCAGACAAATACTCTGGGGGAGGGGGGGGGGTGTTGTGATAGCGATGCTAGACCATAGACACCATGTGACCGGACTGAATGGAGGTCCTCCAGGCATCACTGCTCACTCCTCCTCAGTCATCAGTCCTCCACCATCACGCCAAAGTCCCCGCTGCTGTTCACCTGTGCCAAGGGGTCAGGCCACGCACACTTTGCGGGTCAAACCAAAGCGAGACATCCGCGGAAGGCAAGTGACAGTTGCGCGCTGCTGTCAGCGTCACACACCTCAGCCTGGGCGCACTGCTGTTACCGTCTTGCAGGAATGACTCGCAAACGCGGCGTACCTACGCTGCCCTTTACAGCCGTAACTGTGGCAGAAAAACGACGGTGTACGATGGCGCTGCTGTGCGTGCGTGTCTGCGTGTTGGATATGAACCCGTAGGCAAGGTGCCTACCAGCAAATGCGCTCGTGCACGCAGACTGGTTAACGGTTCGGACACTGTGACAGCGCGCGCACGCGCTCGCGCATACACAAACATATATATATATACACATACATACATACATACATACACACACTCGCACTCACCCACAGCTCTGTCCCCCAGCTCATGGTGTCCACGCAGGTCGCAACCTGTGATCCACGGCTTCGCGTGAGTCTTCAGAAACGTGGAGACGCGTTTAATTCTTTCTTGTTTGTTTCAGAACCGAGGCTGTGTCGGCGCAGCGTTTCTATTGGGCGCCTTCCAGCCGCTCTCTCATCTCCTCTGGCCGCTACTCCTCCGAAGATGGCCAGGAACCGCAGCGGAGCCTCCACAACGAGAGCGCGAACGCGGCCACCCGTCCGAGCTTCAGCTTCAGTCATGTAGAGACGACGGGCTCGCGCGTGCGCGCGCTGCTCGAGCGAGCGAGCGAGCGAGAGAGGGGGAGGGGATGGGACTGGGACGGGGGGGCGCGTTGACAGCAGAGTGGAGAAGATCTGCAGCTCTGGCGTCCATGTGCTCCTCACGGCGCTGTAACTCTCGCTTTAAATGTCGGACCAACCCGTCAAACAGTGAAAAACACAAACAGATGCTTATATATGTTTTATTTTCCAACTGCGCTTCAGTGAGGAGCCTGCAGATGAGTGAAAACAAAGCATTTTTGTCATCCACGAGTAATAGTCAGTATTGTGCAATAATCCATTGACGTTAATCCACACATTGCGCGATGTGCGCTATGCCGTCAGGCTACGGCTTGTTCCCGATTGCCGGAGAACGGTTTTAGCATTCAGAGCAGGTCACTCTGCGGCGCGGCGCGCCACACTGAAGGACAATGCTGACATCTTCTGGGTGGACATTGGTCCGAAATTTACGGCGCAACCGCTGGAGGCCAATATTGAGCTCCATGTCCTACCCCACACAGAAATGAGCGCGCTATACAGTACAGTAACACCCCGCTTAACGTTGCCCCCGTCTAGCGCCGGTTCTTCCTAGCGCTTACGCTCTATCTTTAGGGCGCGCATGCGCATATTGCAGTCGTATTTGCAAGTCTCTTGTTAATACTATAATAATCCTCATTCTCGCATCTCTTCAGTGCTCATGCTATGCACTGTAGCCCTTCCCAAGACCCTTAATTTAGTCACAGGATTTCACTTTGACTCTAACATCCAAAAAAAAGTTTGTCTCCATCTGTCTTGTTAGACCACAACCAAAAATCTCTTTTTGGTGAATTTATAAAATATAGACATACTTTGAAAGGAAATGTATTTCAATGCTACAGTCTACATGTAATGTTTCTTCTTTTAATATGTGGATGTGTTTAATTTTATGGTGTATGAAATGTTATCATCTGCATGAAAATTCAAAGGAATTCTGGACTGTCTGGACACCCTTCTGGGATGTATTACATGGTCACATCTGTGAAAGATCCTTGGCTCCTGCTCTATGTGCTGTAACTGGGGGTGTCAAAGAGTCACCAAGAGAGTCAAGGATTTTATTTGTCAAGCACATGGTTGTGTACCATGTGTTTAAATGTGCACCGATCCTAGACAGGATGACTATGCAGACAATCTATAATGGAGAAAATAAACAAACACATATCCAAAACACTAAGAAGAATAGGGAACAGAAACAAGCAGTAAATAGATAAATAAGTAAAATAAATAAGTAAATAAATAAATAAATAAATAAATAAATAAATAGGCAAATAGTGCGGAACAGTTAAGGTGCCCTGGAAGGGCAGTGACAGTGGGTGGGGGGGGTGGGAGCGGAGTGGTCAGAGATTACGTGAGGGTAGTCATGTCATGTCCGGGTTCAGAAGTCTTATGGCCTGCGGTGCAGCTCCTCCTTAACCTCTTCCGTTCTGGCCCACAGCTCTTCTGTAGCGTTTGCCTGATTTCATCAAGATGAATAGATGGTTGCTGGGATGAGACAGGTCACCGACGATCCTACTCGCTCTGGTCCTGCATCTCCTGGTATATGGAAATGTCATGTAAGGGGCGGTAGATCAGATCTGGTGCAGCGTTTGGCTGCTCGGATCCTCTCTCTGGAGTATGATGTCCCGAGCACAGCTATTTCCCAAACCAGGAGATGATGTTCTGGAGTCAGAACAGTTTGGCACCCAGTCACCAAGTAAGGTCTTAAGGATAGCTGGAGAGACCTGTAGCTTCTCCAGCTGCGAGGAGGTGGTGAAACGCTGCTTTGCTCCTGGCTTGAGCTCGGATATTAACAGTCCATGTCAGTCCTCAGTGACATGGCCCAGGTGTTGTAACTGCTCACCCTCTCCTGCAGTCGTTGATTTTTAAGGGGTGTGGGACCATGCTGGCGCCTACCAAGTCCACCACCATCTCTTTGTTTGCCGACCCCATTCAGTTGGGCAGTTCTCCTAACCATGATGCAAGTTTTTCCCACCTCCTCCTAAGTATGCTGTCTCTCATCGTTGTTGGAGATGAGGCCCAGCACCACCGTGTGATCAGCAAATTTGATGATGGAGTTGGGCGTGTGTGGCCACAATTACGTGAGTGTAGAGGCATAGAGCAGAGGCTAAAGTACACAACCTTGCAGACTCCTGTATTGAGTGTGATGATGCCTGAGGTGCAACTACCCCTCTCACCACCTGTGGTCTGCCTGTGAGGAAACTGAGAACCCGGCACACAGGTGGCGGTTCAATCCCAAGTCATTCAGTTTAGTGAACAGTCTGAGGGACAACATGGCCAATGGTGTTGAAAGCTGAACTGTCGATGAACAGCAGTAGCATAGTTCCCCTGTTTCCTATACATGACTGAGGTGGTGTGCAGGGGCGTGGGATATCAACGTCACGTGGATCTGTTGGGGCGGTAGGCAAACTGAAGTGGGTCTACAAAGTTGAGATGGATGCTGTGATGATGGCTTTGATGAGTCTCTCAAAGACCTTCATGACTACGAGGTCAGTGCAGCGGGCGGTAGTCATTTGGAGCATGAGGCTTGTTTCTTTAATTACGGGACAATGGTGGATGTTTAAAGCACTGGGGACTGTGGACTGAGCTGAGAGACTTCGTTGAAGATGACCTGTGAGAACTCCGGTCAGCTGGTCGGCGCAACAATATAACAAGCGCCGGAGATGCCCGTCCGGCAGCGCTTTCCTGATGTTGGCCAGCCGCTTCCAGCTCCCTCCGCACATCCGGACAAGCGGCGGTGGTTAAGTCACCACATTCATACCGCCAGGCTGCGGTCTCGCTGCTGTCGCCCGGGTGACTTTAGTATAATCGGCGGATCAAGCGGGCGCAGTCTGGGTGAGTTAAGTTGGCAGACGGTAACCTCATAGCCGCTAGATTTCCTTCGAAATCTGTGATGAATGCATGATCCTTACTGGTGCGCGTCCTGGAGAAGCGGCTTCGACCCGCTCACGCCGGTAACCGCGTCCTTCACTACCGCCGTCGCGTGCTGCCCGCTCTGTAAGCGCTCATATGCGCCAGTGCGAGACCTGCGTTGTCGCGCGGCAGTGCAGCATTCACAGCTCGGACCATTACCATCGACCCACGGTTTTGGTTGGCAAAAGCTCTTAATGCCGTGGGGACAATGTTGTCTTCCAGCATGCTCACAAAGCTGACCACTACCTCCGCGAACTCGTTGGCGTCATCCGAACTTGTCCTGAACATGTCCCAGTCGACGTCATGGTAGCGATCCGCGCTGGCTTCGGTGGGCAGACCAGCGCTACCTCGTGGCGGAGCCTCAAGACGGACTTCTGTTTGTAAGCGGCAGGAAAACAGCGTTGTGGTCCGACTTCCCCGTACGGCTGTGGAACAACTTGTAGCCCCCTGCTCGTACGTGTAGCAGTGGTCTGGCGTGTTGTCCCCCTAGTCATGCCGCGTCACGTGTTGGTATAAGTCGGCATAGGCTTGTCTGAGGTTCGCTTTATTAAGTCCCCACTATAGTTTGCGCTCGTCGGATGGTTGTGTTGGGTGAACTGGTGCTCGTGTAGTTCAGACGGGGCTGTGCCAACGTCCGCATAGCGGGATGTAAACCGCCCGTGTGATAACGGCCTGAACTCGAGGCAGGTACAGAAGGGCTTGATGGTCAGATGCCGGTGGTGTTAGGACGAGAAAGAACAAAGCATCTATCACCTCGCACCACTTAGTGTTCACCATAGAGCTCCCCCACCTTTGGATTTGTTGGCCTCCGCCGTTCTGTCCATCACGAAAACACAGAATAGATCCGACAGGTCACTACCAGTCGGCACTGGGGGGTCGCCATGTCTCGGTGAAACACAGGATGTTACAGTCCTCCGTCTCTTTGGAAAAGCCACCCTTGCTCTCAAATCGTCAGCTTGTTTCCAATGACTGAACGTTGCGCGAAGCAGTGCACTGGGCAGTGGAGAGACGTGAGCTCGTTTCCGCAGTTTGTTCCGGAGACCAGCGCGGGTCCCCGATGTTTCTTTGTCGCGTCTCAGCAGAGTCTTCGTGGTCGCTTCCTTTCTCGCTATCGGCGTCCAGGTATCTCCAGCCGGCCCACGACAAATCGGGTTTGAAGAGTTCAAACCACATAAGGAATCTGATTCCCAATTTCCAGAAATTATCGCGCTGTCGCCTGATACCAGTCGTTGATGTGTGAGGAATGTGGGTATTACAGAAATTAAAGGCACAGTCTTCCTGGAGGCGATCAGAGTGGCGTCTGTGAAAGATCCTTGGCTCCTGCTCTATGTGCTGTAACTGGGGGTGTTTAAAATATCTTGACATATCATGCATGGCTGTAGGTTGCTGTGTCCCAGTGCTGCTATTAAAATTAATTTTAAATGATTTTGCTGAGCTTTGAATCTGGTTCAGTCTGTTGGTTTCTTCCAGGTGATCTACTACAGTCCAAAGACAGGTGTTTCAGGTTAATTGGTTACTATAAATAGCATAACTGTGGATCTGTAAGCTATTCTAGTAGACCGGAACGAGTAAAACAGATTATAATACAAAACAGATCCATGCTTGTATGTGAGTGGGAAAGTGCATCAGTATCTGTCTGTAGAGCATTATGCATAAATAAAATTTATTATCTTAAAACTTGTTGAATACAATACATTTGTGTGTACACTGCGAGAACATCCGTCAGCATCACGTTTTCATACACTCTGTGTATGATGTTATTACGTACTGTGTGTGATGTCACTAGTCCCTTCCAAGCCTTGACAGACACCAAATTTTAATTTTCACAATAGTTATAGCCTTTTTGGAGTTTAATGAACTTTACCATGGAAAAACTTCACTTAGGGTGAGAAGTACGTGTGTGTCAAATGTAGAGCTTGTAGCTTCAAAAATAAAGCTGTGAGTTAAGAACAAACAAACATTTAGCTTTACAGATATAAAGAAGATGGTATTTTTACTAGTGTAATTCAAAGTGCTGTACCTTGATTGGGGGTAACAGTCCTAATCCCTATGACACTTGCATCCATTCATTATTATCATTTTTAAGATTCACTTTATTGTCATTCTGTAGATATACACATATAGAGAGAGAAATAAATGTAGTTTCACTAAAAAGGCATTACACAGACAACATGACGACATAGGGCAATTCAGACTAGTTGAGGAAGTTCCTAGAGATTGCATTAGAAGAGGGAACAGGTATAAACCCCACTTCCAGAAAAGTTGGGAGATTTTCCAAAATGCAATAAAAACAAAAATCTGCGATATGGTAATTCACGTGAACTTTTATTTAACTAACAAAAGTACAAAGAAAAGATTTTCAATAGTTTTACTGACCAACTTAATTGTATTTTGTAAGTATACACAAATTTAAAAATTTGATGGCTGCAACACACTCAACAAAAGTTGGGACAGAAGCATGTTTACCATTGTGTTACATCACCTTTCCTTTTAATAACAGTTTTTAATTGTTTTTGATCTGAGAATACTAATGGTAGTAGTTTTACAATTGGAAATTTTGTCCATTCTTGCTTGATATAAGACTTTAGCTGCTCTGGTTGCCATTGTCTGATTCTCCTCTTCATGATGCGCCATACATTTTCAATAGGAGATTGATCTGGACTGGCAGCAGGCCAGGCAAGCACATTCACTCTGTGTCTATGAAGCCACGCTGTTGTAGCCTGTGCAGAATGCGGTCTGGCATTGTCCTGCTGAAATAAGCAAGGACAGCCTGGGAAGAGACGTCGCCTTGATAGCAACATACTGTATGTCTCTCTAAAATCCTAATATACCCCTCAGAGTCAATGGTACCTTCACATACATGCAACTCACCCATGCTGCGGGCACTGTTGCACCCCCATACCATCACAGATGCTGGCTTTTGCACCTTTCGCTGATAATAATCTGGATGGTCATTTTCATCTTTGGCACAGAGAATTCGACTGAGGTTTTTTCTGAAAACAAGCTGAAATGTGGACTCATCTGACCACAGCACAAGGTTCCACAGTCTTTCGGTCCATGCAAGATGAGCTCGGGCCCAGAGAACTCGCCAGTGTTTCTGCACAGAGTTGATGTATAGCTTCCTCTTTGTGTAATACAGTTTCAGTTGCATTTCTGGATGCAGCAATGGACTGTGTTAAGTGACAATGGAATTCTGAAGTACTCCCGAGCCCAGGTGACTATATTTGTCACAGTAGCATGACGGTTTTCTTAGGCAGTGCCACCTCTGACCATGGCCTTTATGCAGATGTCTCCTAATTCTCTGAATCTTTTCATAATATTATATACTGTAGGTGTCAAAATACCTAAATTCTCTGCAATCTTTCATTGAGAAATGTTCCTTTTGAACTGATAACACAATTCTCTCACGAATTTTGGCACAGAGGGGTGAGCCATGACCCATCTTTACTTGCAAAGACTGAGCCTTTGATGGATGCTACTTTTATACCCAATCATGATAACTCACCTGCAACCAATTAGCCTGCTTAATGTGGAGTCTTCCAAACCAGTGTTACTTGAATACTCTGTGCACTTTTCAATCTTATTTTAACTTTGTTCCAACTTTTGTTGAGTGTGTTGCAGCCATCAAATTCTAAATTTGTGTATATTTACAAAATACAATTAAGCTGGTCAGTAAAACTATTGAAAATCTTTTCTTTGTACTTTTGTCAGTTAAATAAAGGTTCACATGAACTACCATATCACAGATTTTTATTTTTATTGCATTTTGGAAAATATCCCAACTTTTCTGGAAATGGGGTTTGAATTTTTCAGTTGCTACAGGTCCACGTGATAGCAGAAGCTAGTCCTCAGCTAACCCCTCATAGTATCTCACCCACCTGAGCCAGGAGAGCTCTAAAAACAGCAAGTCCTGCAAGGTGAGACACATGTGTACCTAATACCAAAATACCGCACATACCACAGAGTGACAGGTCAGCCAAATTGATCAACGAGTCTCTTGGTTCCTTCTCTTTTCACATTGTTCAACAGAACAGACAAACACTGAAAAAGACATGTGACTACATTAATCATCAGCAGAACAATGTGCACATCAGTGTTCTGCAAATAACTACAGATATGGTTTAAAAACCCCATGCAGCTACAAAAATATATAAAATTTACTTCTGCTACTGAATTTGTGTTTTTTTTCTAAACCACAACCATTTCCAAGCTTATTATGTAACAGTTTATGTTTGAAAATGTGTTTTTGGATATAAAATGTTTTACAAAGCACAGATTGACGACAAAAAAAAAAAACTGTTTTACAGAAGCGGAAGGAGGAACCACCAAAATGCAGCAAGTTCCACCAGGGCTAAAGGTGGAGCTTTGAAAGGAGGAAGGCACGTAATAGAGTTTTTAAAGACAAGAGAAGCAATATTTTATAAAGTAGGTTTATAATCATTCTGTGATTTCCGAGCAGAAACATTTGAAATAATGAAACACTGTGGAGAACACGGAGAAGATCAAAAGAATTTAAAAAAGAGCAACTAGTTGTAAGTGCATGTATGTGAATTTAAGTGAAGGCCTATAAACAGTCTTGTGGACCCATCAGCACAAATGTATTTTTAATAAATCTCAATTTTCTTTCACGCAGAATGGTCAAACCTTTAGTGCCCTTGGTCTTGGTTTGTCTTGGTTAGACAAGTCATTGGGATGATGAGGCTCAGCACCCCTTTTACCTAAGTTGCACCAATTGCTGATACAGTTCCACAGAAGTGTAAAATAGTTTTGAGTTTCAGGGTTTTAGTCTCCAGAAGGTCGGTCTAGTAGAAGTAACATTGTAGGTGACTTTCGAAAAAACATGTCTGAAAAATTAATAATGAGCATAAATAAGTATTTTGCTTGTACAGAATTGAAAGCTAAAACAGAAGTTCTCCAGAGCACATTCAATGCTCCCCCAGGTGGACAGAACTTGTTTCTTTTTTAAACAATAATTTACACCAATTGGCCATAACATTAAAACCAGCTGCCTGATATTGTTTTGGTCCCCCTCAAAGGGCCAAAACAGCTCTGACCCATCAAGGCATGGACTCCACAAGACCTCTGAAGGTGTCCTGTGGGATCTGGTACCAAGATGTTAGCAGCAGATCCTTTAAGTCCTTTAAGTTGCAAGGTGGGGCCTCTACGGAGTTGACTTGTTTTTCCAGCACATCCCACAGATACTTGATCGGATCGATATCTGAATAATTTGGAGGCCAAGATGGCACCTTGAACTTTTTTAATGTTCCTCAAACCATTCCTGAACAATTTTTGGAGTGTGGTAGGGCCGCTGCCATCACAGAATACCATTGCCATGAAGGGGTGTACATGGTCTGCATCAATGTTTAGGTAGGTGATACGGGTCAAAATAACATCCACATGAATACCAGGACCCAAGGTTTCCCAACAGAACATTGCCCAGAGTATCACACTGCCTTCTTCCCATAGTGCATCCTGCTACCATCTCTTCCCCAGGCAAACAACGCACACGCACCCAGCCATCCACATGATCTAAAGGAAAACACAATTAGACCAGGCCACCTTCTTCCATTGCTCCATGGTCCAATTCTGATGCTCACGTGCCCATAATAGGCGCTTTTGGTGGTGGACAGGGATCAGCCTCAGCACTCTGACCGGTTGGTCTATGACAACGCAGCCCCATATGCAGCCCCCTGCGATACACTGTGTGTTCTGACCCCTTTCTATCATGGCCACCCTTAAGGTTTTCAGCAATTTGTGCTGCAGTAGCTCTTCTGTGGGATCAGACCAGATGGGCTAGCGTTCGTTCCTCACCTGCATCAGTGAGCCTTGGGCGCCCATAATCCTTTTGTCAGTTCACCGGTTGTCCTTCCTTGGACCACTTTTGGTACTGTAGGTACTAACCACTGCGTACTGGGAACACCCCACAAGACCTGCCATTCTGGAGATGCTCTGATGCAGTAGTCAAGCCATCACAATTTTGCTTTTGTCAGAGTCGCTCAGATCCTTATGCTTGTCTATTTTTCCTGCTTTAAATACATCAACTTCTACAATTGACTGTTCATTTGCTGCCTAATATATCCCCCCAACCCTTGACAGGTGCCATTGTAATAGGATAATGATGTTATTCACTTCACCTCTCGGTGCTTTTAATGTTGTGGCTGATCAGTATATTTGCATTTGCAAAAATAGAGCTGGCTTCTAACTTGATAATAATGTTTATGCCAAGAATATAAAGTATGAGTTAATACAAAAATGTAGATGAGTCACTAAAGACTCACTGTAGCATGACTCGTGTAGGCGGTAAGAACTGTGTCACTGCTACCTTTCATTTAAGATGAGCTTGTGGAACATCATAAAAATGTTTATTTTTGTGTACTTGCCCGCTTTTTGCAATTCTACCCTTTTTCCTTTAAGTCTTTCTTGCTTTCTAGATTTCCACTTGCCCTCCTTGCATTCCTAACCAAAAAGCATTTTCAACTTCCCTGTTACTATTTCTGGTTCAATCCAGTCTTGTCACATTTCTTTTATATTTTGGTCCAAAAATGTTCTTTGGTGATTCTTTAATCACAATGTGTTGATGCATCATAAACAACATGATTAAAATTGTATAATGTAGAAAATAAATGTACAATTGCTGCCCAGTTGTGGTTCTAGTGTCATAACAATTTACACATGAAAATACATTTAAGACTGCAGCTGGGCAGCATGTAGGTGCACAACTTTTTACAAAGTGAGCCAACAGCCATTCGTGTGGCTGGTGTAGACGTTTACTTACTCTGGAACTAATACAACACCCTTACAATTGTGACTCAAATTCAGCATGATTCATGCAAAGACATGTGGACACAAATACCATTTAAAGTAAAGCAATGCGGTTGCTAAGAAATGACAATTGAGACCAGAAAAACAATAAGGAACTGCTGCTATACCACAGCCCCACCAGTACTTCAGCAAATACAGTTAAAATGACATTTTAAAAATCATTCCCAAGCTACCTGAACCCCCTGTCTGTGGAAAGAATAAAGGATGCATTTGTAGGTGCTTTAAAACAATCCTAATACAATTCTGTACAGACAGGAAGAACATAACACAGACTGGTAGGAACAGCAACCAGGAAAGAAATATATTCTGGCACAATTAGGTCGAGGCTCATTCACCCAAATGCTTTTTCTGTACTTACGAGGGCAATTTGACCCAATTTGTTATCCATTACCTTATGGAGGAACGGTTCAAACATGGTCCAGATTTTTTGCTGACTGGCCATTTGGATTGTCACCCCAAATAAAGAAACAAATCATTACTACAATCGCACTGTAGATGACGGAGCAAATTGTGGAAGAAGGGTGTAATAGTGGAAACACTTCTGATACAAACCATGTGTACAAATAAGGAAAATCCTTACAGTTAACAGCACAGAACTGGAACTACAGTCAGATTTGAGGTCAGCTCAGTCTGACCAGTGGAAGGTGTGAACGTGGAAAACAAGTTGGTCTCTTCTTCCTCAAGTTGCTCAATAAACGAATGCCCAGGACTGCAACAGTGACATATTTCTGTCGCAGTGCAGCTTTCATTTTCAGTTCTGCCCGTGCCAGTATTCTCAACAAGCACACATCACGCTGGATGTTGAATGGAGACGATGGATGAGAGAACGCCGCTTCTTAACAACGGCCCCGCATCCACAAGGTACTCGGTTCTATGTCGAAAGCCATTCTGTCCTTCATACAAACTGTGTGTGTATGTGCATGCGTGTGTACGGTTTCCGTGTTTTGATGCAACCGGTGACACCTGTAGCAGAACACCTTACCACATCCCTATGCCACACCTAGTAGTTCCTATCTGATCAGAAACTGCACTTTTGTCTTCATTCATTCATCCATTCATTCAATGACAGTTACGACGTTGTACTTTGTTTACATGTCATGCAATAAGTATGGGTAAACGGACTGTGGAAACCACGTGTTAGTATCAGAGAAACCTGTGAGAGACGTGGTTATTTAAAAGGGCTCGTAGGTGTTACTCCATTCTAAAATGAGGCAGCAAATAAAAGTTTCATTACCGTTTTTTGCCCATGTTAGTTCAATTCTCAATGCTTCTCTATTATCCTGTAATACCATTGACCTTACTTACCCTGAACCGATATAGTAAGAATACCCTGTTTGGCGAGTACAATCTGAGTTACAACCAGAAAGCAGGAACTGTTACAAATCTATGTGAACTTTGTCCATGCCAAAGTGTTCAATTAATTTAATCTAAAGTGTAATCACTTTAATATTGTCAACTGTTTTGTTTAGCTCTGTATTGTGATTGGTTGCTTTTGTTTATTATGCACATTACTGCCAGAAAGGATTCTGGGAATGAAATCTGGTTCTGTTCTTCAGGGTTAGAAATTTCCTGGGTGCGGCTATTGCAAATCCTATGTGATCTGCAGGACTGTTTACTGGGGGGTGTAACAATATAATCACAGAGTGCAGTGTTATAAAACTTCACTGAGACCAACAAAGGTTTCCTTACATGAAGCACTTGCGTTAAAGTTACTATTATTTAAATAAATTACAGAGTGAAAGTGACTAAGATCAAAGCGTAATATCAGTTCTTATCATTATGATGTGATGTAGCACATAGATCCAGTATCTATTACTTAATAGTGACTTCTTCTTTATATTTCGGCTGCTCCCGTTAGGGGTTGCCACAGCGGATCAACTGTTTCTATTCCTTCCTGTCCTCTGCATCTTTCTCTGTCACACCAACCACCTGCATGTCCTCTTTCACCACATCCATAATTCTCCTCTTAGGCCTTCCTCTCTTCCTCTTGCCTGGCAGCTCCATCCCTAGCATCCTTCTCCCAATATATCCAGCATCTCTCTTCTGCACATGTCCAAACCAATGCAATCTCGCCTCTCTGACTTTGTCTTCAAACCGTCCAACCTGTGCTGACCCTCTAATATACTTATTCCTAATTCTGTCCATCCTCATCACACCCAATGCAAATCTTAAGATTTTTAACTCTGCCACCTCCAGCTCTGCCTCCTGTCTTTTGGTCAGTGCCACCATCTCCAACCCATATAGCATAGCTGGTCTCACTACCATCTTGTAGACCTTCCCTTTCACTCTTGCTGGTACCCTTCTGTCATAAATCACTCGTGACACTCTTCTCCACCCACTCCACCCTGTCTGCACTCTCTTCTTCACCTCTCTTCCACACTCCCCGTTACTCTAAACTGTTGAGCCCAAGTATTTAAATTCATCCACCTTCGCCAACTCTACTCCCTGCATCCTCACCATTCCTCTGTCCTCCCTCTCATTTATGCACATGTATTCTGTCTTAGTCCTACTGACCTTCATTCCTCTTCTCTCTAGAGCATATCGCCACCTCTCCAGGGTCTCCTCAACCTGCTCCCTACTCTCACTACAGATCACAATGTCATCCGCAAACATCATAGTCCACGGTGACTCCTGTCTGATCTCATCTGTCAACCTGTCCATCACCATTGCAAATAAGAAAGGACTCAAAGCTGATCCTTGATGTAATCCTATCCCCACCTTGAAACCATCCGTCACTCCTACCGCAGACCTCACCACTGTCATACTGTCCTTGTACATATCCTGTACCACTCTTACATACTTTTCTGGCACACCCGACTTCCTCATACAATACCACAGCTCCTCTCTAGGTACCCTGTCATATGCTTTCTCTAAGTCCACGAAGACACAATGCAACTCCTTCTTACCTTCTCAATACCTCTCCATCAACAACCTCAAAGCAAACATCGCATCTGTAGTACTTTACTTAATAGTGACTACTGCTATTTAATTATTTAAAAGACACACCTCATCTAGGACACTTTTGTAGCGCTAATCCTAGGTTTTCTTCTTCCTCCCAGCAATGCCAAACTTTACCTGGCAGTATTCTCTGCAGTCCTGGGCAACTTTAACTTTGGATACTCCTTGGTATATCCATCTCCAGTGATCCCCTACCTCCAGGTGGAGGAAAACCCCAACCTGAGAATGGACACAAAACATGTTGCCTGGTTTGGGGTAAGCATAATTCTTTAAATAATAAACTCCCATAAGGCTGTAGACAAAAACACCCTTATACCTTAACCCCTACAGCTTGAGCATTTATGTCCGAGTTCTTTTTTACTCCCCTAATTGCGGAAAGCAGAAATGCAGGTTATTTTCACTATGAAACAAAAATATTTTTAAAAACAGAACAGTAAAGAAAATGCTGTTAAAATAAACAAAGGAATCAGAAAAATTTTGCAAATCAGATATTAGCAACATGAGGTATAAGGGCACATAAACTGTGTAGAAAGGTTATTGGAGTTCAGGGGAGTTAGCTCAAAGTAGTCTAAATGACATAAGTTAGACAGATACTTCATTGCAGATGATGGCTGAAGGACAAAAATGGAATTATTGTCTATGATACATAGGGTTTGATTAGGCACCTGTATCTGAAGAAGCAACCTTGTTGTATGAACGTCATGGAGTAGAGAAAACTGAAGTGGGAACTGCTAACCAAAGAAAAAATGAATTGTGAGACAATGATTTCTTGTCCTCTCATTAACTCTACAGTCTGTGTTCTCACTGGGAGCTACTGCAGGAGGCCTTGGTGCCATGCTGCTGAATGACAAGATAGGGCGTAAGATGAGCATCATGATGTCAACAGTGCCGTCCACTGTGGGGAACCTGCTGATGGGCTCAGCACAGACTAGATGGATGCTATACTTGGGGCGCATACTGACGGGCATTGCCGGTGGAATGACAGCTGCTTCCATCCCTGTATGTCTTCTTGACCACAGTCACTGGAAATATATGGAAATCAACTGAATATTCGGACTTTCTTTTAACATAACCCGTGCCATTTAGCACATTACTGGATCTTGTGACCCTAAGTTTTATTCATTTATTGTTAGTTACATTGTTAGATAGACACTAAAAATATTCATACATACAGATCTTGGTGACAAGTGTTACCCTGCTAGAGCAAGTACCCCATATCAAACAAGGATTCATGAAATTTGTTCTTGCCTGAAACAGAGAAGTGGTGTCAGAAACCTTAAATTCTCATCTCTAGAGTAAATAATTGGGAACTTGGACTGAACCAAGACCACATACTTGGTCAATGACCACTGCTGTTTAACAACGATTGAAAAACTGCTGCAACAGTTTGACTACTGTAACTTGTAGCACTGTAACCTGAACGTTCCTTTTAGCAAACGGCACTGACTACAAGGTTCTTTTCTTAGCAGAAAATGTATCACTCCTTCCAAATTTTTACATCTGTTGTTTCAATAAAAAAATCTGAAATTTCTGTTGATTTGCCCAGAATTTACAATTAGAGACTAATGTAGTAAAGAAATATTTATTATCACTCTCTTACTATGAAACCCTCTCTAGGTTTATGTATCAGAGATTTCCAGTCCAGCCAGGAGGGGTGCGTTGGGTTCATGCCCTCAGATTACAGCTGTTTTTGGGTCTCTTGCTCTTTATGCACTAGGTAAGTGAAATTTACCTTACAAAGCTATACATCTCCTCATTAACTCACAATTTCCCTTACTTACTCTCTTTTGTTAAAACTTTATTCTTGTCTGGGTTGCAGTGGTAAGGAATCTAGCCCAGAATCAATAGGTATACCATAGCCAGCACATAGGAGGTGGTAGGTAGATGCACATAGTCCCTAACACATGCATACAGCATTAGGATCACCAGTTAACATGAAGCATGTTTGGATGGTGGGAGGAAACTAGAGCACCTGTCCAGTTGTTTTACAATTTTTACATAGCAATGGAACAATTATGTAAATGGGAAAAATATTTCTTTGCATGAACTAAATGTAAGTTTAATGTAAATATGTGTTAAAATGAAAAATTTACAACAAGTTTTCATCTGTGTCTGATTAGGGCTTTTGTTGCCTTGGCGCTGGTTAGCTGTTGCTGGGGAGGTACCGGCCCTTCTCATGCTTGTGCTACTCTGCTTCATGCCCAAATCCCCTCGATACCTTATCAGCAAGGGCAGACAGGAGGAGGCGTACAGAGCCCTAAAGTGGCTTCGGGGCAAAGATGCCAATTTCATGGATGAGTTGAAAAAAATCGAGCAAAGCATAGCCAGTCAGGTAACAGCCTGGTCGTACCATTTTTCACCTGTGCAACAAGTCTTGTGGGTAAAAGAATCAGATGCAGCTGTGTGTACCCACTTCACGGTTCATTTTCTTGCTTTAGCATAGAAACAGCACCTCCAGATGGCAGCTATGAACAATAAAAGGCTGCACAGCATAAAAAACTGCTCTGTAAATGCAATTATCATCCTCACTGTCACCACCGCCACCACCACCATCATCATCATCATCATCATCATCATCATCATCATCATCATTTTATGCATATAATTAATGTTTGGTACTAAATTTTACGATAAATGAAAGATCCCAAATGGATTAGATTGTTATGTTTTTTAGAGAAACATCAGCTGGTCAGACCTGGCTTTGCCATGCTACTATAAGCCAATTCTGATCTCGATGGTAATGAGGTTCCTTCAACAAATGACTGGTATAACCCCTATCCTGGTGTACTTAGAGCCCATATTCCATCGCACCAAAGTATCACTGGTGAGTAAATATGGATTTTGGTGATTCCTTCCTAGTTTATTACTTCTTTGTGTCATTAGGGCCTGTGCTGTTTTGTTAATAGTTGTATGATAAGAACTGGTTTATTGTGTTTGGCATATAAGCTGTAGGTATTATAAAACTTATGTACTGCGTAGAAAATAAAGGTACAGCATGGCTAACATCCTGACTTCTGTGTTCTTCACACAGGCTGCTAAGTATGATGCTGCACTGGTAGGTGCAGTCCGACTATTATCTGTTGCCATTGCTGCCAGTTTGATGGACAGGGCTGGCAGGAAGCGGCTCCTCTTCACTTCAGGTGTGTATGGACTGTAGGACTGAGTTAGGTGCTGTATATGGAGACTTAATATTGGAATAAAGTTATGCATGCAGAAAACCCTCAAACACAGGCAGACTGAGCCTACAATTTGCTGTTTAGGTACAGGCAGAACACTGGTATATTTGATAAGACCTCTGTTGTTCATTTCTAGTGAGCAGAAGACAGATGAGGAGATAAATAATGCTGAAAAGAGGGTTAGTCAAATTAACAATGACCATCAAGTCATTTCTTGCTCTGTCTCTGTACCGCAGGATTCCTGATGTTTCTTGCCTTCCAGTCACTGACCACATACACTCATTCCACATCTTGGCCCTTAATAAATATTACTCACTTGGATCCGCACACCACATTTAGCAGTCAGCAGTCTCACATGGTCGAGCAGAACCCAGCCTTTGATCCCATTACTCTCATCCCCCTGCTCAGCACAATGGCCGTCATATTTGGTGAGATTATCCACATTCTGCTTTGCAAAGGAATTGAAATGTGGTGATTACATTTCTTAGAGATGTTTTACTTTTGGACTCACCTGCTCTCCAAGGTTATGCAATGGGATGGGGGCCCATTACATGGCTGCTGATGTCAGAGATTCTTCCTTTGGGAGCAAGGGGTAAAGCATCCGGTGTGTGTGTAGGTGTCAGCTGGATCACTGGCTTCATTCTGACTCAGGTCTTCATGCATGTAGTGGTAAGTTCCATTCTCCTTTCTTTTTGTAACAGTACTATTAGTTTTGCTGCAGGTGACCCTGCTTAGAGAATCTTCATTGCCGGCTTTCATAATACCTTTTTTTTTTTTTAACTCTGCAGGAAACCTATGGCCTGTTTGTGCCTTTTCTGTTCTTTTCTGTGGTGGCTGTGATCAACATCCTCTTCACTGCTTTATATGTGCCGGAGACTAAGGGTCGCTCCTTGGAAGAGATTGAGAACTATTTTCGAACGGGACGCACCTTCACAATCAACGAGAGCTAAGGCAGTAGACATTGGAGGGCGTCACGACTGGTTCTCTACAAGATGTTTTGCAGGCCACAGTGTCAGAGGAACTTTTCTGTCTCGGTCAAGTTATGTCAAGACATTCTTCAGAATGACCAGTTCACTACCTCGGTGTTGATGATAAACTTGCAGTCTGTTGCGCTTTTCTTAAGTTTACTGGATCTACAAATGTAGGTTGCTATATTAGAGCAAAATCCTAGCATCTTTAAACATTTTATCCAATCATCACAGTAGATTATATGTGTTACAGTTGTTGTGTTTTTTTTTTGTTTGTTTGTTTTTTTTTGGGTGGGGAACTGTGGTTGGTCTTTGTCCCTTGTTTTGCAGTCTCTCCCTATAGGGGTCCGGCAATCGACAGGTCCGTCAGAGCAAGTACATCATAAGATCACAGGCAGATGACTTCACCGCTGCGAGTCCTTATTTGCGCGGATGGACATGGAGAAGGTGGTAGCAGCTTTGTCTTGTTCATACTTTTGGTTTCTATGAGATTGAAAATAGTGGGGATTTTGCTGTCTGCCCGTGTTTGTAAAGTTTTGGCACCAGCGAGCGTCCAACCACTTGGTGCGCCTTGTGCGAACCCTCGACAATCATTGTACACATACATTAGAACCAGATGTTAGAAACACCAGGTGAAGTGGCGGTGACCCACCCCCATGTGAGTTCTGTATTATAGGTCAACAGGGCCTTGGCTTGGCTGTTTTCTTTTCTTTCGGTGGCCCTGGCGGGAATGACATTTTTGTTTCTTTTTGTTCTTTGAGTTGGGAACTGCATATTTTACATCAAACTGTTTGGTTCTTGGTTCTTTTGTTTTGTGTGTGTTCTTTATATAATTCAGTCTTCTGTTACACTACTCCTCACTGTAAATAAATTCCACTTTGTCACTGTTTAATAGCATTCTCAATTGGAAAACTGTGCCATGTATTGGGATCCTCCAGGTAGGGGAGGGGTTTTCTCCTAGCATCTATAGTTACCATTTTTCAAATTCAAATTATTACTAGAAGTTTTTGCATGAAAGATCATCATTCAATTGATGTTTTATGTTAGCTGTAAATCCTTAAATTGTCTAAATCCGTAAAAAAGAATTTTGTAATGACTTCTGAAGCGGTATCATAATAAACAAAAAGTAAAGAAGGAAGCAACCACTGCAAACTGCTTTTTGAATTCTTTTTTTTGATTAATATTGGATGTGGGGATAAAATTAGAGAAGTTTTTTATAAAGCAATTGAGAGTGGTTGCAGAAAAAAATAAAGTTGATCTGGTGGCACAGCGGAGAAAGCTGGTGCCTCACAGCTCCTGGAGTGTTTGCCTGATGCGGAATTCAGCTCAGGTGTGTGGGGGGTTTGCATGTTCTCCTCCGTTTTGCACCCCTTTAAAGGAAAATATGTCAGAAGAAGGCAATAGCAAACCACTTCTGTTCCTGCTTTCCTTGAAAACCATGCCGTTATTAGTTATGTCTTGATGGTATTTTCTAAGTCCAAGCAGTAAAATTAAAGCAGGACACAAGTTTGTGTTCAGATAGGAAATTAGTTTAACCAAAGCATCCTTCTGATAAGTTTATGCTTCAAGTATGTTTAAAGAAACCTTAAATAGAGATTACTTAGCAGCAGTCAACTTGCTGTCACATGATTTCACTGCTTAAAATATGCTATTTTTCACCTGAATGGGGATTTTTCTGTTACATAGTAATAGTAATTTAAAAAAGCACAGAATCAGTAAAACACTGGTCATTGGAAAACTCTGATTTCAAACAGAAATGAGAGGATGGAGATAATGCTTTCGCCCCATTTTCAGTGTAATACAGCAGATTAGTGTTTAAGAAAAATTCAGATGCTATTAGCAATGCAGTATCCTCTAGTTAGGTGAAAACCTTTGTTAAAGTATTTGAACAAACTTCTGAAATTGCTTAGATACTATGCTTTCAGGTCAAGATGCAGCTGGGGAGCTTTTGTGAAAGCGTGGAAAAGGTACATAAAGGTCTAAATGGCTTCAGTAAATATACTAAACAGCACATTTAAAAGCTGTGGCAGGTGCATTGTGCTCATAATTGTTACAATTTGAATGAAAAAAGAAGCATGGGTTGCTGCAGTTCCCATCCGTCCACTCCAGTTGCCATAGTGACACTGCACTCCTGTGGGTTTCACCATCACAACAAGCTTCTAAGCTCTTTATGTACAGTAAGGGGCATTTGCAGGCTTTGAAAAAGACTTTCAGATGTGTCCTAAAATTAAATTAAACAAACTGTAGATTTCAGAGAAGCATTAAGGTAATTTTTTCACTTTTTGTGTCTAAAAAGATGAAGAAAAACCATACAATTGGTGACCTCCGTGAGCAATACTCGCTGTGACCACTCGAAGACCCACGTGAGACTACATGACAATCTAATAAGTGCATTAAGCCAATAAGCATCCAGTTAAATTTTTGAGTCTGAGAAACCAACTTGAGGATTTTCAACAACTGCATTTCTCCAAGACTGAGAGGGAGCTGCTTTGCCTGATATTTTCTACTCCTTGAATATCTTTGTGTTCCACTGTCTCCATGAGTGTATGTCCCAAATTTCTTCCACTGCTATGTCTTCAAGTCTTAAGTGTCCAAAAACCACATCAAGTTTACCACATGGGATCTTCAGGATTCATTAATGCTCATTCACTGTGAATTTTAAAATAACTTATCTCTGTACCCGGGGCCATAACTATTTGGCCAAAAGTATGTGGACACCTGAGCATCGCACCCATATGTGCTTGTTGAACCTCCCATTCCAAACCCATGGGCATTAAGATGGAGTTGTTCTCCCCTTTGGTGCTATAATAGCCTCCAATCTTCCGGGAAGGCTTTCCACCAGATTTTGGGAATTTGCGCCCATTTGGCCACAAGAGCATTATTGAGGTTGGGTGAGAAGGCCTGGCTCTCAGTTGCCGTTCCAGTTCATCCCAGTGGTGTTCAGTGGAGCTAAGGTCAGGGCTCTGTGCAGCCACTCTTGTTCTTCCACACAAACCTGGGCAAACCATGTGTTTATGGTGCTCGCATTTTGCGTGAGGGGGGGCAGTCATGCTGAAGCAGGAAAGGAGCTTCCTCAAACTTTCTGTCTCAGTCACATTATATGTCACAGTATACTTCAAACTCACCAGTTCACCACCAGTTCACCACCTCCCTGCTGACAATACAAACACTATCATAATTTTTTCTTACATTCACAGATCTTCAAATGTGGGTTACTATTGTTTCAATATCTTAGTGCTATATTGATCAGTCTGGGTACATCATTTCCTGTGTAAGTTTTTACATAGGAAAAATCCTTCATTTAATGGCTTATATGTTGTAAAGCCATATATTACACATTGAAATGTTAAGGAGAATTTTACAGTGATTTCAGATATATAATGACCTCAATGATTTACTAAAAAGTATAAAAGGAAACAACAGATATACACAGGAATTTTTAAACATTTCAATTAATATTGTAAACAGGAGGAACCAAATCCATTCATAATTGTGCCTTAAAGCAAAGGTACAGACTTCAGATAGGGAATCAATCTGAAGCCTCCTGACAAAACTTTGTCAAAGCCTTAAGCATTTTTAAGGAAACCTTAATAAGAGGTTTACGTAACAGGAGTCAGCTTGCTGTCACATGATTTTATTGGCTAAAAGATGCTTAAGAGACTCGATTTCAGTGAGCGTTAGCAGTTTTCTGTGTTACCAAAGGGCAAGTGTTACATGGTAACGCTTCATTTAAAAAAGAAAAAACAAAAAAAAAATCACTTTCAAAATTATTAAAACCCTGGTCATTGCAAAACCGATTTCGATTAGAAGAGGAAACAATAAGACAGACGCAAAGTGCTTTAAAAAAAACTGCATTTTTTTCCCCATGATGAACAACAAATTTAGGTGTTAAAAATTCTGATACAAGTTAGCAAATGGTTGTCTCCATAATGTGAAAACCTTTGCTTCTACCCAGATTTTAAGTTCATAATGCAGGTAGGGACCTCTTGTGAATACATGGAAAAGGTACATAAAGGTGTAAATGATTTCAATAAATATATTAAATGACACATTTAAATGCATTGATCTCATGACCAAAAAAAGAAGTCTGAGCTATGACAGTCACCATTCCTCTGCTCCAATTACCCCAGTGAGGTTCTCCTCATGTGGGTTTCACCATCACACCAGGTTCCTGGATCAGGTAGTAAGCATGGAGAGTTTTATAAAAAGATTTATGTTTAAATTAACTTGTGATACAGTCCAGATTAAATATTTTATGTATCATCTCGATATAAAATCTTGCATACTTTGAATATTCTCTTTGCTGAATAAACCTTCAGATGTCCCACATACTCCAAGATTAAAATAAAACCAAATCAATCTACCATTTCAGAAAAGCATTAAGGTCATTATTTTATATTCTTTGTCTAAGAAGGACAACAGTCAAACATACAAACAATCGTCAGGGCATTTTTACATTTCTGTAACTTCTGTACATTATTTACACCTGAAAACACCAGAAAACTAGCTGAAATAGCCAATTACTCCTTTCAGCATGAAACACCTTATTGGCAAACACTTATCTTTTGTGGAATATCCAGATTGGAATATTTTTGCATTCACTGTAGATGTGCCTGCATTTTAATTTTAAAGACAAGCATTCTAGTTGGAGACCAATATGGTGACATTTGCAGACGTCCAAAGGGTAAGTAAAACATTTGCTATTAAAATAAAAGCAAAAATAAATCACTTAAGTTCTGCCTTTCTTCCAAATAAGAACAGAAAAATTATCACTGATTCCACATATTCTATATTGATTTTAGTAGCCATCAACTGTGGAAATAGGCACGGATGGCGGGGGGGGGGGGTCACTGAGCTGCTCCTTCCATTGTTTCCGAAAGTGTTTCCTCATCAACCTGTTTGTGCTCCTGGAGTGGAACGAAATTCACTGCACCTCCCCTGAAAGATGGAGAAGGAGGCTGATGTTTGGGTACCATTAGCGATTCTACTTTACAATTGTGAACATGCTTTTAATTTCAGTTAGTCATAAACGAAACAGGCATATGCTTCATGATAAAAGAGTTTTAGGTGCTACAATAATTTTGATAACCAGAGTGCCATTATTATTATATTCATGAGAATTTCTGGGATAAAAAAGTGTGAAGTAGATTTCTACCTTCTTCATTCATCAAAGAACTGAAGGTTTCTCTTTTTGAAAAATGGCCCACTACACCCAGTTTAGGACATGTATGACAGGGCTGGGAGCTCATTATTATTATAATATTATAATAGCATCTAACTTTCTACAACAAATCACATATACCCAAACAAAATGTTCATCCCTCAATAATGTTCTATAAGAAGACGATTGAGGTTCAAGGTCCACCACAGAGTTTAGGATCTGACAGGCAGCAAGACAGGTTGGCAAACAGTCTTACTTCTTGCCAAGAGATGACAGGCCATACAAGACTCCTGTGGCGAAGGCGACAGCATTTCCCAGTAATGTGGTGATGGACAGGTGGAGTAGGACAGGAACAAGTGCCATTCTGCAGAGAAGAAATTATAAGAGAAGTGCATCACAGCTGCGCTGGTAACAAGCCTCAATGTCAAGCACTGATCCTTGGTTTTGCTGCTGCTTTACTTTTGTGTGTAATTGCACTGCACTCAGTTCACACCAATCCCAAAATTCCTTCATATACTTTCTATTAGACACTGCAGTCACGTAAGCAAAAAAAATTGCTTACAATAATGCCATTATCATTGATATTTATGCCATCAATAATCAATAGTCAAAAATCACTCTTTAATCAGATTTTGAATATAGTAAAATTATATCCAGTAAAATTTACACTGTATGGCCAAAAGTGTGTGGACACCTGAGCATCACACCCATATGTGCTTGTTGAGTGTCCCATTCCAAACCCATGGGCATTCATATGCAGTTGTTACCCCCTTTGCTGCTATAAGAGCTTCTATTCTTTTGGGAAGGCTTTCCACCAGATTTTGGGAATTTGTGCCCTTTCAGCTGATGTCTGGTGAGAAGGCCTGGCTCATGGTCGGCGATCCAGATCATCCCAAAGGTGTTCAGTGGGGTTGAGGTCAGGACTCTGTGCAGCCACTCAAGGTCTTCCACACCAACCTGGGCAAACCGTGTTTATGGAGCTCGCTTTGTGCATCGAGGGGGGCAGTCATGGTGCAGCAAAAAATGAGTTTCTTGTTTCTTCTTCCAAACTGTGGCCACAAAGCTGGAAGCACACAATTGTCTAGAATGTATTGGTATGCTATGTGAGTGCGGCTCAAACAGCTCAACGCAGTCATTAGAGAGGGGGGTCCAGATACTTTCAGCCATACAGTGTATGTTTGGTCCACTTAAAAAGCAATACACCTCTATCCCAATATCTAACTGTATTTGGTTCCTAGAAACTGCTAAAATACCACAAAGCTGAATATCAGGAAACAATTTCCATTATTTCTTATGAGGACAATTATGATTCCCCCCCCCCCCCCCCGAGATCATCCAAGAAACCTCTATTAACTTCCGTAAAGTATCCATTACACTTGTTTCAGCAAGAAACACTTTAAACACAAATTACTTATTACAGTTTATGAAGTAATTGTGTGTTTTCATGCAGTTACTTTTTCCCATTTTCTTCTTCTTCTTCTTTCGGCCGCTCCCGTTAGGGGTCGCCTCAGCGGATCAAAAGCTTCCACTTCCTCCTGTCCTCTGCATTTCTCTCCGTCACCCCCACCACCTGCATGTCCTCCTTCACCACATCCATAAATCTCCTCTTAGGCCTCCCTCTCTTCCTCTTGCCTGGCAGCTCCATCCCTAGCATCCTTCTCCCGATATATCCAGGATCTCTCCTCTGCACATGTCCAAACCAACGCAATCTCGCCTCTCTGACTTTGTCTCCAAACCGTCTAACCTGGGCCGACCCTCTAATATACTCATTTCTAATCCTGTCCATCCTCGTCACACCCAATGCAAACCTTAACATCTTTAACTCTGCCACCTCCAGCTCTGCCTCCTGTCTTTTGGTCAGTGCCACCGTCTCCAACCCATAAAGCATAGCTGGTCTCACTACCGTCTTGTAGACCTTCCCTTTCACTCTTGCTGGTACCCTTCTGTTGCAGATCACTCCTGACACTCTTCTCCACCCACTCCACCCTGCCTGCACTCTCTTCTTCACCTCTCTTCCACACTCCCCATTACTCTGGACTGTTGATCCTAAGTATTTAAATTCCCCCACCTTCGCCAACTCTATTCCCTGCATCCTCACCATTCCTCTGTCCTCCCTCTCATTTATGCACATGTATTCTGTCTTAGTCCTATTGACCTTCATTCCTCTTCTCTCTAGAGCATATCGCCACCTCTCCAGGGTCTCTTCAACCTGCTCCCTACTCTCACTACAGATCACAATGTCATCTGCAAACATCATAGTCCACGGTGACTCCTGTCTGATCTCATCTGTCAACCTGTCCATTACCATTGCAAACAAGAAAGGACTCAAAGCTGATCCTTGATGTAATCCTACCCCCAGCCTGAAAGCATCCGTCACTCCTACCGCAGACCTCACCACTGTCACACTGTCCTTGTACATATCCTGTACCACTCTTACATACCTTTCTGGCACCCCCGACTTCCTCATACAATACCACAGCTCCTCTCTAGGTACCCTGTCATATGCTTTCTCTAAGTCCACGAAGACACAATGCAACTCCTTCTTACCTTCTCGGTACTTCTCCATCAACACCCTCAGAGCAAACATCGCATCTGTAGTACTCCTTCTCGGCATGAAGCCATACTGCTGCTCACTAATTGTCACCTCCCTTCTTAACCTAGCTTCCACTGCTCTTTCCCATAACTTCATGCTATGGCTGATCAGTTTTATCCCTCTGTAGTTACTACAGCTCTGCACATCACCTTTATTCTTAAAAATAGGTACCAGTACACTTCTTCTCCACTCCTCAGGCATCGTCTCACTTTCCAAGATTCCATTAGACAATCTGGTTAAAAACTCCACTGCCATCTCTCCTAAACACTTCCATGCTTCCACAGGTATGTCATCTGGGCCAACAGCCTTTCCATTCTTCATCCTCTTCATAGCTGTCCTAACTTCCTCCTTGCTAATCCATTGCACTCCCCTATTCGTAGTCCCTACATCATCCAGTCTTCTCTCTCTCTCGTTCTCTTCATTGATCAACCCCTCAAAGTACTCTTTCCATCTGCTCAACACACTCTCCTCGCTTGTGAGTACGTTTCCATCATTGTCCTTTATCACCTTAACCTGCTGCACATCTTTCCCAGCTCGGTCCCTCTGCCTAGCTAATCGGTACAGGTTCTTTTCTCCCTCCTTAGTGTCCAACCTCTCATACAATTCACCATAAGCCTTCTCTTTAGCCTTTGCCACCTCTCTCTTCACCCTACGCCTCATCTCCTTGTACTCCTGTCTACATTCTTCATCTCTCTGTCTATCCCACTTCTTCTTCGCCAGCCTCTTCCTCTGTATACTCTCCTGTACTTCTTCATTCCACCACCAGGTTTCCTTGTCCTCCTTCCTCTGTCCCGATGCCACACCAAGCACCTTTCTAGCTGTCTCCCTTACCACTTCTGCTGTGGATGCCCAGCACACTGGTAACTTTTCACTGCCACCCAGTGCCTGTCTTAATTCCTCCCTGAACTCCATCTTATAGTTTTCCTTTTCCAACTTCCACCATTTGATCCTTGGTTCTGCCCTCACTCTCCTTCTCTTTTTGATCTCCAATGTCATCCTACAAACCACCATCCTATGCTGCCTAACTACGCTTTCCCCTGCCACCACTTTACAGTCTACAGTCTCCTTCAGTCTGGCCCTCCTGCATAAGATATAGTCCACCTGTGTGCATCTTCCTCCACTCTTGTACGTCACTGTGTTCCTCCCTCTTCTTAAAATACGTGTTTACCACAGCCATGTCCATCCTTTTTGCAAAATCCACTATTATCTGACCTTCTGCGTTCCTCTCCTTGACACCATACCTACCCATCACCTCCTCATCTCCTCTGTTTCCTTCCCCAACATGTCCATTGAAATCCGCTCCAATCACCACTCTCTCTCCCTCAGGTACACTCCTCGCCACTTCATCCATATCACTCCAGAATTCTTCTTTCTCATCCATCTCACACCCAACTTGCGGGGCATATGCAGTAACAACATTCAGCATCACACCATCAATTTCCAGTTTCATAACCATCACTCTGTCAGACACTCGCTTCACCTCCAAGACACTCTTTACATACTGTTCCTTCAGGATAATCCCTACCCCGTTTCTCCTCCCATCCACACCATGGTAAAACAGTTTAAACCCCCCTCCGATGCACCTAGCCTTACTCCCCTTCCATTTGGTCTCTTGCACACACAATATATCAACCTTCCTTCTCTCCATCATATCAGCAAGCTCTCTTCCTTTACCAGTCATACTACCAACATTCAAAGTTCCTATCCTCACGTCCACTCTCTTAACCTTCCTCCTCTCCTCCTTCCTCCGGACATGCCTTCCTCCTCTCTTCCTCCTTCTTCGGCCAGCAGTAGCCCAATTTCCGCCAGCACCCTGTCGGCTAGCAGTGCTGGTGGCGGTCGTTGTTAACCCAGGCCTCGACCGATCCGGTTTGGAAATTTCTATTTTTATCCGCATATTTAGTTTGGCGAAAATTTTTACGCCGGATGCCCTTCCTGACGCAACCCTCTCCATTTCCGGGCTTGGGACCGGCACAAAGACATGCACTAGTTTGTGCATCCCCTTGCGGCTGGATTAGTTACTTTTTTCCATATTAATAACAACAAACATGCAACAGTCAAATTTATTACAAAAATAAATAAATAAATGACAACATAGAAAGAAATAATGAAATGTACTTTCTGTAATCGGCTATTACTGGGGTCCTTAATCAGTTAATGGGAGAATAAAATCATGGAAGCACAAACTGCATTTGTACGCGGGCCACAAGAGGCAAAGACTGACGTTGCAGCGGCAGGACGAATGCTGCCTACCAGCTTTGGATGTCAATACTATTTTCAAATATTTTTTCTTGGTAAGTATTGCTTGTGCTAAGTCAGAAATTAATATACATGGCTTGTTATATTGTGGATTTGTAAACTGGTACCTCACATACCAGGGTATACGTGTACAGAGAATGTACGCTATACAGACGGTTCTCAACTTATGTTCCAATAAACCCATCCTAAGTTGAAAAAATCGTAAGTTGAAAATGCATTTAATACACCCAATCTACTGTCCTGCCTGTGGGCACTTCAGCGAGGGAATGTAGGTGGTCTCTCCACCCCCGTCTTCAGACTGAGCAATGGTTGGACAATATGAATCATGGACAGGATTTAGTTCCTACCCAGACTTCCTGTCAGTGCTCAGTCTTCTGCTGGCCTCAACCGATTGTATACACTAGTGATCGCATGGCAGACTGGGAGATGCGGATTGCTGCCACTACCCAGCATCATGAGAGTTTCAAACTGCATTGCTTGCCCGGGAAAAAAAAACTGAAAAATCCAAATTTGAAGTATGGTTTCTATTGAATGTGCATCGCTATCGCACCATCGTAAAGTTGAAAAATTGCAAGTTGGACCATCATAACTCGGGGACCATCTGTAATTGCCAGTATCGTACAAGTGTTTGTAGACATGTTCATTATCACAAGAAGATGCTCTAAGGATCAGTTGTCAAAAAGCTCACATAAGTAAGGCCCAAAGAGACATCTTAAGCCACTGTGATTTCTTTGCACACAGAAGCTCAGAGGAGCTGGGTTCAGCATACACACAAGGATGAGCCTGAAACGGAAACACTTGGTCACAGTATAGTTACCCGCAGTAGAAGGTGCCCTTCTGCCAAGGCCTCAGCTTATCAACACGGGCTGAGATGGAGTTGGCAAACTCGACAAACTGACAGCAGAACGGGACCTCACAAAGGAACAAGATGAAGGCGTTCAACCTTGAAACAAGACAAAAGAGGACCTCCATGCAGAGAGTGTAACACACTGTTTGTCTATATGCAGCACAGGTCCATGCAAAACAGTGACTGCAAATGCTATTACACATAACAATTTTACCATAAAGGCAGCATAATGGTTAAAGGCACAAATTGATAACCTGAAGCCCACCATCTGTAAGCTCGAGTTAAGTAGTTACTTTCAGTTGCTTGAATTGCTCAGTAAAAGCTCCAAGATGGTAAATTCTGGAGCATTAGTATTAGATTGACTGTGTGCTTAGGCAGATGTTTGACCTATCTTCTCTCTGGACTTATAGCTTGCTGGAGGACTCACACCTGCTGTGAAGAGAGGTTGTTGTCTTCACCGACTGGGCCCCAAAGGACAAAAGAATTATAGGTGCAGGAGGTTTGCAGAAAACAGCGCAAGCGGGGCAAAGGCAAATGGGTTGTGCATTATTGACAGCAGCGCTTGGGGTTTGGACTGACGCTTCTCTCCTGAATTTTCATAAAACTCAAAACTGTACTCACAGCAAAACAAATTTTGCAGATACAACCATGATCAGTACTTACATCATCCACACTCCTGCAACAATGTTCAAGGGGTTGAAGGTGACACAGTTCCAGAGTCCAGCACAAGCACAGCCTACAGGTAATTGAAGCAAGAAATGTAAATAAGACAAAACATGCCATTAAATATACAAAAAATGGTTTGTACATTTGATATGATGGTCAAAAAAAAAAGGAATTGCCCAGTTGGTACTGTTGTGCACATGTAAGACCGGTGGGTTGCTAGTTTGAATGCCACTTCCCTCAATCCTTGAACAAGGTAATATATTACTACTTACTCTAGTACAGATGTAATATTATCATCAATGATAAATTAATTAAAAATCTGCTGAATAATAAATAGCAAGTGACATGGCTATAGCCCAGTCTGCTTGCTGCCATAAGGAGTACATTTCAAATTTTATATTTAAAAATAAAATTATGTACAGAAAATAAATTACATTCAGCTATTGTCCCACAATAGTTCTAAGATACTACTTTTTTAACACAAGAGAATGTTGCTGTTTTATTACACAGTCTTAACATCACTAAGTGCTAGAACAATAGCTTAAATAAATCCATAAATCATCAATAACTGGCAATCCAGTACCAGGTCGTCTAGGGTGTACGGTTGTAGGTAGCCTGTGGACATCAGTTTATCACATCGCAATAATAAAAATGAATGAGATTTGGTTAGATATAGAAATACAGTATATCCATTGGATCCATCCTTTACCACTTCTGTGAGCTACTTAAAATGGTGGATAAATGGAAAACTTCAGTTTAATATTTTCACCCAATTTAAAATATTTTCATGCATACATTACAAGATATGTTATGTTTCCACAATATAAATACAGCATTACAAAAAAATCTGGATAAAATATCTTTTTTGCAATATTCTGTTTTACGTTTTTTAAAATTATAGCGCTGAGCTTAGGCTTAAAATGCTTGTTTGAAATTCTTCTAAATTATGTAAGAGCCAAGCACCCATAAAATATGCACAGACACCGAATGTGATACAGACACAACTGATCCAGTATCACTAAAACAAAGGTTTCCACTGGTAAGTTAGAATACTTCAACTACAAAGGCCTCCAAGCAGCCAAATCAAACGTAACTCATACAACTACCGTACTTCTAGCCTAAAAACAGACCAGTGCTGATGGGTGGTTTTGGATTAGAAGGAAAATCAAAGTTGTAACACAGAAGAGCCAAAAGTTTTAGAACGATCTCTCAAACACTGCACGACTGGTCAGCACGTGAAACCAAAGGAGCCCGCTGGAGACCAGACGGCACCGTCAGTGTCAAATGGTTTGCTGTGTGCTCTCAGAAAACACCTAAGGGAGGTTAGACTTAATTCGCTACACCATGTGTAACCCTGTGTTTAGTTCCCAATTTATGTAAAAATGGTTTATACCACAAAGATGCTAGGAAGTTAGATTTTTGCAAAACGGTGACAAACAAAACAACTGAAAACAACCAATCCTTTCAAGGAACTTTACGAAAGAAACTCATCTGCTTCACAAACTCAAAGTCCATGGCTGTTCCTGCCTGTCTGCCACGAGGACCTCAGAAAGTTCCCACTGAACCCTCAGAAGCAAGACATCGCTTACATTTACAAAGCCAGGTACCGGAAAACCCACCCATCTCCACCGGAAGACTAGAGGACAATTCTCACCTTAGCGATCACACAAATTTTTAAATAAAAACCAAGGGAATACATATACAGTTTGCTAGGAAACAAGATTATAACATGACCGGAGGAACCTTCCAATTCAAAGGCAACAGTTCTAACCACCAAGTCACCTGTTGCCCACATGTAAAGCATAACATTTCCAAATCCACAAGTAATAAATGTTTACATTATGTAACCATACCTAGAATAACCTACACTTAAGATTTTTACTATTAATTAAAAGACAGGCAGAGCACATTATTTAAAAAAGTTGACATTTTAATTACATTTTCAATACTTACAGATCCCACCAAAGACCCCAGCAATCTTACACATCCATTTATACCACCAAGTGATGCCATCTTCATCCGCTTTGGTCTCGGTGGCGGATGCTTTTTCCTCAGAGCTCATTTTAAACCAATGTGTTTGACCTCTTTTTTCTTTACTAGATTGCTGGTCAGATCCAAACGCAAACTATTTGCTCACCAAGAGAACAGCAGGCAAGATTTTTTTGGAAGCGCTTAACCCTCTACAGCATGTATTGATATTAAAGCATAGCCTATCTCAAGCAGCGATCGGTGTGCATGACGAGATGATGCCTGTTCCAGAGATCATTTATATTTAAACAAAGCATGAAGCGCAACTGGAGACCGCAGGTGCTGACTGGGTAGTGGTTCTGCCAGTCATGCAGATATTGAGGTAGCTCATCTGAATTGGCTGGCTCCCATTTCACTCCTTTCCACAAAGAAAACCGACTGCAGGTCCTCCCACTGAACCCACATTAACTTGTAAAGTGAAACTCGGTTTGGATTTCGTGCTTTGCGTCATTTTTTTACCTGACAAAATTATAGGCTGCCTTCAGAGCTGGACTGTACTGATGAGAACTTAACCACACACACATTCAAAATTCCACTAAAAGAAAATTTCAAATCCCCAAATAAATAAAAATTAGCTCCAGTCAGTTTGTCCAGCATTACAATTTAATGTCACGTTCATATGTTTAGTAGTGGGATTGATGTTCATGGTTTCCCAAGACAATTTTTACCCCCACACAGTGATGAATTCACACAGCAGCCAAAAGCACATCCAGCAGGATAAACCTTTAACGCAGAAATAGTTTCAGGTTATTGATGAATATTAAACAATTTATGTAGTGGCAAACAATTATACCACATATCAACGTGATGCAAGGGATAATATGACGTTTAAGATGTGACGCTCTTCAGCCCATCTTCACAGTGAATGCTTTCACTCTGCAAAAAGCCAGAAAATAAGATTTATTCTCATGCCCAACCAGTAATGTATTAGAACTGTCAGTTCTGCTGGATCTGTAAACCCACTTGTGGGTGTAGGAGAGCAGGTGTTGATGCTTATTTTGGGAAGTTACTGGATGAACAAGCTTTGACCTTTTCAATGGTGAATGTTTAACTTAAATAAGAAAATCAAGTAAAACAATTAAGCACTTCAGATTCCAAATGACATTGTTATGTCACCCATATTCGTTTGATGTCATTTTTTTAGTTTTAGGCAATGCTTGTGACTTAAAGGGGTTGGTATGGTGCAAACCAAGTTTAAAAAATAAATAAAAAATAAAAAAAGTACAACTTCTTGCTGCACATTTGAAGGGTTATTGCTGTTCAGTGATCTCCTGTTCTGCACTTAGACAAAAGAGATTCTATTTGCCTTACATTTCATTGCAAAATGACAACGAAGGAGATGGACTCAGAACTGCACTTAACATTATGGAGAAATGACAGTGCGGCTGAAAGACTATTCAGCAGCCAAATGAAGGTAGCTGTGCCCAGAAGAAAACCTACATGAGATCATTACTGTTGCATCAGAGCCCATCTTTGGCTTCAAGTGGCGGCATAATGGGATAGAATAGCATAGGCGCTCACAAGTTGTTAAATGGTGAAACTTGCAGAAACACAATCCCTTGGTCTGGTAACCAGCAAGTTTTGCTGGAATAGAATAAACCACAGCAACCATTGGGGTGCATGTTGAGGCTAAGCTCTGCATTGATACTGTGCACCCCAGTACTGTGGTATTGGGCCTGCTGATTGCCAAGCAAAGGGAGCAATCCCTGACCATAAAAACAGATCAGATGTGAGATCCACTACCCAGAATGCAACACTGAAGTTGAGGATTTCTCTATTTACAGTGTCATACCATTGGTGTAGTACAATGAGCCCAAGAAATGGCCTGCAGGTCTTGGGAGACTGAGCTCAATGGAGACATTAGGTTCACAGGACTCCAAAAGGATGGGGCACAGATGCTTTTTGGGGACTCCTCCACCAGAACTGAAGAAGCCACTGGAGGGTACATTTCCTTTACTTCTGGGAATTCTATGTAGGAAAGATCAGGTTATATTCAGCAATTCTGTGAGAAACAGAAGTTCTAAACAGAATGAAACAAGTAAATCGATAAATCTAGTAAACACAACACTCACCTATCTGCTGTGGTGGGGTAGCTCTTTTCTCCAAGTTTAAAAACTCCTGCAGACTTGAATTGGCTATGGCTAGCAAATACAGAACAAAAAAAAAAAAAAAAGTTAATCACAATTTTCAACATCCCTTGCATCCAATTAATGAGTACAAGTTGCACTGACACTTCCCACTTGGCCTTCTTCCAGCATTGTCACTGAAGTGTTTCTTCATACTAAAGAAATAAGAACGCAAGAATTCAAGAAAGAAAAGAAAGAAAAAAAGTTACATCCTGACCTCAATCACCATCTCATCTTAAGGGTTTCAAGTAGGAATGTGGATGGATTATCTACCACTGCTCTCTCCTGTGCCAGTGGGCATTCTGTCTTTGCTCCTCCTCTGAAACCTTCATTTGACTTTCTTGCTTCCTCAGTTGGGTCTCTAAGAGCCAAAAGCAGTGCAACTCCTCTGGTGGGTATAGAACCTGAACCAGCAGACAATAGATTTTTGACCAAGATGTCTGAGATGACATACCAAAAGCCATGGCAGTGACTACCAGCCATGATTTGGCAGCATGGAAGCATGCACCCCATTACACTTCCCCAAGTGAGCAAGTTCAGATCACCAACCTCCTTGTACTTTTGTCCCTCTGCAAAGACCTTAATGTGTTCCAGAAAGGCAATGGTCATTTCCAGAACTGTCACCATGTCACTTCGGGCACCTTGGACTCTGGGCAACAGCTCCCGAAGCCTATTGCAGCTCACCGTAATCCGCTTCCTGACAACATTGAGGCGTAATGACAACAGTAAATGTAGGTTGTTCAGATTTGTGTATATATATATATATATATATATATAAACAATTACATAAATGTGGAGAATGAGCCCAATTGCCTACAGCAAAAGAAGAGCGCAGTCTTTTCAGCAGTGAAGGTCAACAGGTTAACAAAGAAGCACTGAGTAAAAAGCAGGGTGTTAACACTTCATGGGAAGCCAAGTTTGTGAACTTAAAAAGGTCTGACTTTTTGGATAATGACAATAAAAAGTACCTGCGATTTCTCTCCATGATCACACAGGCCTTGTTAATGTTGGCCAACGCCTGCTGGTGCTCCTCCTTCATCTTCCTCTGGAAGTCATTGAGGTTCTGCTCTTCCTCAGACTCACTACAGCTTGGACTAAACAGGGATTATTAGACAGAAAAACATATAAAAGGCATCTTGTCTTATTATTCATCTGATGCTGCGATGCAGCATGGCCTGCATGGTTAGATGATCGGATGCTTGGGGTGGGAAAGGAAAGGAGGAAAGAAAGAAAATCCAGAACTGGACCCAACACAACCACTTAACAAAAATATTCTTATACACAAAGGAAGCACACATAACAGGCAAAGCCCCCGCAATAACGCCGTAAAATACTATGGTAAATATCAGGGGAACTGAGAAAGATTCACACTTCTCCAAGATGATCTTGACAAACGGCGCTGTCTTAAGCGATTAATCGATCAGAAACGCAGCGCAGTGCGGGGTTTAAACCCAAGTGCGCTCTTCGCAGCGCTGACCGCGAACCCACCTGTCTGAGCGCGACCCCGCGATGCGTCGCGCCCGCGCCTCCGGCTCCTCACGGTGGTGGCTCATTTTGTTTCGATCGGTATTTTAGGTCTGCAAGCAACTGCTGTCGTGTTTAAGAAGAAATTACACCTCCTTTACAAAAAAAAGTGTTAATGTTATTTTAAAATGGGCTCTCTGTGGACGCGCAGGACCGTTTAAGAGTGCGCGGCCTAATTGCAGATTGCGGCCTTGTGTGCAAGAAAGAAAGAAAAATGACTTCCAGGAGGCTCATTAATGCTTTTCCGGTAGGTATTACCTCCTGGCATTGACCTTTCTAGCATTGAACAGAAATAAAATTGTTTGTTTAAAACCTTCGCTTCTATCTAAACAAAGAATGAAATGTTAAAAAAAAAAAAAAAATTAAAATGACAAAGATGTAGTACCACCGCGGTACACACGGTGGCAGTATTTACATTAATTTGTTCAATTTGTCGTACGGAGCCACAGGGCTCTTTGCGCAGGCGCACATCTTAAACGCTATAAAGGATAAAGGTAAGATGTCAGGGAAGGAACCTTATAACATCTTTTTAAGGTGTCGCCTTGGTGATATTTGGGGCTGTTTATTATATGCAACTCAGATGTTTTCTTGTGGCGGGTACAAGTCTCTAGCGTTGCATCTGTTAGTGCTGTGTACAGGGAAGTGAGTTGTGTGGATTGCATTGCGCACGGAGATGCGTCATGTATTAAAAGCACAATGGTTCAAATAAATAATTTGCAGTGCCAAAGATGAAATGGTGGACAGAAAATCATGCGTTGATGCTTTTTAGGTGAGTGCTGTTATGAAAACGTCGAGAGAGGGAAGTGCGTTTTTGCACTGCTTGGAGTGAGCCGTCGGCGTAGTGGGTAGCACTGGTGCCTCACGGGCCGGCATGTTCAGACGTGGGTTTGAATGTGGCTCAGTTGCTGTGGAGTTTGCACGTTTTGGGTTTTTTTTTTAAATACACTTTACAGGTCCCCTGGTTTCCTTTTTATACCAAAGCTGTGTGCTTCAGGTGATCTGCTATCTCTAAATCACCTGTTGTGTGTGTGTGTGTGTGTGTGTGTTGCCCTGTGAAGAAACCTGTCACATGCTCTGTGCTTCTGGGACCCCCAGCATTTTTGCTCTGGGTATGTGGTTACTTGCAATAAATTGATGGATAAAGCATGCTTCAATAAAAGTGTAAGGTAAACATGCAACTTGTAAGTTCATAACTAAATTTTAAAGTTACTCAAAGCTATTAAAATTAGGGGGAAAAAAACAAAGCTAGGGTATTAAACTGGTAGTGCCCTGCAAAAATATTCAGACCCTTAACAAAATGACACATTTGACAGAATAGCAAAACGATGCTTCAGTATTTCTTTCCATGCGATATTTAATTTTTTTTTTTTTTTGTAAGTCACAAAGTGTGGCAACATCTATTGTTTGCTGTTAGCAGCCTTTCTGTATGCTGATGTGTTGCAGTCATGGGGCAGCAGTGAATTTGTAAATCCTGCTAAAAATGCTGGTAGAAAAGCGAGCACTTAATCTCAGCAGGCTCAGGGTCACTGCTTGGCTTTGCAGAGGCCACCTGAATTTCTAAAGTCTGCCACGGCATGTCACCTACTCTGACAAAGGGACATGTTCTACAGTCCTAAGCAGTCAGACTTGTAACCATGGCGATGCAGACATCCTGTTGTCCCTCATTACCTGGGCTAAGTGATTGGACGAATGACACACCCACATAGCACTGTGGCCCATATTCCACCTGAGGTGTAGGACAGACCTGCTGGATATTCTCCCCCTGCTTTGTTTTGTTCCCCACTTTGTCCCCCGAAGACTTGAGAAATTATAAAAAGCAGTGGTTGGACGCTGACCAGAATGCTCCAGGCACACATCGTGTCTCTGAACCTTAGACCGAATCTGATCCTTTCTCCATTTGTCCAGTCTGTACCCTTATCTGTCCCACACCATACATTCATGCTGTTTAAACTTCAATTATTGTGAGTATCACCAAAACACAATTGAGGCTTATGTATCAGCTCAATGTAATATTTAATAATTATTAGTCCTGTTTTTATGTGCAAATGTACTTTGTCAATTTTTCTTATTACATGTATGCAGAAATTTACAGTAAGGATAAGGCTGCCTTCAAACTCTATCTTCTAAAATTGGCCTGGAGCGTCCAAGAGTGCCGTCTCACGGATGCAGTCGGACAAAATTTGTGAAAGTGCAAGATTTGACGTTTTTACATCTGTTGGGAAATTTAATTTTTTAAAAATATGTGAGGTACTGGTATGAATTATTTATTGCACATATGGGGAATTTTAATATAAGTTAAAGTTTCTATATGGATGTAGTTTTGAAATGCGACTCAAAACAATAAGAATTAGTGTGGCTGGGGATAAATTCTTGCTTTTCAAGCGTCCCAAAGCTGTAAACTTGAGTGAGTTGAATGCTTTGACAAAGTTTGGGTTAATGCTCAAGTCCAGGGAGTGCAACTGTGCTTAAACCAGGGTGCGTTCCTAACACTGAGTATATTTTTAATTTTATTCATTTTCCAATGTGTTATTTCTCTGCCCCTCAGCAAATTAGTAAGAAAACGAATAAAAGAACACAGGAAAAAAATGAACATGTGTAAATGAGATTTACACCCTTTCAGACTTTAAAGGCTTGATCCGCAGTTGGGCTTTACTTGCACCTTTGGACATTGCTAATGAATTGGTTAGAGGGTTCCTCCGTGAAGGTCTGGAAGCCTGAAGGTCATCATGGAATGGGAAAGGAATGAAGAAATACAAGTTGCTAATGCAGAACTTGTGTGGAGGGCTGTGGCTGAATGGATGATGCTGGAGGAAAGAGGGGGAGTGAGGTGGTTCGAGTGGTATCAAATCCTGTTGAGACCCGAGTTCATGAGCACATGGAAAAACAACACCGCATCAGTCACTCCTGGACTGGGACCTGGGGTGCGCCGTGCTTCTCACACCCTGCAGATTCTCTCTCAGCATATATGTGCAAATAAATGGTTTAGAACCTTCCTCTGATGTTCTTAGGGTCAGTGGTGTTCTACATAATTTACACACAGTCCATCTGTATGCCTTTTTCTCTGTCTTAATTTGTCCGTCAAGGTGTGTGGACTTCTGCAGTGGTAGCAGATTCCCATCTCAGTGCACGGCCTCCTGCTGCCAGCAGTCCTAGCACTGCGGTGGGTGCCTTTTATTTTTGAGGCTAGAAGGACCTCTCAGAGATTCAGAAGAGAACATTACAGTAGTCTCAAAGCGCACTTTGTGCAAACTTTTTTTTGAAAGCCACCTCCACTTATTAAAATTGAACTTTATAAAAAAATTCTACAGCTAGATATTCTCTTGAGTTATCCTCACATGAAGAGGCATTTATAATGATTATCTTTTAGTTACCCCCACTGAAAGGTGCACAAGCATGACTCCTGCAGGGTCAGAGATTTGAAATGCACTCTATGGTTGAAAGGATGTGGAAAAATAGTTGCCTTAATGATAACAGGGGATTATCTTGCTGCATAATATACTTTTTCATTGTAAATTAGAAAATACATACTGTATATACAATACTATATGGCCAAAAGTGTGTGGGCCCCATTTCTAATGACTGAGCTGTGTCAGCTGTACCCATACAAATGCATTCTAGACAATCGTGTCCTTCTAGCTTTGTGGCCACAGTTTGGGGAAGAAGCTCATTTCCTGTCTCTAGCATGGCTGCTTCCCTCCCATGCACAAAGTGAGCTCCATGAACACATGGTTTGCCCAGGTTGGTGTGGAAGAACTTGAGTGGCTGCACAGAGCCCTGACCTCAAGTTCACTGAACATCTTTGGGATGAACTGGAATGCAAACCTCAGGCCTCCTTCACTGATGCTCTTGTGGCCGAATGGACACAAATTCCCAAAATCCGGTGGAAAACCTTCTCAGAAGGTGGGGGCTGTTATAGCAGCAAAGGGGGGAGGAATAACTCCAAATTCATGCCCATTGGTTTGGAATAGGAAGCTCAGCAAGCACATATGGGGGTGGTGCTCTTGTGTCCACATACTTTTGGCCACACAGTGTAATGAACAGCGTTTGAAGACTGTCAGCCCATTCTTAGTTATTTAAATGTTTGCTGCCACAAATACGGTGCTTGTCCTATTTGGGATGTTCTGTACTAAAAAAATTCCAGAGTTGAGCTACAAACTTGGCTGTACAACATGACGGGGTAAAAATTTGAAGTTTGCTTTGCATTAATGTCCTGGTTAAGTGACGGAGTGATAACAATAAGAATGGCCTTTGTTAATGAAAGCCACCTCTTTCCTTGTGCTCTCAGTGTGAATACTGTCAGGTTTCCGCTCTTCTCCCAGCCCACAGACTGATGTTAGGCAAATAATGGCCCAATCATGGAGGCCTTATGGGTCTGTTTCCTTGCTGG
The DNA here is from genome assembly GCA_018136845.1 of Heterotis niloticus. Lineage (NCBI taxonomy): Eukaryota > Metazoa > Chordata > Actinopteri > Osteoglossiformes > Osteoglossidae > Heterotis > Heterotis niloticus. Next base: position 31,189,835 of record CM030888.1, on the reverse strand, counting down.
CCATCTCATTCTCAGGCTCCAGCTTTCTCTCACCTTGCCTGTCCTTGCATCCATCTCCAGCCATCCCTTCTTTTCTGAGCGCTGGGCAGAGTCCATTTGGCCCTGAATGAGCTCTCATCTTTCCTACTCTTGCATGTTTGTAAAAACATGCGATTATGCAAATCTAAATGGAGGTTTTGTAGCTGAAAATGGTTTGTATCTCTGCTGGCTGGCAATTGCACCATCTTCTGTTCCGCTCTGCTCCTAAAGCAGTGCTAAACAGACATATGGATGAGAGCTATTTCACTTTAAGGGGATTCATGTGATGTTGTAATGAATAAAAGACAATAATGTCCTTGACTCCACAGCTCTCAGGTTTAGCTCTGCTCATCTCACCCCTTCCTTGGCTCTGCATGGCTTTCCTGTATAAAGGAACATCCAGGTTCTTGAACTACTATATCTAGAATCTGTTCAGTATAATTTACAGCATGGGTTCCTAAATGGATGGGCTCCGTGAAGTGTTATACGTCTGCTGATAGCAACATGGAGTAACTAAATAAAAGTTAAAAATAGGGAAAAAGTTAAAATCCTATTACTAACTATAACACACAGAGCCAGTAAGTGGTAATTCTATGGGGTAGTAATAAAGTTTCAGGGAAATAAATTCAGTGCAGTTTTTCCCTCCAAGTTTACACGTAAACCTTGGTATAAACAAATTCGCTAAAACACAGCTAAACATTTAACAGCGGCTCCTGGTTTGTGTAATAGACGTCCTACTATAACGCAGAGCCATGACACAGTACAAGAAATTCATTTGCAAGGAATGAAGATTTTCAAAGTTCCAGAGTAGCTTGTTCCCATGCTCCACCGCCTTGATGTAATACTGCTCAGCACAGCAGCCTGCGAGGGACATGCTTTGCAAATATCCTTAAAGTTTCATGTTCGTTTTGTTTCAACATCTTTGTGCAGTGTCTCCATAGGTAAAATGGTGTAATCTCCTTGTAGTTTCGTGTGTGTGCTGTGCAGCGTGATGCTGGGTGGACTGCAAAGTATTCCACTGTGTTTTAAGGATATTTTGGAAACTTTGTTTGGAGTTTTCAAGTGGGCTTGGAATCCCTCATTGTTTTTTCCCCATTTAAAATAATTGTAAACAGCTTTCTGGTCTATACAGTACTGTGCAAAAGTTTTACCCACTTGTGAAAAACTGTTGTAAAATCAGAATACATTCAAAGTAATACAATGAATAGTTTTTTAATGTATATATTTACAACGTACAAAGTGCATGAAACAGAAAAATCAATAGTCAAATCAATATTTAGTGCGACCACCCTTTGCTTTCAAAGCAGCACCGATTCGCTTGGGTATACTTGAGCACAGTTTTGCAAGGTACTCAACAGGTAGGTTTTTCCAGGCATCTTGGAGAATTTGCCACATTTCTATAGATTTTGGCTGTTTCAGTTCTTTCTGTGTCTTCATGCAATCCCAGACCAACTTGTGGGGCACACCATCTGTTGTTTCTCTTTTTGGTGAAGATAATTTGTTACAACTCTTGCTGTATGTTTGAGGTCATTGTCATGCTGCAGAATGAATTTAGGACCAATCAGACCCCTCCCTGATGGTACTGCATGATGGATAAGAATCTGGTTGTATTTCTCAGCATTGAGGATACCATAAATTCCGATCAAATCCCCAACTCCATTTGCAGCAATGCAACCCCAAATTTCTAAGGAACCTCCACCGTGCTTCACTGTTGCCTGCAGACACTTATCCTTGTAGTATTCTCCAGCCTTTTGACAATCAAACTGCCTTCTTCTAGAGCCAAATATTTCAAATTTGGACCCGTCAGTCCAGAGCACTTGTTGCCACTGTGCTGCATCCGAAGTTTTGTGATTTCATGCATAAATGAGTCATCTGGCTTTCTTTCTTTCCATGTCTGAAGAATGATTTTTTTTTTTTTGGCTGCAAGTCTTCCCTTGAGACCACTTCTGATCAGACTTCTCCAGACTGTAGATGGGTGTACCAGGGTCCCTTTGGTTTCTTCCAACTCTCAGCTGATGGCACTGCTTGACATCTTCGGAGGGACACCAACTTGATGTGGCATTCATCTGCTGAACTAAGTTTCCTTGGACAACCACTGCATTTTTGGTCCTCAACATAGCCTGTTTCTTGGATAGCACATTTGGAAACACCTGTCTGCCTCAATTTCTGCTTGAGATAGACCTCAAATAAAGGGTATTTTTGTACAAGGGGTCTTTAACTTTCATTAGAGCCTTAAATTGTTATGTGGCCTACAAAAGATTAAGAGCATTTGATTTTTCTTCGTATTTTTTTTTTTTGTGGCGCTTCCCCAGACTCTGGCCACAAAGCTGGAAGCGCACATTTGTCTAGAATGTGTTTTTATGCTGCGTTGGTACGGCTGAAACGGCCCAGCTCATTAGAAGGGGGGGGGGGGGTCCACATACTTTTGGCAATACAGTTTATTTATTGGATAAAGATGGTTGATATGTAGAAAGGCAGTGTGAACCCAGCATTACTGATCCCGGAAGAGATGAAAGCAAGTGTACAATCCCTGTGTGTAGCTTCTCCTCCACCAGGTGGACACTGACCTCCCATGCAGAGGACCAGAGGAGTAGCAGGGTGGGCCCCGGGGAAGCTGCAAGACATGCCCACTGACAGAATTGGGAGCAGGACACATCAAGGCCAGCTGCTCAGGTGGCTCCTGTTTTCCTTTGTCCTTTCGCTGTGTTAATGAGCCGTTTATGTGTCGCCTGCTGCTACCCAGTCTGTCAGCCTCAGCTGCCTCGGTCTTAATCATTTTGTTATTCATCTCGGCCGTAACCCCACAGAGCAAGGTTATAAATCAGAATTTCGCAACCAAAGATGCCAAGAATAATTAGGTGAAATTTTAAACCGCTCTGCTCGAAAGGGAAGGTTTGAAATGAAACGCAAAGAAACACGGCGTGTTAAGTCCTTTATTGGCAAGAGAGATAAGTGGAAAACAATGATTTTTTTTGTCCTTCTGAGAGATGAGCCAGAGGCAAAATGACAACATCAGTGTCCCTGACTTTGCTTTGCTGGAGTCCGGCCCAGTGCGCTTAGTGTACAGCACTGGTCAGTCAGAATCTCAGAATGACCCTGATGTCCAAATTCCTTATTCTGTGGGGGTATTTATAAAAAAAAAAAAAAAATACACACACACAGTGTATATATATTTTTTTAAATTAAGTATTTATAATAAAAATATGTTGTATATTTTATGTTTATAATATTTATAAAATTTATATAATATATATATACATGAAGTATATATGTAAGTAAATAAATATATAAGAAATTAATGTTTTATATTGCCAACACACAGGTATGTAATATTTATCAATATGCTGTTTATCAATGTATTTATACAGTAAGCGTGTAGAATATATATGAAAAAAAACCCCATAAAAATGTAATGCGATAATCAATAACATTAAAACAAATCCTACATTTTATTTTATGAGTATTGGTTCTGTAGGCCTCGTTTTTGAAAGTAGAGTTCCAAACTTCTGGCACGGTAGTGGTCCATACTGTAAATGAGGTGGAGATGGCTTCACCCAAGCTTGGGTGTCAGTGGCCTCCACTTGTTGGGAAATGCAAATCAGTTGTGGGGTTTGGTTAGGTTTCTGTGATTATTTTTTGCCGATGCAGCAATGCTGGAATGCGTACGACCCCTTGGCGACTCTTCCTCCAGCTGTATTTCCATATCACCTTGTTCTCAGTCTGCTGTACCTGTAGTTGTGAGCATATTAAAGACACAACAGGTGTGCTGTATAGTATCGACATCACATCATAGTATGCTGATGTGCTTATTCTGAAGGGGTGTGTAAGATGATGTGAAACCCTTCCACCTGACTTAAAAACGCAGATTCCAAAAACATGCTCAGAATAAAAGAAACCTCTCTTTTTCATACAGCAATTTACTTGTACTGTACTTAACACAGAATTCAAACAAAACAGCAGTTCAATTTTTGCTCCTGAAAGTGTACAAAGTGTGGCGAAATATGTGCAAGTATAGATATTTAATTCGCTACTTGGTGGCTTTAATACAAGGCAACTTATGATTGATCACAGCTCAGAATTTTTACTGGAACAAATAAGGAAAAACACCTGCACATCTGATCTTTTTTATTTATTTTTTAATATCTGCATAATTATGAGTAGAGACGGTCCCCAACTTATGATGGGGTTATGTTCCGATAAACGTAAGTCATAATCATAAGTCGAAAATGCATTAAATACATTTAACCTACTGTCACGCCTGTGGCCGCTTAAGCAAAGGAACGTAGGCGGTCTCTCCGCTCCCGTCTTCAGACTGTACACTGATTGGTGTAGGAGACAATCGTGGATGGGATTTAGTTCCTACCCAGACTTCCTGTCTGTTCTCAGTTTCCGCTGCCCATTGTGAACTCTCCTGCAACCACTGTCTTGATAACACCTTGTATTTTGTTTTGTGGCAGCTTTTGTTTACTGCCAGTCGCTAATGGTAACACTCTTTGTCAGAAATAACTCGGTAAAGATTTTAGCGGAACTTAAATGTAAAACTATTAAGTAAACATTTACTTATGTAAATTGCTTATGTTTATTTTGTGTACTGCAGGAGCCATGTGCAGTTTCTCTCAGGGGGGAAAAAAAAAATTATTCCATCCTTCATTAACACAGAGCGGGACTTGAACCGACATCCTACAGGTTGCAAGCCGATGTCAGTAACTGCTGAGCTGATGCTTTGCTTTTGCTAAATGAGTCGTAATAAATGAAACATTGATGAGGCGGAGGATTTATTCCCCAGTTCTTATTTCTAGGCCTCGGTATGGAAATTTCAGCGGGTGTTTTTCACTGATGTCTGCAGCTGCAGTGACAGTGTGCCAGTATAATAGTTTATCTGCTGTTATTTGTCCGTATCTGTTTGACCACTATGGGGACAGATGGTTTTATGTGTCTCACCCCCTCAGGACCTCAGTGTCAGCGCATGTAAGGCGCCTGTGTTCAGAGACGGATGTGTGATGCGTGACGGGTTTCAGTTACAGTGACATTTTCTCTCCTGCTGAAAAGATGCAAACCTCAGGTGGCTGTAAGATGACCTGTTTCGCCGAACCTGTGAGGAGATCCCGAATGACAGGCAGGGCTTACAGAGATGTTGCTGCGTCCTCCATTCATGATTCGCAGCTAATGGCACCGCTTGTGTTATGCATTACCCCACCGCAGACCAACAGTGTTGTACTTATTTCCTTCCTGCCACCCATCCATCAGTAGTTGTTTATTCATTCTGTTTCATTGTGGCCTTTTACCGGTCTCAGGTGGACATGCCAAAACCCAGCTCTTAGCACACCTGTAACAAAAGAGCTGGAAAATGGTCCTCAAATTTGCTGATGTGTCTACAAAATGCTGTTTTCAGAAACACCGTACGGACATGAAAGCGTGTCTGATGGCAGCCTCATATGTGGCTGTTTAATTCCTGCCAGGTGCCAGTTGCCCCTAGCTGGCCGTAGGACATGGATCGCTTCTCAAATCGCTGCTGGCTCACCTGTGCGGCCCTCCATGGAGAGAATAGAAGAAAATCATCTTGGCCGGCAGCGTTTCAGGAAGAGTGGCATCTCGCCTTCGACGTGTCCAGGTGACCATTGCGATAGGGGGAGTTTCATAGTCCCACGTTGGCGGGAAAATCCTGATGTGGCTTTCAGTAATGAGGTAAAACAAGCGATAAAAGCATGGTAAAATAAATTGAGGAACTATGTAGTTGCCAAAAAAAGCAATTATTTGATTCATTAAAAGAAAAAATCTCTGCTCTTAGTACCTCACACCCATTTCTGTCCACCCTGACTGTCAAGGCCATGATTCATTTCACCATGAAATGTGTTCAGGCCTCTGGGGTGACATTTACGAAAGTGTAAATCCGGACTGGTGGAGGGAGACAAACCGAACCATGGCGGAGCTAATGCGCGATTGAAAACTTTTATTAACAAAGGGAAGTTCTCCTCAAGGGACCAAACATTTTTAAAATGCATTTCAAAATATGTGCAAATATTTTGAAAAAGGTTTGTGTGTCCTATGAAATGACAGGCGCAAAAGTAAATATGTGGTTTATGCGACGACATAACTTAAAAATACGGCTCATATTTCTGCACAGCTTTCACGTAATGATATTTTTTATATGACTTATCCAGACACCGACCAGCTTCAAAGAAACCGTAAAGAAAATATAAACCACCTTTATCTTACTACTCACAACCACGGTATGTGTTAAAATGTTACGGGAATATTATGGGGAGAAGGTCGAGAAAGTCATAAAATAAGTGGTGACTCCAGTAGATTGAACGGTACTTATTATTTTCCTATTTTCATAAATCACAGAGCAGTGTACGTTTAGTAAATATCTATTTTTCTTTGTTACTTAGCAGTAGCAAACAACTGGAGGCAGAGCAAGGAGACTGCTGAGCACAGTAGTAGATGTGGTGCATGATGGAGGCCTGCTGGGGCTTTCTAGCATAGCCGTCGCTAGTCTGGATCAGGACCAGAACCCTGCTGGCCACAATAGTAAGTTATTACTAAATAAAAGCTTTCCACTGAATGCAGTTAATCAAAATAATTTGAATCCCAAAGCCTTGTGGTGTTGACGCGTATTATTGACTCAGTAATTCTGGACAACAGGGAGATCAGCCTGAGGATGGCATCTACACCGGGTTCTCCTTTCACTGCGGAGCGGAGGCAACAAATGTGCGTCTGTTTCTTAAAAACAGATTAAATTGGGTGCAGAAAGCTCAAAAATTTTGCCACACTTGCGTTGGCCACCTCGATGCCACCATGTTTCCTTTGCACTATCAGCATACCTTAATGGTACTGATCATCTTTTTACCTTCTTAGATGGGTATTACCATTAGGAGGAAGAATGTGTAGTTGGGTGATGGAGGGCCTGGGCTAAGGTGTGCTTCTACAGAGCTTGTGAGAAGCATGTAAAACATGAAGTTGCGCTGCTTTATGGGACAGTGGGTTTTGCTGTGCATCAGCAGTTGCCATGGAATTTCAAGTGTCCACATTTTTTTTTGGTTTGCAGTGCTGCTTGGTCTTCTTATCATATTTTCTACCGCTGATCTGTTTGACAGCTTTGCTTTTATTACTACCCTTGCTTTTTACTTTTCCCAGTTTTTGGTCCCCTTTTGTGGACTTATTAGACATTTTTCATCATGCTAACTAGGCATTAGTGGAGCAAAAGTTCAAACTGTACAAATGCCTCAGGGGTAGAACCACTTGTGAAGACCCGTGATTTAAGTACAAAGAGTGCTGCCTCCTAAGACGGCGTCCTAAAGAAAATCAGGCAGTGTCAATGGCTTGGACCTTCATGCCATATAAAAGATGAGCGAAATCTTTGCAGATGGGAAATATTTATCGTAGTTTAATTTCTCAGCATGTGTCTTTTCAATTTAAATTTAATGACATGTTGGTGAGAGGTAAGGCCATCTTTCAGATAAAATATAATGAATTATGGCAGGGTTCATCAAGCAGAATACACAGGAGGAACCTGCAAATTTGCCTTCATTGATTTTGCAAATGGTTTTTGCAGCCAATGAGTTACACTGAATTAAGCCAGCAGGTTAGACAATTCTTTAAACTTTTTGGGGAGCTTCATGTCGGCCCATTTTATTAAGAATCAACATTTATACCGGTAGTTTGATGGTATGCTGCTTGTTTCCAAGGTTGTATTCATTCATACGAAATGGCATATCCTGCGTGGCCAAAAGTATGTGGACACCTGAGCACCGCACCCATATGTGCTTGTTGAACTTCCAACTCCAAACCCATGGGCATTCGTATGGAGTTGTTCCCCCCTTTGCTGCTGTAGGAACCCCTGCTCTTCTGGGAAGGCTTTCCACCAGATTTTGGAAATTTGTGCCCATTCAGCCACAAGAGCATCAGTGAGGTTGGGCAAGGAGGCCCAGCTCACGGTCGGCATTCCAGTTCATTCCAACGGTGTTCAGTCGGGCTCAGGTCAAGGCTTTGTGCAGCCACTCTAGTTCTTCCTCACCAACCTGGGCAAATCCTGTATTTACAGAGCTTTCTTTGTTCATGGGAGGGGGGGGGGGGAAGTCATGCTGGAGCAGGAAAAGAGCTTCCCCCCAAACTGTGGGCACAAAGCTGGAAGCACACAGTTGTCTACAATGTGTTTGTATGCTGTATCAGTTTGGGTCATACTGGTTCATACACTGTTATATTTGTTTAATGTAGCTTAAAGTCTAAAACTTTCTGACTTCCTGAGGTGCAACAAAACATGTTTTTTTTTTTTTATAGCTAAAGATCAATATCAATTACTGCAATTATTGCAAAATGGATGATTATGTATAACCATCCCACACTAAAGGATATGCCATAGTACAGGATAAGTTTTAACTTTCAAAGCTAATGTACAGTTATTTATACTCTTTAAGTATTGTGCTGAATATGCAGAACTATGACTACAGGGTTTACATGTAAAAAAAAAAAAAAACTGTTGAATATTAAAGCATCACAGAAAAAAAATACAACTGGTTAATATCCTACAGTATAATATTCTTAATACATGATAGCATTAAGGATGAACTCAATATACTGTATAGTGATAATACAATAGCTATTTTATTGAATGGCAATATCTGTAAGACAAGAGTGAGATTTCCAAAAGTCATGTACATTTCATTGACTTTTGATTCAAATAAGGCTCAATTGCAGCAAACATATCAGATTTAAGAAAATAAAATTTCCCTTTATTATCTCAGAACTATAGGAGCTTGTAAGTAGCATTGTTTTTTCCACACCTGGCCTTGTAATGAATGTTAGTTTTCATCTCGGTTACTACCAAAAAATGAGCTTAAACCCGAAATTTATTTGAAGTGCCTTTTCAATGTTCAAACCCTGTTTACAAACACTGTCTTATGTTGTTGAAATACTAGCTGTTGAGGTGTTAATAGGGTATTGTTGCAGAATTATTTTAGTCCTTAAATATTTTGTGCCAGGGTTTTGCTGTTTTTTTAAAAAAATCTGAAATGTTTTCCCAAATGCTCAGCCCAAGAACACAAATAATCCCATTTTGCAAAAGTGAAAAGCTTCCTGTAAAGAACAAGTATAAATAATTTTTTTTGTCTTTTTAGCATGACAGTTCGCTTCACATTCATACATCAACCTCCAAACTGAGATGACACCTCTGGACGTACTCATGTCTTTTTGTATTCTTGCCATTACGCCCACAATCTTAAGTCTTTACCTGTAAATCGGAATACTTAGGAGACAACAACTTTTTTTGAGATGTAAAGGACTTTGGTGTTTTCATTTTATTATGTGTGTCATCATTTATGCATGTGTTTTTATGTGCAGTCAGTGTGCTAAACAGCCCATCAGCCATGTAGTGAACCCAGACCTACGTGAAACCATTGGCTGTTGCTGACATATTGACATCTGCCTTTGGCTTAATGCAGAAAGAAGGCTGTCTTGCAAGATTTTGCCCCAGGCATTATTAAGAATAAAAATCATTAAACATACTTAGAAATTTTCAAAGCTTTCAACAGAGCAGCATCTTTGGAATCTATTTTTCCTCACTGGAGAAAGTGGTGGATCGACCTTGACCTGCATTTGACACCCACAGTCAGCTTCCTGCTGAAGACAGGAGAGCGGTTGGGAAAGACAGGTGCTGTCAACTGGAACTGAACTGTCAGTCAGGGCAACGTCTCTGACAGCTCTAAGCAACACTTCACATCAACAGCAGGATCATAAAATATCAGCTATTTTATTTCTACATGTATAGGTAAAATGTATTTATTATATAAAGAGGGGTTTTGAGGGTATAGCATATTACCTACTGAGTTACCCAGCACTGTTCAGATTAAATGAAAAAGTGTAGGGGTGGAAAGGTAAATAGTGACAATAAAAAAAAAAAAAAAAAATCACTAAACTAGCATTACTTTTAAAGCCATTGTCCCCTCAGTGCTCTTTGTCAGCAAAAAAAAAACCAGAAAAGCACTTGATGCGTATGTTGTATACCACCTAGCATTATTATTATTTATTTTATTGTGTATGTCTTGGTCAGAAAATCTGCCTGTGTATGTGGAGTATTTCACTAAGCTCTTTTTATTTTTGAACTTGTTGAATTTAGTTCATTAGTCTGTGTGCGTCTGTTGAGTGAGAAATTGTCCGTCATTCGCCTTTCTCCTTGCTCATATGTGTGGGAAATGGCATCAGCATGTGTGTAGAACGTCATGTATTGGCAAACTTTATTACCTTTCAGCATTGAATTTGGCACATTTGCGTGTGAGTGTGAGGTAAGAAAATTCTTCACGCTGTTTATGTACACTTTACTGTACAGTCAAACCTGGAAGTTTATGAAAGTATCTGGAATTTAAAGAGCTTGACTGTGGAAAAATCTTGCTTACTGTGAGAAGTACCTGTGGGCCAAATGACAGCTCCATGGCTTGAAAAGCAAAGTTGTGTATGAAGAACAAACAGACAGACAGACAAACAGATGGAGATTGAGCTTTATAGATATATAATGTGATTTGCAAAACTATCCCTGCTGCAGATGTTAGTGACCGAAGACAAAGGGGAAACAGACTGTGTGCATCTTAAAGGTCAGCATTTGAATTCATGGTTTGTGTTTCTCCTTGCAGGAAAAGAGTCAAGTAGGATTCAGGCACCTGTTTCCAGGTGCCACCACAAAGTGTCCCGCATGACCTTCTCCCACCCTCTAGTCCACCCACATGTTGTACCCGTTTCTGAACGGTCCGTTTTCATAACTCTTCCTGCTTGCATCCGATATTTATCCGTACTTCAGTGTGGAACACGCCAGCATTGCATGGACACAAGCATATTTATTTAAATAACAACACTGGATGAAATTGGTTAAAACAGAACATTGTGGTCCATTACATTCCTGCTCAACGTAAGGTATCTCATTTCACCATAGAGAGACAAAGTTATTAACATCAATATATCAATTATATTTATTAAACGTATGCAAGAACATCCTTCCAATAATGTATAACATTTGTTAGTATTTTTTGTTAAAATCATGCCAAAAGGAGCAACAGAAAGGCCTGCATGAGCTGGGCTTTTAGCCTCACACTTCCTGCAGCTCTTTAGCTGCTATGCTTTTTTGAGACATTGTTTGTGATTTAAGGTGTTATTAAATCTTATTCCGTTGTCCACCCAATAAAGAAGGTGTACCTACTGTACATCTGCATGCAGGTATGGTGCGGTGGGCCCTGTCAGGGGTGTGAGCTGTGGGATGGTCGAGGTAGATTATCTGGAGCATCTGCACTCACAGCTGTCTGTCAGCAGGCATGTGCTGGAGTCTCTGTTTCCTGGGCTGTCAGCTTGATTCATCTCATGTGGCCTCGAGGAGACAGCGTGGGGAAAACAATTTGCAAGCATTTAAAAGCCCCCCCATTCCTCTGTCAGCCAATTACACGCAGCTCACGCAAGGCACATCTGTGCTCGGCACTGGTACCACATCTGGTTTCTTTTTATTTTTTGACAGTTTTATGTTTAATGTGGAGTAAGAAACATTTCATTTCCGGTGACCGTTTCAGAAAACTGTTCACCTGGAGGACAACAGGCCAAGTTATTGGACAAACTCTTTACTGCTGTGGCTGACCAGCACAAATGCATGTATGTTTGGTTGTTGGACATTTTTATTCCGCTTTAGTATTTATTCCTGAGCACCACTCCTCTACCGATGTTGAATGCTGGAAAGTTTAATTACCACAAATGTTCTGGTGGCCTCGGCACTAAGTTGGCTAAATTTTCCTCTTTTTGCTCTGTAGCCTCCAGCCCAGATTATGGAATTTGTACACAGCACTGTGGAAAAAATGTCATCGTGACTTAGTTTTAACTCCTTGTATAATCGTGCAGTCTGCTGTTCGTGGGTTGTTTAGAAGTTTGACGTATTACACTGGAGTGTGGGTTTGGATGGATGCTTGGTGTAGTGTTGGACAGATCATCCAGCAAGGGTGATAAGCCCCCCTTGTGAGAACCCCTTGAAGACAATAGAGGTGGAGGTGGTGAGGCATTGGGTTTATGAAAACCATGCTCACGAAACAGAAGTAACGGTGCACTCGTATGCATGTACTCATGATTGATAGCGGAGCGTGGCCAGGGGTTTGGTCTAATAATTTCCTCCCGAATTTTGTTTTTTTTTTCCATAAAAACTTCAATTTTGGAGTTGGAAGTATTAGACTGGTTGTGTATTTGAATGAATGTTTGGAGTCGGCTTGAGGGCTCTCACCTGCCATTGTTGATGAGCCCCCCAAGATTCGGTGGACTCCAATCCGATGGAACTGCAAGGTGAATCTGCAGATAAATTGCATGGGTGCGTGGAAAGGAAGGTGGATGTGACTTGGGTGTTCATGTGAATGGTCAGAAATACATTAATGCATTGATGTTGTGCAGAAGTGCTCATTTGAATCATGATGTTGCCGGGTGAGCTTCATCTATCAAGCACTTTCGGCCTGGTGACCCAGGGTGCCACGCGGTGGATATACACTGGTTTGGAGAAACTGTGTTCTCTTTTTGGTCTGTATGAGTGTGGGGTGATGGTGGGCTTTGTACCACGGGTAGCTGGTTGCTGTGAATTTTGAACCGTGATGGAGGTGGTCAAGTAGGAGGAGGTCGAGGCAACAGCAGCAATGAGAGTAAGAGGTAGAAAGGAAAGAGAAGTGAGGATACCCCAGCATTGCTTAAGTGCGAGGCAGGGTGCCAAAGGGAGTGGATTTGGACAGCTAATGGTTGGGAGCAAAGTTGCAAGCTGGTATGAGTTGAGGCATGTGGAAGGAGAGCTTGGTTAGCAATAAAGATGTGCAGGATGGTGGAGCAGTGGTAAAAGGCACGAGTCTCAGTAGATGACCAAGAGCCCCTCGGACCACCATGAGCCTTGACAACAATTGCAAGTTGCTGTAGTGGAAACAGTAAAGTACTGCGATAGACAAGGAAGGCCACAAGTAGACGGTGCAGATACCACTCAGAAGGGAGCACCAGGACCATCACGACTACGATGAAGATCTGTGTCAGCGAAGAGCAATGCTGGCCAGGTGGTGCTCCGGTGGGCTGTGAACAACAGAAAAGAGGATGGTATCCCAATAGGTGTTGACAATTGCAGGCAATGGAAGGATGGTGCACTAGCAGGATGTGAGGGGTGGTGCCCTGGTGGGCGGCAAACAAATGGAGCTATAGGTGGGTGACCGGATTCCAAAGGTGACACCCCAGGGTTGGGGTAATAATCGCAGCAGAGGTGGTGGCCATTTAAGAAAACAATGACCATGGAGCAAAAGGAACAGCGTGCGCTCGTATGCATGTACCCGTGGTTGATAGTGGGGCATGACCAGTGATTTGTCCTAATACTTCCCTCCTGAATTTTGATTCTTGCACAAAAACTTCATTTTTTAAAATATACTGCACATATGTGCCCTTGTAGTACAGGTAGGACTGAAACACCAACCACTACGGCAGTTAATTCAATATACGCCAAATTGAATTATTGAGTGTGCTGACTCACAAATGTTCTTCAGGTTTCAAAATGTGCCTGAAGCAAATTTCAGCGTAAGGATTTTGACCTAAATTGATGTGACAGTAGGCAAAATTAATTTGTCAGTATACTATTAGTCTCTATTTACAGAACTGGACTTTTGTGCAGCTTTTCAGCATTGCAGAACCCTACGCAAAGGACATGGTTGTGCTCACTAGATTAACTGTTATTAGTTAGATGGTCAGTCTGCAGGAAGGAAGGAGTTGTCCATAGGATGCTGAGTCATCTTATAAATGGACATAAACCACAGAGGTTGTTGGTCCCAGCCTGGGTATTAGCCTTAAATATTAAATAAGTATTTCATCTAAATTGTTCTAGTAAAATATCAACCTTGAGAAAAATTGTCATTCTGGATAAAAGCTTTAGGGCATCCAAACAGTTAAAGTGTCTGGTGGGGTGACATGAAGTGCTTTTTGGTAGCGATTCTATACAACCAACTCCAGTGAGGGGGGGAAAAAAGAAATAATAATTTAAACAGGCAAATTAGGTTTCCTACAGGAAGGTTTGTTTTTTTAAGATGCATCTGTTCACCAAATCCAGTTGGTTTAAAGCACAGCGATACAGCAGGGGCGTCCTGTGGCCAAGTTGCAGTCCCTCCCACTGTACGGCCCACGGCTTCACACCGATTAGACCTTCTGAAGGAACAGCCTTGTTGTTGGCGGATAGTGTGTAATAATATTTTAAAGCATAAACATTGGATGAGGCCTGTCTTAACTGCCCATAATTTGCTGAAAATATGGCCTGTTGTCCCACAAACTTGTACTGTACATCCACAGTGGTCAAAGGTTCGAGGCTGAAGCTTCAGATGCTAAGAGTTAAAATCTCCCTGCAAGCAGAGCTGGGAAGCCTTGGTTTTAAAGATGTTCACTGCAGATACAAGAAAGTCGAAATACATATTTTAAGTAAGTAAAATATATTATTTACATGCGGTTCCAGTGCATTCGTTTTTCCTTACTGCTGGAGATCTTACACTGGTTGTAAGAAATAAATAACAGAAAGATATGTCATTTAGGAATAAAATGAACTGACATAACAAATACATCCTGGGGAAAATTGGTTATATGCATCACTACGCACTGATTTTTTTTCTTTTTTTGGGGGGGTGGGATTTCTATCATGTGCTTACACATCAAGTGTCAAGGGGAACAGAATATAAATATTTCAGTGTATACAGGCCTGCTTGAAGGACTCCCATTTCCCCAGTGCCTATGAGAAGGTGTGCCATACTGCTGCCAACAGCTCACCGCAAACATCACGACAAACTCCTCCGCTGGTGGATTACACCACCGCAAACTCAATTTTTAGCCCAAACCAGGCAGGTTGGCTCAGGAGTCCGGCTGTTCATCAGCTCCAAAACAATGTTTTCTGTGATGAATTAGGAAATAAATCTGTTCTCTAGCAGAAGACAAACTGCAACAAAATAAAAATCCCGAAAAATGTGTGGGGAAGAGCATTTATTTTCACTTGGAGCCCAATCCCAAGGAGGAAAGATGTTGGTCATTAATGCATTTTGTGGGTCATTAATACAAAAATCCAGGTAACTGCAACCTTTTGCTCTCAACTGTTGAGCTGTTGAAAACGGTTTCCTCTATTTCTACCTAAACAAACTAAGGTCTTCACACAGGTTGCTTGTTTAACCTCATAAAGAAAAATGCCGAAAAGAACTGAATTACATGTCATTCACAATTTAAATATTTAATTGAAGTATTGGATGAGTGTAGTGTCATCATATCGAACCATTATTCTGTACAGAATAATTCTAACTTACAGTTTTTCGACTTTATGATGGTGTGATAGTGATGCACATTCAGTAGAAACAATACTTCGAATTTAGATTTTTTTTTTTCCCCCCAAGCAAGTATGCGGTATGAATGACAGGAAGTCCGGGTAGGAACTAAATCCCGTCCACGATTGGTTGGTTCCTACGCCAATCAGTCCATCAGTCTGAAGATGGGGGCAGAGAGACCGCCTGGGTTGCTGAAGTGGCCACAGGTGTGGTGTATTAAATGCATTTTCAACTTACGATATTTTAAACTTACAATGGGTTTATTGGGATGTAACCCCGTCGTAAATTGGGGACCATCTGCATATTCTAGCTTGTCTTCTTGGAAAAACAAAAAGAATAGTTGGTTACTCCTCTTTTTGGCAATGGGGCAGGGTCCATTGTGGGAATATAATCATGTTTTGAAATTCTTCCATCCCCAAGGTCTTTAACATGACCTCTCATTTGAAAAATATTTGCTCACATGGGTTATGGCTGTGCATACAGGGTCTGGTGATCCTCCTCACTCTCATGTTGAGGTGTTATTGTGACAACTGTTTGGTTTACTTCCAGAAGGTCCTCCTGACTGGGACCTGGCAGTTAAAACATTTGCTATTCCAGTCCTGTTAATTCAATGTCTTTATTAACTTTGTGAAAATAATCTTGTTGGATGAGGTACCCTGACACATATATAATCTAAAAAGGGTCTGTGGTTAAGTAACTATTCCTTGGTCCTAATATCCAAGCACAGTAATGCAGTGGAAAGTCAATCATTGTGTGAACAAAAAGTAATTTAGATGCTGTTCCAAAGAAAGGTAAATTTCAAATTATTTTATTCAGAATGTCATTCCATTTCGGCCATTCAAGGAAAATGATGATGGTGATGGAAAGTGAGCACCTTATGTAAACTTTATGGCAGGCGAGGATTTGTGGCTGCATGCTATTAAGAAAAAGAGGTTAATGGTATGTACTCATCATTCTTATGAACTTGTCAGACATCAAGGTTGTCTTTAAAGAATGCTGTACAGCTGGGAAGTAACTGGTCTATGAAAGCCCAAAGAGGTAAGGTCATTGCAATTTTAAAAGCTGAAAAGAGCAATGACTGCAATTGTCTGGCATTTTTGCACTCCAGATTCCAGGTTTATTTAACGTGAATTAGAAAGGATGGCAGACAAACAGTATCTGCTGAAAGTTCTGAGACTCTATTGAAATAAAGGGGTGTCACCTGCCAGCATGCAGTGAATCACACAAATCATACACACTCTTTCTTTTGCATGTGATGTATGAATTTAAAATTTAAAAAAATTCCCTGAACTTTTCTGCAAAGCAACTTACATTTTCACTGATTGGCAAGGTGGGGGCCTGTTGGACAAGCAGCTTGGGCTAAGTACTCAACGTCAAGTGTTTTCCTGTGACAAAAACAAAAAAATGTTCATATTGCCAGTGACATCTTTGTTCAAACGTGACTTACATTTTCATAAATGCTCAACTAACCTCGTGGTGGTGCAGTGGGGTTAGCTGGTGCCTCACAACTTCTGGGCTGCTTGCCTGATGTGGGGTTCAAGAGCAGTTCAGGGATGTGTGTAGAGTTTGCATGTTCTCCTCCATGTTTGCACCCCTTTGAAAGCAGAATATGCTGGAAGAAGGCAATAGCAAACCACTTCTGTTCCTCCTTGCCTTGAAAACCATGCCAGTGGTTGCCTAGGTGTCAGATGTGACTCAATGGCACAGTAGAGCTGAGCAGTTTGGGGTGTGCACCTTAAAAAAGGAGCAGTTTGGGGTGTGCACCTTAAAAAAGGATACTGGGGAAGAATTTACTATCAAATAAGCCAGTTATACTTAAATTTTTTACTACATACACACAAATCCAAAATCTTAAAAGTTTAAGACAGTTAACATGCATGCATGGATGATCATTTAACTAGAGATTTAACCTCTTCCAGGTACAATCCCTTGCATAAGGTGTCAAGGTGTGTAGTAAAGTAACAGACCAGACCAATGCGAAAGTAGTATCCTTTAGAAAGACCAATTAAAACAGCAATGTAACAGGGAAGTCCCACCCACACTCTTGTATGAGAGTTAGACAAAGAAGTAACTTGAGAGCTACAAAGGTTATTTGCGATTTGTGGGGGGGATTGGAAACAGGCTGTACCCTACCCATATACAGAAAAGAATGGCCCAGGACTGAGAAAGAAAAGGCCAACCTCCAACCAAAGAACTGTGAAACATTTAGTTAAAACATAAAAACAATTTGTTAATAAATAGTTATTCTTCCACAATGCTACAGGAGGAGAATGATTTGAGCCACGATCCTTTGGTTGCAAGGCTCCGTTCCCTGTGGTGTCTGCTGATGTATAACCTCTACACCTGTAATCCGTACACCAGTGACTTCTTACCAAGAAAGGTGCGAACTGCCGGCATAGTAATTTAAATATGTTGGCGTTTTTATTACTGCTTCTACCTGGTTTTGCATGTAAAACTGGTGATGGCTCAGGAGATGATCCATCTTCATGTCAGTCTGTGCAGCCACGTCTATCCCAATCAATCGTGCCACCTGATCCAAATGCCCATCTTGTGCTGTGAATGAGGGGATAGCCTCTGGCTGTCCCTGGAGCTCCTAGTTACACTGCTTCTGTCATCATATCCCCCAGATATGCCTCCAGGTCAAATTTCAGTAGCATTTAGCTTCTGTTGGACAAGATGACCATTAACGTAATAGTAGGAGGATTTGGGGAATAATGCTAGCTACTGCAACCGCTACAAAGACATAACAAAATACTTTATAAATACCGAAACCAGGGGCATACACCGAAACAGGATTGTATAGCATATGTATGACATCACAAAATACAGAATAAAATGTTTTTTTATTTATTTTTTTTTCCTGTGTTTTAGATGTGAAGTATATTGACCGATTCCCAGTCAGGTGGAAACAGCAGAGCACCTTTTTACCTGAACCTCCAGTTATTGCTGTTAATCTTAGCCATTGTACTCAAGTCTGGGCCTTTACAGCTTCAAGTGCCAGCAGGTAATGTGGCATTCAGAGAAACGATGCAGGGATGGACTTTTGCTCCCCTGCTGCTGTTCCGGAGTGGGTGAAGTGTCAAGGAGCCGAATCCTCTCCGACTGATCAGCAAAAACCCTAAGGGTGGCAGATCTTCAGGTTTTGGCCTATACTCTACATGCTAGTGTACAGTGCACTATAAACTATGAATGCAAACTCCCAAATGGGTATGGGTACCACTCTGTTACCGGGCATTCAATGGCCTGAACACAGTGCAAAATTAAATCCCTTTTACAGTTTATTTTGATCTTGGTGCATGATTTTTTTTGTTTGTATTTTTGTAGTTAGGTCTGGCCTTAAGTTATATTACTTGGATATTCTGATGCTTTTTTTAATAGTGCAGTTGAATGAGCAGTTTAAAGCAAAATGTGCATTACAGATAACAAATACTGTACTTTGGTATTTACAAAGTTCTGGTTACTAACTTATTAATAAGCTTACATAGCTTCTATCACGCTGAACATCACAGCCTATCACAACCACCGATTTGGATAAAACTCATAACTTTTTCCTAGATTTTTACTGAAATTGCACAATTTTACCACGGAAGTTCAACATACCTTGACTAAGTGTACCTTCAACAGGAGGTATAATTTATTAGTTACTGTACACAGCATTTTAGCGTTTATCCAGCGTGTGCTGCGTCTCACCACCCTATGCTTTCAAGATGATGTTTGTGACCCTGCATTGTATAAGCGGTTATTGATCGATGGACGAACGAATGGAAAATACAACATTTTTCTTCTAAATCTTACCAAATATGTCAGTGTTATGATGGCATGATGAGTAGCGCTACCACCTCCCACTAACAACAATGAAACTGCGCTGCCTGAGTGTAGGTTTGAATCTGATGAGCTTGCACTTTTACCCCCAATCTATGTCGGTCTCCTCTGGGTGATATGGTTTCCACCCACAGTCCAATGACATGTGTTTTAGGTTAATTGCTGGCACTCGATTGCTTCTAAAGTACGAAAAAGTTGTGCGTATGTCGCTACCCTCTTAAAAACCGACATCCCACCTAGAGTGCAGAGATCTGGCCTGCTGTGAAGCTGACAAGAACAGGCAGGTAACGGAAGTGAGTGAGTGATGTCACCATTATTATGCATAAAAGTGTCTCTCATTCAGGTATTTTAATCAATTTTAGGTGACAAATTTTTTGCCTAAGAACCAGTAATTTTCACCCATGAAAAATAATGGTAATTCATCTCCCCACAATGGGAATCAGCCTAATGGGCTGAACTGATGGAATAAATTAATCTCAGGATATGAGGAGTGGGCGTTGCTGCAGTTGCTGCTGACTGAGAGAACAGTATTGGACCTGTGTGACAACTGTAAGCATGCATTATGGTTCACAGCCATCTGCGAGCTGGCGAATATGATGAAGCGTAACTCTGATAAATGAAATTAAAACCAGTACGGAAGGGTTATGTATTTCAGGTAATTTGCTGGCAAACTGGGTATTATATTGTGGTTATACGTATTATATGTCAGGCCATAAATAAATGTCATAAATCACAGTTATTTAAAAGAAAATATAGAATTTAATTGTGTAACTGAAACACCGTTCTTTCATTCAGGTGAAATGTTTTAGACAGGAGTGTAATAAGTGGGCTCATAGCAAACCTTTCTTTTGGGCATTGCATCCTCTATAGCGTGCAGAATTCAAAGTATGGAAAACCCGGGTGCATGCTCTTGCATGCAGTTGGACGCACGACACTCAAGTGCTTTGGAAAATATTTTAATGAAATATCAAGTGCCATTACGGATGCTCGTCTCTCCGGTGATGGCGATTTTAATATGATTTGCACAAAGCGTACTTCGATGGACGTGCACGCACAGAGATAATGGATGGGTTTGATGTTTAAAACCATCGAATAACTAAACTGCGTCGCTCACCATCGGGACACCCCTGCAGGAACATCAACCCCAAAGATGATAATGTTTGCTAATGGTCTGCCACGCTTGCTGCCCACTTAACAAAAAGGGTTAGGTGATGTTTTTGGGTGAGACCATCCCCCGCGTGCCCAGGTGCCGACACCGTGGTTCCGTTTCGGAACGCGACCCAGTGGCCCAATTCATAGTATGGGGGTTGACAGAAATGGGTATCATCAGCCCCATAGCTGCACAAATGGGTGAGAGAGTTCTATGAGCACGTTTTCATATTCCCTTCCTGTCTGTGTGGGATTTCCTCCTGGTGTGCTGGTTTCCCCCACGGTCCGAAGACGCGTGTTCTGGGTTAATTGTTCACCCTAAATTGCCCACAGTGTCTGTGTTTAATGATGAGTGTGTGCATGTATGGACCCTAAAATGGACTGGTCCATTTATTCCCAGATCGGCTGTGGACCTTCACAACCCCAAATAGGATATGTGGTTGAGGATAATGGATGGATCGATGGTTGTTGGTACAATGCCCTGATAATGGCTAATATTTATATGACATTAAATGCACAAGTAGTAGGTACATCGCTTTCTTTTTGAGAGTTTACATTTAATTTGAGTCTGTCTACGTTTTTCTTGTCTAGCGCTGAACTAGTCTGACATATTTCTCTTAAGGATTCAGACAGCGTGGCCTGGCCAGGGTGAACCTGCTTTTAGGGTTTTATGTCCAAATCCCTCATGAGCTGCAGTTCTACCCTTGAGCAAAGCGCTTCATCTCTGCCTGATCCCCTCTAACAACAATGACGGAGAAAAATAACGGTTTTCATTGTTCATCAGTGCACCCCAAATGGACTCTCGCCAGAACTGTGGTTCACCACTGCTGATCCCATCTCATGTATTGCAGGTATTTATCCCAGATAGGATCCTGTTCCATACTGTAGTTGTTTTAGATAGATGCTGCTCCAGATACCTTCCCAGATATCTGTCTCAGGTTAAATCCCATCCTGGACTCCTGACTCAGATAGGTTCTTTATCCAGATATTTGCCAGTTTGCTGCCATCACAAATATATATATTAAAGATTCAGCCACAGAACTGTCAGACAGGACTCCACCCACATTAGCCAACATACAGTGTCTATCTAGGACAGGAGACCTTCCCAGACCTTCTCAGTTTGGAACCCATGTCAGGTTATGTCTCTGGCTCTCTTATGTCTCCTAAGTTGCCTCATTTCCTAACCTTTTCTACATTCATGTCTTTTCCAAGTTTTGGTTAAGGTTTTTTGAGGACTTTAGGAAGGATTATGGGAGGTAAAGTGGTACCTCACAGCTCCTGGGGTGCTTGCCTGATGTGGGGTTGAAGTTCATCTTAGGGGTGTGTGGTGGGGTTTGCAGGTTCTCCTCTGTGTTTGCACTCCTCTAAGGAAAAACATTATGCTGGAAGAAGGTAATGGCAAACTACTTCCCTTCTTCGTGGCCTTGAAAACCCCACTAGCATTCACCTAGGTGTCAGACCTGACTCAGTGGTACTTTCCACCTCCAAAGGAAGGGTTTGACATTTTAAATCCAGTTCTATTATCACATAGCTTTCATACCAAATTGTTCGCTAGCATTGTACCGAATGTATAGAAAGTACCATTTCCTGTATTATAGTCCAAATATGTAGGTTTTAATATAGAGTAGGCTGCATAAATTTAGGTGATGGAGTTATCAGTTTAACCTCTAAGAAAAAATAGTGTGGGTCCAAGGGTTGGACACATGTCCTCTCCTGAGCTGGTGGTGAGGTTATTTCCATAGTAACTGCCCTTGTGGGACCTACAGGGTATATCCTGAAGAGACATCGCTCCTCCAGCACAGCCTATGTAGAAGCTGAGCAATAAAGGCTGGCGGTTAAGTCAAGTTAATTTTCTTGAAATTTATGCAAAGGAACCTAAAAATGAAATCTCTCTTTCTTTGTGGAAAAAGGAACATTGCCTATCCTGGCTGAGTCCTGCTTTCCCTTCAAATACGAAAATCAGGATTGCTTCGTTTTTCAGATACTGGCACAGAAACCTCTGCTTTTGTGTGTTTTTTATCTTTTTTGTTTTATATTGAAGACAAAAACCGGTCTTGCTTAAGACCATACAAATTAAGTTCTTCAGACACATACGCTCACGTCTGCTGTGTTACAAATGATCTATGTGATGTTGCTATACACTACTGTGACACCTAACATGAAAGTCAGCTCAAATGAATTCTTTTGAATTGCTTTTTTAATTATAAACACGATTTCTTGTCAGCATGCTTATGCTTCTCAGCCTGAACACGGACATGGACCAAACACGGTTTTTCTACTTGAGGAATGTGCAGCAAAATGGCAACGATAAACAATTTAGCCAGAAGATCAAAAACTAAGCAAAGAATGGGGGGTGGAAACAGAGAAAATGATACAGCACAACACGATGATGATGATGATGATGATGAAAAATATTTAAAAATGCCCTTCAGTGACACCCCCCCCTGCCCCCCCCCGGGTAGCTGTGTATTTCCCATCCAGCAGATGGCGATGTGCTGCTGCCCATGAAAGCATCCATTCTGGCAACTTTACATTTTGACTAACGCTGGCTGCCGAGCAGAAACAAAATTAAGCAGACAAAACTATAATTACTTTTGGGAAATAGCAGTAGAAAAAGTACCCACTCAGACAAACCTTCAGAAACTCCATTAATCCCTTTA
This sequence comes from Heterotis niloticus, assembly GCA_018136845.1. Lineage (NCBI taxonomy): Eukaryota > Metazoa > Chordata > Actinopteri > Osteoglossiformes > Osteoglossidae > Heterotis > Heterotis niloticus. The sequence continues at coordinate 31,166,863 of CM030888.1, read as the reverse complement.
GTTAGGGGAGATTACCATGGTTTATGTCCCAGCTGTAAGCTATCAAAAATGTACTTTCCATTTAATTTCAGTCCAAATAATAAACATTTTTATCTCTGTTCTTGATATCTTCTTGTGGTTTACTAGTTCATTTCAGTGGTCTGTGGTTACAAATTAGTATTGCGTTACTATAAGTATATTTCATTTGCGCTAAAGGAAGTTTTTGGCATAGCAGGTGGTAGCATAGCAGTTAAGGGACCAAAACTGGCTTAATGTCCTTGGAGGCGAATGTCCAGTCTTGGTTTAAAAAAAAACGTATAAAATAATAATTTCCTTTAACATGACTTCAGAATACCAGAGATTAAATGCTGCCCAAAGAAATGATTTCACTCTTAAAGAGTGCCAGGAATTGAGAAGTTCTAAGAGGGAGTCAGACCATGCTGCCATATCATGATGCTGTTCTGTGAGGTAATAATAGAAGAATAATAAAGAAATAATAAGGTACCATATTTAGACTTAATTCTGGCTTCTTCTGTTAGTGGATGAAGGAAAAGCAACAGGTATGAAATTCAGGGATGTTGTCAAGAGCCGATCGGGGCGAGCCCACCTACCCGACGCAGCTGCACTGCATCAGCCACTTAATGGGGGAATAAAGGCGTCGGACGAAAGCGTTGTGAAATCTTGTTTAGAGACTGACTGCTGGTCTGTTGACCTTCCCAAGTCTGAACTCCAGTTTGTTTCAGTACCCTTGTTTGGGAAGAATTACTTGTGTAATCGCACGCTTACCTGAATAAATCTGCATTTTTGGATTCGTTTCCGGGTCGGGGCAGATGTTCAGGCAAGTTTGCAAGGTAAAAAAAAGCAATGTTTTGAATGGGCAGTTAAGTAATAAGAAAGTTATATCAGCCCTCACAAGATGCTGTTACTGTCTTCCCAAGCGGCTGATGATGGTGTGCTGAGGTCCATTCACGTTCAGAAAAAAAACCTGGTCTCCTCCATAATCTGATTATTGACTCAGTGTGATGGGGTGATGCAAGATTCTCAGCCACAAACAACTTTGGGTCTTTTGGCCATTTGGAGTTATGGCACTCTTACGTAGCCTACGACAATAGTCAGGTAGGATAAGATGAAGGCAGGTTCAGCTCCAAATGATGGAGAACCACTCAGTGGTGGTGTTAGCCAAGTATGCATTGATGTGAATGGGAGTCGGTCTCTCAGATGGGGATATTTTTTGTATTTCATTGTTGTCCCCAAAGCAGTGAGTGGAGAAGCCAGATGGTAAAACAAAGGAATATTTTGTTGAGTAAAAAGAGGTGAGGATCAAGCCCTGGTCCCCAAGGTACCTGTGTTAGATTTTATTTTTTTTGCATCACACAAAAGGTAAATCCCTATATTCAGCTGCAAAGAAATGAAGAATTGTCTAATAGTTGGATAGAGAAGCGAAATGAATAATGTTCATAATTATTTTTGTTTGATAGATATGATTATCAAAGATCTCCTTTTATCAGTCTTAAAATGAATAAGGCCAACCCATGCCTAAACAAGCAACCATTTCAAACCTTTTTCCATGGTTAAGTTGCGCACACACACTTGTACATTTGCTATGCTCCCTGGTCCTGACTGCAGAGTTTAAGCACACTTTTTATTTCATGGTATATTAGTAAAAACACCACACCAGCCATGTATTATAGACCCTGGGAACGGGCTGCATTATACACAACACCCAGCCGGAGGAAAGCTTTACTGTGTGCGCACATAGAAAGGTCAGAACTGCCATTTTTATTTCTTCCCAGTGAAAGGCTTTTTCTACATTGCTAAGGTAAAATGTATTTCTATAGAAATGAATGAAACATAGCAGAATGATTTTGGCTAAAATCTTTTGGCAAGCACTGAATTATAATAATAATAACAACAACAATGCATGTATGTATTAATTGGTGCTTTGTGTTATGCTTGGGAGAAGGGAAGTGCTTTACAAAAATAACCTGGAGTGACCTTGGATGAATTCATTTAATCCTTGAGTCTATTTTTGCTCAGCCCTTTACGTCTGTGACCTGAGATGATTCCCCATCTGCAATGAGAACTTCCCACATCCTAGACTGGAAGTGGCTATTGGTGAGTGTGGCAGGAGGAACGCTGAAGATTTAGGTTTAGGGCCCTAACCCTTCTGTTTCTTACAGAAACTCTGCATGCCTTCTACAAGTAAATCCTTTTGCACATGGTAAAGGCGAAACATGCACGTGTTCTGCTAGAACATTCACTGAGCTCAGGAACATACCCACTGCACAGGCTGCTGTGTTTTCCCAATTGGACCTTGGCAAAAAAATGTGGATTGCAGTTAGCAAGCATTTGATCCAATCATCCTGTTGATGAGGATATCACGGTCAATAGAGCCCAGGGCAGTTGCTGAATACATGTCGAGTTTATTCAATATTTATGGCTGAATTTGTTGAAACTCTGTGCATCCATTTCTGCTTTCAGTCTCCAGAGTTCCGCAGCCAAACACGTTGGTTTGTTAACACGAGCAATGTCTCTCATGTCAACACCTTGAGTTTCTTTCCATGGAGTGATTAACAGCACACGAAATGCTAACCTTTCCTTCTTTTTTCAGATTTTCCAATGGCAACCAGAAGAAGTTCAAGTGCACTCATCATGGTTGTGCTATGAGATTTTGTTTTCAAAGGCGAGTGGCCAAATTTATGTTCAATTTCCATCTCACGTGGTATAACACAACAGCAGATGGTTGCAACATATGCCTTACTCTTACATTATTTATTGTTTTGTTTGGATCTGTCAAGGCCTGTACTGAATCTACAACAAATGGACAGTTTTAGTCATGAATAGCCAGCTTTTAAAGTGGCCAAGTTGTGGATTGGGAAACAAGCAGTACCTCACACTGCTATAGGGGCACATTCATACCAAATTCAGACCACATTCTGAAGAAAGAAAAGAAAGCAGACCCCTGCCCCCTTCTAATTATTGAGTTGAACAGTGTCATCCTCTGAGTTTCTTGCCAATGATGTTCTTATGATGTGCACCTGTTTTGGTTCACCTGGTTCTTCTTATAGGAATTTAGTGCTTCCAACTTTGTGCCCACGGTTTGGGGAAGAAGCTCCTTTCCTGTGCCCCCTCATGCACAAAGCGAGCACCATAAACACACGGTTTGCCCTGGTTTGTTTGGAAGAACTTGAGTGGCTGCACAGAGCCCTGACCTCAGACCGGCTGAATACCTTTGGGATGAACTGGAACGCCGACCGCAAGCCAGGCCTTCTCGCCTGGCATTAGTGCCCGGACCCACCAATGCTCTTGTGGCCAAATAGGAGCAAAGCCCTGCAGACATTTTCCAAAATCTGGTGGAAAGCCTTCCCAAAAGAGTGAAGATGGGTACAACTCCGTATGAACGCTCATGGGTTTGGAATGGAAGGTTCAGCAAGCACATATGGGGTTGGTGCTCAGGTGTCCACATACTTTTGGCCACACAGTGCAGGTTTAACCTGAAGTCAGAATGTGCACAATCTCTAATCCAAAGACACAGATGAAAGGGGGTAATGGTAATCCACTTCAACTAATACTCTTGTACCCCAAAAACAATGAAACAACTTGTTTTGACTCAATGCCATCTACCGTACCCATATCAGTTTTTTGGAAGATATTTTTCCAAAATAATTTGGATTGGAATTCTGGTTTGGAATCCATGCCTCAGTGCATGAATTTATCTGAGTTATAATGGCAATGGGCTGATATCATAATAAATGTATGGATGTATATTTACAAAATAGATACAATTATAATATAGCCACGATGATGATGCATTTTTTTCTTCGTGTTTCAAAAGGAAATGAGCTGTCATGTCTTCCAAGCTCTTCTGCAAGCATTCCTTGAGATGTAGGACACTTGTGGGTTGATCTGCTTTCACACTTCTGTCCAGTTTGTTCCATGTATTGCCCATGTCGCCTTTGTCTAGTAAGGTATGTTGCTTAATGTAAAATCAAGTGCCACCTCAGCAGTTAACAGCTTATATGATTTGAGCATTAAAATGCATAAACATCCACTCTAACATTTTTAACATCTCCAACGCTTCTGCTGACCATGTCTACACATGCATTGTTTCACCACTGTAGGTGAATTTTTTCCTAAATGAATTCACAAGGATCTCTCAATAGTCACTCCTGTACTCACTACCCACGACCTGGAACCAACATCTGATGTCCTCCACATTTTAAAAACATCTCCAGCCTACACCAACCCTGCAACTGACCGGCGTTCCATCCAGAGGCAGTTTCATAGCTTAGTAGCCTCTGCTTCTAGAATCGACTCCAAACCTTTGGCGACTCTGCTCAGGATTAGCAGTTAACAAAAATGGATGGATGGATATTTCTCTAATATCCCAGAATATTGCATCCTGTCTTTGAAAACACTGCCATTTGTAAGAGGGGGTGCATACAAGCACAGTTTAAGCGCCACAGTTTAATCACCGCACAGCGGGCAGTGTTTTTTCTTTTGTTGGGTGGGCATTGGTTAAGTAGAAATCGATCGGCCCACGTTCTGAAGCAGAGCCTGGTCCACTAGAAATTCCCAGGCTCATTATCCTCAGAATGTTTGATTTGATGGTGAACCAGGTCTCTTGTTGCCTATAGCAAAGATAAGAGGGATGCCAGACATCAGGAAAGGGGGACTGGCATCATCAACTTCAGAGATGAACCACCTCTCTCACCTAACATGGAATCCGACACTAGGTCTGATGGCCTCAACAAAGGACATGGACGAGTCCCACGGGTGGCGAGTTGGAATGAGTCTGGACACAGCAGTCTCGACTCTCACAGGGAGTGCACAGCAGGGCTCAATAAGCAAATCAAAGGGTGTGATGATTTAAAACCAATACTTTCTGTTCTTTAGACCTTCATTCTGACAAAGTTTCCTTTTTACTTGCTTGGAAACACCCTGAATAAGAACGCTGTCCTATAAGTCCTCTCAGCCATATGCATAAGAGATTAGATAACGTGAAGAAGAAGAAGCACTGACACACAGACCATTTTTCCTCTTTTTGTCTTCCTTTAGTTTTGGACACTTTCATTAGTTTTAAGAAAAGCAACTAAACCCATGGTTCTGCCGAACATGTAAAGTTTATTATTAATATAGCCAAATCAGAAAATAGTACAGCTGGGTATAGACCAAAGGCCAGGTCATAAGTAGCAAAGGGCAAAAGTCAGACTCTATTCTGATTATTGATTATTTCTATGTGTGTAGTTAAAAATACGATAACTTCTTTTCAAACATTAGACTTTTTTGGCCCATTTTATTTTATTCCTAGCCACTGTATAGTTATTATCTGTAACATTATTAAATAATTCAATACTGTATTCTTCACCAAAGTTTGTTCTGAAAAAGTACAATATGTTCATAACATTTTTTTAAAAAGTCAGTATTCTGTGCCATACTACAAGGTGGAGTAAGCGTAATAAGTGTGGTCTGTTGCTACTGTTCCGTCGGTACGCCCCCTAAGCTTGTTGATAGCTGGACATTGGTCAGTTTCATGACTGGTGCGGAGGCAGATACTATCGTATTGCACAGGGACTGTACACTGTGCATTACAAGATATTCATGTATGCAGCAGTGCCCCTGTATCTCTGGGTAATACCGAATGCAATATATTAATGCGAACAGCGAGAACGCTAGAAGCTGAATGGAGGCAAGTTCTGCAGGGAAGCATGGGTATGGGGGTATGGGGACAAAGGAAGATGAGTCAAGTACTGGGTGCGTTTATGCTGTTGGATTTCACCACGTTACGACCCAGTCTTGCTCAGCGTGCGTTTTGAAACTTATGAACCATTTATTTCCTTCATTTTCCAATTTTTTTTTCGGGCTGTGGTAAACTGAAACTGTGGATACCGAATCAATGGATACCGGGGTACAACTGTACATGTTTTAATTGGCTATTAAATTTATTAGCATTTAAATACGCTAATTCCCTTCCCATAATCCCTAGGAATATCATAAAATTAATTTTCATCTATTTAATTTTTTAAAAATTATTATTACTGTTATTATTCATTATTATTGACCATCATTATGTGTGACATGTGTCATATGTTGAGCACATGGTAAGTTGAGGGCGGTCTATATAATGATTTTTAAAGTATAAAACAACACAGCATTTTAAATATATGTAAATAAAACGGCTGACAAATGAATATTACATTGGTGATTAAAACTATGAAAATTATTACGTGTATGTAACAATAAATCAGACCGCAGCTATTACAGTGAACAAAAGTGCAAGAAGCCAGCAGCATTTGCACATATGAGCGGGCGCTCAAGATTCTGTTCTTCTAAAAGTGTTTTGTTTATGCATTTGATATTTACCATCCATCAGGAAGTGCAGTATTACAAAAAGACTATTACACTAACTCAAATCATAAGATTTGGTATAGAGGTGCTCCATTAAAAATATCTAAATACCATATGTGATGCTGAAATAAAAGTTCCAAATAAGTTGTAAAATTGCAGCAATAATATATATTCAATTCCTGGTATATGGATTTGGAGGATTATACACTGTACAGCACCGGGTGCAGTGTTGTTAGATAAGCGCAGTTCACCTGAATTCCTGTGACTCTTGTATGGCTGAGCAGCATTCATGGGTATCAAAAGACCCGAGAGAGGGTCAGTGGCTGGGTTTAGTGCCAAAGAAATCTAATGCAAGAGGTCAGCTGCTTCTTTAAGGAAAATGCATCAAACTTGACCACACACTTGAACTACCGAAAGGGTAGCACAAGGTTGTCAGACACGGCATTCTGTTTTTTATCAATGGAAAGGATGGAGGACAGCCTGAGACTTATGGCAAGGCAGGGATTTGTTTCCCGTTACACTGACATGCATACGACTGAGAATAAACCAAATACATCAACATTACACTAACCCGACTGTAGTTACTAAATATAAATACTGAACATATTTTACTGTGATTTAAGGGAATGGCACTGGGGAGGATCCTTTTGTCAGAGATCCTTGTTCCCATTTCTCTTTTCATAAATTTTTTTATGGATACGAATTTCTTCTGCTTACTGAACATTTTAATACAGTTTGCAGGTTTGGTAAATTCTACTGATCAAAAGTTTGACAGTTAGTTTTTCAGCCATCGAGTTTCTGCTCAACTTTTTAAGATTCTTACCCATAAACACCACATTGTTACTCAGGAATGCGATCATGTCACCCAGAAAAATGTGAGATGATGACAAAAATCCACAAATTCGATCACCTAATGTCAACATTTTACTCAAGTTAAAAAGGCGTAACTACAGTATTGGGAAATTTTGAGAATGTTTGCTTATAGATTTAGCAAAACAACTCATAACAGCTGATGCTGCTACAACTGAAATGCAGATCAACATTTCAGTCAGATGCTATAGTTTATTAAGTTATAAAGTCGACTTTCGACCAAAAATAATGCACATTAGGTGTTAACATTGCAAAGGTACGCTCCTCTGCATTGTGATTCAGAAAAAACTTTTTTTAATCCGAATGCTAACAAAAATATTCAATTTGCCACAGGAAAAGAGCCCAATAAAAAGTCTGCGTTCGGTTTATTTTGATTCGAAATACATCACACACTCCACCGTGTTTTTGCAAAACTCAATTTATTTTATTTATACGATCATTTGCGGATGTATCTTGAGTGCTGAAGGCATTCCCCTAGATGTGTCACTCTGGGATGCAGTTGTTGGAGCTGTGTGGCGGTAAATAATTCACACACAAAGACCAATTACTTTGCGATGAGTTAATAATGAAGCAGGGGAAAGTCTAAGGTAATCACTTTCCCATTTGCAGAATAAACAGCATCTCCACCGAGATGCCAAGATCTCACATACGCTGCCTCCAGAGTCGGTAGGTTTAAAGATTTAAAATTCCTTTGTTCTTCCTCCTATGAAACCAGCAGAACGCCCTCTCATTCCCACCGTGCTGGAGAAATCCAATGCTGTTTGCTCAACCCTTCATTCCTCCTTCCTCAAAATCACGATTTTGCTGCTTTCTGATAACCCGATTCTCCGCCTTCGTAGATACGATGGAAACACTGGGGTATTGGAGAGTGGGGGAAAAAAAAATCAAAGGTAAAAAAAGTGTTCTTTTAACACATGGGCGGAATGTATCTGACACTACTGCGTGCCGTGGAAATGTAACACGGTGACCTTGGAGGAGAAATAGCAGGATGCTGAAGTAAGGCAGAGTGAGCGGGGAGTGTGCAGCTTGCATCACATGAGTCATTCTGATAGCAGCTACACAACCACTACAGAGCCATTCATCTCTTTCCTGTACCTGCCGATTCTACCTGGGCTGTCACGACCTGAAGCTGGCCAAAGAAAGCACAGAGAATAAAACATGGTGCACCTTCTACTGTTGTACCGCTCGATGATAAACATGTAACGCAGCATTTATAATCTTAGCGGGATAAACATGTGTAACCCAACTGACGCAAAAAAATGGAATATTTTAATATCTTCCAGGTGATGTTGAAAGACAGCCGCTGTCGAGCTTACATTTCCCTCACGTTGCTTTACTATTCAGACTACATACTGGAAACTTTAAAAAAAGAGCGACGACTGATATTCAAATTTATGGAAAGCATGTTTAATTGACGTTCAGGAAAAAGTGTTTTGCCTCCTTCCTGACTTCCCCTATTATTGCATGAAGGTCACAATGAATGGGTTCAGAGCTTCAGACAAAATAATATTAGACAAATAAAACCTGAGTAAACATTGCTTTTAAGTTAATACTTCATTTACTGTATATAAGGAACAAAGATTTCCAAAATCCGTATGACCTATGCGAAAAAATAATTGCCCCCATAGTTACACAAATAAGCTATTAACCAAAATGAATCAATGATAAGAAAATCCATCCTCCTCCTCTACCTCCTCTTCCTGAGGACAGATGGGCATCCGGGTGGATGATCCAGCTTGAATCGTGGCTGCGGTCAAAGTGAGAATGGGACTCAGGAGGAAATGAGTGGAAATGGCTGAGACACCAGCAGGTGTGAGCATGCTTACTTTTTTTTACTTTTGTTTTGAATAAATTCATAACGCCATACGGTACAGTACTGCAATACACATAATATTATTTTTATTACACTACATTATGGCAAAAATTGTTTTTATTTGTGTTCATTTTTTGTTTGTTTCGTAATGGAACCAGTTCAGATAGTAATTTGTTACAGTAAAGGTTTCTGTTTAGATATACAGTAGTATATACCAACAGTCAAACTTGGTAGTGCTGGTAGTGTGATGGTATGGAAATGCTTTGCTGCCTCAGGACCTGGACAACTTGCCATTAGTGAAGGAACCATGAATTCTGCACAGTGCCAGAAAATTCTGATATCTGTCCACAAAGTGAAGGTAAACAGTAGTTGGATTGTGCAGCAAGACAGCAATCCAAAACACAAAAGCAAGTCTATATGTGAATGGCTGAAAAGAAGCAAAAAGCAAAATTTGCGGTGGCCTAGTCCTGACTAGGAAAGTCCCGACCCATGAAAAGTCCTCACCCAACTGAGATGCTGTGGGAGGACCCGAGTTCACGCTTCACCACCTCCCAAAGTATCCGAATTAAAGCAATTCTACAAAAAAACGAGTGGTTTAAAATTCTTTAAAATTCCTCAACATTGACATGAAAGACTGTCAAATTATAAGAAGAGTTTGGTTGCAGTTATTCGTGCAAAAAGTGGTGCAACCACTTATTCAATTTAAGGGAAACGATTACTTTTTCACAGAGGGGATATGGACTGTAACTTAAATAAATGAAATAATTTTAAATTATTTAATGTTCACTTAAGTTCCCTTTGTCTATAAAGGTGTGAAACCATTCACTCTAACAAATAGGCATTAGTAAGGGTTAAGCAGGAAGGGGGTAAATACTTTTTCATAGCATTACAGAGTCCGAAGGGTATGCCGAGTATGGTCCACGTATCCCTAACAGCTCCGATTAGGTTATTATTAGCATTTATTATTAGCACGGTTATGTCATCTGGTGTTGCAAGTGTAAATTAACTGCTAATTGAAAGTTAACGTTGAAACTTTCACGTCACTGTTGCTTCTTACTTTGATTCCCAAGCCTGTAGCAGCCACAATAGAATGTGTAGCACCACTGCAGTCACCCAGTAGCAAGGGTGCTGGTGGAACCAAATGGGATTTATTTACAGGCACAAAGGTACGATAGATGAGAAGTAAAGATTCCATATTGTGAGAACTTGGGTGTGAGGAGACATAGAAGCTGTGAGGTGCTTTAATTTGAGAGCTTGAAGGATGAGAAGGAGACACAGGGACTTGGAAGACAGGAAGGAATGGAGGGCACACAGAGAATGGGCAAGTTAGAAACAAGAAAGCTCAAGCTGTTCTGCAGGCTTTCACCTAGAAGTCTCTCTTTTTAAAAGACCTTTGTGTCCGAATGATCACATTGGTGGTGATTAATTGATTTATTGACCAAAAGAAAATTGTGCTGGAACCTTCTAGCTGGTTCCAGACAGGGGCCTCTGGTGAGTAATCTGAGTACTTTTTGTAGAAGACATACACTAACATGTACAACAAACCTTGGACATAGCAAGTTTCATTGCAACCTGAAAGAAATGCAGGCAACTGATAATGACTTCAGCCTATGAAACATCTCACCATAACTGACACAGCATAACCATGAGCTGAAATGGATTTTCTCCTGCTCAGCAGGTGACAATTCTTGCCAGCCCTATTATCACCACACCTGCACTAAAAATCTTCCACCACAGTGAAGATCAACCACACCGCTGAAGTAAAACCCCAAGGTCATTAGGAACAAGCAGAGAACGTGTGGGTGGAAAATCTGGCCAAGTTGGGGTGAGAACGTGTGGGTTAATTGACAAATGTACTTAGTGAAGCCAATGACCATGACAAGGTCAAGAAGAAGAACAATTCCCACAAATGACTTGCATGTTATGAGGTGAGATAAATGACGGCTGATCGGAACGGAAGAAGGCACCGTGCCATGTGGGCACAACTCATCCGGAGAGCATTAATGGGCAACCGTTAAATGCGGGTCACATCTGAACAAGATCAATTATAACCCGCGTCTTGCACCATTTTGCCGATGACCTCCGAAGGAGAGAAATTAAGGAAGAACGACAGCATTTGACTTTCCTTGAAGATGTCCCTCACATGGATGGCATAAGCAAATGAGTAAACAGTGCTCTTGGTGAAAGACTTGCTCTTCATTGAATGGATGACAAATGGAAGGCGTCGCTTTGGATAATTTTACCCCTCCGACTCGAACCGCAGACGCTGCAGTCAGGGGTCGAGTTGGAAATGAGGCGTCGCTATCTAAACACAAGCAGACATAAATAATCGCAATGCCTGTGATGCTGTAAAAGTATTAGAATTGCAAGGACGAGGGATTATACTGCACGGCTTAAGAAAGTGGGGAGAAAAAGTAACCACGCTCACGAAAATGGAAAATGTGTGCATAATTTAGCATATCTGCGTTCGTCTGTTCCTCATTACAAAAATATCGGTAGATAAAGGGAATCTAAACTAACAAATAAAAATAATCATTGGTCTTCTCAGTCATTTAGTCAATGAAAAAAAATTTAAATACAGCATTTTTGTGTGTGTGTGTGGGGGGGGGGAGGATTTTGCCCTCTGCTCCCTGTAGACCCTTCTTCAACTGTGATGTTTCAGGAATTTCCTCCAGGTGCTGCCTCCTTTAAGTTCCACAGCATTTCCATGACGTTAAAATCTGGACTTTGACTTGGTTATTCCATAAACCTCAGTTTCTTCTTTCTGAGCTACTTTTTTGTGGGTTTCCTTATGTTTTGGGGTCGTTGCCATATTTCAAGGTCCGCTTACAAGTCAGCTTCAGTCTTCTGACTGATGGCATCACATTCTTCCTGGTAAAATGTGGAATTCACTGTGGACTCTGGCAAGCTGACTAGGCCCAGAGGCAGAAAAGTTGGCCCAAACCATAATGCTTCCACCAGAAAAGCAGTTATTAGTTTTTGGCAAACATGAGTTTTGGTGTTGTGGCTTAGCAGCTCTACCTTTGTCTCATCTGTCCAGAGCATGTTGTTGCAGTAGATCTGGTCATCTCCTAGATGTTGTTTGGCAAATGGCAACCGTGCAGCTATGTTCTTTTTTCAGATTAATGGCTTCTTCTTTGCTAACCTCACATGTAAGTCATTTGTGCAATCTTGTTCAGATGGTTAATGTACACACATTGAGATTGACTGCCTATAATTCCCACGATGCTATCTCAGGGTTCTTGGAGGCTGGCAGCAACTTACGGTCAGTTCTTTGCCTGAATTTGGATGATCAGCCTGGCTCGGACAGAGTATCAGTGGTGTGAAATATTTTCCATTTATAGGCAGTCCTTCTAACAGTTGAGTGATTGACAACAAATTACTTGAAAATGGCTTTAAACCCTTCCCCAATTTATAGGCATAAACAAGTCCTTCTGAGGGTCTCGGCAAGCTCCTTTCATCTTGGCATGACACAGACACGCACATCAATTACAAAGACCTAAACCATAGATGTCTCATGTTTATATGCCCTCTGAGTTAGTGGCCAACAATATTGTTGTGATTTGCATCTGTTTTAGTCCACCTGATTCTTCTTGGAGGAATTTATTTTTTTCACATAAGGAAATTGCATTTCTGTAATTATAATAGCACAAAACTGTGCAAGATGTAATTTTTCTAGTTTTTTTAAACTTTCACCACTTTTATCTATTAATATTGTTGGAATGGCATTCACAAATACTGTATGGCCAAAAGTATATGTACCCCCCCCCCCCAATGATTGAGTCAAGCTGTTTTCCGCTGTCACAAACACATTCTAGACAATTGTGTACTTCCAGCTTTGTGGCCACAATTTAGGGAATAAGAAGCTCCTTTCCTGCTTTAGCATGACTGTGCCCCCTTCCACCATGCAAAAAGCAAGCTCCACAAACACATGGTTTGGCCAGGTTGGTGTGGGTGAACTTGAGTGGCTGCACAGAGCCCTGACCACAACCCCACTCAACAATTTTGGAATGAACTGGAATGCCAACCACAATCCGAGCCTTCTTGCCCCAAGATTGGTGCCCAACCTCACTGATGCTCTCATGACCAAATGGGCACAAATTCCCACAGCTGTGCTTCAGAATTTGGTGAAAGCCTTCACAGAAGAGTGGGGGCTGTTAGAACAACAAAGGGGGGGGGCTCCACGTTAATGCCCATGGAATGGGAGGTTCAACAAGCAGATATAGGAGTGAAGCTCTGGTGTCCTCATACTTTTGACTATATAGTTTCTTTTTGGAAAAAAGTGTATAAAAAGACATGCTTTTTCATAGGTGCACTTTCTTTTTTTCACCACTGCGTATAACATCCAGCTGCGATGTGACAAAACACTTATTCATCAGTTTATTTACAGACTTGACAAGCAAATGAAATATTTTTAGCAGCAGTATTTTCATGCAAGAAAGGTGTCATCCATGTTGTGCACCTGCATGATTGTGCAAACATGAACACAGTTTTTTAGCATTGAAGTTTGGCTTTGCAAGACAAACTGTTTAAAAGTAAGTGACATCAATTTTTTATTTGTTTTAGTCTTCAAGAATATACTTGAAAGTATTTAAAAATATGTTTCATTGCTACAGTTTTTCCTCCACAAGGTTACCCAAAACGTAGTTAATGAAGGGTAAAAAAGGAAAACCAAAGAGCTAGAGGTAAATTATGTTGTTCATATGCTGTACTATTGTGACCAATGAACAATTAAAAAAAGTATTAAATTACATTTTAAACAATAGCTTTACCCATGGTGTCCAAAACTAAACACTAACTGTCAGCCATAAAACCCATTTAACATCACAATAGTTAAGAATTATCAAAGGCAATTTGTGCATATTTATTTTTGTGCAAATATGAGATCTTTTTATTATTTAATTTATTACTAGAATTTTTATTTTACTTAAATGGGTGATAAGAATTGTTTTTTTGGCATTGTCCACAGCATTTTTTGGCTTTACACTGTGGCAGGTTTTACATTTTAGTTGCCTGCATGCATTAAATATTTATAAAAATTGGGAAGAAAAAAACAAAAAAAAAAAATCTGCGACTTTGGAAGTCTTTGTGACATGGTGTCTGCAGTACTTCAGTTGGAAAAAAAAACACATTTATCATTTACAGAAAATCTTTAGAGTCATTCTATAGTCAAACTCTTGTATCTAAAGAGCATGCCGTGCATTTCAAATGGCCAGCAGACCATTGACATGTTCACTTCATAAATGTCCACCGACCCTCATTATGGGGCCACGATGTGCAACTTGGTGGTTAACACTATTTGAGCACATCTCACTATTTTGCCCTCATATCTTCACCTTCTGGCTTAGGCCACCATCAATAAACAAAGTAGGTAAATCGATAAACCAGCAAAGGCTGGAAAAATGTCTGGCTTTGGGAAGCGAGAAGGTATGGGCATTCTTTTAAATGATAGAACTGATGAGTGGTTGATCATCACTCCCACACCAAGTGGCTCTTGATGTTACCACCATCTAGACAGGGTCCAACAAGGTGGGGGTAAGAACAGAACACGAGGCACTGATACAGGAGAGCAGGCTGGATGCCGTGTCCTAGGCACTCAGTATCCAGTACTTCCAGCCGCATGTGAGAGCTGGAGAGGCCACCAGACCTCAAGAACGTTTACGTCTATTCAGCTCTGTTTTCTCCAAAACAGCCTACAATTACGAGGCATGCCAAAATCCAGCGGCAGGCAGAAGGCTTCCAGTGCAGTCATACATTCAACCAAGAACAGTCCTGCATGTCAGCGAGATTTCTTTTAAAGCTCTATTTTTGGCTTTTAATCGCCAATGCTGGTGTGTAGAGTAAATGCAGAACTTGCACATTGTGTGCATTCTCCACCTTCATTCACTGGCTTTGAAATTCTGATATTAAGATTCCTTTTTATTATTTTTTTTTGTCATTTTTGCAATTACCGACAGGCATTTTGTAGAAATGCGTGCTGTGCATGCTGACGGATTAAAGAATCGAACATTTAAACACGACGGTCATCTGCTTTCCTTGCAAATTTAAACGTGCCTTTGAAGTCTCGGTAGAAGTTATTTGATGTAAAACAGTTGCGCGGTACATTTTGCAGTCCAATGTTAAACATTTCTGCAGCGGTCAGCGAGGGAAACGGGGCTACCTGAGGAAGACAATCTAAAGCAGGGGGGAAAAAAAATCACTGCATTTCATTTCTTTCATTTAGCAATAACAAATGTGATGGCGCATTTGGACTTGAAGCAAATTTTCTGATTCAGATCAGTGAAACTGAGCAGTTTTTGGGCCAGCAAATGATGGCACCGTAGCCAAATTTTATCTTACTGTAAGGAATGGGTGTAAATCTAAAAATAGCTTTAAGAACAATAGCTGTTGTTCCATGAAACCAAATTAAAATGGACATGAGATGCAGAACATTATGGATTTAAGCTGACCCCCCATGGCTGACAAATGAGAGTACCCCAGGGTATGCGGTGTCATTTGGTGTGAGGTATTTTATGGTATCTCTCGGCGGGGAGGCAGAATTGGTTTTGGGCAGAAGAGTGAACTTCTCCCGAATGGCAGCAGAGCCAACATGGAAGCCTTCTCTTAGCCTTTGGCGCTCAGACCCCCTCCTTTTCTGAAATCCTTGTTCTGCAAAATAGTGTTGCTGTCGTTGGAGGGTCTGAGAAGAATAAAAAGAGAAGGGGCCGAAAGGAAAATGGTCTCAAAGTGACGTCCGTCTGACCTGCCAATGCAAATTAACACTTCCTCATGGATGTGAAAAACCACCTAGGGTTGGACATTAGATCTGTTAGAAATTTTAACACATAAATTCCAGTATTGGCGGATGTCCTCGTCCGATGTGATTTTGAATATCAATGTATGAACTTTATAATAACCGAACATAATACATTTATTTATTTATTCAGCCAACGCTTTTCTAAGATGTCTTAAGTTAGATCTGTATGCAAAGCTACTTACACTCATTGATATATTTTTATAACTAGGTGTTTTTTTAATACTTCTGAGTACTGTGGCAGGAGCAGGGATTTGAATGCAGGTCTTTCAACTCCAAGGTGACGCTTCTAACCGCTACCCCTACCTGCTGCTCCATAAAATACCCGCACAGGCATTTCTTATTCTTTTTACATTAAGTCAACTTCTGAAAATAGATGCAGCCGACTGCTTGTGACGCTTAACCTCTTGGGAAAAAATGATATTAATTGTGCATCGAACCACCAAACAAAGTAACACAGTTTGAGTAATCCGATTTTGTCAAATTTTGTTCTATTTTTTGGGACCGGGGTCCCTTCTTATCCACTCCCTGGATGTGAACCCATTAGGTTCTTGTTGCAAACCTCAGACAATGCTGTGGACAGCAAAGCATGTGAGATTTTTGTTTTAAATTTCTTATATCACTGCAAAGGGTGATATCATTTTTAAAGGCCAAACTATTCACAGAAAATGAGGACAGATCATCAAGTGATCATCAGTGAAAAATATATTCTGTCATAATAAAACCCCTCAGGAGCAGTTGCGCCTCTGTACTCCACAGACCCCTCCATGCATCACAAAAGTTTTGTTTTCGATATTTTGAAATTATTCTTCTGACGTCTAATAACTACTGGCACATTCTTCTCAACACACTTGCCCATAGCTAAATTTGGCTGGATTTTGGGGAGCAAATGATCTAAAAATGTTCTTAGCTCAGTTACTGAGCGTTCGCAGCCACTTAGACTGAGACACAGAGAAAACATAACCTTGGGAAACGGATGTGCTGCGGACATGGAGAAAATTGCCGATGACAGAATGAATTTCATTTCTCTGTCTGGTAAATGCAGTTACACTTAAAAGAAGAGAAGCTTAAAGTAAAGGAGCATCAAACATTTCTGGAAGCTTGGTAAAAATAAAGAACTTTAAAGTTTTTCTCTGAAATGTGCACAGACTGGTAACTGCATCGCATTTTTCAGTCTCAGGGTGATTTATGGTAACTGTAGTTTTGCAGTTCCTCCCAGACTACCGACACAAATTATTCTATGCAACTTTCTCTGTGCATTAAAACAACTAAAAATTGTTTCACTTTTTTAACTCTGGGGATGGATGAAAAAAGGCAATTTTTTATTAAGAACCCCCCCGAAAACAAATGCGAGAGGCCTACAGTTTCCTTATTTGAAACTGCCATGTTAAAGTATGTACTGCAGCGGGTTTATGCTCTTTATTTTGTCTGCTCTACCAGATTTGCGCAGATTTTTTTCCTTTTAAACAGCGGAAGGTCAGTTGTGTTGTGAATGACAGGCGAGTTTTGAAGCTTGCAGAAAAAGAGACCGATAGATGTGGAGACAGTGACAGGGAGACACACAGATAAAACCAGCAGCAGCTCAAACTGAAACAGCCTGATGGACAATTTGGCATAAAATAAAACCAGTAAAGCAAGTTAGTGTTTATGTGTGGGTGTGAATAACAGGGAAAAGGAACTTATAGATAAAAATGTTTTATTAAGCTCAGATGGTACAGCCTTGCAGCTCTAAGACTCCTGATCAAGTCTTGGTTGGGGTACTGACTAAGGGGTTCTTACCCACAGTCTTAAAATATCATTCATATAATTAAAAATGTTTACTGTTGCTGAAGGGAAGTTATTTGAACACTTATGAAGGTAAGGAGACAGTTTTGTTTTATTCTTGTCTACAGTTATGATGGTAAAACAGAAAAACATAGTAAAGATTTTTTGGAACGTGTGCCTTAATACAAATTAAAATAAATCAGCCTTAACAGGACTATGCTGGCCTAGCTGGAGCAAAAAATGATAAAAACCTGATAAAATGGAAGCTTCACAGAAAACTGGGTGGTGGCATTGAGTGGCGAAACAGAGAGAAAAAAAATGACCACTTGGAGTCCTGAAGGTTAAACATGTTTGGTAAATTGAACTGACTGTTGGTTTAACCCAGCCTGAGCAAATAAAAAAAAACTCTGCCTTAGGTGAGGACTACATGCAACGGCTCTTTCTGTTTGAGGTTGCCTTTGTGAGGAAATCCCGAGCTTTAGGTATTTTTAATGATATTTGCTGAGACCAAGGGTGACAGACAGTGGTAAGTCTAAACAAACGGGAATGTCATGCTGGATATCTGGAAGTAGACCAGCTGAAGGAACTTCTTCCAGCAGGGATATCTAATTTCGACTCCTCCCCTACAATGCCTTTCTGAATCAAAACCCGTCCAAAATTGTGGGCCATTTAGTGACCGCAGCTACGCGCTTGCCACAAGCTGACAATTTGCCAGCTCAGAAGTTGATGCAAGTTGGCACAAACTCATGATGAATAATAGTTGCTGCCTTACAGCTGAGGGACCAGTGTTTGAATCCCTGCTTCTGCTGAGGAGATCAAGAATGTTTACTCTGAGTGACTCCGGCGGAAGGAAACCAGCTATACGAAGATGTGAAAATAATGGTAAGTATTGGGATGGGCAAGTGTCCCCTCCAGGGTGTCTACCTGCCTTGAACCTCATGCTCTGGGGAAAAATGAATGAATGAATGACTGAATGAATGAATGAATGAATGAATGAATGAATGAATTAACAACTGTAAGGAGCTAAGTACACAAACCTAATGTTGTAAACTGCCTTGGAGAAAGGGGATAAATATAGTACGGATCTTCAATGTCACCCTGATCTTCTCAGTAAATGCTCTAAATTATGAAAGAATTATAGATTTTTTTTGTACAGTACCGGCTTTTTAGACACAGATCATGCTTTTCTGTGGAAATTCTCTATATTTTTTAAAAATGTAGTCAACCTGGTTAGTTCTTAACAAGCATTTAAATGAAACAGAACAACTGGATGAGATGTGCAGCGGAGAGCGGGATGTGTGACTGGTATTAGCAATGGCCATGAGGTACACACACACTAAGAGGAGGAATGCTGTTGTACCTTGGCCATAAAATTTCCATATATGATTGCATTGCTGTTCCTCTCCCTTCTATAGGATGCTGAATTCTGGTTGAAGTGAAACCAGGATCTTGTGTAAGAACTTTGCATCACCTCTCATTGTGTAGAATATATTCATGACCCTCATTCATTAGAGACTCTGTCATTATCAAAACAGGCAGACAGTACACAGTGTGTGCGCTTTTTATCCTTATATTCTAACAACCCCCAATAAGGAGTCGGAAATGTCCACTGCTGTTGTCTTATTTATGCCCTACCCACCTCAAAAGTACAAACAAGCGTTTGTATGAACGCTCCTCATGGTTTCATCCTTAGGTCTGCACCGTTATCCCCTCCCTGCTTCTATTCCATAAATTACCCCTTCCTTCACGTTTGCTTGGACTTCTACCCTCTTCACCATTACACTATATTCATTCAGTCTGTTACTTCTCTGCAACTTTCCCCATGACCTCTCACCTCATCCTTCAACATAGCCATCATTTCACCTCCGCTTCCCACTTCAGCACCTTCCCCCTCCCGCAAAAGCTGCTTATCATGTATGGCAGGAGCGCTGATGCCCGAATAGACTTGAGAAAAACAGTTTGAATTTAAAATAGATCCTACTTAGCCCTGCTTTCCAGAAACCAAACTCGAGATGTAATACGGTATCCACTGGAATCCCAAACAGGAGTTCTTTCCTCCTCTGATTTAAGGAGGGATCTAGGGAACACTAATGCTGTCCACTGAAGAATTTTAATGTAGCTCAGATTAGAATACGTCTGTCACATTGAGATCTTCAATGAAGGTAGTGTTACCAGAAAAAAGTACTGAGTTCACAGATTTCTTGAATGGAGAAATCATGGATAAAGAAATTCAATGCAAGTGAATAGGCTTAATACATTTATCAAGAACGCTGGGCTGTTTATAACTTTTGTAAGTTACCAGTGTGCTGGGCATCCACAGCAGAAGCAATAAGGGAGACAGCTAGAAAGATGCTTGGTGTGACATCTGGACAGAGGAAGGAGGACAAGGAAATCTGGTGGTGAATGAGGAAGTACAGGAGTATACAGAAGAAGAGGCCAGAAGAAGGCGGGATAGACAGCGTAGATGAAGAATGTAGACAGGAGTACAAGGAGATGAGGCGAGGGTGAAGAGAGAGAGAGAGGTGGCAAAGGCTAAAGAAAGGTGTGTATGTAGAATTGTATGAGAGGTTGGACACTAAGGAGGGAGAAAAGGACCTGTACCGATTAGTTAGGCAGAGGGACCGAGCTGGGAAAGATGTGCAGCAGGTTAAGGTGATAAAGGATAATGATGGAAACGTACTCACAAGCGAGGAGAGTGTGTTGAGCAGATGGAAGGAGTACTTTGAGGGCCTGATGAATGAAGAGAATGAGAGAGAGAGAAGGTTGGATGATGTAGGATTATGAATAGGGGAGTGCAATGGATTAGCAAGGAGGAAGTTAGGACAGCTATGAAGAGGATGAAGAATGGAAAGGCTGTTGGTCCAGATGACATACCTGTGGGAGTATGGAAGTGTTTAGGAGAGATGGCAGTGGAGTTTTTAACCAGATTGTTTAATGTAATCTTAGAAAGTGAGACGATGCTCTGAGGAGTGGAGAAGAAGTGTACTGGTACCAATTTTTAAGAATAAGGGTGATGTGCAGAGCTGTAGTAACTACAGAGGGATAAAACTGATCAGCCACAGCATGAAGTTATGGGAAAGAGTAGTGGAAGCTAGGTTAAGAAGGGAGGTGACGATTAGTGAGCAGCAGTATGGCTTCATGCCAAGAAGGAGTACTACAGATGTGATGTTTGTTCTGAGGGTGTTGATGGAGAAGTACCGAGAAGGTAAGAAGGAGTTGCATTGTGTCTTCGTGGACTTAGAGAAAGCATATGACAGGGTACCTAGAGAGGAGCTGTGGTATTGTATGAGGAAGCAGGGTATGCCAGAAAAGTATGCAAGAGTGGTACAGGATATGTACAAGGACAGTGAGACAGTGGTGAGGTCTGCGGTAGGAGTGACGGATGCTGGGCGATTACATCAAGGATCAGCTTTTGAGTCCTTTCTCTTATTTGCAATGGTAATGGACAGGTTGACAGATGAGATCAGACAGGAGTCACTGTGGGACTGTGATGTTTATGGATGACATTGTGATCTGCAGGAGAGTAGGGAGCAGGTTGAAGAGACCCTGGAGAGGTGGGAGATATGCTCTAGAGAGAAGAGGAATGAAGGCTGCAGGACTAAGACAGAATACATGTGCATAAAATGAGAGTGGGAGGACAGAGGAATGGTGAGGATGCAGGGAGTAGGAGTTGGCTAAGGTGGATGAATTCTAACACTTGGGCTCACAGTTTAGAGTAACGGGGAGGAAGAGAGGTGAAGAAGAGTGCAGGCAGGGTGGGAGGGTGGGAGAGGGAGGTCACGAAAAGATTTATGATAGAAGGGTACCAGCAAGAGTGAAAGGGAAGGTCTACAAGATGGTAGTGAGACCAGCTATGTTTTATGGGTTGGAGACGGTGGCACTGAGCAAAAGACAGGAGGCAGAGCTGAAGTGGCAGAGTTAAAGATGTTAAGGTTTGCATTGGGTGTGACAAGGATGGACAGGATTAGAATGAGTATATTAGAGGGTCAGCACAGGTTAGACGGTTTGGAGACAAAGTCAGAGAGGCGAGATTGACGTTGGTTTGGACATGCAGAGGAGAGATTTGGGATATATCGGGAGAAGGATGTGCTAGGGATGGAGCTGCTAGGTAAGAAGAGGAAGAGAGGAAGGCTCTAAGAGGAGATTTATGGATGGGTGAAGGAGGACAGGCAGGTGGTGGCTGTGATGGAGGCATGCACGGGACAGAAAGAAGTGGAAACAATTGATCCGCTATGGCAACCCCTAACGGAACAGCCGAAAGATGAAGAAGAAATCCAACTAACACAAAATAATCACAATAGATCCGAATTTTACAACTTTCAACTTCGAGGCCTTGAGGAACTGCTAGCTTCCAACTTTGGGGAACTTCTCTTTCTTTCAGTTGTACTTATTCTGTCCTTATACACCACAAGCTCAACCCTGTTAAGACGCTCACCTGAGTTCAACTTCTTGGTTCATCTGTCCACAGAACGCTGCTGCAAAAGGTTAAGGGAATGATCAAGGTGTGAGACTAGAATTTACTTTTACAGTTTGCTTTGGTTCCCATGAACTCTAATTTTGCTCATTCTGTTTCTCATTGTGAGTCATAAGACTGGATCTTAACTGAGGCTAAAGAGGCCTACAGTTCCTGATATTCTTCTGGGATTTTCTTCTAGACTTCTGCTAGATGAGTTTTCACTGCACCTGGAGTACTCTTGGCAGACTGGGTGCTCCTAAAAGCATTCATCACCGTCCGTCTCGTCCATTTGGCTAATGGTTTACTGTGGTTCAATGAAGTACCAGACCCTTACAAAACGGCTTTGTAAGCATTTTCCAAACTGATGTGTAATATTTCAACTATTTTTTATGCCATCACTTCTGGATTTTCTTTTGATGGCATTGGGTTCTTGTAAAAACTTTATGGTGACTTCTTCACTGTCATGGTAAGGATCGGTATGTACTGAGGATTAGATTCAGTAGGGCTGGATGCAGGCAGGCCTGGCTGTGATCAATCAAGTGAATCTCATTATCGGTTGAATTTAGTCGCTGGGTGCTATAGTCTTCTGTCTTCTTCCTATGCTGGATTTTGTCACTTGACGAGTCTGTTAAAAAAACTCCAGCTATATTAAGCATTATTCTTAAAAAGAATGATACAGTTGAGCATTGCCTTAGTTTTTCTTGTACTGCCGTCATTTTTTACAAATGGTAACATGACACATTTTGAACAAATTGGATCTGAGACTCACAGCAGTTATTGAATTTTTAAAGAATGTTTTAGAGCCATTTTCAAGGCATAACATCAGTGATGATCCACAGCACCCCTTCAGTGCATAGAATTAATACATGGATCTTTCTGGGACAGGCAGAAACAAGTGATTTATGGTTCACCAATGCTTCAAAACCCTTGGACACAAACTGCTGATTGATAATCGCTCCCTTTTTATCCAAAAGCAGACAGAAAGACTGTAAACCAGGTGATGCTGTGCCACCCTCAAGAAGACAGTGACATCGGCACATGCATTGAGCTAAATTTGTTGAGATTTGCGGCTTAGGATGAACATCTGCACTTCTGAAAAGGAAGCTATAAATCCATTAACACCAAGGCTGTCCTTAGGCTCCAATATCACTTGCATTGGCAAGCCATTGCTTTCATACAGAATTTGTTGCTGTGGAAAAAAGCTTGCCTGGATGCTGACATTTAGAAGTTGTTGGTGGACACAGAAACTGCTGAAGGGTTTAGCGTACATCACTCCAAATACCCTATCTAGCTGCGGACCATGGGTGTGAATGTGGTAAACTTAGAACCCCTGGGCATTTGCCATACTGCAGAACTACTACACTGCATAATTAAATGGTGTGTTACAGTTGCATGCAAAAGTTTGAACACCCCAAGAGATTTGAGGTCTCAGATAACTTTTACTAAGGTCTTCAGACCTTTAATTAGTTCATTAGGGCTATGGCTTGTTCACAATCATTAGGAAAGGTGAGATGATGCAAATTTCAAAGCTTTATAAATACTCTGATTCCTCAAACTTTGTCCCAACAATCAGCAGTCATGGGCTCCTCTAAGTCACTGCTTAGCACTCTGAAAATGAAAATAACCCAAAAAACAGGAGAAGGGTATGGGAAGATATAAAGCTGCCAGGTAGCAGCTTCTCAATTTGTAATATAATTAAGAAATGGCAGTTAACAGGGATGGTGGAGGTCAAGCTGAGGTGTGGAAGACCAAGAAAGCTTTCAGAGAGAACTGCTTGTAGGATTGCTGAAAGGCAAATGAATTCAGGATAGATTTCTCAAAAGAATAGTGCATGCAAGACAACCTAAGAACCTCAAGAGAAGTAGAAGCCTTGCAAAGAAGAATGGGTGAAAATCCCAGTTAAAACTGAGAGACTCTTATTGGCTACAAAAAGCATATACATGAGTAATTACTTTGTCAAGGATGTTACTAAGTACTGACCATGCAGGGTGCCCAAACTTTTGCTTTCGAGTCCTTCCTTTTTGTTATTTTGAAACTGTAAAAGATGGAAATAAAAAAAGTAATTTTGCTTAAAATATTACAAAATGTGTCATCTTTAATGCAATTCCTTTTAGAAATCAGGTCTTCTTTTACTTACTTAGTTATTCACAGTAACAGAAATTTTGACCGGGGGTGTCCAAACTTTTGCATGCCACTGTAACTTCTGTTTCATACTCATATAAACCATCCTTTTTGTACTATAAATTAATAATATAATTTCAACACTGAGTTGAGCATGAGCACAGGTGCTGCCTGTGCACCTCCTCTTTCAGAGCAACACAGATGGGTTTAAGTTTTTCATCTTCTTTTCAAGCCTTTCCATCTAATTCTATATTCACGCTAGAGTTTCCGTCCATTTCTACAGTTTTTTTTCTAGCAACAGGTGGGTCTTGTGCTGCGCTGCTTCCTCATTTCTGAAGCTCGCCCCCCACCCCTTTTCACATCCTCCGAAGCATACAAATAAGTCCATAATTATTGTATGCTGTGTGTGATTTGTGCTGAAAACATATATTTTTGTGAAAAGGTTGCAATTATAGCAGCACAGAAATGAGAGCAAAAACAGTGGGCTATCCCTCAAATTATGTAAACTAATTCGTTTTGAAGAATACATTTTCCTAAACAACTATAACTGTAATTACACCTCAGCTAAATGGAACCACTGCACTCTTGTACCAATAACAGTTTGATAGCTTTAGCACCTTTTAATGCTTAAGTTTGTATACACAACCCTAGTGCATTGAGATTTGTTCTGTAAAATGTGTTTCTAAGCTATGAAGATATTTGAGCTTTTTTGGGGTTTTTATGTACGATGTAATTGTACTCTGGTTCATCCATTACCATGATCATTTGTCCTTATGGTGGTGGCCCGAAGTCTACCCTGCAAGCACAGGGTGTGAAACAGATACACTGAAAAGAAAAATTTGGATCATTTGGCTCATAAATGTTTGTGAGATTAAGAAATATTTCACTTGTTACACTTTCTTATCACTCCAATGATGTAACCAGTAAAGAAGTGTTTTGCATCTTTCACCATCATACATTCATCAGACCTCAACCTCTGTCTAGGTAGCGCTACCTGGAAGCCATGGCTCACCTCCTACTGAACCACAGCTATGCAAATGCCTTTTTTGCAGTCTCAGTAACTGCATCCCTCTGACTGCTGTTGAACCTCTTTGGCTTCATCTTCTCCCTCTCATCAACCTTCCCTGGATTCTTCCCATATGACTGTAAGCACCAGTAAGACAACCTGCCCAGAAACTAGACAGCAGTACAATGTCTAGTCTTTGTAATATCTCTCTGATGATGGTTGGAAGTCTCATTTACTTTTCTAAACTGACTATCAACTACTGGTTTCATGTTATCATCAGAAGCCCAAAACTAGTTCTGTATGAAGGTTATCCTCTTCCCTTGCTGACAAAAAAGCTATGGCCCCACCTGCTGGCAGGAAAGGCGCACTGTGTCCTGCATGGCAGGCTGACGATAACTTGCTGACCACCCTAAGGTAGAAGCTGCTTCAACAACACTAATACTTTCTATAAACATGGGTGAGGTTAAAATACCCTGGAGGCATGGGTAGTTAGCACTGAAACCCCTGGTGCTTTTTCGGGCCACTTTCAAT
The DNA here is from genome assembly GCA_018136845.1 of Heterotis niloticus. NCBI lineage: Eukaryota > Metazoa > Chordata > Actinopteri > Osteoglossiformes > Osteoglossidae > Heterotis > Heterotis niloticus. The sequence goes on along the minus strand of CM030888.1, from coordinate 31,141,182 downwards.
CTTTTGCTATTCCAATTTCCTTTATTTGTCTCCCCATTCCACTGCCTTCTGGCTTTTATCTCAACAACAATTGTTTTCCCCTGTATCCTGGTTTCCACCTTGTGTTAAGTGCTGTAACGCAGCCTGTAAGATCTGGAATCTATAGAGTGTTTCACCTCCTGGCCACCCATCTGTTCCAAGGGCTTCTGTCGCAATGCATGGACCACTGTGCTTTCACACATGAAGAAAATAAAAAATTGCATGCATACAGTCTATGGATAAACCAACCAAAGTCCAAGGTGATTTATCTTTAAAGACTGTGGTTGATTTTCAACACCATGGCATAACTAATAATAACCCAAGTGGTATAAGCCTTACCTGAAGACCCTCAAGGCATATAAACCGGCCATTCCACGAGTAACCTTGTGGTTATTAAAGTTCAAGCAATAATGACAAAAAAGTTAAGCAGCCAAACTTCTGAATGCACAACTGCTGCCAAGCCTGTGCTGAACTCTACTGAATACCATCAGTCAGAGAGAGGCCTCTGCGAGTGCTGGTGCATCACTGGTTCAGATGGAGTTATCACAGTGCCTGTGCGTTGTTTCACCTCCTTTAACCGACATTTTCATAGTTCCCCTGCTTCATAGGTACAAGGTGCCGTCGCGTTCTCAGCAACATATCCAGAAGTGAGGGTGAACGACACGCCAGCAGATACTCATTGCCCATGATGTTTTGTTGCGGTGAACCCCTGCAAAGCAGTGATCATTAGGAGCTCCACTGTCTGTTGCATCTGTCGCACCTTCACGCAGCGCCAGCTGGCGTTTGCGATACCGTCGCACTCGGATTTACGGGGACACCGTGCTACAGCCCGTTCAACATCACAGTGGTGTCTTTGTGGGCCTTTCAGTGTTCGCTGCCAAATTCACCCACAGCATCCGCATCTTTTGGTGATGCAAGAACATCTTGCTCTGAAAACCACGGGTGACGCCACATGCCTCCTGTGCCGTCTCATGCTTTATCCGGCCTCCAGATAGCAGAGGCTCAGACAGTCAGATCAGGTCAGATGCTGGTTTCTATAGATGCCTGTAATCAACATTAAATCATGTATTCCCTTAACTGTAGGATTTTTTTTAGATGCAAACCTGCAAAAATGAAACCCTATGGGTCATGGTTTAGACCTACGTAGGCAATACAGCACAGAGATAATTTGGAAGGTCGTTTAGTAGAAATTTTTCTCAGAATGTACAACTCCAAGAAAACAAAAATACATTTCACAAACATACATTAATTCCAGCTTGTCTAATACCATTTTTGCCAGCGTACAATTTACCAGCCGCTGTGTAGAGAGTCAACTAGAAGCACAAACCTTCTTCTTTAAATCAAACGGCAAATGTAGGGGTAAAACAGATAGGAAGTGGGTCCTGATGTTCTGAGACCCTTCCGAGACTCATTTATGTAAGCACAGTGCATTTAAGGCACACCGTATGCAGCACAGGAGAATGTCTATAAATCATTTGGAAGCTGAATGAACTATGGAGACCCTCATTGTAATGAGCACTACATTTAGGTTTAGGTTTACGGTTGGATCCCTTCTAATGTACTCTCTGTCTGTCACTTCTAATGCACTTTGTTTGTTAGTGCTTTTTCAGCTGCTAGTTCACAGTGCTGAAGAAAGAGGAAAGATTTTGAAGGTTTTTCAGCATTTCTGGCTGGTGAGGAGAATCCTCAAGTTCTCATTAATTAGGACTTTAGGCACGTGTTAAGTCTGCAAACGCTCTTGTGCTCCCAGATGGGCCTCACACTTGCCACTGCGGGAAGCGCTTGTTCTGGAAACCCTGGTGAGGCAAAATAAGAGGCCACAGATGAGAGAAGATGCTTTCACTCCTACTTTTGGACCTGCAAGCGGAAGGGTTCACCTCATCCCTTTTTCTTTCATTTCCAGTTCCTATATTACATGTTATCTCAGATATTTATTTGACTGTATGTGAAAAATGGGATAAACCTGCCATATGAGCCCTGAACTGGAAAGCGCTATCGCTTCTGGGCTTACTCACTGACTTGATTTTTCAAGGCAAGGAGGAACGGAGTTGGTTTGCCTTTGCCTTCTTCCACTATGTTTTTCTCTTAGAGGGGTGCAAACGTGAAGGAGAACCTGCAAACTCAACACAAACACCCATGAGCTGTGAGGCACCGGCTAACCCCTGGCAGCACCACCACATCCCCCATGAGTCTCCTGGAACAGGCAAATAATCATTGTTGGGCTATAAAATGCCTCAGAAAATAACACATGAAGAGAGTATGAAATATTAACCTTTAGCAGATGCATTTATCCAGGGTGACAGGTTAATATACTTTATAATGATTTATCTGTTTATATAACTTCTTACTGTATAAGTTTAAGGTAAGAACCCTGATGAAGGGCACTAGAAGTAATGTTTTCCTGGAAAATGTTGTGTTCTTTACCAAAGAGTAAGGATTCCACTGTGAGGAGCAAGAGCAATGGACAGCCTGGGAAATGATTCCTGGATTCCAGCATCTACCCATGTTCCAGAGCTCAGGTGTATGTCTGTTTGCAAAGATGCTTTGCAAATACGACTGGAGGGAGATCAAAAAGCAGGAATAAAGCAAGAGAGAGGCATATGAATGAAAAAAAGTACGTAACACGGCACTGTCACTCAGAATTATTTCTACTACAAGATAGGCGGGGAACAACTATGCAGAACAACAAAAATGTAGACAAATCAGACAGTTTAAACTAGGATAACAGGAATGAGGCAGAGAAAATGGGATGAATGCAGGCTCTGGTAAAATATGGGTTCGAGTTTAATATGAAATAAACAAGGAAAATGCGCTTGCATGATAAGATAACCACACACACATTCAGTCTTATAGATGGCTTTCAGTAACTGATGGCCACTGTGGATGCACACTGATGGATGAGTGTCTAGTGGTTAAGATGGACAGGAAAAAATAGAAACTGCTCAGAAGTCAAGTAAAAAGTACCTCATCACCCGTTTCCTTTACGTTTTCTAGCACTTAAGAGTCACCAAAAATGTTACAAAATTAAATCTTTTTCACCAGACTGAACTCTTTGGAAATGAAACCCTTCAGTTGAGAGTTGTGCTCTTTTGTAAGAATGGCTTTACCAAGTTTCTCGGAGTTATGGACAGTGGGGTGAACTTGTTCAGTTTTCCAATTTCTACATTCGTTTATGCTGGTAAACTGAATTTCTTCATGCTGACATTGAAATTTTCTGTATCCACAGACAACATGAGTAGCAAATACAGAGAAAGAATTATAGGTTTTATCACTGAACAGGCTATTAACCTTACACTTTTATATTTTCCATATCTCAGACTGCTTCATATCCATTTGAGCCGTAATTGCGTTATATAAGTCAAGTGGAGTCAGAAGAGCACAGAGCCTTCCCTCATGGAGTTAAGTCTGCCTTCTGTTCTTGCGGTGCTTTCCGATTTCGGAGTTCTTGTTTGCGGCAAATTATAAGAGTTTAATTTTGTTAGTTTGATAAGTGGTCCTCTTTGTAAAGGAATGAATTGTGAGCTTTGACTTTTAACAAACGTAAAAGTATTACTGTCGCAGACTTTTTCTGTAGTTCAATTCAGTTATTTTTATATTTTACTCTTTCTCAAAAAGGATCAAATGGTGGAAGTTGAAAAAGGAAAACTATAAGGTGGAGTTCAGGGAGGAATTAAGACAGGCATTGGGTGGCAGTGAAAAGTTACCAGTGAGCTGGACATCTACAGCAGAAGTGGTAAGGGAGACAGCTAGAAAGGTGCTTGGTGTGACATCTGGACAGAGGAAGGAGGACAAGGAAACCTGGTGGAATGAGGAAGTACAGGAGAGTATACAGAGGAAGAGTCTGGCGAAGAAGAAGTGGGATAGACAGCGAGATGAAGAATGTAGACAGGAGTACAAGGAGATGAGGCGTAGGGCGAAGAGAGAGGTGGCAAAGGCTAAAGAAAAAGGCGTATGGTGAATTGTATGAGAGGTTGGACACTAAGGAGGGAGAAAAGGACTTGTACCGATTGGCTAGGCAGAGGGACCGAGCTGGGAAAGATGTGCAGCAGGTTAGGGTGATAAAGGACAATGATGGAAACGTATTCACAAGCGAGGAGAGTGTGATGAGCAGATGGAAAGAGTACTTTGAGGGACTGATGAATGAAGAGAATGAGAGAGAGAAGGTTGGATGATTAGGGATTATGAATAGGGGAGTGCATGGATTAGCAAGGAGGAAGTTAGGGACAGCTATGAAGAGGATGAAGGAATGGAAAGGTTGTTGGTCCAGATGACATACTCAGGAAGTATGAAGTGTTTTAGGAGAGATGGCAGGAGTTTTAACCAGATTGTTTAATGTAATCTAGAAAGTGAGACGATGCCTGAGGAGTGGAGAAGAAGTGTACTGCTATCAATTTTTAAGAATAAGGGTGATGTGCAGAGCTGTAGCAACTACAGAGGGATAAAACTGATCAGCCACAGCATGAAGTTAAGGGAAAGAGAAGTGGAAGCTAGGTTAAGAAGGGAGGTGGACGACAGTGAGCAGCAGTATGGCTTCATGCAGAGAAGGAGTACTACAGATGCGATATTTGGTCTGAGGGTGTTGATGGAAAAGTACCGAGAAGGTAAGAAGGAGTTGCATTGTGTCTTTGTGGACTTAGAGAAAGCATATGACAGGGTACCTAGAGAAGAGTTGTGGTATTGTATGAGGAAGCAGAAAAAGTATGCAAGAGTGGTACAGGACATGTACACAAAGACAGTGAGACAGTGGTGAGGTTCATGGGGTAGGGAGGACGGATGGTTTCTACAGGGGGTAGGATTACATCAAGGATCAGCTTTTGAGTCCTTTCTTGTTTGCAATGCATGGACAGGTTGACAGATGAGATCAGACAGGAGTCACCGTGGACTATGATGTTTGCAGATGACATTATGATCTGTAGTGAGAGTAGGGAGCAGGTTGAGGAGACCCTGGAGAGGTGGAGATATGCTCTAGAGAGAAGAGGAATGAAGGTCAGTAGGACTAAGACAGAATACATGTGCATAAATGAGAGGGAGGATAGAGGAACAGGAGGATGCAGGAGTAGAGCTAGGAGGTGGGTGAATTTAACACATAGAATCAACAGTCCAGGGAGTAATGGGAGTGGGAAGAGAGGTGAAAAGAGAGGCAGGCAGGGTGGAGTGGGTAGGGAGAAGAGTGTCAGGAGTGACCAGACAGAAGGGTGTCAGCAGCAAGAGTGAAAGGAAGGTCTACAAGATGGTAGTGAGACCAGCTATGCTTTATGGGTTGGAGACGGTGGCACTGAGCAAAAGACAGGAGGCAGAGCTGGAAGTGGCAGAGTTAAAATGTTAAGGTTTGTATTGCGTGACGAGGATGGACAGGATTAGAATGAGAGTATTAGAGGGTCAGCACAGGTTGACTAAGGTTTGAAGACAAAGTCAGAGAGGCGAGATTATGCTGGATTTGGACATGTGCAGAGGAGAGATTTGGGATATATCGGGAGAAGGATGCAAGGGATGGAGCTGCCAGGCAAGCGGAAGAGAGGAAGGCCTAAGAGGAGATTTATGGATGTGGTGAAGGAGGACATGCAAGTGGTGGGGGTGACGGAGAAAGATGCAGAGGACAGGAAGAAGTGGAAGCTTTTGATCCGCTGTGGCTACCCCCTAACGGGAGCGGCCGAAAGAAGAAGAAGACTCTTCTCAAAAGTGCCACAAAGAGCTAGAAAAGAAAACTCTAAGGAATGTTGTAGCAACAAAGGGAATGGTGCAATCCAGATTTTCAGTTTTATAAAAAGATATAATTAAATATTTTCATAGGCTAACTGGCAACTGAGAAAAAAGCTGTCTTGGATAGACGAAGTCAGAAGAGATTGACTTTAACACCGGCTTCAACTGGTCAGGATCCAGCAACACACTTACACATGAATGTCCTTTCCAAAGAAATCCCAAGCAGGACAGGAAATATTTAAAAGCAGGTGTGGTTCTGCAGAAGGAGTTGCAGGTGAGCTTCAGGTTCTCAAACATCCTTTCCAGGCCATTGCTGCAGCAGATGAATGGCAGAAAGCAGCTAAGGGTGCAGCTGAAAAACAAGAAGGCAGAGGAACCCACAAGCAGGACTGAAATCAAAAGAAACAGGATTAGTTGCACAAATTTGGACACTGTTCAACCATGTATTCTGTAGATGTTACAGGAAGACCACCAAATGATCATGGAGATGCTGACTCTCCTTATTGACAGTCAAATTCAGGGAGTAGGTGGGCCCCCTATTGTAGCTCTCAAAGATGTCCTTCCAACTCAGGTGAGGCTCTACTCTTTGTGACGTCTGCAATAAACTTCAGGGACCTCTGTGCCACAGTCATAGAAAGAGAGGATTTGACAGCTTAAGACTTCAGAAAGAGACTGGGGGGTCTCATTATGAGGACAGTGGGAGGGAAGGTTTAGGGCCACTTTGTTCTGAGGCTCATCGGTTTGCAAAGTTGCTGGATAAAATGGATCTAGAAAGGTCTTTGCCTTTTTGTCCTTGCTCCGGGGGAAGTCCTTTTAGTGTGGACAGAAGGGGCTTAAATAAAGGTGTTATGGCAACCGGGGGTTTGCCAGTCACAACTAGACATGTACATTTGCGTTGGCATGGCATCCAGCAGGGCTATCCAGAGGTGTTGCATGTATAATATGGAATGTCCTGCATGACACTATGGAAAGGTCTTTGTGTATTCATGTTCATGTTCCTGTTTCAGAAGAATCACATAATGTAGGTGTGTGTGCTTGTGTGTTCTGTCTCCTTGGATGTCACCTCCGTGTGTTTAGCTTTGTAAATAATTTTAAGCAGCTTAGTGCACAAACATTGTATGTTGGAGAAAGATGTCAACTAATTCAACAAATACCTTGACCCAGAGGCTTTCAGATCGTCCAGTTACATAACTTGCTGTCGAAAGGATTGATTTTGTCGCCTTTCAGAACCCGAAGAAGAGCTAGAAATAACTTTCTAATCTCCCGGCTGTTGATTCACTCATAATTCCTACTTATCTGAAGCTTGTTATGCAGGCATGCAAATGCGTTTGTCTTTCTGTGTTGGGTTTAGTGCAGGTACAGTAGCAGCATTCAGCATTTTATTTTGCTTCCTCATTTATTAATCTACCACTCCTCTTCTGAAGGGCAGTGATATGATATGAATATTGATAAGCTCTAAGATCCGCTTGAAAGAAACATAACACTTGAATCTTTTAATGGGCTTGACTGGCATTCCAATTTCATGCAGCAGCACGAGGTCCCTCTAGCTGAAATCTGGCGCTTTTGTCTCTTTCCTGCCGCCACACACAGCCAGGTGGTTCAGTGAAATCTCAGAAAGGGATGCTGCTTGGAAATGAGTCACTGAGGACCCATTACCAGGAGCAGCATCATCGGGAGACACGCTGGGCCCCATCATTCTGTCTCAGGCAACTGGCAACCATCACGATAGCTGCAACCCCAATGATTTATCTCCAGGGCCTTCTTCCTGCAGAAGCTGACAGATGAATTGAGAAGTAATCAGGCAATAACTGTTCATATCCATTTTTTACGCTGCTGCTGGAAGAGTAGGACAGAGGAGTGGAGATGGGGCTGAGAAACCATCTCCCTTTTAATGGTTCCTACATGATAAAGTTGCTGAGGAGCTGGACGCCTCATGAGACAATTCCAGGCTGGCAGTTGTAAGCTTCCTCTCCAGCATGCATCTCCGGGCTGAGTCTACACAATGACTGCCTCTGATACAATGGATGTGCCTGGAGGAGATGAAGAGAACAAAACTGTATGTTTGGGGGGGGGGGTACAGAGAAGTTGATGCTCCCGAAACAAGATTTGATCCTGACAGATGATGTGTTGGATGAAATTAAATGAGCTGACAGCTCATGCTGACTGTCTATACACATGAAAACGGCAGAACAAACGTGATGGAAGCACTGTGTTTTTCATATCCAGTTTCAAACAACTCGCTATTACATCAGTTTACATCTGCCGTGTGTGCGAGGAAGCGAAGCTTCATATAATACAGTCTGATGCAGCCAGTTGCTTTTGAGCTGTAGTTTTGCTGTTAAGCAAATGCGGCTTCATTATGAGCAAAACCTGGACATCTAAAATATGTACAGACAACTTGTTTTATGGGGCAGTATGGTGACACTTGAAGAAGTACCGAACAGCTGGAGGTTCAGCTGTACGAGCATGTTGTTCACGTGTGCACGAGTTTCCTTTCTGCGCATTTATTTGTCTGATTTGTTTTAGAATACCACGTTTTACCTATTTATACAGATTCAGGTAATGTTTACTGGGGTATCTCAGAGGGTCTTCAAATAAAAAGCAAGCAGCAGCCTAAAAGCCTAATCATCACTATTGGTTAGGTAATAATTGTTAGTTCAGAAAGGTGTGTGTTTGGGTCAACCATTTGCTTGAAACACACACAATCTTTGGACTGTGGGTAAAATACCCCACATTTGTTCTTTTGCATGCGATTGCCCTGGTGATGGACTGATGTTCTGTCCAAAATACAATTCATTGTGACCTAAGCCGGGATCGGCCAGCGCCATCACTGTCAGGTATTGGACAAGCATGATGTCTTTACCGAATACATTACATTAAAAGCCACGGCTGCCATTGATAATATTACAGTAAAAACAACATCCCTCTGACATCGGATGGTAATCCTGTTTTTTCTATGCAAATGCTTCTTCCACTGAACTCCTCCAAGGTGGCAGGGTTACTAATTTGTCTGGAAACACAAGCGTGTTTGTCTATTAAAATACGGGATCGCTTCTTCTCACGGTCTCAGCCTTACATATTGAAAGCGGCAAGCAATTCTCAATCACCTTGTTTATTGCCTGACAAAAAGGAACATATGGCGCCATCTTCACACAACTGTGCCGCTTAATTGTGCTGTTGATGTAGCAAGCTGTGATGAAATTATTTTTTGTTTCCTGACATAAGTGCTCGCTGGGTATATATTTCCCATATTTCTTGTTGCTGTACAATCACCACTATTTTAATATGGCGGGTTCGTTTTGAAGCCATCTGTTTAGCTAATTCTTGGCGCTACCTTAATTTAACAAAGTCTGCCATCTAATAGATTTGAGCATAAAAATGATCAGTGCCAAACGCTGCTTTATGGATTTATCCCAAATTTTTTTCCACCACTCAGATAGAAGGCATGGCATCCAAATACATAATTCTGTGCATTAAGCAAATAGGCGATAATTTACATTTGATGCAAGATTATTTGGGTTTTTCGGTGAAAAAAAAATGCTTTTAGCAAATAGCCAAAACAAATGAAGATGTTACTAAACAATGTGGTCAGGTGGGCAATTTTCTCATTTTACCATGGATTTTATTCTAATATTAATGTGAAAGTTGCTCAATTGTGCTGAGTAAGCAGTTTGAAAATACCTGCTTGGAAAGTAATTTGCGGACAGACAAGTCACTCCCCTTGTAAGTTTCAAGTAAACCAGAAGAAATTCAGATACTTTGACACCTGGGAGACCTTTGCCTTAGATGAATCACAGCATCTGTTTTGACTTCTGTTTTAAAAAATTCAGCTATTTTATTGTTAATAAGGCTACCTGGTGCTAAAAGGACCAGGTTAAGAAGTGGAAAAGTAAATAATAATAACTCATTATATCTAACCAAAAATGTACTAACCTTGAATTGCCACGCAATGACATGCTAGCCATCGTCGAGTGGATATCTCTCACCGAACTTTGTTAGCCTCATATTAGTAATGTGTACAAAGCCGTGTGTGTATCACGTATAGCTCCCTGTTCCCTGTTTGGGTCGTTCCTCCAGCCCCATGCAGTGTGTATGTGTGAGAGAGAAAGAAAGAGAAAGAGAGAAAGAGTGAGGCAAACAGAGACTGAGCTTATCTATAGAGACTGGCTATGTGTACACATTGTCTGAGGGAATCAGTAGGCACCTGCTGCTACACACACAGGCCCAGGACTGTGCTCTGGTGACAATGACAAAACCGGAGAATTGGAAAATCTTTTCATTCTCTGCTCATAGCCTCTTTGTGGTCATAACAAAGAGTCTGTTTGCAGGCCTGGCACCGTCTGGCAATGGAATATGGCTTTGTTGCCGCAAACAGAGCACCACTGCATACCTGTAGCTGACAATGCAATGCTGCGAGGTGCTATTGAGATCCTGGAATCAAAGGCGATGTTTTTGGGCTGCCAAACTCCTGCCTGATTCAAATGCATGTAATTGTATTGGCCAGGTGTTGTCTGGTGCTCTTAGTACAAACTGCAGGCATATTAGCTTATCCAAACATATAATACCCTTAAAAAGAGCTCTAACGTACACAGTTTACAGTCTCACACGATATCTATTGCTACGGCTAAACTCTGAAAGCACTGAAGAAAGACGCAACCTGCCGCGCAGCTGCCCTTCCACGATCTGAAATTTCATCCTTCATGCATTCCATTCCTTTAACTCTTCTTCACAACCTGTTGACTTTTGTTAATATTCAACTTAATTTATGGCGAGGAATTTTTACTATTGCTTTCAAAGTAGAGCGACAAAAAGGTCATTGCAGTTTAACAAAAAGTCTGCAGTCAAGGATACATTTATTGTACGTTGATTTTTGTTCACTGAAAGACACTTCAAGCTCAAAATATTAGGATAGATAAGGAATAAAAAGGCTGTGGCTGTGTAGAAATAGGAAGGCACAAGGCCTGAAACAGCCTGGTCTCCTCATCGACAAATACACAGCTTTCAAGCAGAAGCGCATGTCTAGCATTTTTAGTCGCGCCGTGCCTATTTCATTAAAACACATGTGCCAGGGTTGTCACCTCTAGTGACTCTGCTTTTGGGATCTCACTGGAGATACAAGATCGTGAAGAGGAAGAAAAGTCTACGACATCCTAAGTTAAAAGCCAGTCCCTGCCTGGCTAGCTCAGTTTGGTAGAGCACCAGGGTTGTGGGGTCTGAGTCTCACTGCTTGGTGTTGATGTGAATCCAGCCACAAGGATGCACTCTGTGCTGGTCCCAAGCCTGGACAAATGGAGGGTTGTGTCAGGAAGGGTATCCGGTGTGTGTAACCTGCCAAACCAAATACACGATGAACCAATCTGTTGTATATTTAACCCTGACGGGAACGGCCGAAAGTTGGTTTTAAAGCCACAATATCGGCACACGAAACAGCAAAGCGCATTGAAAGCACTGGGTGTGCGACCTTTAAACCAAACTTCCATCCTGCCTTAGCAGGGAAACCATGAACTATTACAGCCGACACCATTTGTTGCTTTTGGAAATGAAATGAAAATGTACAATCATCTTCATCCTATAGCATCACTTTATTTAAAAAGAAAGCATCAGTTATAACCTTCGCCATTTCTAACAGGTTTCACCATTGTGGCCATGAAAGGCATTATAAGTTAAAGATGAAAAGTACATTTAAAGTACACTAAAGATGAGACAGGAGAGGGAAAGCTATGAAGGATCTATTTATTTTGACAGGAGAATGGGTCCTGATGAACATACCGCGGTACACAAAAGATTTTAATGGACCTGATCAGCAGTATATATTTGGTCCCATCTGCCCCCCATGCCGACATATCTCCTGCAGAAATGTTTAGATGGCGACAGTGAAGGAGTCTTTGAAGAAATCATCCTTGAAGGTGATGAGGCTGTCCTAAGAGATTAATCTTTGCATCTAATACCACAGCAAGTGTGGCTTCAAGCACACCAGTGCAGTCTCCAGAACCTAACTTTTGTTTACACCTGGCAGTGGCAAGACATCACCGCCAGGAAGGGATCCTGAAACATTTGCGTTCCGAGAACAGACTGTGCACCGGTGTACAGTTTAACAGTTGCCTTGCAAATAAGTAAAATCTTGATCAGCGCGCAACTGCTAATCTTTTCACGTAAAAGGTAAATCTACAATGTAAGTAGCTGCAGACAGCACGGTGCTAAAGATAAAGACAACTGGGCCTTTTAATTCAATGACCAATTTCCATTTATTGGGTTACTGATTTGAGTCGTTTGCTTTGACTTTGGACCGAAAGTAAAACTGACTGCAGGAAGTGAAAAACAGTTCTTACAAATTAGTTTTCATGGCAGAGGCTGTGTCACTTGCAAGTAGGAAGCATACAAACTCAGATTCTGAGCAGCAGAAGGACAAAAATGGATTTACCACACAGGACAGGTCGGGGCAAAGGAAGAACACTCCAGGGGCTCAAAAGCCAAAAAAACCGAAACAAAACCCAAAACAAAACACATCTGAAGGAGCACTTCATTACCAATTATGAAGGCTAAAAACCTGCAAAATATTAGAGAGAGAGAGATGCCCTTAACTTGAGGAAACTAGAAACTGCACATGTTCTCAACACAAACGGAAAAAATGAAAATGGCATAACAGGTGTATGGCTTTCCAAGAACTAATATAATAAATTTAATAAATTTAGGACAACCCTCAGTTGTCTTTATGTACATTTATTATGGGGTGAAAGATGTATCATGCATGCGCTTCAGCCTCAGGTTTCAACATATCCATGTAACAAGATCCCTGCTATAATAAATACCATTACTTCAGTGACCAACAGCTGTCCTGATTTTATTGTATTTCTTTCTCAATGAAACGACTTAGGGTAAATTGTCCTGCACCCTTCTATTCTGCACCTCTTTTGTCTTCTTTGCGTCAGTGCAGACGACCTCTTGTTTCAAGGCAACATCCCCAAAATCTGATCCAGATGCAAAGAAAAATTCAGCTCTAAATTCCAATTCCTTCTACAAAACTTTAAATATCGAAAAGCATAGGTTTATCAGGAGATCTTATTGCAGTAAACATCAGCATGCGTGGGTCTCCAAATAAATGTAAGCTGTTGGCCATTGTTTAAATGAATAGTTAATGTGGACAAATTCCTCATTTACAGCTGCTGTGTTCTTTCATTGCAGCTTTGGCTACTTTTGGACACAGGCTATAAATTTTTATGTGTATTTTAAGACCCATCTACTCCATCGCTGGAGAAAATTAAGTGGTATCTCACATTTTAGCTCGCTGGAGACTTGCAGAGAGGTGTCGATGATCTCAGTTTTACACCGAGCTTGGTGCTGTGCCGCACAGGCAAAGCTGCAGTAGCACCATGGATGTCTTTCTTGCAGCCTCAAGTTGGGATGAACACTTCAAACAAAATGGTTTATATTTTTACAGTTAACCCATTTAGAGATGTTTAGCCTAAGGGTGTTCACCTCTGAGTTTAATTTTTTAACTCTGCTCTGAAGTCTGCTTTTGAACTTGAGCTTACACCTAAAGAGGGGACTGAGTTTGTTTAAATAATGGAGACTAGGAGAAGAATCTGCTCTCCATACAAGTTGCTCCTGAGGAAGTTATGAGCAGCATTTATTTAGTGAAAGGAGGCCCTTATTAAAAGTTAATATACCTTCAGCATATACTTTAGAAACAGAGGTGCTGATTATGGCCTTGCTTATATAAGGAGGCCACAACAGGCAGATCTGCAGGTAGCCTGGGTCCTGAAGATGTTTGGTCCACTGGGTTAGGGGCCTACAGCAAGCACTTTCCAGTAATGCAGCTTACAGTGGCATGTAAAAGTTTGGACACCCCTTTTACTGTGAGTAGAAGATGAACTGATTTCCAAAGGGCATAAAGTTAAAGATAAATTTTTCAGCATGTTAAGCAAAATTTGTTTTGTTCTCATCTTTCACAATTTTTGGAGTGGAAAAAAAGGAAAGGAGCACCATGCAAAAGTTTGGGCACCCCAAGAGATTTGAGGTCTCAGACCTTAATTAGTTCATTAGGGCTATGGCTTGTTCACAATCATTAGAAAAAGGTGAGATGATGCAAATCAAAGCTTTTATAAATACTCTGATTCCTCAAACTTTGTCCCAACATTCAGCAGCCATGGGCCTTCTAAGCCACTGCTTAGCACTCTGAAGATTAAAAATAACCCAAAAAACAGAGAAGGGTATAAGAAGATATAAAAGCTGCCAGGTAGTAGTTTCTCAATTTGTAATATATACTCAAGAAATGGCAGAAGTTAACAGGGATGTAGGAGGTCAAGCTGAGGTGGAAGACCAAGAAAGCCAGAGAGAACTGCTTGTAGGATTGCTGAAAGGCAAATGAATCTGTGGATAGATTTCAAAAGAATAGTGCATGCAAGACAACCTAAGAACCTCACAGAAGTAGAAGCCTTTTGCAAAGAAGAATGGGTGAAAATCCCCCAGTTAAAACTGAGAGACTCTTAGCTGGCTACAAAAAGCATATACAAGGAGTAATACTTGTCAAAGGGGATGTTACTAAGTACTGACCATGCAGGGTGCCCAAACTTTTGCTTTGAGTCCTTCCCTTTTTGTTATTTTGAAACTGTGAAAAGATGGAAATAAAAAAAAAAGTAATTTTGCTTAAAATATTACAAAAATGTGTCATCTTTAATACAATGCCTTTTAGAAATCAGGTCTTTTACTTGCTTAGTTATTCACAGTAGCAGAAATTTTGACTGGGGTGCCCAAACTTTTGCATGCCATTGTAAATGGTTTGGTTGCTTTTTCTAAACTTTGGTATTACAATGAGGTTTGCAGGCTTATGTTTGATAAATTGAATGTGTTGCTCAGTTTGAGGCAGACTGGAGTGGCTGGAGCTTTTTTTTTTTTATTGTATGGAATGGAACTGGGCTGTCTGCAGTGTTGTTGCCATATTGAATTGGTTTGTTCTATTTGTCAGCTTTGGTTGTGGGGTTCTTGTGCCATTTGGGTGGTGCAGTAATGTTTTGCCTTAGTGGCTGTTAAACTATTCTGTGTGAGTGGCTGGTTAGCTTCTCTTTAAATGCTTTTATCCTTGTACTTTTTTTTAATCCTTAGTTGTGAATTGCATAGTCTAAGCCAATCGGTTGTAAGGTGCTCGTATTTTACATGTGTGATCCCAGCGTGTGGCACAGCTCCATGGTGTGTCAATGGCTGCTGTTTCACTTTATCACTTTTAATCTGCTAGTGTGAGCCTCAGCAACCTTTCTGCAGTACTCTAAGTATTGTGTATGAACTAACATAGCTTCTCCAACTAAGCTGCGTTTCTGTATAGATACATTTTTATTGTCTTAAGGTTTGTATTTGGCTAATACCCTACTTTGGGTCTTTGTTCTTGCCAGAGCTCCTCAGCACTAGGACTCAAAGAGGTGGTGTAGGCCTCACCTTTCATGTGCTGCTTACCCAACAAAGTAGGGCATTTACTCAGTCACTTGGATTGCATCTTTTTGTTTTATTGCTGCTTTGTATAAACTAGTGCAAATGGCTGGCAAAGATTCCTCAGCAGAAGGACACGTTTAGAGAGTAAGGATCCCTTCCACTCTCTACAAACTGCCCACTTTCGCTCTTCTGCAAACAGCCGTGCTTCTTTACTGCTCTTCTCATTGTATTCACTTTGCATTCCCCTGGCAGGCACTGCAGAATGGCTTTGACCTGCTGTACCTGTGCCGAACTGCTTATCAACACTCCAGCGCATGCACCACCGCTCTACTAATGGGTTAGTCTGCCACTGGGCTGTCGTCATTTTTCATGCAGTACTTTGGGCCTCGTATGTCATTTTGAGAACTGGGTTGACCACGGTTGTGCATGGAAAACACGTTCAAAGTCAGTGTTAAGTGTATTTTACCTCATCATCCAGCTTCCCTTGCTCATGCCTGTATTTTGCAATGGAGGTCAGTCTTCTGCAGAATGTATTGAGACTATCTATACATCCTCTTCATTTTGGTTTTTATAATTTTCTTTGTGTTAGTTTCTTAAGAATTGCAGTCCTGTATTACTTAATGGTCACAAAAGTGATGGATTTCAGAAAATGATTTTAAGACATTAATTTCCAGAAAATATACTAAATAAAAAAAGCATCTGTCATGTCAATAAATGACACGACTCAAATGTTTGAGATGCCTCTAATATAACAAAGTAGACTGATTTCTGGGGCTGTAAATCCCCAGTTTACAGAAGCCGCAAAATTTAAAGTGTTTTTTTCTTTTTTTTTTTTTGGTCGTCTAGAGTTCCCTGGTAAAGAATCGGTGCAGCCATCACTGCACAATTTATTATTGTGCTGACAGCTCAATCTAGCCTAAGGATCAGGATCCACTGTATTATAATTCACAGGGTGATGACCCCCTGTTGCCAGGTTACAGACAAAAACCAAGGCCATGAACCTCTCCGATTTTGTATGATTAGGAGCCCAGAGCAACTGACAGCATTTAGGAACCGAAACGGAAAATGAAGACTCCTCCAGCACTCCTACCCTTTCTGAGATCTTATTGACAGTGAGTGCTTTAATTTATGGCTATTCTACTCAGCAGCTTGATCAGAATTGGTTTACCACAACAAACCACCAAAGGTTGGGGAGGCTGCAAAATAGCATTTGTACTGTATGAGCTTTCTCTTTCGAACCGGGGAGAGTGAAGCTTTAGTAAATGCATGTGAAATGTAAATGATATTGACTAAAGTCAGACTATTTGGCTGCTGCAACTAGATTAAGAAACTTCTGCCATTTAGTCATCTTTATGGTTATGATTGTGAAGGGGGGCTGATTTTAAAGGTTGCTTTTGAGATAAACCTATTGGATGGGATCAATAGGAGCAGCTAAATTAAAGGCTTATTTTACTGGGGAGACTGTCTAAAATATTCCTTTCCTATTAAAAGAAGGAAAACATAGCAGTGGTTTGCTGGATTACTTGGTGTTTTGTGGGTTTTTTAAATTTGGGGGGAGACTCCATTATGTTACTGTTTTTACATAGGATGGCCTGTTGGAAGGATTTCTTTCTGACTGAACACAACCAGCCACATAAGTACTGCGTCAGTGGCCAGGCCCACACTCATTCTACAGCGCAACTGATGCTTTGCTACAAATCTCCCTTTTGTCAGGAAACACTGCAAATCCCCATTGGGAGGAGATTTAGGAGGGGAACCCTCCATGCTGGTAGTCTATTAATCACCTGCTCAACACATACCTGTCCAGACTTCCACACCACTTCCACAGTGCCTGACGGGATGGTTGTATACAATGAAAGCACCAATCCCCTCTTCCCCCAAACTAAAAACAACACAAACCACCATCCGTTTCTGTGACGTGTCAGTGCTGCATTCCACCATAACACATCAACACAGACTACCATTCCTAAAAGGAGGAGGTTCCCCTGCAGCTGCGTCTGCTGAACTGGATGCACAGCAGCTGAAATGTATACAAATGAAGAGCCAGGTTTTTTAAACTTAGTCATCACTCATCTTCTAGACTTACAGTAGTGTTCAGTGTGTGCACAAAGCTTTTTTTTTTTTAAATATTGTGTACTGTATGACTAGCCAAGTTGCAAAACACACCTGTACTAGGGATCTCCAGCTGTGGAAGTATCTTGCAATGTCTGTTTGTAAATGGTTGCCTTTGCACCTGTAAATAGAGCACTGGTGTGTTACTAAAGGAAAATGAACCTCCTGTGGATCCAAACTAACCTCAGCTTCAAGACATTACTTGGCCAGGCAGGTCACACCCTGTGGTATTTTAATCCAAAATGAATTTTTAGCAATCAAGATTGACTTTACATCACTTTATTTAAAAAAATGAATTAAAATGCTGTTTGGCAAAAGTATTCAAAACCTTGAACTCAATTTGTTGCAAGTACAGGAGCTGTTATGGCACCAAGGTTAACTTGGGTAACGTTCTGACACCAGCTTGGTGTAATTTTGCCCATTGTTGTTGCCAAGTCTGTCCATGGTCTCACATTGGTTGAACTGCTTGTGGACAGTAGTTTTCAAATCTTGCAACAGCTTCTCGATTGGATTCAGATGAAAACTTTGACTGGGCTGCTCTAGGACAAAATTCTTCTGAAGGGACTCCAGGACCGTGTTGGCCTTGGGTTTGTGATTGTTGTTCTGTTGAAAGATGAAATGTTGCCCTTTAGTCGACTAACAGGTTTTCCTCTACTATTTTCCTTCGCTGTCCATTTTTCCCCTTCAGTCTTCACAGGCTTTCTAGTCCTTCCTGATGAAAATCAACCCCTTGCTTTACTGTAGCAATGGCATTATTTGGGTAATGATGCATCTCTGAGAACAGGGTAGTTTTTACAGGTAAAAGTTAGAAGCACACTGATCAAAGGTGCTGCAGCAGGAAGCAGGATTTGAACCTGTGTTCTCTTGATATTTGGCCATAGCTCAAACCACTGCTGCATTCTGTATTACCATGGCAACATGCCCTCATGACTTTTTTTTTTCAATTTTGTAAACATTCTGAGTTGTAAAAGTAACCTGTGTTTCTAGATCTAGTGATAAAGTGTGTGTGTGTGTGTGTGTGTGTGTGTGCATGCAGTGGCTGCCTTCATTCAGTTTGCTTCCACTCTATTGGCTTCTATTAGTGTTTTTGTTGTTGGCAATAAATTGCTCTTTTAAACTATTAAAAAAACCCCAGGAATTGTCCACATGTAATTATTTTTAAATAGACTTGAGTCTTAGTTTTACTAAACTTTTAGCTGGAAGTAAAGGGAGGGGACACTGGTATTAAGATTTTATTGCTTGTGTAAGTAGTGATGCAAGTTGAACACTGATCATTGGTAATGGTTATGAGGTGAATCGGTGAATTTGAATTTTCAGCAAAATTTTAATTTTGAAGTTTAAAAAAACTCACACTAATATTTCGTTGGACCACCTTTAGCTTTGCTTACAGCACGCATTTGCCGTGGCATCCTTTCGATAAGCTTACGCAATGTCACAACATTTATTTCCGTGCAGAGTTGCATTCATTTTTCGCCAGGATCCTGTGTTGATGATGGGAGAGTCGGAGCGCTGCGTAAAGTCTTCTCCGGCACATCCCAAAGATTCTCAGTGGGGTTAAGGTCTGGACTCTGTGGTGGCCAATCTATGTGTGACAATGATGTCTGAGGCTCCCTGAAGCACTCTTTCATGGTTTGAGCCCGATGAATCTTGCCATTGTCATCTTGGAATATGAGGAAAAAAATGCATTGATGGGAAAACCCCAGTCATTCAGTATATTCAGGTAGTCTGCTCACCTCATTTTTTTGAGCACATAACGCTGCTGAACCTAGACCTGACCAACTGAAGCAACCTCAGATCATAACACTGAGTTAAATCCAGGTGGTGACGTGTGGGTTTTTTTTTTTTTTGTCAAACAATGTATTTAGGTCTGTAGCTGTAGCTTTTACTGCACTTGACCAGTGAAAGTAACTCTAGAATTGAGACTAAACATGAACAGCTCCTAATGTTCTGTGTATCTGCTGTATATACCTACACAAAGCAAAAACAAGGGCCATAAATCTGAAAGTTGTGAAATGCAATGAGCAGAGTAGCTATGGCCTAGAGAAGGATTACAGTTGCATCAACATTAGAAAATCTCCTGTTTAATTCCTGTGAACAGAAGATGGGGAGGACTTCAAGAGCAACATCTCCAGCAGGCATTTGTCACCATCTTCTCCAAATTTGCCTCTCTTTTTTTATGTTCCACCTTGTGGTGATAAGGGTTCCCTTTTGTGGATTAGGAAGTAACAACACCTAATTTTCACATGGCTAGGGGTCCGATCTGTGTCATGGGGGGATGTCATGGGCTACTGTGCCAAAGGATTAAACCTCTAATGTGAAACACGACCGCAGTTCCAGTTAGAAACCTGATAAAATATGCATGTACCACATTACTTATGCAGCGGATGCTTTTGAATGTATCTGAGGGAAGAGCAGAGTTTATTTTATGGTCTGTTAATGTTTCTAATACAGATGAAAGGTCTGTTTTGGCATGGGTGGCCCGCAGCAGCGGAAATTATTCTAATTTCTGTAGCAACGCCCAGCGTTTCAGCACTGACGTCCCCATACAATAGCAGTTGCCAGGCCTCGTCCTGGCAATCGACAGGGTATACTGGCAGGCACTCCTATTTGGCAAAAGTAACATGATTATGTTTTGCAAGCGTAATGGCCATGCCTGTGTTTAAAGCTATTGCTATTTATTTTTGCATTTCAGATAAAACAATTGTATGCTTAATATAGTATGACTCACTCCTTGTGGTGGGTTAGCACAAAGGCTTGACCACCCTGACCCCTACTCTGCAGTGTCTGAGCAATATTCTGGCATGATGCCTCTAAACTTCTTTGCAATGTCAAATATCACAAAGACGGCTGCCATTTTGACGTCCAGAAGAATGGGATTCGACACTTTGAAGTTGCAAAGCTGGTGGACCAATGATGCTGCTGATGTGCGGTATAACTTAACTGAAGAAAAAAAAATCATACATTTAAGAGGCCAGTTTTGAAGGAAATGTAAACTCCATTAGACCTACAGAAATATTTTAACTCCCAAAATGCTATATAGCCCATCTTGTATCTTTTCCTGAACTTGGCTCCATTTTACAACCATACAATGCAGGTAAATTGGCGCAAAGACCTAAGTAAACCCCCCTCCCCCCCAACAGCAAAACTGTACATTAACATCCACTTCAATCCATTCAATATCCGTTCAATGTCCATTCAGTCACAAGGAAGTAACAACTATGCCTAAAATAAAATTATTGGTGTTTGTATGTCAGTTAGAGCTTAACACTCTTCTGTAGGAACTTTCCATTGTTCTGGTGTCAGTGTCAAGAACCAACTAAAGTTGGTGTTTTGAGGCATCATTATTTATCACTGAAAATAAACTGGTAACCGGTATGTTGGGATTTACAGCATCACCCCTTTGGTCTGTCTTGAACTTGGTGGGATAGTAACATTGTTTACCTGTGTATAACAATGAAATTTTGCTGGTGTAAATTTAAATTTAAAATTTAAATTTAAAGCCTTCAGGAAAGTTTGCTTCTGGTGCAATACTTGATGTTGACCTATGGGGGCTGAATTTGTTAAATTATGGAATGAAATTTGTGCAATAAGGTGCATTTACTGTATTGATGTCCTATACTATTTTGACAGATCGAGGTGGGGGGTGTACAAATCTCATTTTCATACAAATTTATGCCTTTTCTCCAACCCCTCATGTGCTTTCCTTAACCACTTGACCATGTCTATGTTACAAACCACTGGGTGCTGGGTTAGGACTGTGACACCCTACACAGGACACCAGTCCATCACTAGGTAGCTACACAGGCTTGGTCACACACTGTGGAAAATCTGGTCACCGTGGTGCCCCCTTGTTTATTGGGGGGGGGGGGGGGGGGTAAATAAATAAATCCTGTGAAGATGTTCTTCATTGTGGGCAGCAGTCTGTTCTCCATCATTGGAGTAAACCATATCCTTGGAGTTTAATTTGAGCCCATGATCCAACTCCTTAAGGATTATTTTGATGCTACAGGATAAATCTGAACTCCAGTAAAAAAAAAAAAAGAAAATGAATTTTGTGTCTTTGTGGTGGTTTCACTTATCTGTGATATCCCTTGCATCCGATGTCAACTCACACCAAGTGATATACATAAATTTAGTCACCGTACCCGAGCTCGGTGCTGATGGATCTGTCTGTCCAGCATTCACATCACCCTGCCTGACAGCCTATTCATCAGCTTGACTGATGGTTGCTGAGCAGAACATCCAAGGTGCCTGTTGACAATACTTCCTCAGATGTCATGTTTCCTGAAGCTTCAACAGGAGGATTTTTTTTTTATTTATTAATTTACATTTACACAATTTAAATGTTTTACCACCCACCTAATTCAACTCAGTTGGTATGCATTTACATGTTTTGGAAACAACTGGAATTGCAATAACTGATTTCAACAAAAATATTAGCCCTAAATTAAATGCTCTCCAGTGCTCAAATGCGCAAAAATAATAAAGCGCAACAGTGCATAAAATAGAACAGAATGCCAGAAATGAAGCAACTTAGAAACCAAGGGGTGAGGCCTTTTCTTTGGATTCGGTAGCAAAATGTTTAAGGCTTTTGTGGTTAGAGGATGGGTTTTATGGCAAGTGTCTTCATGCTAACAAAAAGTATTCTGCTTCCCTGAATTTAAACTGACAAGTCCATTGCTGCTCAAGATTTTTGGGTGGTACTGTATTACCAGGGTACAAGTAACCCACAGACTTGGTTTTTGGTACAGCCCATTATTGTATGATGGACTCTTCCTTGGCCTGTTTCTGCTGTGCTAAAATCGTCCTTAAGGTTGGGACCCTGGGCTACATGATTCTCCACTCTCCGCACAACTTCATGGTAGCCCTAAATTTCTTGAACTTATCATGCTATGATGCCAACATGCAGTGTACACCTGAAGGTGTCTGGTTATCCTTCACTGTATGAGCAGTGGGAAAAATGTATCTTTAAATCCTTATTCTGGTCAGGCTACCACCAGTATGGAACTTCCCAGGGTCAACAGATGTTGCAAAAACTATACCCTGAACTGGGATGGTACAGGAGTCCATCACAGGGTAGCCACACACACACACACACACACACACACACACAACCTGGCAAGCAAATCTCTGGACTGTGGAAGGATCCCAAAGCACTTGGACACCCACATAGACAAGAAAACATGCCAGCTAAGTTAAGGATAATGGCTGCATATATTTGACTGTGTTTAGACTTGGGTTTGATGTAGCCACCCACTTTCCATTTCAGCACTGCAGGAGGTGAATATGTGCTTCTATAAAACTCTACTCCAAGGATCTTCACCTGAGGGTTCTCTTGTTTCATGAAAAGAGAACATTTCAAGTCAGATGCTTCAAAGTGTCACACTGACTGTGGGCAGAGGGAGAGGTAAAAAGGATGTAAAAATGCTGGGTAGACCTCATCCATTAATACTAGGTTTGCAGTAGCTTAAGAACTCAAAGTTCCCTGGTTAACTGGCTTTTTACCTGCTCCAAAAAGCCAGTCAAAAATTTGACTAATTTATCTGGAGCTGCTGTATTGGCAGTCTTTCACAACTTGCAGCAGCATTTCTGTCAGTTGGTCAGACATAGCTGTTTGATGCTACAATGACTCAATGCAACTACACAGCAGGATATAATGCAGTACAGTGGCCAGGTGCCAAAAACATGGGATCAGATGTCATAGTTTGGGGGTGAGGCTTAGTTTTAATAGCCGCCATGCTCACAAGTGCCTCTCCTGCCAGATGGATGACCCACAGCGGTGCTGCAGACCCGATGGCTAGCTGACACCCTGGGGGTTTAAGGTTACCAACACTCAGGGAAAAGTATTGCTGCGTGCCCACAACTATACCTGGCAGGCATTTGCACGAATGTTTCAGTCACCTTTGATTGCACCCCCCCCTACTCCTTGCCTTCCCCCCTACAAACCCCCTGTGTTTTATGTCACAGCAGTCCTGAATGGAGAACATGAACACCACAGGGTGTTGAGTGTTTTGCTTTGCCTCTCCTCATACACTGCACCTTGAGGCAAACTACATGGATTCAAATCCATGGCAGACAGTTTTATGGGGTCTGTGGTCCTAGGCATGCCTTTTTGGATAATCGTTACCCTCCCGGCAGGGCATCACATTGTTATACCGATGTATAAAGTCACTCTCCTCCACTTTGCAGCAGCACCACTACAGACTACCAGAATAGCAGTGCTTTGCAGTT
Source organism: Heterotis niloticus (assembly GCA_018136845.1). Lineage (NCBI taxonomy): Eukaryota > Metazoa > Chordata > Actinopteri > Osteoglossiformes > Osteoglossidae > Heterotis > Heterotis niloticus. Next base: position 31,117,698 of record CM030888.1, on the reverse strand, counting down.
ATCATTCAGTGGCAACTATTGAATCCATTGGCTTATCGTGTTCCCTGGGAATGATGCTTTATAAAAAATTAAATATATTCAGCTTTCTAATATACTTCATATCACAGACAATGGAATTATTACTAGTAACACTTTCAATGAAGGCATATTATTTGCAAACATAAAGGTTTGTTACATTATAAAAATAATGAAATGCATTAACATTAGTTTAGAAGTTAACATGAAGTAACTGCTGCTACTGCATCAATAAATTCATTAGTTTATACTTAAGTTATGAATTTTATTAATTTTAATAAAAAATTAGCCATTTAAGAAAATCTAATAATTTGCTGTTGACTCAGGGCCAGAAATCAAAGTGAAGGGGTTGGAAATAAGAAAGCAGTGTCTTTTAGTTTTCAGCACATCCTGGAAATGCTCGTATTTCACCAAAATAATACTTAATGCAGTGAGATCATAGGGCTATTTAAAAAAATCCAGTACATAACTGCTTTTGTTACTTGCAAATAAGTTGCTTATTCTTTTTATCCAGTGTTGGAATTTGTTGTGAAGTTGATGGGATTTATGGGCTGTGGGTTTGCACTAAACCACTGTCAATGTTCAAAGGCTACAGCTCATGTATTAAAGCTGTTCCCAAATCTGGTGGTGTTGGCATCTTTCAGGTAACCGTGGAAACAGATGGTGGGGAGAGTGAGAGGGGTCCGTGGTGCTGGGTTGAGCTTTCCTGACAACACTGCTCGTTGTAAGTGGTTTGGATGGTGGCTGCTGAAGTCCTTGTGAAGGACTGGGCAGTCTTCACCACCTGCTGTGGAGCTTCCTGCAGAGAGGCAGAGCATTTCCCATACCAAATAACGAAAACCTTCATCCCATTATTTTGTTTTCATTGATCATTATCGCACCAATAAAGAACAACAGTTTTGCATAAATCAAAGTGATGTTTATTGTCAGGTCATAGTGCTGTTTTATTAAAGTAAATATGACTACATAATAACTCTAAAGCAGTTTTCCATCCACAAGGCATGCAAAAGGTCCACAATAATGACCCGATGTGGGCTGAAACATTTTCGAAAGCTGGGAGCTTATATTTAAGCAAAACCAAAAGTACAATATTATAAACAAGTGAGTTAATGGAAAAAAATTTAAATTACTTTTAAAAAATCCTTAGATATTTCATACGCAAGCATTCATATGCATTGACAACTTTAAATATAAATGTTTTTTAAATAACATAAAAGAACATTCAGGCCTCTTTTTTTTTGCTTCATGTTAAATGGTATAAAGAAATGCCCCCCCCCCCCGGTCAAGAACAGCTCACCTAAAATGTAAGCCGAGTTCACATGGGCCCAGCCACAAACATTCTGGCAAAGTAAATAGTTAATGGGTAGGGGCCAACGTGTATCAAATTTTAAACGTTGTTCAGGTTTTATTTACAAAATTAATTCGCAACAGACAATTCATATTTAATGAAATGTACCAGAGGTACCAGACAGTTGTGTAATAATGTAGGAATACCTGGAGCACAGGTATAGGGTGCATAATGCAACACAGACACCATGAACAAGACAACACAGTAATAGGTGAGCGCAGCCTTGGCTGAAACATGCCAGCACAAATGGAAATAGATATTTTTAAGATATCTATTTTATGTGACTTTGAAAAGTGTGTAATGTATCGGTGGCTGTGCTGAGGAGTCCCTGGGTGCAGGCGCCTCTTCCTCCAGATCGTATGGACGCTGTTCATTTTGTGAAGTCGAGATAATGGATGCTTACCTGATACCCTGATATAAAAGGGGCTCCCTGTTTGGATTATGGTTTTTCTTCAATTATCCTGACATTCTTATGCCACATAATGAATTTGTGCTGGTATTTTTTGGACTTTTTGGATAAAATTGGCAAGAGACAAGATGCTGCCTCCATAATCTGCTGTGTACGGGCTGCTCATTTTTGTGGCCGTCTCCTTCCTACAGGCTTCAGTTAACCTGTGTGTGGTTTTCTGGTTTCGTATTTCAGATATAAAGATTGTAGTTTTAAGTATAAAATTACCTATTGATTCTGGCCTCCTGGGGACCCAGTGCTCTCCGCACTATCGACCAACTGAGTAATTGCTGTTTTGAATGTCTTGTAAGGTTGCTTGGACTTACGACCTACAGTTTCTGGTTGAACCATACAATGATGGTGTTTTGTGGCTCATACGGAGCTGTAAGAGTGAACCGGAAACATTGCTGCGTCACCTATTCTCAAGATAAGTTGGTAATTTTTGCAAGAATTTAATATTTGTGTGTAAAATATTTATTTGTGCTACATTTTCAAGTCCACCCAATAACAGCGGAATTAAATCCTTTGGGGACTTTTTTAGGTGTGCTATGCTTCAACTGGGCCTCCAGGTCCATCTGTTTGCCTGTCCTTAGCTTCAGACCAAGTTGGCCCTTAGTACCTTGTTACCTAGCAACTATTCTAAACTTATTAAACCTTAACAATTTGGTTTGACTCAGACTGGGAAACGCTGCTTTAATTCATTTTGGCCGTCACTCATTTTTTCAGTACATAATTTTTGGCTTAAATGCTTTTACTTTATGCTCTTTTACAACTGTTTTATGATCCAGAGCAAAACCAGTAAACCTAATGTCCTTCACAAAGGCACACATGCAGATGAGACACTAGTGCGCTGTAATGCTCTGAATTGCCAACATTTCATCACTGAATTTGACCACTGGGCTTCGACTTGGGGCCGTAATGTCACAATTTCTTTGCTGTGGCTTGTAAAATGTCACTAGGCTACCTTTCCCATTTACCTGCCACGAGAGAACCAGGATGACAAAAGGCTTATTGTGGTGATGTGGGCTTGCCCCACTTTGGTACCTTAGCAAAACTTAATTCTCACTAAATCTTTACTCGGTGTGCGCACTGCTGTCTGGCTGCATTCGCCAAATCATTTAAAAACTCTTAAAGCACACAAAACTCAGCTGCCTCTCGAATCTGTATTAAGCATAACCATAGTAACTACCGTACATAATAGTGGATCGTACCATAAAGCTAAGAACTGATACATAAAACTACTGAAAAAATGTAGATGTATAAATTATAGGGAGAATAATATTTACTGGTTTGAGATTTGTGTTATTATACCCTGTTGTATCACTTTGATGTTCAACAATTCAGTCTTTCCTGAAGGGAGGCACAAGGGGAGCTGTTAGAAAGGTTCATTTGCTCATTTGCAGGGCTGTGGTGCAGACGGTGTGTCTGAGGCTTGCGTGTGAAGTATGGAGTGCGACTGTAAATGGTACAGTGGGAGTCTGGTTTTCCCTCTGGTTCATAAACACCTTTTGTGTTTGTACCTTTAAGATTTACTGTCAGTTATACACAAAGTACAGATGCAGTTGTGTTGAAAAGTAAAAAAAAAACCTCACAAAATATTTTCTCTTTGACATACATGGACAAAGATGTGTACACCAACCATCATGCCACAATTACATTTTGTAGTCCATTGTATAATTTAAATAAACAAATGCAAATTTTGCATGTGGAAAAAGTAAGTGCACCCCTATGTTTATCACAACGTCAAACCCCTAAATGTAGAATCGGGCTCAAATGATAAGAACGTCATTAGAAGCTTGGAGGAATCAGTCTTATTTAAACCTCAGGTGTTTAGTTTGTGCTTTGTTTAAGTGTTTTTACCCCCCCCCCAATTGCAATACCTTTAAAAAACCTAATTTTGATATATCCATGTTTTAAAGACATTTTGTGGGGTGTGTTTACTTTCTCGCACAGCTGTATATCCCCCCCTTCCCAAAAGATGAGACATACAGGCATGTACATTTAAAAGCTGTTTTGTGCAGAATTGTGTCACAAGTGCTATTTTTTTAAAGTGAGAGGAAGCAGACATGAAAGAAATGGCTATTCATTTAAAACACAGCAATGTTCTTCTGTGCACTTCAGCCTTATTCTAAAACCAGGTTCTGGAACTGTTCTCAGGTAAAGGCATTTTTACCTGCAGAAAAGCACTTATTGTTGGGGATGAGAATCTATTCATAGTTTAAGAAAAAGTAGATCTCAAGTTGAGGCCAAATCAAACTCTCCTTTGAAGCTATAACTATTCCCTTCCTCAATAGATCATCACAAAATCTTCATCTTCTGAAAACCCAGGTTTAATGGAACTGTCAGGTCTCCTGCAAAGAATATGAAATGTGTATAAAACTTCTGTCCAAATTATCATTTATTTATTTATTTATTCTTGGGGGGTTCATGGGCTTGCTTTTTTGTGCTTGGCTACCACTGAGAATGCTTTCAATAGGCCGAAGTGCTGAGAAAGGTGTGCAGATTAAAGCAGAGCTCATGTGAGCAGTATTCTGGCACAGTGGTTTCCTGAAAACAGCCTCCCACTTTTTTGGTATCTCCAGGATGCAGTTTAAATGATGAAAATATCTTTATATTCAGAGTGTACTTGGGGGGGACAGAGGGAAGAGAAGCATATTCATCTCTCCTCATGCCTCTGGGAATTGCTTAAAGCACATCTTGCCTTAAGCAAAGGAGGTCATCTTTGTACACACAGTGTCCCTTAGGTAAGTCTTCAGCAAGACCTACCAGGAGTTGAACCCTTCAGGGTTGAGGCCTTTTACTACTTAGAACAGTGCATCCTAATGTAAGCCTATTTATTTATTTATTTGTTTGTTTGGTTTCTCTGCTCAGCATCATTTTGGTTACATTTTGACTGGTCTTGGTCTACCATTTCAAGTTATCTTGTAAATGATTGTCCAATGGCATCCTTTCCATATTGTTGTTCAAAAACCAGCTGGAGGACTCTACTGTCTGTAAATTTTCTAGAATGTCAAAGTACAGCAATCTCTTGGTATCTTTACATATTCAACAATTCACTGTAAAAGATCTTAACTGCATATCGGCATTCGGGCGGAAACTTTTGCTGTAACGATTTTTGTCCAAACCTTATTCATAATAAACTAAATCAAAATAGCCTAACAGTACCATCCAGTGTACTGTAAAATGCTGTATGAATTTTTATAAGCGGTATAGTACACTGCTAGCATTTTATCCCATTTGTAACGCACAAACTGGTGCACTGCACTGGTGGTCTGTCAGGTTTATTCAAGTACAAATATGTTAGCCTTGTTCTGTATCCTATATTGAAGGCTTAATACATAAATTGTATACAAAAAACTGAGTTTTTTGTATACAATTTATACAAAAATATTTTAAAATATTTAAAATAAAAATTATTACAGCCAATACAAATTCATTAGCCTTGCAGTACAGTAATTTGACTGATAAAGTGGTACTTGAGCACAGATGCAAAATCTGACAAAATATGTTGAATTTTGCTTTTCTCCTACATGTCAAGAAAGAAGATGAACCTTTCAGGCTTTGTAAACTCTCAGTGATGGAAGGATGAATGGATGGATATTATCTTAATTTTCGGTTTGTGTAAATTTAGAGGTTATTGTAGGCTACATTTTGCAATTTACAGAAAGGTATTAAGAGCTTAGTGGGATTTGAACAGGCATTATAACTTTCCCAAAAATGACTTTCGTGTAATTTTCACACTAGTTAATTTCTTGCTTTAATTCACATAACATACAAAGACTCAAAATTAAGGTTATGGTTTCAGGTTTAAACCTGTGATGAATTGCCATCCCATCCACTTTCTTTTTTTCTTTTTTTTTGCCATTGTCACCCAGCCCCAATGATTCTGGATAGATTACTGAAAACTGATTGTTTTCAGATTTATATACATTAGTCTGAAATAGTTTAATCTTAAAGTAGTTCAAATTTACAATAATGGTGTGGTAACATGTTAAATAGATCCTGACAATTTAAACTATATTGCTAGTTTTTTGCAAATAAAATAAGCTGATTTTTATATGTAAGTGACATTAATTCCTTGTCCAATTTATATTAAGGTCCTGTTTAACTTGCACTTAATTATTAATGCATTAATCTAAAAAGCCCTTCAGCTGAACTGAATGAAATAAAGACTTGGGAATTTGCTGACAGCAAGAAACATTTACACGTGTCTCAGACAGAAATACAAAAAATGAAATGTGATTTAAAAGCTAAAGAACTGAGTTTTTAAATGAGAAACAGCAATTTTAATTTCAGTTTTGAATCTGAAGAAAACAGTTTCAGCAGATATCTAGCAAAGAATAACTAGGGCTATTTAAGATAGTTTTTTTAAACTTGTGGAATATGAAGAAGCAATACTATGCTTAAAAAAACAGAAACAAACCTGTTCCAACCCAAGCAATGTACTTTACCACTCTTGCACCATTGAAAATACAGTTTAATTTATTTTTATTATTATGCAATATTTTAAACAATGGCTTGGTTATAAATTCCGAAATTGTTCAAATTTGCTCTGTAATGTCTGAGTGGCTGCGGATACTAGGGATGCATTGACATTTTGAATTCTGAAGTTGGAGATTTGAAAGTGGAGCAAAAGTATTGCACACGACAAACATCAGGTGAACTGACGTTTAATGTGTATTGAAACCTGTCAGGGTGGGATTATGTGAGCTGCTCATCCTTGGTTTGTGTGCTTGACCCAATTCATTCAATCGAAGATGTATGAACCTTGAGTCTGATTCCTCTAGTTTTACCCCCAGGTTTTTTTGAAGGTATTTTCTGTTCGGTGAAGACTGCGATCGCATTTCCGAGCTGCATTTCCTTCCATTTCTATACGTTTCTTGGTTTACTTCCTCCACCTTACATTAAAGGAAAGAAAGCAAAAGGATGTAAACTCTGATTCAACTGGAGGCTTTGTGGACATTGGGTTTGTTTGACAAATAGATTGGAGAAGGTTTGTTGTAACTAATAATGCAGCTGTGATGAAAAACAAGGTCAGGTAAAAGTGATGTGAATTTTGACTTAAATTATCTGTAGCACTCGAGGATTCTTTGGAAAAAACATAAAAGACTGCCTCAATCTGTGGCAAGTGAATGTGTGGAAGTCCGTTCTCAGTCTATCAGAGATGACCATTATCAGTTTTATTCAGGTGCGTGTCTTGGAGAAGTGTGGGGGTCATAACGTGCCATTGCGGGGTGGCACACATCCATTGCCCTCCCAAAAATCACGCAAACCACTGCCAAAAATTGTGCCATTCATCCCACAACACTCCCCCCCTCCCAGGCCCAAGTGCTGTCTGTCATCAGCATCCCTGGAGCTTCTCACCAGTAAGAGTTTTTGTCTGCGCACAAATGCACGGCACCTGAGGTGTCTGGAACCATCTTAGTCAAATATGTGACATGAATAACTTGCAATGCATTTCCGTGCATGAGCACCCAGTGCCTGCCCCTGAAACAATGCTCTCCAGTGCCATAATTGTACGTGCAAAAAATAAGTCAACAATTTGCATTTCCCACACGTGCTTGGAATCTAAATCCATGAAAAACTCTTAGCTGCAACCTCAAGCAGTGAGGCAGCATAAGTGGTTTATTTATTTATTTTTCTTCCTCCTTAGATTGTAGTCACCTTTAAATATATCAGACACAATGCTACTTAACAATTCTTTTGGAAAGGACCCTTCCTGCACACTGCCTTTACATAAGGTACGGCACATTTCTTTGCAGTAATACATTTTCCCCCTCAGACTTACGCTTAAAAGCATCTCGGGGGGGGGGGGGGGGTTTAGAAGCTTATTCATGCTAGCTTTTTGCGATCTGTTCAAGGTTGGAGAAACAGGAAAAGAGCAGAAGACCGTCCCCCCACCCACAATGATACCTGTAGTCTGAAGTTGATGATGCTGATGCGTGGAAATAATTCCTGTTCATTATCCACTCTTTCATAGCTGAGATTTTTAGACTGGGCTGAGCTAAAAATCTGTCAAAAAGGTGGAAATGGTCATTATCTAATTTATTCTATTGTGACATCTCAAAGGGGGGGGGAAGGTTTCCATGGTTTTCCTGGAGATGCTGTATAAATACAGAGTGTAAAATGGCCATGGAGACACGAGTGTGGCTGTCACTAGGGCGAGAGTGCTGAAAAAATGTCTAAGGATGGAAAATGGAAAGAGAAGGAGATGATCTATCCACTGTTGGGCAACACAGTCTCGATAAATGAGGTGGCAACTGAGGAGAGGAAAAGAACAAAACCCCCAACATCAAGATATCCTCTCCAGGATGTTTTAATGTGTGAATGGGTTCAGTGTATCTATCAAGGTAGAGCCGAAGGCTGCAAGATGCATCACTCATACCCAGGCTCATGGCTACTGAATAACATGGGAAGCCTAAACTGTTAATCACTCTTATTGTGCATCATCTCTCCAAAAAAAATATCCCTGTTTTGATATCTAGAGCAGCACGCTGAATTGAAGTCCCTCAGCCCTGTTTGCGACACTTCTCTTTAGAAAAGGCTGGCCATCTGTCATGTGTCTGGAGCATTGCTGTACCTGCAAAAATTGCTTGATAACCACCAGACTCACCAAGCACTACGATTACAGCTTACATACAAATGCAGCTTGATGGTTTAGATATGCCTGTTGGTCATCTGATTGCTAACAGTCTCACAGGAGCAGTGATGTTGCAGCAGACAGCTTGGAAACCCTGGCCTGTTCAAAAGCCTCTGTTCCTTGATGGAAAATTACATTTGCATTCCACTTGAAAATATCCCCAACCCCTTGCTGATAAATGAAATGCTGCGCTCCGTTGTGGGCCATGAAGCTTAGTCTATGCTTGCGATGACCTCCTTCACTGGAGAAACCTCTCCAGAGTGCCATCAGAACCAAAAAAAAAAAAAATGTTTGAGCAGTTCTGTTAGCAAGAATGAGAGTTTAAATCTCCAGTGCTCTGTCATGGTAAAGATCTGAGCACACTTCCAGGACTTAAAGGCCTTCAGTCAGTCTCTGGGAAGCTTATCCATTCCCTTTTCCAGTATAGCAATGATGGACTGGTTTTTGCTTTCTTTGACTGAAACCAGGTTGTCTGTCCTGCTGTGAGGCTGCAGTGCTTTTGACCCTGATGCCTTGAACTAAAAATTTTATTGAGAGGTAGATTTTGAGCCTCTGACAATCTTTGTATTGTTCAGGCTGTCCATACCTGTCGCTATGGAACGTATTGCTAATGTGGTGAGAGTTAGGGTGGATGGGGGTGATGGCAGGGTCTCGAGGGCTTCTTCCTTTGTGACATAACCCAAAGTGGCTGCGATGAACCCCGTCACAGTGAGAAGAGGGAAGGCGGAGAAGTGAGAACTGAATGGTGCGCACCTGCATCTGAATCACTTATTCTTTGTCTGGCAGTGAGATGGGAAGAGAAGACTCCCAATTTTGATGCCCCCCCCTACTAAGGTCCAGCTCTGCACCATTATCCCTTTGCTAGTATGAACCATTGTCACTGTTTCTTTTGCTGCCCACACTTCTCTTAACCTGCAGGACTTTTCCTCTCATTTGAATGCCCTGTCCTGGAAGGTAAAAAGTGGGAATTTGCAGAATTGTTCACTCTAAGTTGCGGAGAGGTTAGCACGTCCTAACCGCAACATTGGGAGCGCAACTGCAATATATAAACTTAAGCAATAAACAAAGACACCTCCAAGCAAAAAAGATCAATAGCAGACAGCGTTAACAGCAGTCCAGTGGCTTCTATGGAAACGTGCAGATTAGTTGGTGAAGCCCAAAGTTTAGCCAAGAGTCTCAGGGCTCATCTTACAGCCAATATCTTCTGCCACTATGAGCAAGAGCCAGCAAAAATGAGACCTTTTTTTTTTTTTACTCGGAGGAGGAAAAAGCAAATGGAAAGAATCAGAGGATGCAACCAAGCAACAAAGGTGCAGTATCAGGGGGTATAAAACAGAAGTGGCTGTTTCCAAACTAAATCTTTTCGTGGCCGTTTCAGATTTCTTTAAAACTTTGGCATGGAAAAATTAATGGAGGACCTTCTGAATTAAGGCAGCTTAAAATTTCTTCCCGAACCTTTATTAGCTAATTTGATCTTAGTCCATTCAACCATTATCTCTGATCTGCTTGTCCTGGTCAGGGTGGAGGCGGTTTGGAGCCTCTATTCGTAGCTACACTATATGGACAAAAGTATTGGGACGCCTGACCATTACACCAACAGGGACGTTAATGACATTGCATTTAAATACATAGACTTTAATATGGAGTTGGTCCCACCTTTGCAGCTATAATAGATTTTGGAGTGTTTCTGTGGGAATTTGTGCCCATTCATTCTGTAGAGCATTTATGAGGTCAGGCACCGATGTTGGACAAGAAGGCCTGGCTCGCGGTCTCCGTTCCAGTTCATCCCAAAGGTGTTTGATGGGGTTGAGGTCAGGGCTCCGTGCGGGCCAGTCAAGTTCTTCCACACAAAACTCATCCAACCATGTCTTTATGGACCTTGCTTTGTGCACTGGGGCACAGTCGTGCTGGAATAGAAAAGGGCCTTCCCCAAACTGTTTCCACAAAGTTGGATGCATAGTGTTGTCCAAAATGTCTTGGTATGCTGAAGCATTTAGATTGCCCTTCACTGGAAGTAAGGGGCCTAGCCCAAACCCTGAAAAACAGCCCCACACCATTATCCCTCCTCCACCAAACATCACAGTTGACACAGTGCAGTCAGGCAGGTAACATTCTCCCAGCATCCACCAAACCCAGACTCACCCATCTGACTGCCAAACAGAAGCGTGATTCGTCACTCCATAGAACACGTTTCCACTGCTCCACAGTCCGGAGGCGGTGTACTATATATCACTCCATATGACACTTGGCATTGGACTTGGTGATATGAGGTTTGCATGCAGCTGCTTGGCCATGGAAACCTATTCCATGGAGCTCCTGCCGCACAGTTTTGGAAGTTGGGAACTCTTCAACTACGGAATCAGCAGAGGGTTGGCAACTTTTTAGCAGTCGTTGACCCCGCTCTGTAACTTTATGTGGTCTTCCACTTTGTGGCTGAGTTGCTGTTGTTCCTAAACTCTTCCACTTTCCAATAATACCACTTACAGTTGACTATGGAATATCCAGCAGGGATGAAATTTCACAAACTGTCTTATTGCAAAGGTGGCATCCTATCACAGTACCACGCTTGAAGTCACTGAGCTCTTCAGAACAACCCATTTTGTTTCACAAATGTTCGTAAATAGAGACTGCATGGCTAGGTGCTTGATTTTATACACCTGTCGCAATGGGTCTGATTGAAACACCTGAATTGAATAATTAAGAGGTGTTGTCCCAATACTTTTGTCTATATAGTGTATTTCAACAATTGTAAAACTTTGAGTTTACTTTACTTATTATTAAGCTGCATTATAGCCACAGCTGCCAAATTACATACATGGCTCTCATAATCACGCAATTTAAACATTATTTTACAGCTACACTGACCCCCGAATTTCAGCAGTACGGATGAAGATTGCCATGTAGTAAAAACTGGAAGTCTGTATCCCTGCTGTTTCGGTTACAGATTTCACTACAGTTTTATTTGAATATGAACATAGATCTTTATGGTTTTATACCTTGCCAACTACTAACCTACAGTGGAGAATTATCAGGTCAGTAATGCGCTTGAAGGGGATTTCAGGCTTCTAAAAATACTGCCTTCAAAAGAATGAGTGAACGGTTTTAAGAAAAATGGAGTAGCTGTGCGGATGTGAGTTTTAAGACAGGGACCCCTTGATGATGGCATGGATTTAATGGTGGTCTGTCAGAGTTGGGCGAGAAACAGGGAGAATGAAGAGAATCCAAAAGCCACCAACGGGGCTGGTGAGCCAATTAGTCTGTACTCCGTTTGACCGAGGATTGAGAAATCAATCCTAGTGCTTGTGTGCAGCATATATGGCTATCCAGTCCCAATTTAAGACCATGTTTCACTGCAATGTGTTGACTAGAACCTTATTTGCTGTCGAAGAACTACAGTTCAAATCCAGAAAGAGCAAGCAGTGACGTGTTTATATCTATTAAGTTTATTTGCTCTCAAATTTGAAATTAGGCACACAAGCTCTTCTTACACTTAGGTTTTTTTGTTCATTAAACTAAAAAAGGTATACTTAGAGTCAAATTTTTTTATTTTCAAAACACTAACAAAGCTCAAAGGTGGGAGTAATAGTGTCACATGCAGCACGTAGTTACACACTACAAATACGAACACTTTGAGTATGAATTTTAAATCTGGCATGTTGGGGTCAGCTGACCCATATGTGTTTATGGAGTGAGAAAATGCGTCTGACTTGCTATATGCAGACAGATCATTTTATTTATTTATTTGCGAAAAATGAGAAACAACATAAAATAGTCATGTGCCGCATAATGTCGGTTCAGGTAACATCCGACCGCATATACATCCGTGGTCCCATAAGGTTATAATAGAGTTCTGAAATCCCAATTTGGAGAATGAGATATAACTAGACGACACACAACAGTAGCAAACACAACAGCTTCCCACACGCAACATGTGTATCTCGTCTCTTGTATACAAAGCGGTTGTGCTGCCAGGCTATGATGGTACAGCACATACTGTAGTAAAGTTTGGACACATGTATTTTGTTTTTCCTTTCTTCTCGATTAGGTCTGTACTAAATGCAACCACTTTAATTTTAAACCAGTTTAGCATTTAGAGTATATAATGTGCCATTACTTATCACTGTTACACCTTTATGACCCAGTTAGCGCTAGGTAACATCTAAACACCATATCCTTTTCCTAAAAAGTCTGGTAGAACTGGGGGAAGAAGTACATACCAGCAGATAAAATACTGCATTGATCTTAAAAAGTAGTATTGACATTATTTAATCTGTTCCTGAAAATGTGTGATAGTGGGACCATATACTGAATTATTTTATACCAAGAAAAAGTGCTCTTTGCTGAAGAAAGCAGACCACTCGGAAGCTATCCAGCCAAGTCAGCCAGCCCTTGTTGAGCTGTAGAAGCAAGCAACAGCAGTAAGATGGAAACGGTGGTGCACCGAGCTGAAGCGCCACCCAGCAATGCTACATCACTATTATATGCTGGCAGAAGTATGTGGATTTGCACCCCTTGTTAGCTGAGTGGTGGGAGGGGATCAAAAACAAAAGCCAAGGCCCTCACCATTAATTATTGTACTAGGAGACCACTTTGTGGTGCTAGGACATTGCTATGTTCAAGTAGGTTCTTCATGGTCTCTGTAAACAGAAGAATTTGTCTATGATTGTCCTATCTGAGACACTTCCATAAGCAGCAGGTCAAGGACTTTTTGTTTAAAGCCAGAGTTGGGGAGGTAGAGGAAAATTGTAAGGGCACCACCTACATTTTTAACAAAGTAAAACTTAATGTAAGAAGTTTAACCTCTGTACAGAATCAGCAAGGTGAGTCCCTCCCTGATATGGCCCAGATTTTGGGAGATGCATCTTGTTTTTATAAACACTTTTTGAAGTTGGGGGGACTTTTTAGATAAGGGAATATGTGGTGTTTATTTTGGAACATTCTTTGTGCTATGGAGACTCCCATCACTTTGAGACTGTTTTCTGAGGTGCTTGATAAAATTAACCATAAAGGTGTAAAGTTCCTGGTCTAGATAGCCTTTTTGGGTGGAATTTTGTTCCACCTTTTAGGAAGTCTTGGTGCTGAAATGTTGGCAATGAACTAAGGAGACGCTAAGAAGCATGCTTATCAAAAGAATGAGTGTGGTGTTCTATACAGAGTTTGTACAAGAAAGGTGACAAGGTTGATATTGCCAACTGGAAGCCCCTCAAGATGCTTTGTGTATGCACAGAGATCTTCACTGAGAGCCTGAAAGGGGGTAACAACTGACTTAGTCCATCAGGACCAGACATGCAGGGAGGATGGAGCCAAAGTTTCTACACTGATGCAAGTAGGCATGTTACTGGTTTCCTTGGAGTGGGTAGCACAGCTCAGCAGAGTGAGGCAGGGCTGTCTGCTCTGTTCGTTTTTCCTCCTTTACATCAAACTGCTGGTGGCTGCTATTTGTGCTCATCCCAGAATAAATGGCTTGTTCCTACCAGGGGGTGGTGGAGAAACCAAAAAGCTGGCCCAGCAGAAGACAACACAGATTATATGGTCAAACCAGTCCTTAAGCCAGTGATAAGGCATGCATCTGGAGCAGCGCTTATCAAGTACTGGCAAAACAAGGATGGCATGGGTGATTTTTTTTTATTCAATGCAAAGCCCCTCAAAGTACTGGGGGTCAATTTCCAAACAGGAGGTGCAACCAAATGGAAAATGGGATTCTTGAGGAAGCTTTCTTTTCCTTTATAGGGAAATTTTTTCTCTGTCATCCACATAACATATCACTACGTCCCATTTATTCAATCGAGCAATCCATTAAAATCAACAGATGCATCTCTGAAATTACATTTACTTCCCATAATGCTCCACTTCCAAAAGAAATACTTTCACATTTCTAACACTGCATCATCTTGCCCAAACTGGAACACAGCTTAAACACCTTTGCTAGGACAGACCTTGAAAATGCGTCATCCATCTTCATGAACCTCTTAATCCTGAAAAGGGTCACAGCAGTCCAGAGCCTCTCCCAGAACTGCTGAATGCTGGGCTATGAAAATACATGTGAAAGCTGCATGGGGTGCCAGTCAACTGCAAGGTTGTCACACACACAATTCTGAGTGGCTAAGTTGCCTGAAACACATGGATTTGGTCTGTGGGAGGAAACCAACAGAACATACAGACCACTCAGACTGAGCCAGATTTAAACCCATGCCCAAACAGCCCAGGTACGGCGAGGCAGCAGCAGTACTTGCTGAGCCACCATACTGCACCTTTTCAATTTTTGTGAAATGTTCATTTATTGTAGCAGCAAAAGTTAAAATTTGGAGGGATACCAGTAAACAAAATACTGAGGTGGGGAGACAGGTTTTTAATTCAGTTTTATGACACTACCTTGAATATCACACAAAACAGTTTCTTTTATTTAGTTTTAGATTAGCTTTAACAAAATAATAGCATTGTAAGTGTTTACTAATAAACAGTTTTTCTGTTAGCAAACCAAAATGTGCTATTTTACCTACTGATCTTATGAAAGTAGTAGCATTACTATTTTGCTTCTAGGCAGCTTAACTAAACATCAGGAAGCTGAATCATTCAATCTCACTTTTTTTTTTTTTTTAAAGGTTTTGGAACTGCAGATGCCACATAGGTTGAAGAGATTCTTCAGAAAGTCTCTGGGGCTGGAACGTAGAAGTTGGTCACAGAAAATCGAATTCCTCGCAACATGTTACGTCCTCGGCGCTAAGAAGGACGTCAAACTAACCGCTGTTATATTTCCTAGGTATGGATTAGTGAATTTGCTGTCCGCTAATAATGGGCACATTGCAATTTTATGCAGCTGGATGATTTTATCAGAGTAGTTTAGGTTCGGTGCATTCTGGGCCTCTGGAGCCCTAAACTGTTGGTCTTAATCTGAACACCATGCTTCATGGCTTCCATTTGTTCGAGTTATCTGCTTGTGCAAGTGATTCCACGATGGTCTCCTTTAATTATGCTGGCTGTACAAAAGGCCATCCTGCGTTCCACAACAGGGAGGTGATGGACAAAAAAGGAACATCGGTAGCAAGCGATAAAATTGCTTGCTTGAGTCTGAGCTGCACAGATTATACTGTCAGCAGTGACAGGGAGCTGCTCTGTGCTTTATGCACCATTAACCAGCACAGGCCCACAGTCTCCGTGGTCCTCACCTGCTCTTGAACCCAGAGGAGGGCGAATGGAGAGAGCTTTTTGGTTTCAGTGAGAATATCTTTGCAACAGCATGCTTATTTGCCAAAACAATTTAACTTGAGGATACGGCAGAATGAGGGATGCTTTAACCACGACTTCATGTATCATCTTTCATGTCAGCTATTTCATTCTCGAAACATATTTAGAAGTGTTGCAGAAAATATTATAAAGACGTGTGAAATTGCAACATTTTATTGGTGAACTTTGAAATAAGGTGGTGACAGATCTTTATTTGGAGTGTTGGCCTTCATTTAAAATAGTTTTAGTTTAACCCTAAGTATCATATTGGCACAAATGTAAGATGAACTTGATTATGAGATGACACTCTCTCTCTTTTTTTGGAAAAGTTTTTGGAACCCATTTTCTCTTTAGAAAGAGAAATCATATTTATTTATGTTTACCATATTTGTGCTTTTAAGTCTTTTTGGATCACCATCTTCAAACCCTTTATATTTGTTATCTACTTGAGAGTTGTTTGACACTTCTGCCTCATTGCTCTCCGTAATCTTAAAACTGGCATCATAACTCCTCAGTCCTTGGTTAATTTTGTCATGCTTTGAGCTTCTTTTTTCAGAGCTTTCTTTTTTCAGACTATCAAGGGTTTGCCATCTTTGACTCTTGCTAACTTCAGTTGATCATTTCTGTGGATATTTGATGCCAGTGGTTAGTGACACCACCTACTGGTGATATATATATGACCTTTATAGGTCTAATTCTCAGTATAAGATGACCCCATCTTTTTTAGAATCAATTCCCAGAAAAAATACCATCTTGCATTCTGGCCAATATAGTAATGAAATGACAATGATACACCCTAAGCTGCAATACACAGGAAGACTGACTTGCCTTTTGATAGGTTTGACAGCAGGAGAAGTTTTAAAATTGGAGGGAGGATGATCTTTTGCGCAGGTGTGTGTGAATCATTTTCTCCACAATACCTTTCATATTTTGGAGAAGAGCAGGATGCCAGGATGAAATGAGGAAGGGTAGGGTGCCAAGAGTAGCAACATGCTGTGATGGAAATTGCCAAAAAAGCTGCTTTGCTGCCTTGCAGAAATTGTTTTGCGCTGGTAAATATGACAGCTTTAAATCTGAAAATAGCTATTGGGACAAATTTGCAGGGGGGGATAAAGTCAAGCCAGTGCTTGACTGAGCAGCCTACTGCACCAATGCACTCTTTCAAATAGTCGCCACTGATTGTTTTGCCGAGTCGCGGAGTTCAGGTGTCACCTGTGCTGCACAGTGTCCCCTTGTCGTTTTGAATTTTATGCCGTTTCTTCGTTGTTCTCCTTGTAGCCCTGTTGCGGCTGTGTTGAGCCATGCTGCGGAAGCCGGAGATCTTTTGGGGTGTCGTCGTGAACTCGTTTTTGAAAAATGGTCTGTCAAATGAATCAGAGCGTGACGCAACGTGCAAGACTTGCTGGCTCGTGTCACTGCGAGACGGCATATCTGTCTTCCTGTTACTGGGAGAGATGTCAGGGAGGTGTCTGCCTTTTTTTGTTGAGACAGAATACTTAGACAATGATTTCCAGTGTGTTTCTTATATTCTTATTTAAAGAATCTACCGAAGCCTTGCAATGATCCGTTCTATATACCCTAATTTTTATTTTTCTGATTAAAATTTGTCAGCAGCAACAAAAACATCTACACTTATTTATAATGGCTGAATCGAATGATTTCAGTGAGACATTCATTTTTCATCCGCTTTTCTAGAAAATGATGTACAATTACGTAATTCTACAACCACGTAGCATTTAGTTAAAACATTTATGTAAGGCAATTTAAACAAAAATCTAACTCTGCACACTGCAAGAATCACCGCATGCTGGCCGTATTGCAGTTTCCGGGCTAGACGAAGAGCAAATTCAATTGCTAGCAAATCAGTTTTAGTTGAGTACTTTTGGGCTGGATGGGTATGTCTGTGTCTGTCCGCTTGGCACTGGGTGTGTATAGTCTGATGCAAGGTGTGACTTTGGACCCGGTCTTGTGGTTATAAGGGAATTAGTTCCATCGTGTTGTAAGTGAGGGTGTTGTCTTTCAGAGGTAAAGCTCATCTATGCAGTCACTCTCCTTGTGGACATTCAGCTCTGATGAATAATTCCATACTTTAATGTACATTTTTACTTGGGCCTAAAGCACATTGAGGATGGATGTTGGTATTTTTGAACACCATGCCTGGAGCCTGCAGAATGACTGAATGCTGCATACTGTTGGCATCACTAGAAATAAACAAAAAAAAGTCTAAGATGATATACCTACATGTCCCTGTTATGAGGGAAAAGGTCGTGACAGTTTGCCTACTGGCTGACCGAGCGTGGGTTGAGGTTGGCACCAAGGGCAACAGCTCACATTGTCTGGGCCATCACATGTTTGGCAGATGAAGCAGCATCACAGCTGAACTTGTGCTGAAAACCCAGAGCATTCAGTCATTATTGCTGTGTGTGTCTATACATATAAATGTGTGTATATATGTGTATGTATATATATACACATACAAACACACACACACACACATACATATATATATATATATATATATGTTTTTTTGACTAAGCAGATTATTTAGTTTAAAGGCTAATTGTTGAGATCAGATGTAATGTTTTACACAGCCTCCTAGTGTCTCCCGGGTCAACAAAACTGAAGGTGAAAGGATGGCGACAGATTTATGGAGAAGTTCCCAGCTGTTTGGGAAAAGAAGAGAGAACATCTGGAGAGATTTGTCAGGGGGCAGCAGGTGGGTTTATTATTAGGCCTCATGCCTTGGAACTGAGGAATTTGTATTTGAATTGTGCTGCAGTACCCTTGAGCAAGGTACTTTCCTTGAGGTTTTTCTGTAGAAGCAACCCCAGTCTATAAATGAGTAAAAAATAGAAAGTGGCTGAGTATATAAACTTGTTTTTAAGTGGCCTTGGAGAAAGGCATCGCATAAATAAATAAGAGCAGATGGTAACAGCTTTGTTATTTCGGAGTTGATTTATTTTACTTTTTGTTTGTATTCTTCCTAACTAAATATCTATGGGGTAACTTTCAGTTTTGTTGGTTTTGATTTTGGCATGATTTAAAAAAAATTTTTTTTGCAAACTTTATGCACATTTCGAAGAGGACTGCAATGTATCACCAACTTCATGAATTGGCAGTCCCGACTTTTGCATTTATTGACTTGTTATTCTGCCATGCAGGGTTACACAGTGTCTGCTTTGTTGGTTTTTATCGTTCTCCGGAGACACCGTGTTTGAAGAGCCATTGTCTGCAGGACACGCACAGTGTTGCTCCCGAACGTTGAATAAAACATCGGCAGGCTTCAGTCAGGCTCCTAAGATCACAAGGGCCTCGGTGTTAATGTGCCATTCCGATTTTCACGAAGGCTGCAGCGGAGCGTTAAGATGCCAAGCGCAAGCGTTGCCCTCGCAACCCCGAGACGGCAACAGAGGAGCGTTTCCTTAAATTACCTTGGTGTTTACTGATTGAAAACATCTGAAATGCTGTGATAAACAGAATTTTTTTTTTTTTTTAAACATTCTAAATCCCTGTTTATCAATAATGCCTGTTTGAAGAGTCCAGTGAAGATGGATTAGGCATTCAACTGGAAGAAATGTGGAAATACAGGGTGAAATGGACTATAGGAGACTAATTGGATAAATATGAGTATGGAGATGCTGAAAGGTTGTGCAGGACCCAGGGGTAGAACCCCAGCGCAGACCAAATGAAAAGTCTCAGCTGGCAAATACTGATACTGCCTGATCATACCTATGGGACTTCATGCACAAATTGATCTCACTTTTTTGTTTTTTGTGAGCATTTTGTGTGTGTTTGGGGGGGGGGGGGGCAAAAAAAGCAACTGATGTCCAAAGCAAAAATCCAATGGAAATTGTTCACAAACAAACCATGTTCTTGAGCTGCTCAGTGCTTACCTAGAGTAAAAACGCTGCAGAAATGGATGCTTTTTTTTGAATTCTTGTTATGCTTTGTGTCATTTTGAATCAGAATCAGATTTACTGGCCAAGCGTCCACACACTTACAGGGGCTTTGGCTTTGGTTTTCAGTGCCTCTGCGTACTTTAAGATGCTGCATACATGCATGATTACAGATGTGCAAAAGATGCATGACGGTACAGGAGAATAAGAATAAATATTATGAGCAAGAATGAACATTAAAGGGGAAAATTGCCCAGACTCTCAAACAAGTAATTTGTTCAAGAACATAGCAGCATGTGGAAAGAAACTGGTTTTGAGATGGGAGAAGTTCAGGAAAACCTGTGGCCTAGGTGAGAGGGGTCTGCAATTTTTAAAAATGTGTTTTTAAAATGTATCTATTCCCCCCACCCGTTTTTTAATTTGGGAAGAGTACTGGTTCTGGAACTAGGGCAGTCGGGTAACAGCAATCTTTTTGGCAGACCTGACCACACATTATTGTTGTTGTTGTTGTTGTTAATAATAATAATAATAATAATAATAATAATAATAATTTAGATGCCTTTCTCCAGAGCAATTTCCAGTGTCGAGTGTCTTTAAGCTACTTCAGTTTTTCTTACTCTACGAATGTTTTATTATTACAGCATCAATTCACTGTGATCTGAACGGATTCAAAGCCAGGCCCTTTGTCTGAAACAGTATTACTGTGCTAGGTTATGACTCGGTATATTTTTTACATTATTTCTGTATGAAGAAATAAATATTGTGTACGATCTGAATATCTCCCCAGTATGTATGAACTATCAGATGATTTATGTTCGCAGCTGTTATGAACGTCTACGGTTTCTGCTCCCATCCATGTTCATCTGTGTTGTCCTGTGTCTTTATGTTGCCTGTTTAGTGCACTGTGGTCCAAGAAATAATTTCAGTTTATCTTGTAAATATGTACAAGTCCACAATGGCAAAGTGAACCTTAAGCCTTGAAACTGTTCTCCTGATCTCTAGTATCTCTGGTTCTCTTTGAATGAACTATTTAAGAACTCAGGGCCTCTTGGGAATCCGGTAGGTTACTTAAAGGTCTCGTCTCCCTTCTACCAGCCTTTCTGACAGCTGTCTGTCACTGTCAGCCTTTTCATGCATTTAAACCTACCGGTTTTGGGAAACCGTTGGATGCCCGAGCTCAGCAAAACAAATTTCTAGCTTGATATTCATACATTCAGTACTGAGGTTGCTGAGCAAATTCCCTCAACTTTGTGGCTTGTGAGGAATCCTCCGACTTTACAGCATCCGTCACCGGCTCCCAAAAAAATCAACGGAGCGAATGTAACAGATTGTTTGCTCTAAAACCCTTGGTATTAGATGATGTGAACCTATTTTGGTGCTCATACTACTGTACATGGTATTTAGTAATAAGCAGCACAAGGATCTCAGCCTTTCAAAGAAGCTCTAGGTGTTTGCTTCCAAAATAAACACTTAAGTAATCCCTTGAAAAGTAAATAATTTGCATTGCTTTTACAGGAGATGGCTGGGCATTGCATGGATCTGTAGGAGATACTCTAGGAAAGACAACAAAATGAAGTTTGTGTGGAGAGGAGAGCCCCTAAAATACCCTGCTGTATGCATTTAGTTAAGTGCAGTCAAGCCATTGACCCTCTGTGCATAGAACCACAGTGCGTACCCCTGTGAAATGAGAAGGTGCCTCTAATTTATTGAACCAAATACCCTGACAAGGATCTTCTCTTGGAACGAGTGAACGTTCGACACTTAATGGAATGCTGTGTAAGAAAAAGGCTTGCTGATGTGAGTGAAAACCACCTGTGGTTCTGGAGTATGGATTTTTTTTTTTTTTTTTTACTTTGTCTGGCCCTTTTATTGGAGGTTCTGTACCATCAGAAGTGAGGGGAGGGGTAACATGGACACCTTTGTGGTCAATGATGCTGTGACATTAGTTCTTCTGACATCCACATTTGCTGGCCTTCCTTTCCTCCTCTCAGTTGGCTTCGGATGGCCTTTTTCAGCTTGTTTCAGTAACGCTACTTGCATTTTTGCCCTGGACAGAGTAATGCACGTGCTGCACTGTCTAAATACCAGGGAACAAAATGCAACGGCCCAACACTCCCTTGACACCAGTATTTCATGCAAGTTAACCCTTCACTGAGACAGCAAGGAGGTCCACCAGGAACTGAGCATCTCAGTCTGGGAAAAGGGGTTCAGTAAAATGATAGTGACTTCATTCTTCAGATGAGTCTAACATTCATGTTAACTGTAGTGATTTTTTTTTATTATTGAAATTTGCTCTTTTAATTCAGTTTTACCACAATTACGTATGCATTTCTTAACCGAGCTGCTGTACTTATTTGCTTCAGCGTGGGACATTTACAGGTTTTCTGAATTTCAGGCCGTTTTCATGTCTCCTCCCACTCATTGCTGAAACCAAACCCCTGATGTCAGGACTTTTTTCATATCTGTATGAGTAGGCTTGTAGACAGCTTGATGGCTGATATAATACAATAAACAATCGGTGCAAAATTGATTTGTTCATGTTTCAGACAATGGGATTTCAAAAGGTTCTGGAATGAACGGGTAATGATAGCAATTACAGCTTCACATTGACAAAGCGGGAGCAATTCAATGCTTTGTTGTGCTGTGTGTGGACTGGCTTTGTGCTGTTAATGGACTAAAAGACTAACGCAGAGCATATACGGCCTCTTGATCCACCTTCCTGTTCCAAAACTTTATGCTTGTTAGGGTAGCCACTTGGAAGGATCTGATGTTGTTGAGATGCTGTTTAACGGGAGAAAGTGCCTTGAGCACTTGGTGAGCACTTACTAGGGTTCAAGGTACTCAAAGACTTGGAAGTGGTTTGTTGTTGCTGCCGCCTTCCCGTGTACTTTTCTGAAGAAACCCGTGTGGATGGGGGGAGAACGTGTCAACTGCGCACATGCAGGGATGGATTTGCACCCACTTTTAAAGTCACACCCCAGGACCTTTGAAGAACTGGCTCTGCCTATTGCACCACTATGCTACTTTGAAGTAGTACAGGATTTGTGTCTTTCATTGCTTTTACTGGTAGTCACTGCAACCCGAGGACATTATTCAAGAAAAGTTATTTAATAAATAAGGTAACCCTCAAGATGTGTCTTTGGCTTAGGAGTTTTTGTGTACACAAGTGAAATTATTTAATACGCTTTGCCAAGTTACCAAGCTCATTTTTCACTTTTAGAAATGGAAGAGACCAAGTATGGGTGAGTTTTCAAAGGTTGTGCCAGCAGGTGGCGCAGCCACCCATTCTTGTCTGCAGGTAGTGTCTCTGCACCTTCGTGTCAAGCCGTGCCAGGCAATTCTTGCGTGCAAGCTGGTGATCTCGTGTCTACTTATAGAGTGCGTATAACAAGTCGTGGATCCTGAGTTGTAGAAAGATGGGAGTGAAGGAGTCAAAGCCCAAAAAAGACCGAAAGGCGGTTCCTCTCAAGTTGATGTGATTATTTGACTACGGTGTGGCGGGAGAAACGGTCTGTGTGAATGCAAGTTGTCGTGTTGCACGGTACGTTCATTTGGTGCAAAAAAGCATCGCGAACACTGAAACTGCTGTTGGTTATGAAAGTGGTATCTATTAGCAGGCATTCACATTTACAAAAAAGGGACAAATGTTGATAAAATGGACCCACAATTCTGTGAAGCGCAAAATGAGGCTTACCTACCATCTCGTATTATTATTGCAAGACTGTTACCTTTCTATTCTTTTATTGCTGCTTATTAATGAAAGAAATGTTATACGTAAATGTTACTGTTTAGCTCCATTTTGTGACTTGAGCAAACACTGGGGTGGGGGGGGGGTGCTGAGAGCCAAGCGATGCTCAAACATTTTTCCCATTAGAATTATTAGCAATTACATCTCTAACTTTTGAGATTTCACCTCCTTACCAGCCAATTTCTGGGAATCCTTGCAAGCCAAGGGAGACCTGTACTTGATATGCAGCAAATCTATTGATTCTAGCGTAGTAGCATATTAGTCAACAGAAGCATTTATTTTTCTGCAGTGAGATTAATAGTCAAGCATTTTTTTTTATTCAATCTTCCTAACAATGAGTTCAAATCTGTCCTGCCACACCTGCCCTGGAGGTAATGGATTTAATTTAATGGAGTTTCTTGAAGCTTCTCTTCTCATTTTGGAGCCAATGGAGGTGAGCACAGGGGTGGCCCATTGGGGCTGCATAGCCAGAAACCAGAGGCAGGGACGGTGGTGTGATGCTGGGGGAATCCAGACCCTAAACTGCCTGTAGGGCAGCTTGCATATGTAGTAGCATCATGTGAATGAGGCTGAGGAGAAGCTTGGACTGAGCTCTGGAGATGGGGGAGGAGTTGGTAATGCATGTGAGGAGGAATTACAGTAGTACCAAGGTGTGTGAAGTACCCTCTGTGAGGATGCTGGCAAAGGGCTTACCTTTTACAGCACTCTACAGAAGTAAAAATGGTACAATAATCTGGGCAAAGTGCTGCCTTCTTGGCCCTTTTTCTTTCACAGTCGACTACACGAGGAGCAACTTGAGCGAGATATGAGGATAGCGGACCTGCGGCAGGAATGCCTTTGTATGTTTGTGCTTTTTCTTCCGCAATGCAGCCTTCCTGTGTCTCCTCCTGCGATTCGGGAGATGGATGGTCTGCGAGCTCCACCCCAGTGTTCTGAGATTAGAAACCAAAGGCTTGACGCACGACATCGCTCTGCCATGCTAATTCCGCGCATCACCAGCACAAAAAAAAAATTCTGTTTAAGCCTCTGCCTCAAATAAAGATATTTTGAGCTCCCCTTTGGTCACTAAGAGCAGAAGCTGCAAGAACATTCGACTGTTACCCTTGTGAATTATGCATGTGAAAGTGACAGAGGCAACGCGAAGGTGTGACACCTGACACAAGGTGTTTGCCATCACACTTGTTTGGGGGATTTGAAAGCTCAGCAGTGTATTTAAGGTGCTTGCGATATAGCAGCAGATGTGGATTTTTATGCCACTGGCACTACTTCTTTTTGAGAAATTAATTTGTCTGGGACCCCTGAGAAACGCAGTGATTGTTTTAAAATGAAACAAATACTTATGGCTGCCCCGAGGCCAAGATGGGCGGTAATTAATACCCAAAAAACAAGAAAGATCACCCAGGAACACCATCATCGACCTCTCAGCCCTGGTCAGCTCTCTCCTGCTCAGTTGTCTCTTTTAAATGTAAATTATTTCTTTAAGATGCGTTAAATGAACTTCGCAAAACATAACACTGTTATGTTTATAACTTTATTTTTAAAAATATCTTCATCATATCAAAATAAGATTTTTACAAAAACAGAACAGTTTGTATTGAATTAATATGTGTTAAATGAGGAAAAATTACCGCAACAATTTGAATTACTAAAATACACAAATTTTAAGTATTTAAGTATTTAATACTTAAGGGAAGCATAAAACAAATTTGTTTCCTTCCCCAACATTAAAAATCTCCAGCTCTGCACACCTCTTTAAATGGTCGATCCTTCATACTACACCTTGCACATTCTAAATTAGACCAGGTGACATTTATTAAATCTTTCAATATTACCCCGGCTCTTCAAGTTTTCCCCAAATATTTGACCATTCAGTTTTATTACAAACTGATTTTTGGTTGTCCTTGAACAATGTAGCACAGCACCTCCTTCACTCCCCACACTTTTTCAAATTCTTCAATATTGCACACAGTTTTAAAATATGTATATTCCAGTTTTATTCTCAAGGTACCAAACTTTGAATACAAAAAGCACAGCATTTACCAGCTTCCTTCTTATTTTGGCTTTCCTTGTCCAAATAAATGATATAAAAGCTGAAACATGGATTTTGACTTTGTTATATTTGATACCACAAATAAATTTCTGATCCTTAAAAATCACATTCATTTTTTCATGTAATTCGTGAAAATAAAACAAGTTTTTCAATGTTATAGAATATAAAAATAAATGGTAAAGCATCTCCTTCTCCCCACAAAAGCCCCATTTGTTATCTATACCCCTTTGAATTTTACTTAAAAACATGTTTGTTGCGATGACCCTGTGTAAAATTCGCCCACTCATTATTTGGAGGTTTATAAAATTCTCTCCATGCTGCTCTGACCTCCCCTGCCACTTGTAGTTTCTTTTCAGGATGTTGAAAAAGTATTTTTTAAATTTGTGAAGTAGGAAATCTTAACACAATGGAGATGTAAATCCTTCTTTGTTAACAATCTAAAAAGGTCACCTTTAAACTTTAAAATAGAATCTGTCCCAATGCCATCAATGTCCACTTTAGGTTCCACCTCCAGTTCAGAAATATGTTAAGATGTCAAATCTATTAACAAAACTAACCTTAAACAACAAAGAACAGGTAAATATTGAATTATAAATTATTGGCTCATTCATTAGTGAAGGGGATCTGGATGGCAATCTTTGGGGGGGGGGGGCACCAGGTTATCATGGAGTTTAATTTAAAAGGCGTTTCATGCCAATTTGTGAAGAATTTTCCGGTGACAAGGAAAGGATTCGATGCAGATGAGTCTGAGCGGGAATGTGGCGTTCTGGACATTTATTTACATTAATATTTTAATTGTAAGAAAATTATTAGAGAATGATTTGATGAATTTAGGATGTAGAGAGGCAGTACACTGAGCCCTCCCTGATGGAGCCATCCTTCCAGCTTGGGGAGCGCGCGGGGTCATGACGCCTATCGCCAGTGGCTCTACCTTGGTGTTCACTTTCCGCATTCTTTCCAGTTCTTATTTCAAGTCATTGGTCTCCACATGAAATGCATGAGGCAACTATGGAGATAATATTGAAAATCTTGCATAATGAAGATGTAAGCTACTTTTCGTGCCACTTTATTGTCTTACTTTCACTGTTTGGTACATGTGGTCCCAATTATTTTTCTTATCTTTATAAAACATACTTCTCTTGCTCTGCCTTTTTCCCAATTGCCCACTAATGAATTAATGGATTAAAAAAAGGGATTTGCTTCAACATATTTTTAACAATTTATTTAATTATCTATAACTTTTTGGAGGCAGTATTAGTCCTGGATCCATTTCTTTCTGGCTTCTTGCCTAGCATAGGAGTCTCAGTGCATTCCTTCAAATATGGCCAAGCTTCTGACTTCCTATATGTGTCTCCTCTCAAACTGCTTCTGGTGTTTGTGCTCAGATTAAGACAGAAGTCTGCACTTTGCAATGCATGACCTTTAAGTTTTTCTGACACTTGTTTCTCATTTGACCAAAAATGCTTTGTAAGGGGCCGCTAAAACTGTGCAGAAGACCCTTATGGGGAAACAACAAAACTTCTATCTGGCACTCTCGCCCAGTGATGCCACCTATGCATTGCATTATGTGCTCTTTTGGTACCCTGGTTCTGGATTACCTAACTCGATGGCAGTTCTGTGAATAATAACTTGTTCTTGATGTCGTAAGAAAATGACTGTAGAAAGAACTTGAGTAGCAGATGTTCGTGCCAGGTCACGCATCTGCTCATTTGTAATGCTGCAAGTCATTATCTTGACTTCCTTATTTCACAGTTGACTTCAGTTCTGGGCTGGGCTGTTAATGTATTTCCTCTTCCTCTGGTGTCTCTGCTGCACTCCTGTCAGAATGCATCCTCAGAAACCTGAACTCGGATAACATGGTTCCCATTGATAGAGTGAGAATGATAAAAATAGAGTCAAGAATAGGTGGTAAACCAGGTAACAGGTAACACACTCCAGTTGCTTGTAGGTCATTCTGAGGACAGTTTCATCTCACAGGTATGCCTTATTAAGATTATATATCTGGTCAGAAAGTATCCAGACTAAGTTGCAGTTGAAAGATTAGTAAGACTGCACCAAGAGGGTCTGCGGTTCAAGTCCAGCTCAGGGGCGTGTGTGAAGTTTGCATGTTCTCTTTCATGTTTGCGCCCCTCTAAGAACAAAATATACCGAATTAAGGCAATGCCATCCACTCTCGTTCTTCCCTACCCCAGTGGCCACCTAGGAGTCAGCCATGGCTCAATGGTACTTTCCAATTCTAAGAGGGTGTGCCTCTAGTTCTGGAGCAGAGAAACTTTGAAATGGCTTGCCATGTAGCTTTAGGAACGTACCTTCTGTCTCAGCCTTTAAATCCAGGCTTAAGACTTACGCCTTGTCATATACACTATAAATATCCTTAAAACCTGCATGCTACACTTCGAGGTCTCATCTCCTGCAATGTTCTTTAGTCTGTTGGCAGTGGCTAATTCGCTCTACCTTTTTTTTTGTATTTTGTCAATACCCTAGGCCACCACCAGTCCTGAGATCAGTTTCTGATCTCGCCTTGTGAGGCCAGCTGTGAGACCAGTGTTCCATATTGATGGAAACTGATGAGTGCCTGCCGTGGTGGATGGGATCAGCAGCCCTACACACTCAATTAAACTTTTAGTCTGTTTTAACTCAGAGCTGGCAAATGTTTCCTGCACACCTTGGACAGTACCCTGGTGGAGGAACAGCCAGAAATGGGAGCAGAGTGACAGCACACAAGTACTTCTGGGGGGGGGGGGGGCTTGTGTTTCCAAAGCACTGTAACCCTTCAATGGAAAGGAAAACAACTCAGTCCTGAAATGGTAAAGAAACTGACTGTGAAATTGTCTAGCTTTAAAGATGCATCTTACAGAGGTGGCACCCAGTATACAAGTATGAGAGTTGATGTTTTCCTGGACTCCTGTTTTGGATCTGTGCACTTGGGATCAATTCAGCAATTGCAACCAGGCAGCTCTCCAGAATTAACAAATTTGATGTACAATATAATGGACAAATTTTTTTGGGGGGGTTTACACTAACACAGAGCAAACAAATCCCTGGTGACTCAACTCGAATGTTTTTTTCTGAATTTTGTGGGAGAAGTTATTGTCAGTGCTTTTTGAAGAAGAAGTGAGATATCTGAGGTTTGCAGCTTCAACTTTTATGGACTTATGTGCTTATAAACTTTATGTACTCTTTATATTGTTGGCTGTAGCAAAAAAACAGCTGAGCTTGACAGTCTCGACCACATGTGAAATTTTGTACTGACAAACCCAATAGCTGTAATCCAGTTGAGAAGAAGGCAGTAATTTGGTGTGATTCTGAAAACTGCAAGTTGTGTGTAGCCATTTGGGGGGGGGGGGCACATTCATATACGTCAACGTGATGCACAGAGGAACAAATGTGAGAGGACATACAGTAAATCCATCCAACAAGAATGACTGTCTTCTGTATTCTTGATGCTGCTACTGAAGTTTGGCAGATACAATAAAGAAAGCACGTGGTTACATTTCTTCTGGGCCAAGAAATATTTCTGTCCAGGACCACAGAATAACAAATATGCCTGAAATTTTTCACAGGAAAATGTCAGCGCTTCTAATCAACTCGTATTTTAAAACCTGCTTCTTTTATGACATCCTTCTGTACAGTAATGCATGACAAAAAGTTGCAAGTGGTATTTTTTTTGTCAGTGAAACAGGCTGGTGACCAGGCAGAGAAAAAAAGGCCTTTTTGCCAAAATGGCCTTTTTGTAAAATACAAACTCAACTCCCTCTGGGTACTGACAAATAACAAATCTTTAGTCCTTCAGGAAAAGGCCAGGAAAATTGATAAAGTTACATGCTG
The DNA here is from genome assembly GCA_018136845.1 of Heterotis niloticus. Taxonomy (NCBI): domain Eukaryota; kingdom Metazoa; phylum Chordata; class Actinopteri; order Osteoglossiformes; family Osteoglossidae; genus Heterotis; species Heterotis niloticus. Next base: position 31,088,501 of record CM030888.1, on the reverse strand, counting down.
ACCAGAATTGTTATTTTGAAAACTAAAGCTAAATGCAAAAATATTTTCGTTGTGTCTGCATTGCGTAGACGAGCAGTCAAACAGCAGTCATTTACATGAAGCGGATGCTGTCGACAATGCAGTGGATGTACAAAAATCTGCTTTCTTACACCAACTACAATATAGACACATGTGAAGTACATTAGATTCTAACGGTCTTAAAATACTCAAGGGTCAGTTGGGCAAATGCCATCGTATCGGTGGCACGAAAGGTAAAGAGCTACTTTACCCAACATGGATAGCTATGTGAGTCAAATACACTGTTGCTACATAAATAAAAGGGTGTCATCCCAAAAAAAGGTCTGGAATTCAATGCTTAGCAGAATTCATAAATTCTTTGGTTTTTAACTGCTAACAAAGTACGGAGAATTCATTAGAATGATTTTGTGGAAACCTGGGACCAGCGTGGAAGGTAAAAGAAAAACAAAGTTATTCAAGGAAGTGACTTTATATATTAATCAGCTCCCACAAACCAAGACCTCAGTTGATGCCCTGCTTGAAGGACCTCAGCAGAACAGTCAATATCTGCTAGTGTCAAAAACCATGGCAAGTGGTCGTGAACCCTTGGCCTAGGATATTTTAGAGACATGGAGTTTGTCCGCATGCCTACTGCTCACAGCACAAGACTGAGTGGGAAGCTGAAATGTTCATTCACACATTGCGAGATCACTGAAAAGCTCACAACAGATGACAGTTTAGTGCTTTCGGCTTCACAGCTTCAATAAAGACTGTGAACACATTACCTGCTTGGTCCTTTTTCCTAAAGGGAATTAAAAAAATAAAATAAAACTTTGCACAACAGCTGCTCAGGATCTGCAGGTTTAGACTGAGATAGTCGTAAATATAGACAATGGCGGGCGTAATAAGTTTGAACATTCAGTGTGACAAATGGGAAGTTTCAGAACGATGCTGAAAGTCCTAACATGGGGGCCCTGCTGTGATTCAGGACAGAATAGGAAACATCGGCAAGGAGTTAAGATCATGAGCTGGATAAAGGTGGTGCTGAACTGTACTTACTGTACATGCACATTCAAATCTCTGCCAGCATCACTTGATGTGGGCGCATTCTGAGGAAAAACTAGAGGCTAAAAGAAGTATTGAATTATCACTGGTGAAGAATATTTGGAGGATGTTGACAAAGGCAGTGACCGGATGGCACTGTCACGGACACAGCTGAACTGGATGAAGACTGAGAATTTGTTCTATTGACACTTGTGCTATGCATAATTATGAATGGGTTATTCTTTGCTCTCATAATTTATTCTTTTCATAGTGACAGACTCCTCATTTTTAATGACAAATAATCAATAGTTACAGCTCAAGTCAAAAGAAATTGCTAGAAAGGTATTACAGTTGGGTACTGTTGCTAGGTTTACCTAATGCTCTCTCAACTGGCAATAAAACAAGGTTTTTTTGTGAACCTTTAATTATTACTGCCATCGAACCCCCCAATGACTGAGCTGTTTCAGCCACACTCACACAACATTCAAACACATTCTAGAAAACTGTGTGTTTCCAGTTTTGTGCCCACAGTTTGGATGGGAAGTTCTTTTCCTGCTCCAGTATGACTGTGCCCCCCCCCCCCATGAACAAAGCAAGCTCTGTAAAATCACGGTTTGCCCAGGTCGGTGTGGAAGAACTGGAGGGGCTGCACAGAGTCCTGACCTCAACCCCACTGAACATCTTTGGGATGAACTGGAATGCAGACCTTCATGCCAAGCCTTTTCACCCAACCTTCCTGATGCTCTTGTGGCTGAATGGGCACAAATTCCCAAAATCTTCACAGAAAAAAGCATTCAAATGCCTTCACAGAAGAGTGGATGTTATTATAGTGATAAAGGGGGAGGAACAACTCCATACTAATGGCCATTGGTTTTTGAATGGGATGCTCAAGTTCATGTAAGGTGATGCTCAGGCATCCATATACTTTTGGCCATATAGTATGTATAAAAGTCTTTAAAAAGCAACACCTCAACTCCAACCTGCATAATGTCCTCAGATTCAGAGCTTTTAAGTTCTTTTGTGGATGTATGGACACACCTGAAACTCATTTAATGACCTGCTCTCGGGTGTAGCCGTCAGTCTTGTAGTTGAGGCATAGCAGCTCTGGAGTTGGGCAAAGAGTGGTTTTAATGTGTGGAATTTCTCTATGGGTTTCTTCCCACCATACAGAGTTCATTGGCCACTAAATTGCTCACAGTGTGTGCATGTGGCCACCCTGCAGTGGACTGGAGTCCCATCCATGGGGCAGCTTCATAGCCCAGCACCCAGTGACTCTGGGATAGATTCTGGACTGCTGTGACCCTGCTCAGGATAAGTGGTTGTCAAAAATGGATGGATAGTTTTGGTGCCCTTCAAAAGCTCCCATTGAGGCCCTTGAGTAAGCTTGGATTTGCTTGATGGCCCTACTTTTATGCATGCCAGCAGAGGCCATGGAGAGTACCTGTTACCTTTCCCAGAACAGAAACACCTAACCTGATCAGCTGATACCTACTAATCCCATTAGACTTTAACCACAGGTAATTCCATCATAAGGGAGAGGTGTCTACTTGTAGATGACTGATGAAAGGAACATTGAGCTGCTGTTCCACATGTCAGAAGGAGATGGGATCCTCCTTATCACAGCTTGATGGCAACACTGGAATTTCCTACCCCTCTCTTTCCCCTGGTGTGTGTGTGTGTGTGTGTGTGTGTGTGTGTGTGTGTGTGTGTGTGTGTGTGTGTGTGTGCGCGCGCATGGTGTGTGTCTTCTCCCTTCTGTCACATTTTAGGTTCATTACTTTGCACGATACGATTCTTCTGCTTGAAGTCTTCACCTTAATTTATAGAAGTTTGCAGCATGACAATGTGTATGGAATCTCTGATGTGGAAGTGTTGCTCACGGTAAACTCAACCACCCCATGATTTAGGGAAGTGGGATGTGGGCCGTGGTGGTCCATCATACCTCAACAAACACTGAAAAGTGGTCACAAAGGTATAAAACCTAACTATTTACATCTGTAAATATATTTTTGAAAATGGTTGTTTAATAGCTGTGGGGCATTGCAGTTGGAATGCCAACCCTTTGGTTTCTTAACATGTTTGATGGAGTTGACATGCCCTGCCAGTGCTAGTGTTTCACACCACAGTATAATGGGGCAAAAAGATTTCCTCCAGTTGTCTCCACTACAGACCACTGGTTATTGAAGCTGACCAAACTTTAACAAAACACACATAAGAGCTTGTAAGGTTTTGGAAGATGGCATCAATCAAGCATAACTTGGGGGTAAAACATTAAGGGGTTTGGCTCCTATCACTGGGGACTGTGGACTCAGTGGCCTAATTTCCTTCTTTTCAGGTAGTTAGGGATGATGCCCACTGCAGTTCTTTTTGGAAAAGGACTGTGAAAAGAAACCTGCTTGGTTTGGGAAAAAATTTTGTTACCACTCTTTAATTCTGATGGGAGAAAAAAAAATGAAGGTGGAATGACCACATTTCTGATGTACAGGAAAACCTAAAGAATGACACAGCCTTGTTTTTTTCTTCTTTGGAAAGTCATACTCGATAGATAGATCGATGGATCACTGCCCGGCCAAAAAAAAAGTCACACACTAATATTTTGTTGGATTGCCTTTAGCTTTGATTATGGCACATATTCGCCATGGCATCATTTTGATAAGCTTATCCAATGTCACAACATTTACTTCCATCCAGAGTTGCATTAATTTTTCGCCAAGATCTTGTATTAATGATGGGAGAGAGTGTGTGTGTGTGTATATATATATATATATATATATATATGTGTGTGTGTGTGTATATATATATATATTTGTGTGTGTGTGTGTATATATATATATATTTGTGTGTGTGTGTGTATATATATATATGTGTGTGTGTGTGTGTGTATATATATGTGTGTGTGTGTGTGTGTATATATATATGTGTGTGTGTGTGTATATATATGTGTGTGTGTGTGTGTGTATATATATATATGTGTGTGTGTGTGTGTGTGTGTATATATATATATGTGTGTGTGTGTGTGTGTGTATATATATATATAT